>CM055122.1:481959870-483159870 GCA_029206835.1 Rana muscosa
GGGTGTTCGGCTCATCCCTGGTCTCCATATAGGAACCAGTGTTATCGTCTAGGTGCCAGAACCTACAGAACAGACTACCCTCAAGAGCCATTAAAAGTTCTTTATTCGAAATGTGGCATGGATCAAAGCCTAGCAAAAGGCACCGCAGAGTGTTTGGATGTAAAGCATCCAAGTGAAAAGTGATCCAAAGCTGGAGAACAGAGCCATAGAGGGAATTCTAGTAGGCTACAATGAGCAAACTAAGGGTTACAGAATCCTACACCCAAAAGACTGACAAAGTGACAATAAGCCATAATGTTAATTTTGATGAGAGCTCATCACCATAAGCACCGATCCCTGAAAGATGTGAAGTGAATATGACAAGCAAACCAGAAGAAAAGGTCGACCAAAGCGAACCTGTACAGGAGTCAGAACAAGAGGTGGAACTCGCAATACCTAAATCAAGCTGCCCACCAGATCCTGCTGAACTGTCTGAAGTCAGAAGATCCACTCAGACCACAAAGGGGAAACCACCCCGCAAGCTGTCATACACTGTCAAAACACACAGCAGAAGACAAGGAAAAAATGCCAAAATGTGAAGGCAATAAATGGAGAAAAGCAGCAGAAGAAGAATTAAAGTTACTTCAAGAAAATAAAACCTGGTGTCACGTACCTGGTGGGTAGAGCCTGGTTATGCAGAGGAAGGCCTCTCTTGCACCTCTGATTCGTGGGGGCCCCTGGTAGTGTATTCAGGTAGCACAGGAGTACAGAGTCGCACGAGTGCCAGTTAAACGTGCTTGCTGTTGGGCTGCTGATCCAGTAGTTTGCCAGATGGCAGCGGGTCTCCGCGGGCAGGAACAGGCTGGTATTTAGCCGAAGAGCAGGTCCCAAAGGTAGCTGGACAGGTGCTAGCAACTTAGTAGCTCTGGAGGGGCTGGAACTTAAGCAGAGTCAGACAAGCCGGGTCATACACAAAATGATCAGATCAAGTACAGATGTGGAGGCAGGAGAATGGTCAAAGGACAAGCCGGGGGCAATGCAGGTGGAAAACAGGAATAGTCAGAAGCAAGCTGGGTCAATACTTCAAGAGCAGATACAGGAAACAGGATACTCACAGAACGCTGTTGACGAGACAGCACTGATCCTGGGTGCTGATCCAGCTTAAATAGCCCATTTGCCGCCCTTATCTGTCACAGAATGTGCCACGCACATTCACGCGTACGCATGTTCACATTTCCGTGCATGTGCGTTTGTACGTTAGTATGCGCTAACGCTCCTCTTCTTCCAGGCATTCGGGAACAGGGATTTTTCTGCGGCTATTATTCTGTCTTCTCACAGAGCCTTCCTGACACCTGGACACTCACAGAGCTCCCTCCTAAATGCAAAACTATAGGAAGTAAGTAGACTTTCAAAGTAAAGTCATACGCAGAAGGGAATATCCACAAATACAAAGCCAGACTAGTTGCAGAGGGTTACTTTCAGAAATTCGGTGAGGATTACGATAAAACATTCGCTCCTGTCGTAAAACACTCCACCATCAGAGCGCTTCTTAGCGTTGCAGCCGGGAAGGGCATGCAAGTGAAACACCTAGACGATAACACTGGTTCCTATATGGAGACATTAAGGAAGATCTCTACATATAGCAACCGCAAGGGTTTAAGCAAGGAGATAACCTTGTGTGTAAACTTCAGTAGAGCATCTACGGTCTTCAACAATCTGCAAGGATGTGGAATGAGAAAGTGAATGAAGTACTTACCAGAGAGGGATTCTCAAGAAGTAAAGCAGACCAGAGGCGTTGCTAGGGGGGTGCGGGGGGTGCGGTCCGCCCCCGGGTGACACCCGCTAGAGGGGTGACACCCTCCCTTTTTTTTTTTATTTTTTTTTTTTTAAAATTTTTTTTTTTTTTTTTACAGCTGACCCATTCATTGATTAATTTCACCCCGCTGGGCTGGAAGCCTGGAACAACACCTCCAGCGCCGCGGCCGCGCCTGGTGTGTGTCCTCCGGCTCCTTATTCTTCCTATTCCTAAATTCCAATCCTCCTCCCTACCCTACAGAGCCAGCGAGCGACTCAGCCTGTCACATCATCACACTGCACTGTGATGATGTGACGACACGTCACTGCAGCACACACACAACTTTCTCCGCCCGGGCGGCGCGGCTGCTGTGTGTGACGGTCGCTGCCCACAGTGCCCAGCCCTCCTCCTCTCCACTCTCCAGGAGTACAGACTGTCTGAGACTCCAGCTGGCGGCGGCGCGGCGCACAGAATAAGAACAGGTGGGGGGGGGGGTGACACCATGTTATACCGCACCAGGTGACACCAACCCTAGTGACGCCACTGAAGCAGACCCCTGTCTCTACTCCAGGAATCAAGGAGACAGATGGATGGATATATGTCCCTATCTATATTGATGACACTATAACCTGTTTTGAACAAGAATGGGAATTACAATCAGATAGTTCACTGAAAGAACATTTTGAAATCAAAGACCTAGGGAACATTAGCTACTATCTGGGAATCCAAATAGAGAGAGAGAGAAAATGGAAGTTATCATCTCAACCAATCTCAGAAAATCTTCGAAATCTTAGAACAATTCCATATGCAGGGTGCAAGGGAAGTGAAAACTCCTATGGAACCAGGCTATCTAAAGTGCAATCAAGCAAAAAACTTGCTACCCAGCAATGATGCAAATCGCAGAGCAATCAGTAAACTGCTATACGTTGTCACTGTGACAAGACCAGACATAGCCGCAGCAGTGGGCATACTGTGCAGGAAAGTATGGGGAAGGAACCATAAGTTGGTCTAGTTGAAAGCATACAACTGTCGCTCTATCTTCAACTTAAGAAGAGTACATTGCAGCAGCACCAGTGTGTCAAGAAGCAGTATGGATTTGTCAACTTTTTGTGGACATTGGGATAGACATGTCAAAACCAATTCCCATTTTTTAATACAACCAGGCATGTATAAAGCTTAGGCAATCAGAAAGGGTCAATCCTAGGACCAAACACATTGACGTCAAGTATCACCTACTGTGGGATAATCAAGAGCAAGGTGTTATTGACATTCAATACTGCCCGTCAGAGGTGATGACTGCTGATGAACTGTCACGTACCTGATATGGTTATGAGCCCGAATGGCAGAGGATGGCCTCCCTTACGGCTCCCACTCGCGGCCCCCTGGTAAGGTAACAGTAGGCACGGGAGAAAGGAGTGGTACGGGTGCCTGGCAGGATCAACAGAGGTGAGGAAGTGGATCAGACACCAGGAAGCTTCCTTACAGGAACTGGATCGGCTTAGCAGACTGGATCAGGAACAGCTCAGCAGACTGGATCAGCTTTGCAGGCTGGATCAGCTTAGCAGACTGGATCAGGGACAGCTCAGCAGACTGGATCAGCTTAGCAGACTGGATCAGATTAGCAGACTGGATCAGCTTAGCAGACTGGATCAGCTTAGCAGGCTGGATCAGCTTAGCAGACTGGATCAGGAACAGCTCAGCAGGCTGGATCAGCTTAGCAGGCTGGATCAGCTTAGCAGACTGGATCAGCTTAGCAGACTGGATTGGAACCAGGAACAGATAGGACCAACACAAGGATAGTCAGACAGGTCGGGTCATATATCAGGCGGGCAGCAGAGGTACAGAGATGCAGGCAAGGGGTAATCACAAACAGGCCGAGGTCAGATGCAGGCAGAAAACTGGATGGTCAGAGGTAAGTCGGGTCTCAACACAGGCAACAGTCTCAGATCAGGGTTTAAGGCACACAACGCTGTAGAACAGACAGCGGGGACTGCTTGTGACAGGCAGGCTTAAATAGCCCACCTGGCACCAACAGAGATGCGTGCGCACATGTGCACGCATGCGCAATGGCACCCGCAATCGTGAGCCAGGGAACCTGGAGCGCCTGTTAGTGGCAGGATCTTCACGACATGCACTCACCAAGGGGTGTTGGAAAAGCAACAGCAAGCAGGTTTTTCATACTGTAAATTTTATATACTGTATGAATTATGCCTATCTATCCAGCAGGTGGCACTGCAGTGTTATATAGTGTGTGTCTATGGTAACATAATGAGAGGAAGTATTATCCTCTGTTCAGTGCACTTGTTTGTTGTTCTCTCTCTGCATCCAAGAAGCTTCCAGTGCATTATTTCAATACTCTCACAACAAATAAGTCTGAAAATCCCAGAGGATGAAATCCTGGCCTTCAAAGATAAGGAATTTGAGTCCATTTTGAAGGTGTCTTTATCTCTGGTGGGGGGCAGCTCTACAATTGGTGGTTGTTGAGGAAGGAGCCTGCCAAGTGGTTAAGACAAAGCATATGCTTTTTTTTCCAAAGTATCTGATCCTGCAATTGTTTATATTAATATTGTAATGCCTGGAGGATTTTTCAAGGACTTTGTGTTTCTCTGCTTATGTCTTGAAGGATCCCTACCACAGTAAGGGGCCAGGCTCAGGGACCAGTAGCTATAGCAGTAGAGAGGTTCCCACTGACCAGCAGGATAAGTAAAAAGCAGGTCATCCTGAGACGACGTGGGCTCATCTGAGGTGTGTGGTCTAAGCACTAAATGGTATTTACTAGAGCTCCTGATGGCAGAGATGAGTTTTGCTGCATGTTAGCACCAGGTTGTGGTCCCCAGGTTCAGGTGGTGAACAAGCTGGGGTTCAGTAGCAGATATAGAAGGTAGGGATGAAGCATAGTCAGTAAACAAGCCAACGGTTGGTAACAAGTGGTTGCAGGCTGAAAATAAATGGAGGCTGTCAGATATTTTACACAATTAATTAATCAAGTCAGTGATATTTATAAGTTCACCTTTGGGAATATGCTACACGTTCCACCCATTTTTAGGGTGGAACATGTAACATGCTCCCACTACTGCAGCATCTCCCTGATCCGCTGCCTGTAGTGACAGTGAGGCGGGGAGCCATGCCAGGCTCCACCTACCTACTTCATCATTCATTCACAAATTTCTGTAAATAGAAGAACTACAAGTACCACAAGCCTTTGCAGCTGTCGGCTTGTAGATCTCAATATGCTACCGTGCTCTGTTGAGCAGGGCCGGCGCTACCACTAGGCGGACTAGGCGACTGCCTAGGGCGCACTGCCGCCTAGGGCGCCCGACTGCTGGTAATTTTACTTTCGCACTCCTCCGCACAGACAGTGCCGCACTGTCCTCCACCAGTTCCCTGACATGTCAAGCAGCAACCCCCCCCCCCCCCCGAGCGCGGCTCGCTCACTCGCTCGAGTTCTCCTCCACTGCGTTGCAGTGACATCAATCTATGGGTCCCGGCTGCAACCCCCCCCCAGGGCGCTCTTCTCCACTCTGCCTCTGATGTGTAGTGTTGTGTCACTGTGATCACTGACACTGGCAGTAGCAGGCGCTGAGGCGCAGCCCCTCCCTCTCTGCTCTCTGTCTGTGTGACTGACATCACATGTCACCTGGTGTCCACACAGCACAGAGGCCGCTCTTCATAGTGTCCAGTCCAGCAGCACACAGCCCAGCCCCCCCTCTCCTGTCTGGTCAGACTGCGATGCATCATGGGCTATTGACGGCGGCTCCCGGGCTTTGGGGACAGGTGGAGCATGGAAGAGGTACCGTGCGGTGCCAGCAGGCAGGTACAGCAGCAGAGTTGATGCGAGAGGAACAGGCAGCAATCACAGGGTCACCGTTCACGTTGGTGTGGTGAGTAAAACTTTTGTACATTAAGTGATAACAATTCAATTTTTCAAAATGTATGTGTATATTAAAATATCTGCCAAATGCCCCCCCCCCCCCAGGGATTGATTGCATTGATTGGCACTGGTGAAGGCAGCGGCATTGACGGGCTGTATTTGATGGGCGCGGGTGAGGCTGTATTTGGACGCAGGTGAGGATGGGCGTGGGTGAGGCTGTATTTGATGGGCGCGGGTGAAAGCTGTATTTGATGGGCGCGGGTGATGATGTATTTGATGGGCGCGGGTGAGGCAGTATTTGATGGGTGCGGGTGAGGCCATATTTGATGGGCGCGGGTGAGGATGTATTTGATGGGCGCAGGTGAGGCTGTATTTGATGGGCGCAGGTGAGGATGTATTTGATGGGCGCGGGTGAGGCTGTATTTGATGGGCGCGGGTGAAAGCTGTATTTGATGGGCGCGGGTGAGGATGTATTTGATGGGCGCGGGTGAGGCTGTATTTGATGGGCGCGGGTGAGGCCGTATTTGATGGGCGCGGGTGAGGATGTATTTGATGGGTGCGGGTGAGGCTGTATTTGATGGGCTCAGGTGAGGCTGTATTTGGACGCGGGTGAGGATTATTTGATGGGTGCGGGTGAGACCGTATTTGATGGGCGCGGGTGAGGCTGTATTTGGACGCAGGTGAGGATGTAATTGGTGGGCGCGGGTGAGGCTGTATTTGATGGGCGCGGGTGAGGCTGTATTTGATGGGCGCGGGTGAGGATATATTTGATGGGCACGGGTAAGGCTGTATTTGGACGCAGGTGAGGATGTAATTGGTGGGCGCGGGTGAGGTTATATTTGATGGGCGCGGTTGAGGCTGTATTTGATGGGCGCGGGTGAGGATATATTTGATGGGCACGGGTGAGGCTGTATTTGGACGCAGGTAAGGATGTAATTGGTGGGCGTGGGTGAGGCTGTATTTGATGGGTGAGGCTGTATTTGATGGGCGCGGGTGAGGATATATTTGATGGGCACGGGTAAGGCTGTATTTGGACGCAGGTGAGGATGTAATTGGTGGGCACGGGTGAGGCTGTATTTGATGGGCGCGGCTGAGGCTGTATTTGATGGGCGCGGGTGAGGCCGTATTTGATGGGCACGGGTGAGGCCGTATTTGATCGCCGCGGGTGAGGATATATTTGATGGGCGCGGGTGAGGCTGTATTTGATGGGCGTGGGTGAGGCTGTATTTGATGGGCGTGGGTGAGGCCGTATTTGATGGGCACGTGTGAGGCCGTATTTGATCGCCGCGCGTGAGGATATATTTGATGGGCGCGGGTGAGGCTGTATTTGGACGCAGGTGAGGATGTAATTGGTGGGCGCGGGTGAGGCTGTATTTGATGGGCGAGGGTGAGGCTGTATTTGGACGCGGGTGAGGATGTATTTGATGGGTGCGGGCGAGACCGTATTTGATGGACGCGGGTGAGGCTGTATTTGGACGCGGGTGAGGCTGTATTTGATGGGCGCTGGTGAGATGGCATTTGATGGGCACAATATTATAAGTGATACCAAACAATCCAATATTGTTTAAAGTGCTAAAACATAAAGTGCTGAAAATATTAGGGTGCTGACGGAATAATGTGCAGGTGCAATCAATTATATCACAATGACGTGCAAAAAGTGCAAAAAGTGACTGCTGTAAAGATCCATATTGCAATTGGTAAAACAAGTCCCAAAATTCAAAATGCAAAAAAATTTTTATTGAATGCAGCAAGTATCGCTATTAATATAGCATGAACAAACGTCATGCCGCGTACACACGACCGCTTTTCTCGACGAGAAAAACTGCATTTTTTAATTTCGCCGAGAAAAACGATCGTCTGTGGGCTTTATGTCGTTTTTCTCGTCGAGAAAAACGGCATAAAAACGACGAGAAAAATTAGAACATGTTCTAAATTTTCTCGTCATTTTTTCCAGCATTTTTTTCCGCGGCAGTTTTCCCATAGGGAAACACTGCCGCGGAGCCCACAGACAGTCGTTTTTCTCGTCAAGAGAAAAAATGACGGGAAAAACGACCGTGTGTAGGGAACCAAGCGGTTCCCTCGTTTTTCCTGTCATTATTCACGGCGGTTTTTTAACCGCCGTGAATAATGATCGTGTGTACGCGGCATCAGTCTCCAGGTGGTCCCATATAGGTATTTCCGGTTAAAGTATTCCTAAAGATGGGTCAGATGAATCACTGTCATAGATGAACAATTGAAGTATTGAACCCACATGCGAATCCTACACCAGTCTCCCAGAACTCTCACCTTTGTGTTTAACCACTTGCTTACTGGGCACATAAACCCCCTTCCTGCCCAGGCGAAATTTCAGCTTTCGGCACTGCGTCGCTTTGAATGACAATTGCGCGGTTATGCGATGTGGCTCCCAAACAAAATTGACGTCCTTTTTTTCCCACAAATAGAGCTTTCTTTTGGTGGTATTTGATCACCTCTGCGGTTTTTATTTTTTGCGCTATAAACAAAAAAAGAGCGATGATTTTGAAAAAAAAACACAATATTTATTACTTTTTGCTATAATAAATATCCCAATTTTTATTTTTATTAATTTTTTTCTCAGTTTAGTCCGATACGTATTCTTCTACATATTTTTGGTCAAAAAAAATCGCAATAAGTGTTTATTGATTGGTTTGCACAAAAGTTATAGCATCTACAAAATAGGGGATAGTTTTATAGCATTTTTATTATATTTTTTTTTTTTACTAGTAATGGCGGCGATCAGCGATTTTTATTGTGACTGCGACTTTATGGCGGACACATCGGACACTTTTGACACCATTTTGGGACCATTCTCATTGATACAGCAATCAGTGCTATAAAAATGCACTGGTTACTGTAAAAATGACACTGGCAGGGAAGGGGTTAACACTAGGGGGCGAGGAAGGGGTTAAATGTGTGCCCTGGGAGTGATTACTACTGTGGGGGAAGGGGAGTGACTGGGGGAGGTGACCGATCTGTGTCCCTATGTACAAGGGTCACAGCATCGGTCTCCTCTCCCTGACAGGACGTGGATCTCTGTGTTTACACACACAGATCCATGTCCTTGTCCGTGTACCGACCGATCGCGGGCGCCTGGCGGACATCGCGGTCACCAGGCACGCGCATCGGCATGTCAGTGACGTGCCGGACGCGCGCGCCTGTCAGTGGCCGGAGGAGCCGAGGACATCTATTGACGTCCTCCCGGATTTTAAGAGCCACCTTGAGGCCATCATTCGTCTATGGCCGGGGCTCCAACAGGTTAATAAACTGGCATTAATAGGTGTTATAATTCCTTATTGGTCACTTCTCCATTGTACTCCATATTGGATGAATGTCTCCACCATTCACGCTGTTCTGAATGGGTTAACTGGCCTGCAGTGAGAGACAGGGGGGGGAGCAGAGCTCCAGCCAGGTGTCAAGAGAGGGACAGGAGAGAGATCTCTATGGTGTAGTATTTTAAAACCGTATGGACTTTATTTAAATAAAAGTGGACTCTTACATCACAATAAACATCAATGTGCAGTATATACGGATTGCGGCGTGTTAAGCGCCGTCTTACTTGCTCCTCCGCTGCTGCCGGGTTTATGATGCGATGCCTCAATCCTTTTCCCTAGGGCGTTATGTCACGTACCTCGTGACTTCAGGGTCTATACTGTTTTAAAATACTACACCATAGAGATCTCTCAACCGGAAATACCTATATGGGACCACCTGGAGACTGACATTTGTTCATGCTATATTAATAGCGATACTTGCTGCATTCAAATAATTATTTTTTTTGCATTTTGAATTTTGGGACTTGTTTCACCAATTGCAATATGGAACTTTACAACAGTCACTTTTTGCACGTCATTGTGATATAATTGATTGCACATGCACATTATTCCGTCAGCACCTTAATATTTTCAGCACTTTATGTTTTAGCACTTTAAACAATATTGGATTGTTTGGTATCACTTATAATTGTGTGGAGATTGCACCATTAGCGCAAAATCCCCCCCCCCCTCATTTATTTATTATTGGTTATGTGTAGAGTGAACACAGATAGGTTTTGCAGCTATTGTATATTCACCTATATTCATTCTTTTTACTCTTGAGTAGCGCGAAAGACACACATTTTACAATTTGATGGCCACTGGTGAAGCGGCATTGATGGGCGCTGGTGAGGCTGTATTTAATGGGCAGGGCTGAGACTGTATTTGATGGGCAGAGGAGAGCTTGCATTTGATGTGCACTGGTGAGATGGCATTTGATGGGCATCCCTTACAGTCACACACAGACACCGAAACACACAATGCATCCCTTACACACACAAAAACCTCTGGTCTCGTCTGGTCCCCTCCATCAATAACTCTCCCCCGGTTCCCTCCCTTCATTAACTCCCTCCCATACTGTTTCCTCATGAAAGCGTTTAAACTGGTTAAAAAATAATGTTCTTTAGCAACGAACATACCTTTTGCATTAGTAATTATGCTACCAAAATCAGTTTTTGCTGTAAATTGCATCCAGCACTGCTCCTTTGTCTTCTTGCCAGAGGCTGCCATTTTGTTGAAGCCCTGAACCCCTGAGCAGAAGTAAATCATAAAGTGGAACTAAACCCATTGATTTAATGGTTAAAAAAAATAAAAAAAAACTATATTCCTGGAATGTTGGGATTGCTAAATGTCACATTTGCTTAATTCCTCAACCAAACTGTCAAAGCATCATATGGCTGGTGTCATAACTGATCACATGTGCAGCACCATGGCAGTTGCAGATTGAACAGAAGCAGCTTCCTTGGCTGTAAAATATAGGAGGGTTTAATTCTGCCTCAAGGTTGTCAGCAGGCCTCTACAAACACAGCAGTGCGTAAAGATGCCTAAAATTTTGAGCAACTGAGCATGTGCAGAGTAGTGATGAGCCGAACACCCCCGGGTTCGGTTCGCACCAGAACCCGCGAACGGACCGAAAGTTCGCACGAACTTTAGAACCCTATTAAATACAATGGATGCGAACGATCGAAATCTAAAGTGCTAATTATAACGACTATTATGCATGTTATTGTTCTAAAAAGGGTTTGGGAACCCGGGTTCTGCACCAGGGGACATGTATCAATGCAAAAATAAGTTTTAAAAACGGCCGTTTTTCTGGAGCAGTCATTTTAATGATGCATAAAGTGAAAAAAAAAGAGTCAAATATTCCTTTAAATATCGTACCTGGGGGGTGTCTAAAGTATGCCTGTGAAGTGCCACGTGTTTCCCGTGTTTAGAACTGTCCCTGCACAAAATTACATTTCTAAAGGAAAAAAAGCCATTTAAAACTGCTTGCGGCTTTAATGTAATGTCTGGTCCCGGTAATATGGATGAAAATCTTTAAGAAAAATGGCATAGCTACCCCATCACACACCCCCCCCCCCCTCCCCTACCCCAGCCCATTACCAGCCCCTTTGGGTCTTGTATGGATATTAAGGGGAACCCCGCACACAAAATAAAAAAGGCCCTATATACTCTGAACAGCCGTATACAGGCGGTGCATACAAGACAGGGACTGTAGGTTTGTTCTTATGTAGAATCTGTTTGTAATTTTGAACAGGTACATTGTTTAAGTGTAGCTCCAGCCAAAAAATCTATTTTTAAGCTTTTTGGAAAACATAGGGAAGGGTTATCACCCCTGTAACATTTGTTTTGCTGTCTGTGCAGTGTGCACCTGTTCAGAACAGTTCACCTCACTTTCCGTCCTAATGACAAATGTTTTTTGAAAATTTGGGGGTTTTATTGAAACAAGAATTGGTGATAAAGCATCAGTGGAGAGGAGACACTTTTTTTCCCATATTAACTCTTACAGGAGAGAATTTGCCTTCCTAGGGGTAGATTTCCTCTCACTTCCTGTTGTATCCTTCCGTTTGCAAGGAGGAGTCGTTTGTAAGTTGGATGTTTGAAAGTAGGGGCCTGCCGTATATACTCAGCTGAAATTTGCCCCTAACATGTTGGTGTTGCCACAACACTGTGAGCCCTCACAGTTACTCTTGGTGGGCGCATGAATGGGCCCTGCTGTAAATTATTAGATCAAGAATTGTAATTGCATGCCCCTGTTGAACAGGGGCTGAAAAATTGGGCCTTTGGTGGTGGTGGTGGTGGTGGTGTTGACACAACACTGTAAGCCCTCACAGTTAGTCTTGGTGGGCGCAGGAATGGGCCCTGCTGTGAATTATTAGATCAAGAATTGTAATTACATGCCCCTGTTAAACAGGGGCAGAAAAATTGGGCCTTAGGCACTGGTGCCACAACACTGCAACCCCTCACAGACTGTACTTGGAGCACAGCAATGAGCCCTGTTGCAAAGTATTGCATCAAAAATTGTAATTACACGCCCCTGTTAAACAGGGGCTGAAAAATTGGGCCTTTGGTGGTGGTGGTGGTGGTGGTGTTGACACAACACTGTAAGAGATCCTTACCAATATTGGCATATTTTCTCAATATTTACTCTACCAAGGTAAGAGGCTCATCTCCATACACCTTTTTTATTTTCATAAAAATTAGACTATGTTCATGCAGTCCTGGTATATTAATATATTTTATTAATATTCCCATAGGTATTCATTTTATTTTATTTTGCTCAAATACCCCTATGGTTGCAAATACTATCAGGTGTGTCACTGGATTCTGCTAGGTGGTTGAGTGGAGCAGTGGAACAATGTCGTTTCACTTGAATTTTATGGCTCTGAGAGAATTTGTCTTCTGTTCTTCATAAATGATTTATTCTGCAAACTGGTGAGTGCATATGTACACAAATGTATGTTGGGTGTTCAGCATGGGTCCTGATCAATGATGCTTGTTAATAATATTTTTTCCTCAATATTTTTTCAATACTTTTTCCCTATTATCATGCCAATATTGATGCGGCAATTTCCGCAATGTAATTTAAATAACGTTATGTGCTTATGCTCACTAACCTGTAACCATCCTTCATGTTAATCATATGTATTCTGTGTTTTCAGTATAATCTGCTATTGTCACAATCACTCCTGAGGAAGCTATTCATAGCGAAACTAGTAGAGTGGCGACCTAGCAATTGCATCTTTGATCACTGAGTCACATGTCTTCAATGGATGGTTATGATATTTTATGTATTTTCTGTTTTTGTCATGTAATAAAATTTAATATTTTTTAGCTCTGATTCCTTTGTCAATCTCTATCTAGCACCGTATTTAAAAATCCCAGGGTATTGAGTATACCCACTGCCCCCCTATTTCCAGTTTTATATTATATGGGATGTGGTGCTATAAGATTTGACCAAGAGTGCCCCCTTTCTTCAACACTGTAAGGCCTCACAGTTAGTCTTGGTGGGCCCTGCTGTGAATTATTAGATCAAGAATTGTAATTACATGCCCCTGTTAAACAGGGGCAGAAAAATTGAGCCTTAGGCACTGGTGCCACAACACTGCAACCCCTCACAGATACTGTACTTGGAGCACAGCAATGAGCCTTGTTGCAAAGTATTGCATCAAAAATTGTAATTACACGCCCCTGTTAAACAGGGGCTGAAAAATTGGGCCTTAGCCACTGGTGCTGGTGCCACGACACTGCAACCACTCCCAGATACTCGAGTTGGAGTGCAGGAATGAGCCCTGCTGCAAAGCATTGCATAAAAAATTGTAATAACACACCCCTGTTAAACAGGGGATGAAAAATTGGGCCTTAGCCACTGGTGGCGGCACCCAGAAACAAAAATGTTCTTCCAAGCTATCATCGTCAATCGGATCATTGAGGAGGAGGAGGATAGTCAGTCAACATAACAGGACAGTCTCTCAGCATCAGCATCAGTCTTGAAGGGATGTGACATTTGAAAATAAATTAGTCTGTTATATCAGCTTCAGGTGTTTGGTAGCTGGTGGTGATCCAAGACTGGTTCATCTTTATGAAGGTCAGTCGATCAACAGAGTCGGTGGACAGGCGCACCCTGTGATCCGTGACAAATCCTCCAGCAGCACTGAATGTGCGTTCTGAAAGAACGCTGGATGCAGGACAGGCCAGTAGCTCAATTGCATACTGTGCAAGCTCTGGCCAGTGATCCATCCTCAAGACCCAGTAAGCCAGAGGATTTTCGGTGGGGAAGGTGTCCAAGTCTGACCTTGCCCCTAGGTATTCCTGCCCCATGTATATCAGACGCTGGCGATGGTTGCTGGAACCGATCATACCTTGGGGCTGCGGACTAAAGAATTGTCTGAACGCTTCGGTCAGACGGCCACCTTCCCCACCGCGCCTTCCTTGACTGACCGAAGCCTCAGCAACTCGTTGTCCAGGACCAGGAGTTTGTAACCTCCCAGTCTCTGGGAACGCGTTGCACAGACCTTTCTGCAAGGCCTCCCGGAGTTGTCTCATCCTCTGCTCCCTCTGCGACGGTAAGATAAGGTCCGCAACCTTACCCTTGTACCGTGGATCAAGGAGAGTGGCCAGCCAGTAATGGTCCCTCTCCTTGATCCGAAGAATACGAGGATCCTTCCGCAGACTTTGCAGGATCAGGGAGGCCATGCAGCGTAGGTTAGCTGAGGCATTCAGTCCGGAGTCCTCTGGGTCACTAAGGACGACATGATCCGCAGCCACCTCCTCCCAGCAACGTACAAGTCCACTGGTTTCTTGGGACTGTAAATCATCCCTAAAAGACTGCTGCTGATGATGCTGAGTGCCAGGCTCCACCTCCATGCTGACACAATCCTCCTCCTCCTCCTCCTCCTCTTCTTCCTGTGCGATGGGTGGGACAGAAGGAACACTGTCTGGGTAAAGGGGGCCTTGAGAGGCAAGGAAGTCCTCCTCTTCCTGCCTCTGTTCTGCCTCAAGTGCTGTGTCCATTATTCCACGCAGCGTATGTTCCAACAGGTGGACAAGAGGTACAGTGCCACTGATGCATGCACTGTCACTGCTCACCATCCTCGTGGCCTCCTCAAATGGTGCCAGGACAGTGCATGCATCCCTGATCATGCCCCACTGGCGTGGTGAAGAAAACCCGAGCTCCCCTGAACCTGTCCTGGTGCCGTAGTCACACAGGTACTCATTGATGGCCCTCTGCTGCGTGTGCAGCCGCTGCAGCATGGCCAAAGTTGAGTTCCACCTGGTGGGCATGTCACATATAAGGCGGTTCTTGGGCAGGTTCAACTCCTTTTGCAGCTCAGCCAGGCGAGCACTGGCATTATAAGATCTGCGGAAATGCACACAGACTTTCCTGGCCTGCCTCAGGACATCCTGTAAGCCCGGGTACCTGCCCAAGAACCGCTGCACCACCAGGTTAAGGACGTGAGCCACACAGGGCACATGGGTCAGTTGTCCCTGTCGGAGAGCGGAGAGGAGGTTGGTGCCATTGTCACAAACTACCATTCCTGGCTTAAGCTGGCGTGGCGTCAACCACCTCTCGGCCTGCCCCTGCAGAGCAGACAGAACCTCTGCCCCAGTGTGGCTCCTGTCCCTCAAACACACCAGCACAAGCACGGCATGGCATCTTTTTGCCTGCGTACTTGCGTAGCCCCTTGAACGCCTACGGAGCACCACTGGTTCCGAGGACAAAGCACAGGAAGTGGCCACGGAGGAAGAAGAAGAGGAGGGGGTGGAGGACAGAGGTGTGTCACAACCAGTAGTAGCATTTTGGAGGCGTGGCAGTGGAACAACCTCCAACACTACTGCACCTTGTCCTGCATCCTTCCCAGCTGCCAAAAGAGTGACCCAATGGGCCGTGAAAGAAAGGTAACGTCCCTGTCCATGCCTGCTGGACCATGAGTCAGCGGTAATATGCACCTTACCGCTGACCGTCCTGTCCAGCGAGGCCAAGACATTGCCTTCCACATGCCGGTAGAGAGCCGGAATCGCCTTCCGTGAGAAAAAGTGGCGTTTGGGAACCTGCCACTGAGGAACCGCACATTGCACAAACTCACGGAAGGGGGCCGAGTCTACCAACTGAAAAGGCAGCAGTTGAAGCGCTAGCAATTTAGCCAAGCTAGCATTCAACCGCTGGGCATGTGGATGGCTGGGAGTGAACTTCTTTTGACGGTCCAGCAGCTGGGGCAGGGAAATTTGTCTGCTAGAATCGGACGTTGGTGTACTGCTAGCAGAGTGCCCGCAAGTACTTGGCTGTGACACACCTAATTCTACACCTTCATTCCTCTCAGAGAGGACTGAAGGTATAGTGGGGTTGGAGATCCCAGCTGATGCGGTGCAAGAAGAGGTCAGCTTTGTTCTTTGGTGTGGGTCTTTAAGGTAGGCTTGCCAACGAGCTGCATGGCAGGTCAACATATGTCTGGTCAAGCATGTGGTGCCCAAGCGGGTGATGTTTTGGCCACACGATATACGCTTGAGACATATGTTGCAAACAGCAGCTGTGCAATCTGATGCACTCGACTCAAAAAAGGCCCACACCAAAGAACTTTTTGAATAACGGGCAGAGGCAGCGCCCTGCACAGGCGGAGCTCTGTGGTGTGATTCCGTCGGTGTGCTGCCCTTACGCTGGCCCCCCGAGGGCATCCTGCCTCGTTGGAGATGTGCCTCCTCCTCCTCATCCTCCTCCTCCTCCTCCTCCTCCTCTCTCCTATTAGGCACCCACGTGGAGTCAGTGACCTCATCATCCCCTCCCTCCTCATCACTGGAGCCAATCTGGCAGTATGCTGCAGCTGCTGGAACATGACTGCCAGATTGGTGTCCTTCTTGAGCATCCCCTCTCTCTGCTCTCACGCTACTGCCTTCCTCTAGCTGGGTATCATCATCAGACCCTTCGAAACGCTGGGCATCCTCCTGGAGCATGTACCCAACACTGTGCTCAAACAGTTCGGGGGACTCCTCAGGAGGACATGGTTGGTCTAGGGAAGGAGTGACTGATGATGACATTGATACCAGGGAAGAGGACGCTTTGGCAGCTGCTTTGCCAGTACCCTGAGCCTGGGTGAGAGAGGATGAGGAGGTTGAGGAGGGCTTGGTCATCCACTCTACCAAGTCTTCGGCATGATGCGGCTCAACACGTCCAGCTGCCGAAAAGAAGGACAAGCGTGTCCCATGGCCACGTGCTGATGGCGATGCACCGCGTCCACGACCAGCACTGTTGTCTCTAGACACAGAGCCTGCTTGCCCTCTTTTTTTGGCTCCTGACTGTCTGCCTCTCCTTGTTTGCCTTCCAGACATTCTAATGGCCTGCAGGGAAATGGGAAAAGCAGCAATACAGGCTAAGTTAAGGTGTAATATGGTCAGGAGGCACACTCCGCCCGCTGTAAGTGCCGCAAAATCCTGTTTGTGTAACACACCAGGAAAAAGCAGCAATACAGGCTAAGTTAAGGTGTAATATGGTCAGGAGGTACACTCCGCCCGCTGTAAGTGCCGCAAAATCCTGTTGGTGTAACACACCAGGAAAAAGCAGCAATACAGGCTAAGTTAAGGTGTAATATGGTCAGGAGGTACACTCCGCCCGCTGTAAGTGCCGCAAAATCCTGTTGGTGTAACACACCAGGAAAAAGCAGCAATACAGGCTAAGTTAAGGTGTAATATGGTCAGGAGGTACACTCCGCCCGCTGTAAGTGCCGCAAAATCCTGTTGGTGTAACACACCAGGAAAAAGCAGCAATACGGGCTAACTTCAGGTGTATAATGTGCAGGAGGCTTAGCAACAATGACACTGACACTGTCCCCTGCCTATCCTTCTCTCTCCCTGCACACAAGGTTTATCAAAGTATATGACACTGACACTCTCCCTGCCTATCCTTTTTCTCTCCCTGCACACAAGGTTTAGCAAAGAATATGACACTGACACTGTCCCCTGCCTATCCTTCTCTCTCCCTGCACACAAGGTTTATCAAAGTATATGACACTGACACTCTCCCTGCCTATCCTTCTCTCTCCCTACACACAAGGTTTAGCAAAGAATATGACACTGACACTCTCCCTGCCTATCCTTCTCTGTCCCTACACACAAGGTTTAGCAAAGAATAGATTTGACACGATTTGACACTGTCCCTGCCTATCCTTCACTTTCCCTGCTCTGGAACACACTACACAAGGCCGCCGCGCTGGTGGCCTTTTATAGTGTGGGGCGTGTACTAAACCCCCTCAGCTATAATTGGCCACAGGCATCCTGCCTGTGGCCAATCATTGCTCTCCTCGCTGCCGGCGCTGTGATTGGCCAAGCATGCAGGGTCACAGTGCATGCTTGGCCAATCACAGTGCCGGGATTACACTGCGATGGCGCAGTGTATTGTGGGCCGTTCGCGTCACTCGAATTTGGCGCGAACGGCCCAAATCGTTCGTTGTTCGCCGAACGCGCGAACAGCCGATGTTCGACTCGAACCTATGTTCGACTCGAACACCGAGCTCATCCCTAGTGCAGAGCGGGAGAGACAGTATATTACTGGATTGTACACAGTATAGACACATATTTTTAATGTTTTACATAGCTATACCTGCAAAAGGGGCCAACCTGAAGTGATCGAGCAGATCTTCATTTTCTGACTAAAGTTCCACTTTACCATCCACCCTCCAATATGGTTCCCTCAATCTGGCTGTCCAAGATTGCATAGAGGATTGGACAAGCCTCAGGGGCTTGTCTAATCCTCAGCCATATGCCTACAAATTCGTGTAGGTGGATGGGAGGGGTTTATTTGTCTAGGAAGCCAGACAGACTAGGATCAACCAATATTTTGGGCTTTAAGTCATGTGGTCACTGTGAAAACCAATCAACGATCACTTGACTAAATGGCTCCTGCCCTAGACCCCAATTTGTCATTCAGGGGTTAATTATTAGTTTATTTCTGCAGTGGATTGATTCACGTTATACAGTGTCTGGACCTCCACGTAAGAAGTTGTCGGGTGCGGCTTTCAAAAAGAAAAGAAAACTTCGAGAAGAAGAGGCCCAAAAAATGGCTGGATCATTAAAAAAATTCTTCAGTGCTGACCAGGAGCAGAAATCCACACAAGCTCAGGATGATGAACCAGATTGTGAAGTTGAAGACAATCCTGTGCATATGGATAGCGGTGAAGGACCTTCAACTACCATGACAGTGGGTGCTTCAGCATCGACAACTATTAGTGAGCAATCTGTTGAAGAGGAAAGTGACACAGATACTGAAGAAGAGAACTCTCCAATATCGCAAAAACTACTAGAGATCACTTCATTACCACTGGATTTCTCTGATCCAGCGGATTGGCCAGATGTCATCACTACGTCATGTCGGGATACCATCGTAATGAAAGGCCCAGCAAAACCAAACAAACGCTTTGCATGTCCCAGGGATGCATCTAATAGACGTTTTACAGCAGTCCATTACAAACGCTGCCTTGGAAATGGAGAAGTGCAGACAAGACATTGGCTAATCTACTCTACCAAACTAAACAAAGTGTTTTGCTTTTGTTGCAAACTGTTTGCAAACAAAGAAACGAGTCTGATTGCTGGAGGTGTCGATGACTGGAAAAACATATCACATATTTTGACAGCACACGAACAGTCTGCATATCATCTTGCTCCTGTGGGAAGGTGGAATGAGTTATTGCTGAGGCTTGGATCAGGACAAAACTATTGACCGGGCTTACCTGAGGTTATTAACAACCGAAACTCAGCACTGGCAAAGTGTTCTCCAGCGCCTTGTAGCCATCGTTCAATATCTTGGTAGGCAGTGCTTGGGTTTCAGAGGAAGCAATGACACACTTTACAGTGCAAACAATGGAAATTATTTGCAACTTGTGGAAATGCTGGCCACATTTGATACAGTGATGCAGAACCACCTTCAAAAAATAACAAATTCGGAAATTCATTGCCACTATCTGGGAAAGGATATACAAAATGAATTGATTGGCCTTATTTCTAAAGAAATAACCAGAAGGATTCTTCTACTATTAAAAAATGCCAAATACTATTCCATCATTCTTGACTGCACCCCAGATGTTGCTCTTGTGGAACAGATGACCATCATTGTTAGGTTTGTGTCAATCATACAAGGGGACTCAATAACAGCAAGCCCTGAAGTGAAAATCGAAGAAAGGTTTCTTGCATTCATCCCAGTTCATAGTTCAACTGGAGAAGGGTTGACTGAATCGATTCTGGCAGAGCTTGAGAAACTGAACATACCATTAAGTGATATGATAGGCCAAGCGTATGACAACGGGTCCAACATGAAAGGGAAGCACTCTGGTGTTCAGAAGAGAGTGAAGGATTTGAATTCACGGGCATTCTATATTCCTTGCAGTGCTCATTCTTTAAACCTTGTTGTAAATGATGCTGCTATGTGTTGTAGGGAAGCCAGTTCATTTTTTGGTACTTTGCAGAACATATATGTTTTTTTGTCTGGCTCAACAAATCGATGGGACATCTTAAAGAAGCACATCAGTAGGCTGACGGTGAAGCCACTATCAACTACAAGATGGTCAAGTAGAATTGATGCCATTCGTCCTTTCAGATTTCAA
The DNA here is from genome assembly GCA_029206835.1 of Rana muscosa. Classification (NCBI taxonomy): domain Eukaryota; kingdom Metazoa; phylum Chordata; class Amphibia; order Anura; family Ranidae; genus Rana; species Rana muscosa. Next base: position 481,979,932 of record CM055122.1, read on the forward strand.
ATAGCTGAAATATATGACACACTGATGGCAATTGAAGAAGATCCAGCATTTGCTATTCTTGCAAGAAGCGAGGCTGCTTCATTGGCAAAAGAGCTGAACAGCTTTACATTTTTGTGTTTGACGGTAATGTGGTATAACATATTAAATAGCATTAATGAAGTAAGCAAACTTCTTCAAAGTCAAACAATTTACTTGCCAGATGTTGTGGAGCTTTTGGAATCCAGCAAAACCTACTTAAAAACTTATCGGTCTGATAATGGATTCGAGGAGCTACTCACAGAAGCACGAACAATGGCACTGGAAATGGAAATCGAACCTGTGTTCCCTTCTACAGTGCAGCGAAAAAAGAAGAGAATTTTTTCCTACGAGGGACAAGATGATCCCATCCCAGAACCCCAAAAACAGTTTAAAGTTGAATGTTTCTACACTATCTTGGATGTTGTAATCAAATCTGTTGAGGAGAGATTTGAACAGCTTAAATAAAGGTCATAGCAACTATTTTCAGTTTTTGTATGACATCAGGAAACTTAAAGACGTGAATAGGGAGCAACTCTTGAAGAGCTGTATGGAGTTACAAGAGGTCTTAACTGATGTAAAGACCAAGGATGAAGATGTTGATGGAATACAGCTGTGTGAAGAGCTAATTGTCTTGACTCCTGTTGTATCAGCAAGCATGAAACCAATTGACGTTCTGGGCTACGCAGTCAAGAATGGTTTTGCTCCAAATGTAGCTATAGCACTTCGCATACTTTTGACACTCCCCATCACAGTGGCTTCGGGTGAAAGAAGCTTCTCAAAATTAAAAATCATAAAAAATTACCTGCGTTCTTCAATGTCGCAAGAAAGGCTGGTGGGTCTTGCCACTCTGTCCATTGAGAATGCCATTGCTCAAAAGATTGACTTTGAAATATTGCTAAAGGACTTTGCTAATGCTAAAGCAAGAAAAGTCAATTTTTTGTAGACCCAATAGCCTTAGTTAAAAGATGCTTGAACAGCTCAGAGTTCAAAGATTGGCACTTTCATTATTGATTGTTTTTAGGTTTGCACTGTTATAAGTTATAAGTTCTTTTGCACTATAATTTAATTTATAATTTGCTCTTTTTTACTTTAGTTTATTTTTTCATTGTACCAAATTTATTGAGAGACGTTAGAGATATTGGAATGTTATAATATCTCTCTTGTCCTGTCTCATATTGTTTATTTTATAATGGTATGTTTCTATAACGTTGTCATGTTATTTATCTATCTTATTTTTTTGAGTCTTATTGCCAGTTGATACATGTGCAATGCTGCTATGTTATATTTTTCAAGTGAGAAAATGTTTACACATAAAATCTACTATTTTATGGTTTATCGTTTTGAATTATTTTATCCAAAAGCTGATTTGGGGGCAAAATTGTAACATTTCCAGAATTAGCTGGTCTAGCAATGTGTTGCATGCAAAATAGTAGCGGTCATTAAAAAGGGGCATGGCAAAGGGGGTGGGGGGTGGGGTCAGGGGTGGAGCCAAGGGGGCGGCAAAATTAGGTTTCGCCTAGGGTGTCAAAAATCCTTGCACCGGCCCTGCTGTTGAGCACTCTAGGTAGTTCACTGATGCTTCCTGTGAGTGTGTAACTGCTAGCTTTCATAGACAGTCTGCAGGAGTCTTGCATTGCACCCGTGGTTGCAATGCTTTGGAGGCTCCTAGTAAAAAAAAACTGCACAATTTTTTACCTGAAAAAAGATGTTCATTTATTTTTTTAAAGGTTGAACGTGTCCGTTAATCAGTCAATATACAACTGTGCTTCCAGCCTTTCGGCATAAAATAGAATAAATATAAATGCACAGACTTAACCACTTGCCGACCACGCCATAGCCGAAAGACAGCTACAGCGCGGTCAAGTTATTCTGGGAGGACGTCCCAGGGACGTCCTCCCAGAATCTTGCTCCCGCGCGCCCCCTGGGGCGCGCTCCTGGAAATATCCGTGACCGCCAGGTCCGAAAGACCCGGCGCATCACGGATCACGGTAGATGGCCGCTAATCGCGCCCGTTTACCATGTGATCGCTCCGTCAAATGACGGAGCGATCACTTGTAAACAAACCGGCGTCATGTGATGAGGCCGGTTTCCTCTCTTCCCTCTGTGTACCGATCGGTACAGTGTGAGAGGAGAGGGGTGAGAGCGGATGGCAGCAGCGCTGTGGGCTGGATGTGTAGTGCCCACAGTGCTGCTCTGTGACAAGTGAAGTCACAGATCCATCCATCCCTGCTCAGCCATCACTGCGATACCCTGCCCAGACTCTGCGATACCCTGCCCAGACTCTGCGATACCCTGCCCAGACTCTGCGATACCCTGCCCAGACTCTGCGATACCCTGCCCAGACTCTACGATACCCTGCCCAGACTCTACGATACCCTGCCCATACTCTGCGATACCCTGCCCATACTCTGCGATACCCTGCCCATACTCTGCGATACCCTGCCCATACTCTGCGATACCCTGCCCATACTCTGCGATACCCTGCCCATACTCTGCGATACCCTGCCCATACCCTGCGATACCCAGCCATACTCTGCACTACTGTGCACTACCCTGCCATACCCTGCCATACTGGCCATGCTTAACTTTGTGTTAAAAAAAAAAAGCGTTTTAACCACTTCCCACCCACCGGCCGTCATATGACATCCTTGAATTTGTGCAGGGATATCTGAATGATGGGTGCAGCTACAGGCATCATTCAGATATCAGCTTTTTCAGCCAGCGATTCCCTACACCTACACCATAAGAATTATCATAGCGGCTGTTCCGCCGCTTGATCGTTCTTACGGGAGGCGAGAGGGGACGTCGTCCCCCCCCCCTCCCGCTGCCCTCCTGTGCTTCTACTGACTTACCGGTACGATCAAAGCCAGGATCGTTTTAAATTTTTTTTATTTCAGGCTTCCCAGCCTAGAGGTGAGATGTGGGGTCTTATTGACCCCATATCTCACTGTAAAGAGGACCTCTCATGCCATATTCCTATTACAAGGGATACATCCCTTGTAATAGGAATAAAAGTGATCAAAAAAATTATTTTTGGGGAAAAAAGTGTCAAACTAAAATAAATAAAGTAAAATGAACAATAATTTTGTCTGTCCCATTCAGGCTTTTTAGAGGAACCAGACAGGGCTGCCCTCTCTCCCCGGCTTTATTCGCCCTAGCAATGGAGCCGGTGGCTGAGGCCTTACGCACCTCGCCGCACATCAAGGGTCTCCGTGTGGGTCAGCTGGAGGAGAGGGTAGCCTTGTACGCAGACGACATGCTCCTTTTTCTCAATGATGCAGGCCCATCACTGCAGGGGGCTTTATCAGTCCTTGACACTTTTGCGACGGTCACTGGGCTCAGGGTTAACTGGTCCAAGTCCCTTCTATTCCCGATCGACAGCGAGGCTGCCTCCACCTCTTTACCCGGGACTCCCCTTCGATGGGTTGAGTCATTTAAATATTTGGGAGTTTGTGTCTCCACCAGTACTTCTGACTACGTCTCGTTGAACCTGACCCCGGTGCTCCTGGAGGCCCATTTCAGATTTAAATCTTGGAGCAACCTACCCCTCTCCGTCTGGGGGCGTATAAACTTACTAAAAATGAAAATTATCCCTAAGCTTACATACCTATTCCGTCAATCCCCGCAATGGATCCCAAAGTCCTTCTTTCAGAAACTGAACCAAATTTTTTCCGCCTTTATCTGGGGGCCGTCACCACCTAGATACAAGCTTACGACACTGATGAGACCACGAACGCAGGGTGGCATGGCCTTTCCGGACTGCTATAAATACTTCCTCGCCGCACAGCTGGTAACTGCGGCGTGGTGGTTACAGCCGGACAAGACGAACCCATCCACGGTGCTTGAAGCCACAGTGGTGGGCTCGCTGGAAGCCCTCCGATTTCTGCTTTTTCGGGGCCCCCGCGCTCCCTATTTGTTGACCCCGTCCATGCTCACCACCCTGCGGGCGTGGAAGGCCAGCCTGGCCATTGAAAAATGTAAACCACAAGAAGTTTCCCCTAATGCCCCAATCTGGTTAAATCCCAGCTTGTCACATCTTTACACTCTCCCAGACCCCTATGCGTGGACAAAATATGGTGTTAATACTCTATCACACATAGTAGCACATAATGTCCTACTTCCTTTTTCTGACCTTTCATCCAACTTCAATCTGCCTGATTATTACCTCTTTAGATACGGTCAGCTGTCCCATGCATTTGCAGCACAATTCCCGCGCTCCTCCTGTATCGTGGCCCAGTCGGAGCTGGAGAGAACACTGAGGTCTGACTGTGCAGAAAAGCCCATGTCACATTTGTACTCATATTTGCTCCGTGTGTCTCTCCCGCCCCTTGACAGGCTGCGGTCCAGCTGGTTGCGGGACATCCCTACTCTAGACTCAGATGATTGGGACGATGTCTGGGACCTACCTTTCAGATCCCTGGTATCCATCCGTGATAGGGTGGTACAGTACAAAATTGTACATAGGGCTTATTTCACCCCGCATAGGCTCAACAAGATAGACCCTCCCCAGGCGACTTCTCGCACATATTCTGGCAGTGCCCCGGGATCCAACAATACTGGATCATGGTATTAGACCTAATCAATAAGGTGGCCTCGGCCTCCATTCCATTGAAGATGGAGGTGTGTCTCCTGGGAATCATTGAACCTATCGTCCAGTCCTCTGCGGGGCGTATTTTAGTAAGTCTTCTGCTCTTTTATGCTAGGAAAAATATTGCCATGCATTGGAAAAAGCCTACCCCCCCGTCAGTGTTACAGTGGAAACGCTTGGTGAACACCAGCCTTCCCCTCTATAAAGACACATATGCCAATAGGGGGTGTTTTTTGAAATATGATAAGATATGGCACGCATGGTTGGCAGAACCGGAAACTGCTGGCTGATATGTGAGGCTGGTTGAGTTTAGTTGTGATTGGAGGCCTAGCTGATCCGCACTTGCTATACTACATAATGTGAAGCCCTGCCTGTATTGCTATAATTTATGATATTCACCTGCTTTATGAGGATGTTGTATGCGCCTGAGTAATGTCTGTGTTTTTTTTTTTTCTTTGTTTTTTGTGTATCTGTGTATTTGAAAATTATAATAAAAACAAGTTTAAAAAAAAAAATGAACAATAATTTTTTTATTTTTTTTTAAAGCGCCCCTGCCCCCGTGTGCTCGCTTGCAGAAGCGAACGCATACGTAAGTCCCGCCCACATATGAAAACGGTGTTCAAACCACACATGTGAGGTGTCGCTGCGAACGTTGGAGCGAGAGCAATAATTTTGGCCCTATACCTCCTCTGTAACTCAAAACACGTAACCAGTAAAAAAAAAAAAAAAAAAAAAATTTCACCTATGGGGATTTTTAAGTAGCGAAGTTTGGCGCCATTCCACGAGCGTGTGCAATTTTGAAGGGTGACATGTTAGGTATCTATTTACTCGGCGTAACTTTATCTTTCACATTATGCAAAAACATTTGGCTAACCTTACCATTTCTTTTTTTTTTAAAGCACAAAACTGTTTTTTTCCCCAAAAAACGCGTTTGATAAATTGCTGCGCAAATACCGTGTGAGATAAAAAGTTGCAACAACCGTCATTGTTTTCTCTAGGGTCTTTGCTAAAACAACATATATAATGTTTGGAGGTTCGGTGTAATTTTCTAGCAAACAAATTATGATTTTTACATGTAGGAGAGAAATGTCAGAATTGGCTTGGGTGCTCCAGAACGCCTGAAGGTGCTCCCTGCATGTTGGGCCTCTGTGTGTGGCCACGCTGTGTAAAAGTCTCACACATGTGGTATCGCCATACTCGGGAGTAATAGCAGAATGTGTTTTGGGGTGTAATTTGTGGTATGCATATGCTGTGTGTGAGAAATAACCTGCTAATATGACAATTTAGTGAAAAAAAGAAAAAAGAAAAAAAAATCTTGATTGTGCAAAGAATTGTGGTAAAAAATGACAACTTCAAAAAACTCACCATGCCTCTTTCTAAATACCTTTGAATGTCTTCTTTAAAAAAAGGGGTCATTTGGGGGGTATTTGTACTTTTCAGGCATGTTAGGGTCTCAAAAATTGAGATAGGCCGTCAGTACTTCAGGTGTGATCAATTTTCAGATATTGGCACCATAGTTTGTGGACTCTATAACTTTCACAAAGACCAAATAATATACACCAATTCGTATACTTATTTTTACCAAAGATATGTAGCAGTATAAATTTTGGCCAAAATTTATGAAGAAACATTACTAATTTGATACATTTTATAACAGAAACGAATAAAAATTCATTTTTTTACAAAATTTTCAATCTTTTTTCTTTTATAGCGCAAAAAATAAAAAACCCAACGGTGATTAAATACCACCAAAAGAAAGCTCTATTTGTGTGAAAAAAGGACAACAAATTCATATGGGTACAGTGTTGTATGACTGAGTAATTGTCATTCAAAATGTGAGAGCACCGAAAGCTGAAAATTTGTCTGGTTAGGAAGGGGGTTCAAGTGCCCAGTGGTCAAGTGGTTAAAGAGGAAGTAAACCCATGTTGATTTTCTCAGTTTTTTAAATATTACATTACACAAGATAATTGAAATGCTTAACCTGTATAATTAATTTAAAACCGAGGCCTGTAAATATCGTTTTTGAGATGTTTTAGTTCAGTGCATTTCCGGGTACTGACCACGCCATTGTAACTTCTGTTTCCTGAATCCTTTTCTGACGTCATCTCCGCCCTTAGTATTATCCTGCACGAAATCGGTAGCGCCGTAACCAAGCCTCGTTCTCATTTTGCAAAATTGAAACAGAGTACTTACATTTTATTTTTTACTGCACATTGGAATTTTTCATCTGCACAGACAAGAGTAGATGTGCTTGTTTCCTTGACACATTACCTATGTGTCTGCGGCTGCTGTGCTCCACTCCCCTGTGTGACGTCTTATTCAGTCACATGGGGAAGAATCAGGAAGCAGAGACTGAATGAAATATCGCGAGTCTTCTCCTCTGTGCTGAGCAGAGGAGAAGATGCTCACAGGGATTTCCGGATAAGAACTACGGCTTTCTTTAGAAGCCGCAAATGACGGTCACTACTGCGCAATCGCGGGTGACGTCATCATTACAAAAAAGACGATTTTCTGAGAAAGTAAAAATGTGAGTACACTTTCACAGGCAGTGATCAGCTGCCTGTGTTAGGGGCTATATTATAAGATTAAGTTGTGTCCTAGGGTTTACAACCACTTTAATGAATACCCTGAATGTTTTACTCCATGTTGATATTTTTAAGAACAGTCACTAAAAATAATGTAGATCAGTAGGATTAATCGTATGGCATACATTTAAATTAGTATCCCGAAGCCAAACAATTAATAAGACTGAAGATATATACAGTGTGTAAATATAGATATCTATATATATATATATAGTAGGGCTGTGGAAACTAACTATTAATTCCTCGATTAATCTATGAATTTTTTTGATCGATCAAAATTCTTTTGATCGGTACTCACCTCTCCGCCGGCTTCCGGGTCTTCAGGGAGTTCTGTCGGAGATCCGGTGACATCACGGACACCGACGGGGCTTGCCGTGTCCATCTGAAGGGCTCCTTTGCTGTGCCTTCATATCTGCATGCCGGCGGGACCTTACTATCTGCCACACGCAAGGGCTGTTGCACTTCCCTCTATCACTTCTCTCTATCAACCTGGGATTCTACAGCCATCCACTGGGAGTTGCGATAGTTCCCTTCACAGGACATCTACATGCCGACGGACTGATGTTAACCCCTCCTCATCTGGATTCAGCAGTGGTATCGTTGTACATATTTTTATACCAGTATCATACTTGGCTACATGTTTTTATGACTGCTTTTGCTACCGTTTGGTATTACTCGCACCATTTTTACATTTTATGTAGCTACATTGATTTTATCTCCAGTGCAATATTTATTTTGTTACCTATTTGAAGACTATAAAAGTTTTAATGCTATTCCCATCGAGCGCTGCCTCTGTGTGTTTTTTGTATCCTGCTATCCATTTTTCCAGTGGTTGGGAATCGGCCTGCAAGGAGATCAGCTAAAAGTAGTTGGATCTGTATGTGCGTTACAATTAATCGAAATTAGTCGATTAATCGATTTAAAAAAAAAACGATTAATTGTGAAACCAAAAAAAAAATCGATTAATCGAACACGAAAATTTTAATCAGTAACAGCCCTAATATATAGATATCTATATATAGATATAGATATATATCTATATCTATATATATCTATATATACACACACACACACACACTTAGGAACTAGGATGAGTCGAATAATTTACTTTCCACTCACTAGAATCACCACCCCTGTGCAGAGTCAAACTAATTGAACTATACTAGCGGAACAATCAGGTTTGCACTATCAGACCTTTCCCTTTGGTTCTTCTGCAGAAAAAGGGGTTCAAGTTTAGGTTACAGGTTAATACAGCTTAGATTCAATTACTTAATCCCTAGGGGTTTATGATACCATGAACGGAATATAAATTTCAAAACAAAATCTATCACGTGAATAATCGAATATATAGTATAGTAATTATCAATTGATACTTTACCAAAAAAGCTATTGATGCTGAATTTGAAATCACGCCCCAGGAAAGCTGCTTATATGTCCTGATGATCTTAAGGTCTTGAGAGTGAGATTGATGGAGGGATGATGATCAGATGACGATCAGTAGCTCTATAATCTGTGAAGAGAAATGGATCCATTTCCTCTTTGAACCTCCCCTTTTTTCCCCTATATCCCCTTCTCTAGGGACCAGTCTAGTAAAGAATCGTACACACAATCGGATTTTCCACAGACAAAGCGTCAGACTTGTGCCTCGATTTTGTCTTGCATACAAACAGCACACGATTGTCGTCCAACAAACATGAATGTAGTGACATACTACATGGTTTTTCAGCTCTTGAGCACCACCCTTTGGCTAATTTAGTGTTTGGTGAGCATTAATTCCGAGAATGCGTGTTTGTACTTTGGACTTTTGTCTGACGGACTTGTGTACACCCGATTAGAAATTCTGACAACAGACTGTTGTCCGTGGAAAATTTTAAAGCCTGCCATCCAACATTTGTCCGCGGAAAATCTGACAACAATTGTCCGATGGAGCGTAAAAATGGTTGGATTTTCGGCCAACAGTCTGTCAACACAAAATTCCCATTGTAAAATCCAATCGTGTGTAAAAAAAGTATATTTTTAAATTATTTACTCAGACCTGATTCAGGAGTAATATTACTGCATAACTAAATGTTTACTCAGTCAGTGGTTTCACCTGTCCACTAGATGACGCTCTAAGACTATAAATCCCTCTATTAGGTCTTCTGGGAATAAAATTTGATTTTATTCAATCCAATTTTATATGAGATATAATATTTTTATCCCTGGGTTAATCTAGATATGTCATATGTCATAATTGGATGTATAAGTGCAATCCCCAGTGGGTGATTTATTTGTGATATTACTCTTTAATGCACTATGATTTTAATCATGTGATATTTGTTAGAGGTGCAATTAATCCAGAGCAATTTTATTATGGATTAATTATGCCTTTTCTCTGTACACTGTAAATCTTGCACCATAATTTTTCCATCTTACTTTTGAGTCATATTGTAAATAGCACTTCCCTATTTTCATAATCACAATAGTACATATGTATGGAAACGTAATGCTTGTCATCATTAGTGATGAGCCGAACACCCCCGGGTTCGGTTCGCACCAGAACCCGCGAACGGACCGAAAGTTCGAACGAACATTAGAACCCTATTAAATACAATGGATGCGAACGTTCGAATTCTAAAGTGCTAATTATAAAAACTATTATGCATGTTATTGTCCTAAAAAGGGTTTGGGAACCCGGGTTCTGCACCAGGGGACATGTATCAATGCAAAAATAAGTTTTAAAAACGGTCGTTTTCCGGGAGCAGTCATTTTAATGATGCATAAAGTGAAAAAAAAAAAGTCAAATATTCCTTTAAATATCGTACCTGGGGGGTGTCTAAAGTATGCCTGTGAAGTGCCACGTGTTTCCCGTGTTTAGAACTGTCCCTGCACAAAATGACACTTCTAAAGGAAAAAAAAGCCATTTAAAACTGCTTGCGGCTTTAATGTAATGTCTGGTCCCGGTAATATGGATGAAAATCTTTAAGAAAAATGGCATAGCTACCCCATGACCCCCCCCCTACCCCAGCCCATTACCAGCCCCTTTGGGTCTTGTATGGATATTAAGGGGAACCCCGCACATAAAATAAAAAAGGCCCTATATACTCTGAACAGCCGTATACAGGCGGTGCATACAAGACAGGGACTGTAGGTTTGTTCTTATGTAGAATCTGTTTGTAATTTTGAACAGGTACATTGTTGAAGTGTAGCTCCAGACCAAAAATCTATTTTTAAACTTTTTGGAAAACATAGGTAAGGGTTATCACCCCTGTAACATTTGTTTTGCTGTCTGTGCCCCTGTTCAGAACATTTCACCTCACTTTCCGTCCTAATGACAACTGTTTTTGAAATGTGGTGTTTTTCTTGAAACAAGGATTGCTGATAAAGCATCAGTACAGAGGAGACACCTTTCTCCCATATTTATTCTTACAGGAGAGAATTTTCCTTCCTAGTGGTAGATTTCCTCTCACTTCCTGTTGTCTTCTTGCGTTTGCAAGTAGGAGTCGTTTGTAAGTTGGATGTTTGAAAGTAGGGACCTGCCGTATATACTCTGCAGAAATAGGCCCCTTAGTTGTTGGTGTTGGCACAACACTGTAAGCACTCACAGTTACTCTTGGTTGGTGCTGGAACGCCCTGCTGTCAACTATTATATCAGGAATTTTAATTACATATAATTGTTGAACAGTGGTAGTAAAAATTGGGCCTTTGATGGTGGTGCTGGTGCCACAACACTGTAAGCCCTGACAGTTACTCTTGGTGGGTGCAGCAATGGGCCCTGCTGTGAATTATTAGATCAAGAATTGTAATTACATGCCCCTGTTGAACAGGGGCTGAAAAATTGGGCCTTAGGCACTGGTGGCACAACACTGCAACCCTTCACAGATACTGTACTTGGAGCACAGCAATAAGCCCTGTTGCAAAGTATTGCTTCAAAAATTGTAATGACACGCCCCTGTTAAACAGGGGCTGAAAAATTGGGCCTTAGGCACTGGTGGCACAACACTGCAACTCCTCACAGATACTGTACTTGGAGCACAGCAATGAGCCCTGTTGCAAAGTATTGCTTCAAAAATTGTAATTACACGCCCCTGTTAAACAGGGGCTGAAAAATTGGGCGTTAGGCACTGGTGGCGGCACCCATAAACAAAAATGATCTTCCAAGCTATCATCATCAATCGTATCATTGAGGACTCGGAGGAGGAGGATAGCCAGTCAACATAACAGCACAGGCACTCAGCATCAGCATCAGTCTTGAAGGGATGTGACATTTTAAAATCAATTAGTCTGTTATATCAGCATCAGGTGTGTGGTAGCTGGTGGTGATCCAAGACTGGTTCATCTTGATGAAAGTCAGTCGATCAACCGAGTCGGTGGACAGGCGCACCCTGTGATCCGTGACAAATCCTCCAGCAGCACTGAATGTGCGTTCCGAAAGAACGCTGGATGCAGGACAGGCCAGTAGCTCAATTGCATACTGTGCAAGCTCTGGCCAGTGATCCATCCTCAAGACCCAGTAAGCCAGAGGATTTTCGGTGGGGAAGGTGTCCAAGTCTGACCTTGCCCCTAGATATTCCTGCACCATGTTTATCAGACGCTGGCGATGGTTGCTGGAACCGATCATACTTTGGGGCTGCGGACTAAAGAATTGTCTGAACGCATCGGTCAGACGGCCACCTTCCCCACCGCTCCTTCTTTGACTGGCCGAAGCCTCAGCAACTCGTTGTCCAGGACCAGGAGTTTGCAACCTCCCAGTCTCTGGGAACGCGTTGCACAGACCTTTCTGCAAGGCCTCCCGGAGTTGTCTCATCCTCTGCTCCCTCTGCGACGGTAACATAAGGTCCGCAACCTTACCCTTGTACCGTGGATCAAGGAGAGTGGCCAGCCAGTAATGGTCCCTCTCCTTGATCCGAAGAATACGAGGATCCTTCCGCAGACTTTGCAGGATCAGGGAGGCCATGCAGCGTAGGTTTGCTGAGGCATTCGCTCCGGAGTCCTCTGGGTCACTAAGGACGACATGATCCGCAGCCACCTCCTCCCAGCCACGTACAAGTCCACTGGTTTCTTGGGACTGTAAATCATCCCTAAAAGACTGCTGCTGATGATGCTGAGTGCCAGCCTCCACCTCCATGCTGACACAATCCTCCTCCTCCTCCTCCTCCTCCTCCTCCTCCTCCTCCTCTTCCTGTGCGATGGGTGGGACAGAAGGAACACTGTCTGGGTAAAGGGGGCCTTGAGAGGCAAGGAAGTCCTCCTCTTCCTGCCTCTGTTCTGCCTCAAGTGCCCTGTCCATTATTCCACGCAGCGTGTGCTCCAACAGGTGGACAAGAGGTACAGTGTCACTGATGCATGCACTGTCACTGCTCACCATCCTCGTGGCCTCCTCAAATGGTGCCAGGACAGTGCATGCATCCCTGATCATGCCCCACTGGCGTGGAGAAAAAAAACCAAGCTCCCCTGACCCTGTCCTGGTGCCGTAGTCGCACAGGTACTCATTGATGGCCCTCTGCTGCGTGTGCAGCCGCTGCAGCATGGCCAACGTTGAGTTCCACCTGGTGGGCATGTCACATATAAGGCGGTTCTTGGGCAGGTTCAACTCCTTTTGCAGCTCAGCCAGGCGAGCACTGGCATTATAAGATCTGCGGAAATGCACACAGACTTTCCTGGCCTGCCTCAGGACATCCTGTAAGCCCGGGTACCTGCCCAAGAAGCGCTGCACCACCAGGTTAAGGACGTGAGCCACACAGGGCACATGGGTCAGTTGTCCCTGTCGGAGGGCGGAGAGGAGGTTGGTGCCATTGTCGCAAACCACCATTCCTGGCTTAAGCTGGCGTGGCGTCAACCACCTCTCGGCCTGGCCCTGCAGAGCAGACAGGACCTCTGCCCCAGTGTGGCTTCTGTCCCCCAAACACACCAGCGCAAGCACGGCATGGCATCTTTTTGCCTGCGTACTTGCGTAGCCCCGTGAACGGCTACGGAGCACCGCTGGTTCATAGGACAAACCACAGGAAGAGGCCATGGAGGAAGAAGAAGAGGAGGGGGTGGAGGAGAGAGGTGTGTCACAACCAGTAGTAGCATTTTGGAGGCGTGGCGGTGGGACAACCTCCAACACTACTGCACCTTGTCCTGAATCCTTCCCAGCTGCCAAAAGAGTGACCCAATGGGCCGTGAAAGAAAGGTAACGTCCCTGTCCATGCCTGCTGGACCATGAGTCAGCGGTAATATGCACCTTACCGCTGACCGCCCTGTCCAGCGAGGCCAAGACATTGCCTTCCACATGCCGGTAGAGAGCCGGAATAGCCTTCCGTGAGAAAAAGTGGCGTTTGGGAACCTGCCACTGAGGAACCGCACATTGCACAAACTCACGGAAGGGGGCCGAGTCTACCAACTGAAAAGGCAGCAGTTGAAGCGCTAGCAATTTAGCCAAGCTAGCATTCAACCGCTGGGCATGTGGATGGCTGGGAGTGAACTTCTTTCGACGGTCCAGCAGCTGGGGCAGGGAAATTTGCCTGCTAGAATCGGACGTCGGTGTACTGCTAGCAGAGTGGGCGCAAGTACTTGGCTGTGACACACCTAATTCTACACCTTCATTCCTCTCAGTGCATGTTTCAGAGAGGACTGAAGTTATAGTGGGGTTGGAGATCCCAGCTGATGCGGTGCAAGGAGAGGTCCGCTTGGTTCTTTGGTGTGGGTCTTTGAGGTAGGCTTGCCAACGAGCTGCATGGCAGGTCAACATATGTCTGGTCAGGCATGTGGTACCCAAGCGGCTGATGTTTTGGCCACGCGATATACGCTTGAGACATATGTTGCAAACAGCAGCTGTGCGATCTGATGCACTAGCCTCAAAAAAGGCCCACACCAAAGAACTTTTTGAATGACGGGCAGAGGCAGCGCCCTGCACAGGCGGAGCTCTGCGGTGTGATTCCGTCGGTGTACTGCCCTTACGCTGGCCACCAAAGGGCATCCTGCCTCGTTGGAGATGTGCCTCCTCCTCATCCTCCTCCTCCTCCTCTCTCCTATTAGGCACCCACGTGGAGTCATTGACCTCATCATCCCCTCCCTCCTCATCACTGGAGCCAATCTGGCAGTATGCTGCAGCTGCTGGAACATGACTGCCAGATTGGTGTCCTTCTTGAGCATCCCCTCTGTCTGCTCTCACGCTACTGCCTTCCTCTAGCTGGGTTTCATCATCAGACCCTTCGAAACGCTGGGCATCCTCCTGGAGCATGTACCCAACACTGTGCTGAAACAGTTCGGGGGACTCCTCAGGAGGAGGACATGGTGGGTCTAGGGAAGGAGTGACTGATGATTTGTCTGACATTGATACCAGGGAAGACGACGCTTTGGCAGCTGCTTTTCCAGTACCCTGAGCCTGGGTGAGAGAGGATGAGGAGGAGGAGGAGGGCTTGGTCATCCACTCTACCAAGTCTTCGGCATGATGTGGCTCAACATGTCCAGCTGCCGAAAAGAAGGACAAGCGTGTCCCATGGCCATGTGCTGATGACAATGCACCGCGTCCACGACCAGCACTGTTGCCCCCAGACACAGAGCCTGCTTGCCCTCTTTTATTGCCTCCTGACTGTCTGCCTCTCCTTGTTTGCCTTCCAGACATTCTAATAGATGGCCTGCAGGGAGATGGGAAAAAAGCAATAAGGGCTACCTTCAGGTGTCCTTCTCTGTCCCTTGAAACAAGGACTTTCACAGTGAAAGAAACTGACACTGTCCCTACCTAGAGTTTTCTGTCCCTAGAATAAATGTTTTTTTTAATCACAATATAGCACAAGGACAATTCACTCAATGTCTCTCCAGGTCCCTGGAAACAAGGACTTGCAGAGTGAAAGAAACTGACACTGTCCCTACCTAGAGTTTTCTGTCCCTAGAATAAATGTTTTTTTTAAGCACAATATAGCACAAGGACAATTAACTCACTGTCCTTACAGGTCCCTGGAAACAAGGACTTGCAGAGTGAAAGAAAAAAAACACTCTCCCTACCTAGAGTTTTCTGTCCCTAGAAAAAATGTTTTTTTTAATCACAATATAGCACAAGGAAAATTAACTCACTGTCCTTACAGGTCCCTGGAAACAAGGACTTGCAGAGTGAAAGAAACTGACACTGTCCCTACCTAGAGTTTTCTGTCCCTAGAATAAATGTTTTTTTTAATCACAATATAGCACAAGGAAAATTAACTCACTGTCCTTACAGGTCCCTGGAAACAAGGACTTGCAGAGTGAAAGAAACTGACACTGTCCCTACCTAGAGTTTTCTGTCCCTAGAATAAATGTTTTTTTTAATCACAATATAGCACAAGGAAAATTAACTCACTGTCCTTACAGGTCCCTGGAAACAAGGACTTGCAGAGTGAAAGAAACTGACACTGTCCCTACCTAGAGTTTTCTGTCCCTAGAATAAATGTTTTTTTTAATCACAATATAGCACAAGGAAAATTAACTCACTGTCCTTACAGGTCCCTGGAAACAAGGACTTGCAGAGTGAAAGAAACTGACACTGTCCCTACCTAGAGTTTTCTGTCCCTAGAATAAATGTTTTTTTTAAGCACAATATAGCACAAGGACAATTAACTCACTGTCCTTACAGGTCCCTGGAAACAAGGACTTGCAGAGTGAAAGAAACTGACACTGTCCCTACCTAGAGTTTTCTGTCCCTAGAATAAATGTTTTTTTTAAGCACACTATAGCAGAAGCACAAAACACACTGACACTCTCCCTACCTATCCTTCTCTTTCCCTAAACTAAAGGAATCCAGGTTAAGCAAGAAAGAAATAACAGTCACTGTCCCTGCCTATGCTACTCTATCCCTGCTCCGGAACACACTACACTAGGCCGCCGTGCTGGCGGCCTTTTATAGTGTGGGGCGTGTACTAAACACCCTCAGCAATAATTGGCCACAGGCATCCTGCCTGTGGCCAATCATTGCTCTCCTCGCTGCCGGCGCTGTGATTGGCCAAGCATGCGGGGTCACAGTGCATGCTTGGCCAATCACAGCGCCTGGATGACACTGCGATGGCGTAGTGCATTGTGGGCCGTTCGCGTCACTCGAATTTGGCGCGAACGGCCCAAATCGTTCGATCTTCGTCGAACGATCGAACAGCCAATGTTCGAGTCGAACGTATGTTCGACTCGAACACGAAGCTCATCCCTAGTCATCATATACAGTATTAATTAAAAGGTTTCCTAATATTTTTAAAGTTATGATTTCTAGTAGGGTCTCACAGGTTTCATATATTTAATCTTATAAAATATTGAAATACACCCAATTCACGTTCCCTTGGCTCTTCTCTGGATTAATTTACTTTGTAGCAAAGTTTCAGAATGTTTGCTCATTAAACATTTCTTGTGCAACTGTCTCATTTTGTAAGTTTTGTCTACAAGTGAAACAATGTACGAAACTAACACTATACAAGAAGTCGTGCCTCAGTCAGCTGGGCAAATAAACTCTGTCTGTTCACAGTAGTAACACTTGTTGGTTTCTGAAGGCCTTTCAAACAAGGTAATTTTAATTAGGAGGTTCTTTTCTCTTTCTCAGGTTTGATTGTAGTCCAGATATAACCCATTGCCCTGAATGTACAGGTTCCTTATACTGCAAATTCTCAGTGTCATTTGGAGATGCAAATTTGTACACCTGTAGTAATGGGTTCATCAGAAGGTTGTTCTGCACAACTCATTGCGAAGATATATTATTATCTGCACAACTCATATGTCATCCTTTAAAATCAAAGAAACCCTGACAAAGCATAGTCAAGGGACAAGCCTAAGGTCAATAACAAGTGGTAGAGGAGAAAAGGACAGCTGCCGGTATGAAGCAAAATCTTTTCCAGAATTTTGAAGTAAACTGCACACCTCTGTCTGATACTACACCATCAGTTACGCAGTTTGTTCAGCATTGGGTACCCCCTTAACTGATATAAAATGAGCCATCTTAGTGAGACTACCACCATAGTAGTAATTTTTTTTAAGGGAGGTAAATCAACCACATGATCTTGATGGAACAGAGAGGGGCTGGAGCAACCCCAAAAGAGAAGATCGAGGTGTCTTATTGCATGCATTGGTCAGGCATAAGGTCACATTGCTTTTGACATATTTCTTGTAACCAGGCCACCAAAAGGAATGTGATAAAAGGTTCTACCGTCTTAAAAACCCCAAAGTGCCCAACAAGTTTGGAGTCATGAACCAACCTGAGGGCTTCTACCCAAGCAGATTCAGGTACATAGAGATGATGCCCTTGAATCCAAAAGCCATCATTATAAGGAAAATTACGGTAAGTATTTGAATTAAATTTTCCATTTTCCTGATGGCTCCATGTCAGCACAGCTGGGAATTAACTAGCCAAAACAGGGGAGGGATAATGCTACACACTCCAATTCTGACTAAAACGGTAACAGAAAACATAATGCCTCTGACAAACTCAACTGTCATGAATATGAATATTTTGGTGTCCACATAGTTGTATTGCGGATAGTTTGAGACACCCGGCCTGCTTTCACCCTCAAGGTCTGGACCCTTCTAGTGAGAGTGACGTGATTCTCCTGGCACAGCCAGCCCTACAACCTGCAGGCCAAGGAGATGAGGTTATCAACCAAGAGATAATGATTTTACGGCTCCCAGCAAGATTATTATGTGTTCAACCTGAAAAGGACAAACAGATGAACAGAGCTCCTGATGGCAGGAGTCGCCTTGATTAAATATTTTAGCGCTTAGCCCACATCCGATGGGCTAACTTCTTGAGTACTCCCCAAAGGGAATGTAGGAGGGAAACCCCTTGTGTGACATGAACTATGTAGGTCAGTTCAGGCACATATTAGAGCATTGGCATGAGCACCATCCTGCCTGGGAAGTACGCGAGTATGGGTTCTTTAAACCCAAGGACACCAATGCTGATGTAATTGCCACCAGTAAATCAGTTTCAGCAAGAAAGCACCACAGGGTGCTTGAAGGCATCTGATGAAATAACATCCATCAGCATTGGTATATATCATTCCGGAAACAAGTTTGAGGTTTCAACCAAATTGAATCTTGAATTTGGTTGAATGCTTCTCCATACTCTTTTTTTCTTCTTTTTTTTTTTTCTTAAGGAAGACCAAAGATCACATAGAAAAATACAGGGATATTCCATATCTCCAAAGGCCATGGCTGGATTCAGTAGGCATCTTCCAGGTGGCTCCATCTACCTTCTCTGCAAAATGCTGGTCTTTGGAGGGGTTTGGCATAATGGCATGACAGTAAGAAAACATGAGCAGCCTTCAACAGATTATATCCATGTGTGAACAGACAAAGTGTTACTTTGTGTATCTGTTATGCAGAGTACTCCCTGTCCAGTAATGCAGCATACATTGGCATTTAGCTCACCCAACCTCCGTCATCCGACCGTCGACGTTGGCACAGCGCGGGTGCGTATGCATAGGGGAGTACTCTGCCACGACCGCTGTCCATCTTGTTTGGACCAAGCGGACCCCAGACACGGCTGTTAGCCATGATAAAGCCGCCCCGAGGACCAGCAGCGGGGCTCCCTGGATTATGGTCATTTAGACTAGACACCAGGGACTTTGTCCAGCTTCATCCACACGTATGGACGGTCCGCCAGCCATTTAGACCAGCTAGGTAGAGGAGCACACCTCCGTCCTGCACGTAGGAGGAAAAGAGAAGAACGCTGAGGTTGAGGTGAGTGAAAAATTTATAGTTAAGTCCTGATCATGTAGGGGTGGGCGGAGCCTCACCCGGCTGTGCTGACATGAAGCCATCAGGAAAATGTAATTTGGGATCAGGAAGTAACAATAAGTGCAAAAGTGAAAAGAGTATTTTGCTTACTAAAGGCAGTCTGTGCCTCAAGTGAATACACAAAGGGTATTCCTTTCATTGTCAGCTGGTGCTTTCCCCTCAGAGAAGTTTATGAATTTTCTGCAGAAGTTAGCAAATCCAACAAATCACTGGATTTCCTTAACATTTCTAGGAGCCTGTTTTGGGACCTGCATGTTTACTTATCCTGCTGTTCAGTGGGAGGCTCTCTACTGCTATAGCTACTGGTCTCCAACCCTGACCCCTGATCGTGACAGAATAATCAGGCCCAAACATGGAGGCCACGATAGAAACTGCTGTGGCTCTTTTCAGGCAGCAAATTGCAAAGCTGCAGGAGTTTGGTGTTACCTCCCCAAAAAAAAATGCTGAACTGGAAGTGTGGTGGAAGGGCAACATGAGGAAATCTATGCTCTGCAGAGACAATTGCTGGACTTGCGTTCCCAAGATCATGCTAAGGCACGTATGCCTCTACCACTCAAGTTCAATGGAGACTGCTGCCATTACAGAGGCTTCCTTAACCAGTGTTGCATCAGACAGTGAGCTATGCAGAATCTCAGGTGGCTCAGCAAGAAGAGCCACTGCCGGATGGAGTGGATAAGACAACTACTAAGGCTGGATGTTATGTCCATCCACATGAGGAGAATCCTGTGACTCAAATTCTGGTAACCTGAACTTTCCTGTAATAAACAACTTGAAAGGCTACCCTTTGAGAGTAAGCGTTTGTTTGGTCCATCCTTGGATGCTTTCATACAGACTGTATCAAGGGGTAAGTGCACGCTATTATCCTTCCAGAAGAAGGATAAACCCATGCATCAGAAGTCTTTTTTTGGACTCCAGTAAGCATTAATATTGTCAGCCACAGTGCTCGGGCTCAAAGAAAAAGCATGCCTTCATAGTTCAAGATTAAACCTCAAAGCCTTCCAAGTCTGGGGATACTGACTCCTTCCAATGAAAAAACGCCCCCACTCTTGCAGGTGGGAAGACATTTATCGGCCTTTGTGATCATCTGAATTCGGGAAATCACAGATGTATGGGTCCACAGCGTGGTGTCTAGAGGATACAGCTGGAGCTCTGATGGTTTCCCTTTCCAGGCCTATGCACTCAAATGTCCCATTGCAGCCAAACTCATTGGATGTGGATCTAGCTGTGTTGATTTATCTGAAGTCACCAGCTTGGAAGTGTTTTTTGTTATATCTGTTTGATATGCGCAGAAAATTACCTGCGAGTCCTGTCAGAAATACAGGCAGTCGAAAACGTCCTGTGCCCTCTGCCTGTCAGTTAATATTGTTCCAAGTTCTCCCTGTGGACTAACACACTTGTGACAATCCTATGACTGAGAATTGTCGCCCTAGGATGAAAAGTGTGTTAATAAATGTTGTAAATTTCATGCATGTTGTGTCCCTACTGGGGTTTGTTCTCAAAGCTGAAAGATAAAAATCCTAACCATAAAGTACCCTTCAGAATTAGTAAAAATATGTGTCTAAAGCTCCTTGACAACCTAAGATCCATGGGAGTAGGTTACATCATGCTGGACATTCAATGCAAAAGAAGACTGTCACTGGACCTCAGAGTGATGAGTCTGTGGGTGACAGTGCTGAAGAGGAGATAAATAATGCAGTGAAAGCTGATTTTTTTTGTTTTAACGGCTGTGCCATTTATATAAAACTGGATTTAACCTTTTTCTTTTTTTACATAATTTTTTTTTTTTCTTAAGTTTCAATACAATTTACGTAACACAGCACATTACCCCTTCCCACCCTCCCCAACTTATTCCTTGGTACATTGCACTAGAATGCATACTTCTTTCAGAAAATCACAATAGAGTTATACCAAAGTATTTACCATGCATATATCCTAGACTTGACCCTCTGACCTCAGATATGAAGATTCCTAATGCGCACAATAATCGTGTGTTGGAAAAAACTTTCCATTCGGCTTTTATAATTGTTGCAATAGCTGAACTAATATTAGTTGAGGTGGGGCTAGCCCGGCAGTTTCCAACCAGTCTTGCCATAACTTCTAACATTTTATTATGTGCTCCTCTGTTGGTAGGTCAGTTTTTCTCTATGCAGTGTAGAGTTGACCTGTTCTATGCATAGTTGTTGTCAAGGTAAGGCAAAAACACATTTCTAGATGTTCCCTATACCTTAGCCCAGTGTTTCTCAACTCCAGTCCTCAAGGCGGCCCAACAGGTCATGTTTTCAGGCTTGCCCTTATTTTGCACAGGTGATTTGATCAGTTTCACTGCCTTAGTAATTATCACATCCGTTTCATCTGAGGGAAATCCTGAAAACATGACCTGCTGTGGCGCCTTGAGGACTGGAGTTGAGAAACACTGCCTTAGCCCATATTCACTTTTTGGTTTCAAATGCACTTTAATTCCAAAATGACATTTTAGATATTGCGTTTTCATATACTCTAGTATAGGGAGTTGGGTCAGTGGATCCTGTTAGCCTTCCAAACAATAATTTACTTTGATGGATGCCATGCATTTTCACGCAAGAATGTTACCAGTTTAAATCAAGTGTTTATTGAAAAGAGCTGGAAAACCGATAACATTGTTTGAACATTTACACAAGTTGGTGAAGCTGACTAAAACAGTAGTGTTCTTTAAGGGGTTGCCTAAGTCTAAGATATGCTTATTGTTCATCTGTGCATTAAACAAAAAATCTATCTTTTTATGTATGCACTTCTTATAAAATACACTAGATGGCTCCAGTTCACCTTTTCTGTAATATCTTTTGTGTATTCCAGCATTTAGCGTACATATTGCAAAGCTTTACAAAAATAAAATAATATACAGTATACTTTTGTATTTGCTAATTTTACATCTAAACATTTTTTTAATGTATTAATGCTGGTTTCAGTTTAGATTGTGAATATTAGGGAAATGTAAGCTGCCCAAAAAAGTTGTGCAAAAGGAAATGGCAGAACTGTCCCAACCTGCTGTGGTATTTCTGCTTTGGGAGGCACTAAGCAGAACAGCAGCTTACAATATAAGGCTGGGTATGTGACAGGGACTGGGTAGTTGACAGGTAGCAAATCGAGAGGTATTTATCAAAACTGAATCTGGAGCAACTGTGCATGGCACCCAATCAGGTTCTACCTTTCATTTTCAAAGCTTAAAGTTTTTGTAAAGGTTTGTTTTTTCTTGCTAAAATAACAAGCATGTTATACTTAAAGCAGAGGTCCACCCAGAAAATGTTTTAACACTAAAATTCCTAAAAAAAAAGAAGAAAATTAATAGAAAAAAAATAAAAATTATACTCACCCGAAATGCCGTTTCTATGCGGAAGTCCCTTAATCTGCCTCTTCCTTTGCCTCAGTGGTTCTCCTTCCGCTTCCTCTTCTTGTGAATGGGGCACGCTGCCTTCTGGGAACTGTGTGTAATCCCAGGAGGCAGCCGCCCATTCACAAAGCTCTGTGCAAATCGTGCATGCGCAGTAGGAAACGGGCAGTGAAGCCGTAAGGCTTCACTGCCTGTTTCCCTTAGTCAGGATGGAGGAGCCGGGACCTGCCAGGACCGAGCGATCGCCGCCAGGGGCCCGGCATCGCGGGCGAGTAGGACAGGTAAGTGTCCTTATTAAAAGTCAGCAGCTACAGTGTTAGTAGCTGCTGACTTTAAAAAAAAAAAAAAAATCGCGGGTGGAATCCCGCTTTAAAGGGGTTGTAAAGCTTCCCATTTTTTCACCTTAATCCATCCTATGATTCCCTTACTGAAGATGCCGGTGCCTCCACACAAGAGCCGAGGGACAGATTGGCTTCGGGTGAGGACATCGCGGGCGCCCTGGACAGGTAGGTGTTCCAATACTAAAAGTCAGCAGCTGCAGTATTTGTAGCTGCTGTTTTTGTTTTTGTTTGGCCAAACTCCGCTTTAACCACTTCAGGCCCCGAAGGTTTTACCCCCTTAATAACCAGGCCATTTTCTGCAATATTGGCACTGTTATTTTAACTGACAATTGCGCGGTTGTATGACACTGTACCCAAATTAAATTGATATCCTTTTTTCCCCCACAAATAGAGCTTTCTTTTGGTGGTATTTGATCACGTCTGCAAATTAGAATTATTGCTCTATAAACAAAAAAAGAGCAAAAATAAAAAATAAAAAAATATTTTTTACTTTCTGCTATAAAACATATCCAATAAAAAATAAATAATAATACGCGTATATTGATTGGTTTGCGCAACATTTATACCGGCTACAAACTATGGAATATTTTTATGGCATTTTTTTTATTTTTTACTAGTAATGGTGGTGATCAGTGAATTTTAGCGGGACTGCGATATTGCGGCAGACAAATCGGACACCTGACACTTTTGACACTTTTTTGGGAACCAGCGACATTATTACAATGATCAGTGCTAAAAATATGCACTTTTCCTGTACTAATGACACTGGCAGGGAAGTGGTTAACATCAGGAGTGATTAAAGGGTTAAGTGTGTCCCTAGGAGGTGCTTGCTCACTGTGTAGGGGATGGAGTGACTGGGGGAACACAGATCCGTGTTCCTGCTTAGCAGGAACAGATCTGTGTCCTCCCCTGACAGAATGGTGACTTGCCTTGTTTACATAGACAGATCACCGTTCTGCCTCTCTGGGGAACAATCGTGGGAGGCCGGCGGACACCCACTGATTGGCTTCCCCTCTGTCCAGTGGGCAAGCGTGCATGCCCCCAGTATCTATTGCACAAAATGACGTACAGGTACGTGATTTCGCGCAATAGAGCCACCCTACCGCAGTATAGGTAGGCAGTCTTTAAGTGGTTAATGCAGGGAACGGTTTAGCTTATGAACCACCTTAACTGACAAAGCCAAGGCTAGAAGCTGATTTGTTGCCATGCACAGCTGCTCCAGATTTTGTCTGCTCTGAATTTGAAAAAAATCAACCTATAGTGGAGATCAAACAAAAAAATGCCTTAATGTTATTGGTAACCCAGTAAAAGCATTTCTGTTTAAATTGTTACTAAACCCACAACAGTAAAATCAGTCTGTATAAGCAGAATAGCATGCTTGTTATACTAGGGTGACCAGACATCCCCGGTTTCAGGGGACAGTCCCCGGATTGGGGACACTGTCCCCGGACCAAGTTTGTCTCCGGTTTTGTCCCCGGATTGGATTTGAACAGGGGCTGGGGCAATTTCAAAGACAGTCAGTGTGCAGAATAAAAAAAAATAAAATCTGAATTACACCCCCCGCTCCACCGCTCCTACTAGCTTAGGGGGTGTTTTTTTTTTCCCATTATCTGTGCCCCTTTCTGATGATCATGTGCTGGTCGGATCGGAGGGAATATTTCTTCAGTTTCGGGTGCATGCCCATTCAGCTCCGCTCCCATGTTCTTCTGCCTTGGCTCAAGTCCCAGCTAGCCGCCTGCCTGCCTGCTTATCTCCTTGCCTTCCCTGGCGGAGTGATCTTCCTCTGCACCCCACCCAGTAGTAACTGGACCCGGAGAGTAAGACTTGACAGGCTGTGAGGCGGGTGGCGGCGACGGGCAGAGAGTCCCTGATTGCCGCCATTAATATTTTTTTTACTATGTCCCCGGATTTCATTTTAAAAATCTGGTCACCTTATGTTATACTCACTGTGGAACTTAAGGGGTTAATCCTCTGCATTGTGTAAAAAGGCTCTTTGATCCTGTATGTACAGATCCTCCCTCTCCTGCACTGTCTATCTGGGGAAGGCCAGGTAATACACAGGCAGGGTAGCCAACCTGCACATTCTCAGTTGTCGCTTTTATGCTGGAGAGAATATTTCTTTGTTCTCAGAGCTAGTCAGGTTACATGATATTGGCATCACACATGTGGGCGTGTATACAGGATGGAGTGGAAATCTCCGCCTACATGAATAACTCTGCAGGTTATTGTGACCGTGGTATACAGATCAGCCAAAAACGTACAGTATATCACAAAAGTGAGTACACCCCTCACATTTTTGTGAATATTTTATTAGATCTTTTCATGTGACAACACTGAAGAAATTACACTTTGCTACAATGTAAAGTAGTGAGTGTAAAGCTTGTATAACAGTGTAAATTTCCTGTCCCCTCAAAATAACTCAACACACAGCCATTAATGACTAAATTTCTGGCAATAAAAGTGAGTACACCCCTAAGTGAAAATGTTCAAATTGGGCCCAATGTGTCAATATTTTGTGTGGCCACCATTATTTTCCAGCACTGCCTTAACCCTCTTGGGCATGGAGTTCACCAGAGCTTCACAGATTGCCACTGGAGTCCTCTTCCACTCCTCTATGATGACATCACGGAGCTGGTGGATGTTAGAGACCTTGCACTCCCCCACCTTCCGTTTGAGGATGCACAACAGATGCTCAATAGGGTTTAGGTCCAGAGACATGCTTGGCCAATCCATCTCCTTTACCCTCAGCTTCTTTAGCAAGGCAGTGGTCGTCTTGAAGGTGTGTTTGGGGTCGTTATGTTAGAATACTGCCCTGCGGCCCAGTCTCCGAAGGGAGGGGATCATGCTCTGCTTCAGTATGTCAGAGTACATGTTGGCATTCATAGTGCCAGCAGCACTCATGCAGCACCAAACCATGACACTCCCACCACCATGCTTGACTGTAGGCAAGATACCCTTGTCTTTGTACTCCGTCCTCACCTGGTTGCTGCCACACACGCTTGACACCATCTGAACCAAATAAGTTTATCTTGGTATCATCAGACCACAGGACACGGTTTCAGTAATCCATGTCCTTAGTCTGCTTGTCTACAGAAAACGGTTTGCGGGCTTTCTTGTGCATCATCTTTAGACGAGGCTTCCTTCTGGGACGACAGCCATGTAGACCAATTTGATGAAGTGTGCAGTGTATGGTCTGAGCACTGACAGGCTGACCCCCCACCGCTTGAACCTCTCTGCAGCAATGCTGGCAGCACTCATACGTCTATTTCCCAAACACAACCTTTGGATATGAAGCTGAGCACGTGCACTCAAATTCTTTGGTTGACCTAGGCCTGTTCTGAGTGGAACCTGTCCTGTTAAACCGCTGTATGGTCTTGGCCACCATGCTTCAGCTCAGTTTCAGGGTCTTGGCAATATTCTTATAGCCTAGGCCATTTTTATGTAGAGCAACAATTCATTTTTCGGATCCTCAGAGAGTTCTTTGCCAGGATGTGCCATGTTGAACTTCCAGTGACCAGGATGAGAGAGTGAGAGCGATAACACCAAATTTAACACACCTGCTCCCCATTCACACCTGAGACCTTGCAACACTAATGAGTCACATGACACCGGGGAGGGAAAATGGCTAATTGGGCCAAATTTCACTTAGGAGTGTACTCAATTTTCACTTAGGGGTGTACTCACTTTTGTTGCTGGCGGTTTAGACATTAATGGCTGTGTGTTGAATTATTTTGAGGGGACAGCAAATTTACACGGTTATACAAGCTGTACACTCACTACTTTACATTGTAGCAAAGTGTCATTTATTCAGTGTTGTCACATGAAAAGATATAATAAAATATTCACAAAAATGTGAGGGGTGTACTCACTTTTGTGAGATATTGTATATAGTGGCAGTATTTTAATGTAAAAAGAAGATTTATAAGTTGTGGGCACTCTGAGTGGGCAGCTTAACTATTTTCATATTACTGGGTTTAGTAACACTTTAAAGTGGTTGTAAACTTCTGACATGAAACATGAACAAAGCATATCCCTTGTAAGATCACCAGCTTGTAAAAGCAAACAATTCTTAATTAGTCCCTCCAAACAGATCAACATAAATAGCTTCCATCAGCAAAAAAAGTCAAACAATTCACGTATCTAGCACAAAGCAACCACGCGACTGACTCACCGCCGATCTCTTGGAATATACCCGCCATCCAGGACACATTCCCAGTGTCCTGTATGCCTTCTATAGTGTGTACCTGTCTCAAACCAGAGCATTGCGTGTCATTTCTGTCTGCTGCCTTATTCCTCTGCCATCTGCATGAGTCAATTCTGACACTTTCCTGACACAGTTAAAAAAGGTGACAGGGAAGGGAGCTCCAGCACACAGCCTGTGATTGACAGCCTTAGCTCTGTTCTTGTTTGCATGTGAAGGGGGGGGGGGATATGTCCCTTCCCTCCAATCAGATCTTTTCTTACTAAACTTTGCAGAGTGTAATTTCAGCTCCCCACCTGCTTTCTGAAATCTCCGACAAGCTATATAAATTCTGCACTTTGAACAGCTGTAAAAAAGAAGACTGCAGATAAACAGGTGAAACTTATGTAGAAGGATTTGTTTGATTTCTGTTATCACCTTACTGGGTATATGTGAGGATTTACAACCGCTTTAACTGATCCTCTACTCTGCAGCAAATGGTGCTCCCTTACACGTCATCAGTGGACTCTCCCTCAGTGTCCCAACTCCTCATCAGAAAAAGGTAAAATGGCGCAAAAATAGTTCTGGCATAATAAGAGTTAAAATGTCACTGGAAAATACACTAAAAAATTCCAATGTCCATCAAATGATGTATGCACCAGCGGCAGCTACCATAGGCAGAAGCAGGCTCTGGAAGATACAGTGGGGCAAAAAAGTATTTAGTCAGCCACCAATTGTGCAAGTTCTCCCACTTAAAAAGATGAGAGATTCCTGTAATTGTCATCATAGGTATACCTCAACTATGAGAGACAAAATGTGGAAACAAATCCAGACAATCACATTGCCTGATTTGGAAATATATTTTTTTGCAAATTATGGTGGAAAATAAGTATTTGGTCAATATCAAAAGTTCATCTCAATACTTTGTTATATATCCTTTGTTGGCAATGACAGAGGTCAAACGTTTTCTGTAAGTCTTCACAAGGTTATCACACACTGTTGCTGGTATGTTGGCCCATTCCACCATGCAGATCTCCTCTAGAGCAGTGATGTTTTGGGGCTGTCGCTGGGCAACACAGACTTTCAACTCCCTCCAAAGGTTTTCTATGGGGTTGAGATCTGGAGACTGGCTAGGCCACTCCAGGACCTTGAAATGCTTCACTCCTTTGTTGCCTGGGTGGTGTGTTTGGGATCATTGTCATGCTGAAAGACCCAGCCACGTTTCATCTTCAATGCCCTTGCTGGTGGGAGGAGGTTTGCACTCTCACGATCAAATCTCACGATACATGGCCCCATTCATTCTTTCATGTACACGGATCAGTCATCCTGTTCCCTTTGCAGGGAAACAGCCCCAAAGCATGATGTTGCCACCCCCATGCTTCACAGTAGGTATGGTGTTCTTTGGTTGCAACTCAGCATTCTCTCTCATCCAAACACGAGTTGTGTTTCTACCAAACAGTTCTACTTTGTTTTCCTCTGACCATATCACATTCTCCCAATCCTCTTCTGGATCATCCAAATTCTCTCTAGCAAACCTCAGACGGGCCTGGACATGTACTGGCTTAAGCAGGGGAACACGTCTGGCACTGCAGGATCTGAGTCCCTGGCGGAGTAGTGTGTTACTGATGGTAGCCTTTGTTACGTTGGTCCCAGCTCTCTGCAGGTCATTCACTAGGTCCCCCCGTGTGGTTCTGGGATTTTTGCTCACCGTTGTTGTGATCATTTTGACCCCAGGGGGTGAGATCTTGCGTGGAGCCCCAGATCGAGGGAGATTATCAGTGGTCTTGTATGTCTTCCATTTTCTAATTATTGCTCCCACAGTTGATTTCTTCACACCAAGCTGCTTGCCTATTGCAGATTCAGTCTTCCCAGCCTGGTGCAGGTCTACAATTTTTTGTTTCTGGTGTCCTTCAACAGCTCTTTGGTCTTCATCATAGTGGAGTTTGGAGTGTGACTGTTTGAGGTTGTGGACAGGTGTCTTTTATACTGATAACAAGTTCAAACAGGTGCCATTAATACAGGTAATGAGTGGAGGACAGAGGAGCCTCTTAAAGAAGAAGATACAGGTCTGTGAGAGCCAGAAATCTTGCTTGTTTGTAGGTGACCAAATACTTATTTTCCACCATAATTTGCAAAAAAAATCTTTCCAAATCAGACAATGTGATTGTCTGGATTTGTTTCCACATTTTGTCTCTCATAGTTGAGGTATACCTATGATGCAAATTCCAGGCCTCTCTCATCTTTTTAAGTGGGAGAACTTGCACAATTGGTGGCTGACTAATATACATATATATACACATATACATACACATATATACAAAAAATGTAAAGGGGGGGTTGTTTGGGGGGAGAGAAGGGGGGGATGAAAGCATAATGAAACGCATGAAGTAAATGCAGTGAATAGCATGAAAAAAGAATTCGCAGGGAAGTAGCAACGCAAGAATGTTTAGATGATATTGTTAGTTTCTATTTCTTCATTAAGGCCATGAGGCGACATAGTGTTCAAAGAATATATCCAATAAGTTTCCTGTCTGCAGAGACGTTGGAATCTCTCAACTGCAGTGGGAGTTTCTGGTATGGATTCAATGATCCACACTTGGAGGGCACTAGTGTTTTTGTGATGGTGGGCTGAAAAGTGGCGTGCCACACTGTATTTAGGGTTGCCTCCTTGAACTGCACGACGGTGTTCTCCAAATCTGGCCCGTATGGCTCTGATGGTTCTGCCTACGTAAAGGAGGCCACATGGGTAAGAAATGCAATAAATTACGTAGGTAGTGGAGCAATTATAAAAGGAACTTAGGTTAAGTTTTATTATTGGCCTTGAAAGATTTTTTACCATGGGTAACATTAGAACAAGTTAGACATAGGGCCTTTTTGCATTGAAACATCCCTACAAGGGGGATTAAAGTAAGCTGTTTTAGCATGTAGTTCTTATGATTGTTCGGTGCTTTCATTTTGCTTGGGGCAATCTTGCTCTTGATATTTGGAGCCCTACGGTAGGCGAACTTAGGAGTGGCTGATATGGACTTCGATAGGTGAGGATCTTGAGTGAGAATAGTCCAATGCTTCATGAAGATGTTTTCCATTTTCTTATGTTTGGCATGGTATTGGGTGATGAAACGGGTGGTGGGTTCTGGGTTGAATTTTTTTAGGGGGGGCAGGGAGTCTTGGAGGTAGATGGTGCGAGCTTCTTCAATTAGATGAGGAGGATATCCTTTTTCAAAAAATGTATTTTTAAGTAGAATACTTTGAGATGTATAGTCATCTAGTCTGGTGCAATTGCATCTGAGCCGGTGGAATTGGCTTTTGGGAACATTGTTGACCCACCTGGGGTGGTGGCAACTGGAATAGTGTAGATAGGAATTGCCAGCTGTGGGCTTAGTATAATTTTTGGCAGTAATGGAATTATCTATATGGAAAAGCTCGAGATCCAGAAAACATATGGACTCAGGGTCCATGGCAGAGGTAAAAGTTAATCCAAAATTATTGCAATTGCAGTAGGTAATGAAGTCTGTAATCGAGGTGACTGGCCCATCCCAGATAATGATTATGTCGTCTATGTAACGACCATAGAAGACGAGATTGGCCGAAAAGGGGTTGTTGACTTCAATGCATCTGGACTCCCACAATCCCATGGTGAGGTTAGCGTAGCTTGGGGGAAAATTTGCGCCCATCGCGGTACCATGCTTTTGTAGAAAAAATTCCCAAGCGGATAGAAAATAATTATGCTCCAGACAAAAACGAGTGGCCAATAGGATGAACTCAATTTGAAGTGCATTAAGATCAGGATCATCTTTCAAGAAGTGGGCCACTGCCTCAAGACCCACAGAATGTGGTATGGAGGTGTAAAGAGAGCATACATCAAGGGATACCCAAGAATATGAGGGTTCCCAAGTGTAGGAATTGAGTAGGTGAATCAAATGGGTGCCGTCACGGATGTAGGAAGGAAGAGCTTGAGCCAATGGTTGTAGGAAATGATCAATGTAGAGGGAGAAGCTAGTGGTGATTAGTGATGAGACGAACACCCCCGGGTTCGGTTCGCACCAGAACCCGCGAACGGACCGAAAGTTTGTACGAACATTAGAACCCTATTAAATACAATGGATGCGAACGTTCGAATTCTAAAGTGCTAA
The DNA here is from genome assembly GCA_029206835.1 of Rana muscosa. Lineage (NCBI taxonomy): Eukaryota > Metazoa > Chordata > Amphibia > Anura > Ranidae > Rana > Rana muscosa. Next base: position 482,010,853 of record CM055122.1, read on the forward strand.
TTATAACGACTATTATGCATGTTATTGTCCTAAAAAGGGTTTGGGAACCCGGGTTCTGCACCAGGGGACATGTATCAATGCAAAAAGAAGTTTTAAAAACGGTCGTTTTTCGGGAGCAGTCATTTTAATGATGCATAAAGTGAAAAAAAAAAGTCAAATATTCCTTTAAATATCGTACCTGGGGGGTGTCTAAAGTATGCCTGTGAAGTGCCACGTGTTTCCCGTGTTTAGAACTGTCCCTGCACAAAATGACACTTCTAAAGGAAAAAAAGCCATTTAAAACTGCTTGCGGCTTTAATGTAATGTCTGGTCCCGGTAATATGGATGAAAATCTTTAAGAAAAATGGCATAGCTACCCCATGACCCCCCCCCCTACCCCAGCCCATTACCAGCCCCTTTGGGTCTTGTATGGATATTAAGGGGAACCCCGCACATAAAATAAAAAAGGCCCTATATACTCTGAACAGCCGTATACAGGCGGTGCATACAAGACAGGGACTGTAGGTTTGTTCTTATGTAGAATCTGTTTGTAATTTTGAACAGGTACATTGTTTAACCTCCCTGGCGGTATGATTCTTTCTGGAATTATGTACCAAAAGCGGTACAATTATTTTGCATGAAAATTTGGTGTTATGTATTATAGGCCTGCAATTCTTAGTAATTACTTACTTAAACCTAAGCAAACCAGAGTCTAGTAAACATCCCGGGTATGATAAATATGAAACACAAAATTATAAATTATAATATAATAAATAACTATAAATAATTATAAAAAATAGTAATCTAATTATAATAAAAATTATTCAATAATGTAATCAAATCAAAAACACTGAAATTTGCTCAGTTGCAGAATTGTCGCTGTCATTAGATTTAGTGTTTGATGACGAATTTCCCCACAAATCGCTATCGCTCAATTCTGCGAGTGATTCTAATTTATTATCGCTGCTTTCTAGTTGGTCTAAAACCACTTTTGACATAAAGGGACACTTTTTGGTTGCTATGGACAATCCCCAGTTTACAGGCAGAAAGAACGATTTTTATTTTATAAAAGTGCATGCAGGACACTGGACAGACCACTAGGGACCAAGGGGGTGTGTAATTATTACATACAGTATACTGTAATCTTACTGATTACAGTACTGTATGTATACTATGTGTTTACCTTTTTGAATTTGCCGCCCAGTTCCGCTCCCATGCGCCGCTGCGGCTCGCAGGGAACGGAACTAGGAAGTCAGATGGGGTCGAAAGTGCCGACACTCGCCGGAGATCTCGCTGGCGATCACAGCAGAGGACATCATCGCTGGATCGCCAGGAGAAGGTAAGGAAACTCCGCTGCGGGCTCTGCAATGTCTACCCCGAGCGTGACTCGGGGTTACCGATCCTAGCATAAAAAAACAACCCCGAGTCACGCTCGGGATTACCGCTAGGGAGGTTAAGTGTAGCTCCAGCCCAAAAATCTATTTTTAAACTTTTTGGAAAACATAGGTAAGGGTTATCACCCCTGTAACATTTGTTTTGCTGTCTGTGCCCCTGTTCAGAACATTTCACCTCACTTTCCGTCCCAATGACAACTGTTTTTGAAATGTGGTGTTTTTCTTGAAACAAGGATTGGTGATAAAGCATCAGTACAGAGGAGACACCTTTCTCCCATATTAATTCTTACAGGAGAGAATTTTCCTTCCTAGGGGTAGATTTCCTCTCACTTCCTGTTGTCTTCTTGCGTTTGCAAGTAGGAGTCGTTTGTAAGTTGGATGTTTGAAAGTAGGGACCTGCCGTATATACTCTGCAGAAATAGGCCCCTTAGTTGTTGGTGTTGGCACAACACTGTAAGCACTCACAGTTACACTTGGTTGGTGCTGGAACGCCCTGCTGTCAACTATTATATCAGGAATTGTAATTACATATAATTGTTGAACAGTGGTAGTAAAAATTGGGCCTTTGATGGTGGTGCTGGTGCCACAACACTGTAAGCCCTGACAGTTACTCTTGGTGGGTGCAGCAATGGGCCCTGCTGTGAATTATTAGATCAAGAATTGTAATTGCATGCCCCTGTTGAACAGGGGCTGAAAAATTGGGCCTTTCGTGGTGGTGGTGGTGGTGGTGGTGTTGCCACAACACTGTAAGCCCTCAGAGTTACTCTTGGTGGGTGCAGGAATGGGCCCTGCTGTGAATTATTAGATCAAGAATTGTAATTACATGCCCCTGTTGAACAGGGGCTGAAAAATTGGGCCTTAGGCAATGGTGGCACAACACTGCAACCCCTCACAGATACTGTACTTGGAGCACAGCAATGAGCCCTGTTGCAAAGTATTGCTTCAAAAATTGTAATTACACGCCCCTGTTAAACAGGGGCTGAAAAATTGGGCCTTAGGCACTGGTGGCACAACACTGCAACCCCTCACAGATACTGTACTTGGAGCACAGCAATGAGCCCTGTTGCAAAGTATTGCTTCAAAAATTGTAATTACACGCCCCTGTTAAACAGGGGCTGAAAAATTGGGCGTTAGGCACTGGTGGCGGCACCCATAAACAAAAATGATCTTCCAAGCTATCATCATCAATCGTATCATTGAGGACTCGGAGGAGGAGGATAGCCAGTCAACATAACAGCACAGGCACTCAGCATCAGCATCAGTCTAGAAGGGATGTGACATGTTAAAATCAATTAGTCTGTTATATCAGCATCAGGTGTGTGGTAGCTGGTGGTGATCCAAGACTGGTTCATCTTGATGAAAGTCAGTCGATCAACCGAGTCGGTGGACAGGCGCACCCTGTGATCCGTGACAAATCCTCCAGCAGAACTGAATGTGCGTTCCGAAAGAACGCTGGATGCAGGACAGGCCAGTAGCTCAATTGCATACTGTGCAAGCTCTGGCCAGTGATCCATCCTCAAGACCCAGTAAGCCAGAGGATTTTCGGTGGGGAAGGTGTCCAAGTCTGACCTTGCCCCTAGATATTCCTGCACCATGTTTATCAGACGCTGGCGATGGTTGCTGGAACCGATCATACTTTGGGGCTGCGGACTAAAGAATTGTCTGAACGCATCGGTCAGACGGCCACCTTCCCCACCTCTCCTTCTTTGACTGGCCGAAGCCTCAGCAACTCGTTGTCCAGGACCAGGAGTTTGTAACCTCCCAGTCTCTGGGAACGCGTTGCACAGACCTTTCTGCAAGGCCTCCCGGAGTTGTCTCATCCTCTGCTCCCTCTGCGACGGTAACATAAGGTCCGCAACCTTACCCTTGTACCGTGGATCAAGGAGAGTGGCCAGCCAGTAATGGTCCCTCTCCTTGATCCGAAGAATACGAGGATCCTTCCGCAGACTTTGCAGGATCAGGGAGGCCATGCAGCGTAGGTTAGCTGAGGCATTCGGTCCGGAGTCCTCTGGGTCACTAAGGACGACATGATCCGCAGCCACCTCCTCCCAGCCACGTACAAGTCCACTGGTTTCTCGGGACTGTAAATCATCCCTAAAAGACTGCTGCTGATGATGCTGAGTGCCAGCCTCCACCTCCATGCTGACACAATCCTCCTCCTCCTCCTCCTCCTCCTCCTCCTCTTCCTGTGCGATGGGTGGGACAGAAGGAACACTGTCTGGGTAAAGGGGGCCTTGAGAGGCAAGGAAGTCCTCCTCTTCCTGCCTCTGTTCTGCCTCAAGTGCCCTGTCCATTATTCCACGCAGCGTGTGCTCCAACAGGTGGACAAGAGGTACAGTGTCACTGATGCATGCACTGTCACTGCTCACCATCCTCGTGGCCTCCTCAAATGGTGCCAGGACAGTGCATGCATCCCTGATCATGCCCCACTGGCGTGGAGAAAAAAAACCAAGCTCCCCTGACCCTGTCCTGGTGCCGTAGTCGCACAGGTACTCATTGATGGCCCTCTGCTGCGTGTGCAGCCGCTGCAGCATGGCCAACGTTGAGTTCCACCTGGTGGGCATGTCACATATAAGGCGGTTCTTGGGCAGGTTCAACTCCTTTTGCAGCTCAGCCAGGCGAGCACTGGCATTATAAGATCTGCGGAAATGCACACAGACTTTCCTGGCCTGCCTCAGGACATCCTGTAAGCCCGGGTACCTGCCCAAGAACCGCTGCACCACCAGGTTAAGGACGTGAGCCACACAGGGCACATGGGTCAGTTGTCCCTGTCGGAGGGCGGAGAGGAGGTTGGTGCCATTGTCGCAAACCACCATTCCTGGCTTAAGCTGGCGTGGCGTCAACCACCTCTCGGCCTGGCCCTGCAGAGCAGACAGGACCTCTGCCCCAGTGTGGCTTCTGTCCCCCAAACACACCAGCGCAAGCACGGCATGGCATCTTTTTGCCTGCGTACTTGCGTAGCCCCTTGAACGCCTACGGAGCACCGCTGGTTCCGAGGACAAACCACAGGAAGAGGCCATGGAGGAAGAAGAAGAGGAGGGGGTGGAGGAGAGAGGTGTGTCACAACCAGTAGTAGCATTTTGGAGGCGTGGCGGTGGAACAACCTCCAACACTACTGCACCTTGTCCTGCATCCTTCCCAGCTGCCAAAAGAGTGACCCAATGGGCCGTGAAAGAAAGGTAACGTCCCTGTCCATGCCTGCTGGACCATGAGTCAGCGGTAATATGCACCTTACCGCTGACCGCCCTGTCCAGCGAGGCCAAGACATTGCCTTCCACATGCCGGTAGAGAGCCGGAATAACCTTCCGTGAGAAAAAGTGGCGTTTGGGAACCTGCCACTGAGGAACCGCACATTGCACAAACTCACGGAAGGGGGCCGAGTCTACCAACTGAAAAGGCAGCAGTTGAAGCGCTAGCAATTTAGCCAAGCTAGCATTCAACCGCTGGGCATGTGGATGGCTGGGAGTGAACTTCTTTCGACGGTCCAGCAGCTGGGGCAGGGAAATTTGCCTGCTAGAATCGGACGTCGGTGTACTGCTAGCAGAGTGGCCGCAAGTACTTGGCTGTGACACACCTAATTCTACACCTTCATTCCTCTCAGTGCATGTTTCAGAGAGGACTGAAGTTATAGTGGGGTTGGAGATCCCAGCTGATGCGGTGCAAGGAGAGGTCCGCTTTGTTCTTTGGTGTGGGTCTTTGAGGTAGGCTTGCCAACGAGCTGCATGGCAGGTCAACATATGTCTGGTCAGGCATGTGGTACCCAAGCGGCTGATGTTTTGGCCACGCGATATACGCTTGAGACATATGTTGCAAACAGCAGCTGTGCGATCTGATGCACTAGCCTCAAAAAAGGCCCACACCAAAGAACTTTTTGAATGACGGGCAGAGGCAGCGCCCTGCACAGGCGGAGCTCTGCGGTGTGATTCCGTCGGTGTACTGCCCTTACGCTGGCCACCAAAGGGCATCCTGCCTCGTTGGAGATGTGCCTCCTCCTCATCCTCCTCCTCCTCCTCTCTCCTATTAGGCACCCACGTGGAGTCAGTGACCTCATCATCCCCTCCCTCCTCATCACTGGAGCCAATCTGGCAGTATGCTGCAGCTGCTGGAACATGACTGCCAGATTGGTGTCCTTCTTGAGCATCCCCTCTGTCTGCTCTCACGCTACTGCCTTCCTGTAGCTGGGTTTCACCATCAGACCCTTCGAAATGCTGGGCATCCTCCTGGAGCATGTACCCAACACTGTGCTCAAACAGTTCGGGGGACTCCTCAGGAGGAGGACATGGTGGGTCTAGGGAAGGAGTGACTGATGATGAGTCTGACATTGATTCCAGGGAAGAGGACGCTTTGGCAGCTGCTTTGCCAGTACCCTGAGCCTGGGTGAGAGAGGATGAGGAGGAGGAGGAGGGCTTGGTCATCCACTCTACCAAGTCTTCGGCATGATGTGGCTCAACATGTCCAGCTGCCGAAAAGAAGGACAAGCGTGTCCCATGGCCATGTGCTGATGACAATGCACCGCGTCCACGACCAGCACTGTTGCCCCCAGACACAGAGCCTGCTTGCCCTCTTTTATTGCCTCCTGACTGTCTGCCTCTCCTTGTTTGCCTTCCAGACATTCTAATGGATGGCCTGCAGGGAGATGGGAAAAAAGCAATAAGGGCTACCTTCAGGTGTCCTTCTCTGTCCCTTTACTTAAGGATTTCTAAATATGGTTGAGGATGATTGCTTTCGCACAGAATAGCACAATGACAATTTCCCTGACTGTCCAAAAAACAAGGATTTCAAAGATGGTTGATGATGAATGCTTTAGCACAGTATAGCACAAGGAGAATTTCCCTCACTGTCCTTCCCTGTCCCTACAAACAAGGATTAGCACAGTAAAACGCACTGACACTCTCCCTACCTATAGTTTTCTGTCCCTATAAAAAATGTTTTTTTAAAGATGGTTGATGATGAATGCTTTAGCACAGTATAGCACAAGGAGAATTTCCCTCACTGTCCTTCCCTGTCCCTACAAACAAGGATTAGCACAGTAAAACACACTGACACTCTCCCTACCTATAATTTTCTGTCCCTATAAAAAATGTTTTTTTAAAGATGGTTGATGATGAATGCTTTAGCACAGTATAGCACAAGGAGAATTTCCCTCACTGTCCTTCCCTGTCCCTACAAACAAGGATTAGCACAGTAAAACACACTGACACTCTCCCTACCTATAGTTTTCTGTCCCTATAAAAAATGATTTTTTAAAGATGGTTGATGAGGAATGCTTTAGCACAGTATAGCACAAGGAGAATTTCCCTCACTGTCCTTCCCTGTCCCTACAAACAAGGATTAGCACAGTAAAACACACTGACACTCTCCCTACCTATAGTTTTCTGTCCCTATAAAAAATGTTTTTTTAAAGATGGTTGATGATGAATGCTTTAGCACAGTATAGCACAGTATAGCACAAGGAGAATTTCCCTCACTGTCCTTCCCTGTCCCTACAAACAAGGATTAGCACAGTAAAACACACTGACACTCTCCCTACCTATAGTTTTCTGTCCCTATAAAAAATGTTTTTTTGAAGATGGTTGATGATGAATGCTTTAGCACAGTATAGCACAAGGAGAATTTCCCTCACTGTCCTTCCCTGTCCCTACAAACAAGGATTAGCACAGTAAAACACACTGACACTCTCCCTACCTATAGTTTTCTGTCCCTATAAAAAATGTTTTTTTAAAGATGGTTGATGATGAATGCTTTAGCACAGTATAGCACAAGGAGAATTTCCCTCACTGTCCTTCCCTGTCCCTACAAACAAGGATTAGCACAGTAAAACACACTGACACTCTCCCTACCTATAGTTTTCTGTCCCTATAAAAAATGTTTTTTTAAAGATGGTTGATGAGGAATGCTTTAGCACAGTATAGCACAAGGAGAATTTCCCTTACTGTCCTTCCCTGTCCCTACAAACAAGGATTAGCACAGTAAAACACACTGACACTCTTCCTACCTATCCTTCTCTTTCCCTAAACTAAAGGAATCCAGGTTAAGCAAGAAAAAAAAATGTCACTGTCCCTGCCTATGCTTCTCTTTCCCTGCTCCGGAACACACTACACTAGGCCGCCGTGCTGGCGGCCTTTTATAGTGTGGGGCGTGTACTAAACACCCTCAGCAATAATTGGCCACAGGCATCCTGCCTGTGGCCAATCATTGCTCTCCTCGCTGCCGGCGCTGTGATTGGCCAAGCATGCGGGGTCACAGTGCATGCTTGGCCAATCACAGCGCCTGGATGACACTGCGATGGCGTAGTGCATTGTGGGCCGCGAATTAGGCGCGAACGGCCCAAATCGTTCGTTGTTCGGCGAACGATCAAACAGCCGATGTTCGAGTCGAACGTATGTTCGACTCGAACACCGAGCTCATCCCTAGTGGTGATACTATCCATGGAGGCAACAATGGGACCGCCTGGCGGGTTGATGGTATCTTTGTGGATTTTTGGTAAGTGGTACAGATATGGTACTTGAAAAAAGGGTTTCAGAAAAAAGGCTGCCTCTAATTTGTTAAGGATCCCATCAGCGAAGGCTTGCTTGATGATATTGGTGGCTTCTTCTGTAAATTTCGGCAATGGGTCAGCTTTTAATTTTTCATAGGTGTTTTTGTCAGAGAGGAGTCGTGTTGTTTCTTTCATATAGTCAATTTTGTTCTGTAGCACTATACCTCCTCCCTTGTCTGCAGATCTAATAATGATGTTTGGATTTGTACTTAATGATTTCAAAGCTTCTTATTCTGGTGGGCTAAGATTGTTATTATATCGTTGAGATTTGGATGATTCAGATGCACATAGGTCGGTAAGTTCTTTAAAAACTACTTGATAGAATGTGGATAAGTAAGGACCTTTGGATTGGGTGGGATTAAAGATGGATTTGTGTCTGAATGAAGTGTGGGCTATAGACGGATTGGATTGAGTATATTGTGACCAAACTATCAGGTCGTCCTCTTCATCCACGTTCCATAAGTCGCAAAGATCTTGAATTGCTTGTTGGTCCGCAGAGGTATCTAAGAGGTTGGGTGTAACATCAGAGGGGGTGGCGGAAGGATAGGTAGTATTATTGGCTTTCATATTGAAATGTCTTTGTAGCGTAAGGTTACGAATTAATTTATTAAGATCTTTGAACATGGTGAAAGAATTGGGAAGGGTGGTGGGAGCAAAATTCAGACCTCTGGCCAATAATGAAGATTCTTGCGCGTTCAGGGTGAGGGAAGATAAATTATAAATCTTTATAGTTTTCTCAATTTGTCCGGGCGTAATGGGTGGAGATTTGTGTTTCCCCCCTCTCCCTCTCCCTCCTCTTCTACGTGTTTTCTTTTGGTTTTTGGAAGGTATGGGCTGAGTAGAGGGGTCAGCACTAAAAAAGAAGAGGAAGCGGAAGTGGGTGCCACTAAGTCACCAGATGTAGCTACGGGGGTAACAGTAGATGTAGGTCTAACTGGAGCATGAGAACAGACAATGGGTGTAGTATCTAAGATATCCTGGCAGGGGCAGGAGGGGAGGAATAGTGGGATGAGAGAATTTTCTCTTCCAATTGAAAACTCTATTATTAGTATAATCATCCAGATCTCTCCGGAATTTGCCTAATTTATTTGGTATCAGGGAATCTTCGCTTTTTTTGGTGTTAATTTTAAAAGTTCTTAACCATTCTATAGGCAGGGAAGGATAAGAGGAGTGGAGGTTCGAGATATTGTCTTGGATTTTATGTCTAAGGGTTTGGTAGCGTTGGTCTCTATGGCTAATGAGGATTTTAATCCATTTTTGGGTGCAGAATTCTGCTATGCCTTCCCACTCTATACGTGAATTGGTATCAAGGAAGGAGCAACCCTTAAGGACACGAAGTCCACGGGGAGAAATTTTGGATAGGAAATATTGTTTGAGAAAAAAAAAACAATCCCACCATTGTTGGTTGGCTGATGTGGTGAGATCTTCTATCCGTCTCATTCTTGTGCATGTGTGCCTGTATTTGGCATCCGGCCATGCACGGGAATGGACATGGGGGCTAAAAAAATTGGGAGGAAAGAAGGTGTAAAAGTCATCCAGTAAATCATATTTGTGTTTCTCTATTTGTTCAATGATATCCATATTAGCATGTAGGTGTGTGGTGGAGCGCTAAAAAAATGGCAGCAAATGCGTATATACTGTACGAGGTACACAGTACAATGGGGGATGGGGAAAAGGTATATACATACACAATACAAAAATAAAAAATAAAAAAGTGCACAATAAAATATGCACAATAAGATCACAATGAGATGAACATGAAATGAGGGGATGAAATTATACCAGCAACACAAATGCAGCTCATAAAAATGCTTCAAATATATCAACAGAAAAAGGTAAAATGGCACAAAAATAGTTCTGGCATAATAAGAGTTAAAATGTCACTGGAAAATACACTAAAAAATTCCAATGTCCATCAAATGATGTATGCACCAGCGGCAGCTACCATAGGCAGAAGCAGGCTCTGGAAGATAAATGAGGAAAGGAAGGTGCGCCAAACTAAGTGCAGTATTAACGTTTTAATAACCATTAATAAAAACAGCCAAATGGCTACTCACAAATAGGAAGAAGTAATCAGGCATGGAGTGTATAAAATGTATACGGGGTCCGGTGTCATCAACAGTCCGAGGGAAGGATGTAGGTCCCAGATGGAGGATAAGGCTGAAGGCTGAAGGCAGATGTAGTGTCAGCAATGGAAGTCCTGGGCGTAGAGATGCTGTAAACGTGTATGATGTTGTTCTTCCTGTCAGAGGCGTATCTAGTGAAAATGGCGCCTATGGCAAACACTGAAACTGCGCCCCTGTCAAAACATTTGAAACCCGTCTTTCAGATAATACTGTCAGTATATACAGGTATATAGTGAGAACAGTAGGTTAGTGGTTGGGACTTGCCTCACTTGGTTTGAATCTGGGCCAGGAAGCTATCTGCATGTAGTTTGCATGTTCTCTTGGTGTGGGCACACTCCAAAGCCATGTTGGTAGGTGATGGTCCCCTGTCTGTATAAAGTGGCAATCTACATGGGTGATCACCCCATGTCCGAAAAATGATCCAAGATGAGCAATGGCCTAAAATCTGCCAAGAGCTGGACAGGACTGAATGGAAGTATACATAGATATGTGTAGAGTCCTCTATGATTGTAGGGTCAGTTTTTAATGTGATCAGCCATGTACACTGCTGGGTACAATTCACCTACCTGCATGTGTTTGGAGTAGGAGAGGAACCACACAGGGAGAACATGCTAACTCCATGTAGCTAGTGTCCTGGGCAGGAATGGAGCCCAGTATATATAGGTAGACGTTGGTAGGTGGATACCTGCTTCTCCATGCTCTTCTTGCCCTCGCTGCCCACTATGGGTGGGGTGGGATCCTCTCACAGCTGGCACCCTCCAGCATGTAGAGCCTGGAGGGTCAGGTGCTCTGCTCTCCCTCGAAGCAGAAGAGGGAGAACCACTTGTCATGCTAACTGTTGGTCTTGGTGAGTTGCCCCCTCTTGGTGCCCTCTTTGCAGGCCAGGAGAGCTAGGTACAGAGTGTAACCCTCGTTATAGCACACACTTTTCTGCATGATCCCGAGCCACAGGACATAGCGATACTCGAGCAACGGTGCGATCAGTGCCCGGCACCCCGCACCATCTGTCCCCACCGATCACTCCGGGACAGCGCTGTGCCTCCGATTGCTGCACAAGTAGCCCCTGAATCTCCTGTTGCTGCGCTGTCACTCTGTCTTCTGTGCAACAGTGGTATCGCTGGCGTTCATATTTAGGGGGGGCACATGGGAGGGACAGGAACAAAAGTAGGGGGCCCAACTATATATATATACATATACACACACACACACACACACACACACACACAGTGCCTTGAAAAAGTATTCATAACTCTTGAAATTTTCCACCTTTTGTCATGTTACAACCAAAAATGTATTTTATTGGGATTTTATGTAATAGACCAACACAAAGTGCCAGGTTAGGTGATATACAGTAGTGCCAGGCTAGAGTGGTAGAGTGCCAGGCTAGGATGGTAGCGTTAGGGTGGTATAGTGCCTGATTAGGGTGGTAGAGTGCCTGGTTAGGGTGGTAGAGTGCCTGGTTAGGGTGGTAGTGTGCCTGGTTAGGGTGGTAGTGTGCCTGGTTAGGGTGGTAGTGTGCCAGGTTAGGGTGGTAGAGTGCCTGGTTAGGGTGGTAGAGTGCCTGGTTAGGGTGGTAGTGTGCCTGGTTAGGGTGGTAGAGTGCCAGGTTAGGGTGGTAGAGTGCCAGGTTAGGGTGGTAGAGTGTCAAAGTAAATATATGACAACATGCTTAGATAAAAGAATACTGATCCTGATCCCCTCTTCCTCCATCACCTGCATTAAAAGCACAAATCTGCTGCAGAACCTTCTTCTCCCCCTCCCTGAACTTAAGTAAACATAAAGAAAAAAACTCACATGGCTGCTGGCACACTGAGGACTGATTCTGGCTTCTTCCTGGAAGTGAAGTCAAAATGTGGCGGGTGGGAGGGGCTGCAACATGAGCAACGTTTTATTGGCTGATGAGATGAGATGCAAATATCCCCCCTCCCTGTGATGGTCGGGAGTCGGGACACTCAAATATCATCATGTGAGCACTTCACACAGTACAGAGCGATTCTCTGTCTATCCCTCCAGCAGCTGAGAGCTTACAGGAGGGGAAGGGAGACACACACACACACACACAGAGAATCGCTCTGCAATTGCCGTGACTCTCGTTGTAATTGGGGAGGGGGGAGGGGGGGATGGGCACAGATGTGCAACAACTCCGCTCTTATCATGTGCAGCAACTTCCTCCCACTGCCCACCCGTATACACGGAGAGTGAGCGCCCACCCTGCAGGGAGAACATTGCTGGGATGTGCCGAGGGGTTGGGAGTCACCTGACCCACACACTAAACACTTTCCCAGACCTTCATGGAGAGGAGAGCACCGACTGTGTGCTTTGCTTGGGGTCATCTCTGAGCAGTGTGTAGACTGCCAGCCACTCACCAGTGCCCCCTTCATTTAGCGCCCATGGCACTTGCCATGTCTTGCCATACCCTGGATACGCCACTGCTTCCTGTAGTGGAGGAAGATGCAGGACGATGCGCATCAGCGTGCACTTCAGCGTGCCGTCGGACCGGAAGTGACGTGGTAAGAGGAACGGACCAATCGGATCACGCGTTTCTCAGCTTCGGCTGTTTCATCAGATCCATGGATATCATGGGGGTGGGCGGAGAATATATGGCAGAAAGGAGTGCTGTGATAGGTCGATTAGCACATATGCATTTGTGGGCAAAGCGCCAAGGGATATAGAAAGCATATATTACAGGGATACAAGGCGGCATGTTAAGAAGATAAAAATAAATAAAAGATAGTGTAATTAGAGCGTAGGAGGGGAAAAAGGCTTTTACACATGGAATAATATATAAAAAAAGGGGGGGGTTAAAAAAGGTGTTAAAAGACGTAATTCAAGAGGAGGGAGGAGGGGGGGGGGCGTTGGCGCTGTTTATGATAAACAAGTACAGGGAGAAGGATATAGCAATTATGAGAAATCAGGGCTGGATGAAAGACAATGTAACACCAAGCAGGAGTAGTAGGAGAGGATCATGAGACCTCATAATCATAGTTATAATGAACTGGGAATTTAGTGTATGTAATAAAAGCTGTATAAAATTAACACATACAAATAAAAAATAAAAGTTATATAGGGATGGATACAAATCTCAGTAGAGAAATAAAAATGGGAAGAGAAAAAAGGAAGAAGGGGAGGGAGTAATGGTAACATGATATACAATGTATAAAGGGTGTGAAGGACTAGCATCAAGTGTAGAGCTTGAAGGACACCGCCACTCGCTGGTTCTTCTTTTTAAGGGCTTTGTTTGCCCATTTTTATTAAAAGAAGTCAAAACAAAATGAAAGGTTTCCCTCACAGGGGTTTCAGTACTCCTTTTCAACAACAAACTGACATTCAGCCTCCTGGCTTATACATATAGCAGTGCTGCTCAGGCCTTCAACTTCAGGCTCTTGTCTGTCTCCTATAGACTATTCCATCTGCAACACCGTTCATTTGGATAGCAGCCCCTTGCTGCTCTGACCCTCAGACCTGGGTCTCTGGCTTCCACTGTGCACACAAGCACTCTCTGACTTCTCCAGTGCACACTTGCACTCTATGGCTTCCCCAGTGCACACCTGCACTCGTCGGGAGGGTGGGGCCCAGAATGCTGGTCCTGATTCTACTATCAGGCCCACACACACCTGAACAATCAGTGTGCAGTTGAGTCTCAAAACCCGGATCCAGGACTGGGGATTTCATCCCACCCGGATCTCTAAGAAATCCCCAAGCTCCGGGTCCCAAAGTGGATTTTAGTAAATCATGAGGAAACTGAAAAGCCAGTTTCCTCCCAAACAAGCAAATACCCTGGAGCCCCTCAACCTGCCTGGTTGAGAATCCTGTATTCATACACTGGTGGGGTACCACACTACCACATACCCTCCCCCCTTGTTTCGATCCGGAGGGAGGAACACCAGCACCCATCATTATGGTTGGGACACCTCTGTGCTGGCTGTCAGCCATGTAGGCCCAACCTTTTTTCCGGGTGCGCTTCCAGGTATGTCCCACCCTGGATCTTAACAAGGTCCTATATTTCCCTATACTCAGCCTTCTCCCTCTTCTTTTGGGGTTCCATAAGCACTGCCTCTCCTGAAATTTTAACAGGGCACCCCTGGTCTTTCTACCAACCCTTCTGCCTCCACGCTTCAGGTTCCCAGGTTTCCCAATACCTTTGGACACACTGTCATGTACCTTTAACAAACTATTTGGTTCATCATTGACAGACATATTTAAACCAACATTACACCTCTCAACGTTGCACAGATCACCAATGCCTTTTTTTTCAGCATTTGCTAGGGCAGCGTCTGCAGAGGGCACACATAATGGAGGGCCGCCATTACCCACAGGAACCTCACAGGACGTCACCTCCCCTGGGTTCACCCACTCTGCAGGCAGCTGTCCTACCACTTGACCTGTTCTGATGCCATCTGTATTTTTATCCACCTGAACAGACAAGCTCTTGTCTGATCCACTTACCATTTTTACCGCACTTCTTATCCGTTTCCCTGTCTCGGGGACCTTATTAGGTTTGTTGAATACTTTTGTTAGAAACCATACCCTTGGCTCCAGACCTGAGGAGGGACCACACATAGGCGAGAGATTAAATTCCGCAGGACTAAAGCCAAGTTCTACCTCACCTGTTGTCCAACACTCCATGGGTAACTGATCTAACAGATGACACTGATCTAGGCACAAACTACTTCTTTCTGATGTACACATTACATTGCTGCAGCATTCACCTATAGCACTTTTTCTCACAGTGTCTTCGGATACTTTAAGTTGTACCTCTTTCTGAGTGATAGAAAGCATCTCTGCTAGTGCTGCTTCTATTCTGGGTCCTTCCTTCTCATGAGATTTAGCGGCTGAGACAGTATCTGCGCCCTCTACTGACCACTGCTCAGCTGCACCTTGGAGCACACCAGCAGAGATGTTTCCAGTCACTACACCAGCCGGAGAGACCTTTGATGACTCCAACAGTTCTGAGCGCCTTCCAGGCCACTCAGTAACTGGGAGCACCCCCTTAGAGAACCTCAGAACTATTTGCCACACTGTTAACAAGCTTCCCAGCACAGCCTGTACCACCTGGCTCCACCTATTGGTACCACGCAGCACCACCTGGTCCGACTGCGGTGGAGACACCCAAGTGTACAGTGAGGGCACTTTTACCAACTCCAGCATTTCTAATAACGTTTTTGTCAACTCTATGCAACCAATGTCTAAATGCGTGACCTTTTTGGGAACCTTTCCCCTGTCCGAGACTTGGAGGGGCTCATCCATTGCAGCTTGTGAGGTTGAGACATTTGAAGAGACCACCATCTCCTTGAAGGTACCCCTCATCCCAGCCTGTTGCTCCCCTGGAGACCTGTCAGACACATGTCTCCTCTTCACTTCTAACGCTACACCAATGAGCCTCTGCGAGCCAACATTAGTCACATTGTCAACTTGACACTTGCCACTATTTAGTTGCTGGGCCGTGGACAACCCATCTGCCATGCCTGCGCCCAGAACCGTTCCTTCAGACTGGAGGGCATCAGCCTTTGCAGGGGCTGGCGTGCCCTTGAGCACTGGCCATTCTGCGATCCCTCCACTGGGCACAGCAGGTGTTCTGTCCACAACTCTGTCACACATCATTGCTTCGTAATTCCTTGTCACTTGGCCTAGTGCCGCAACTGCTTCCTTGCACCAATCATCCCAGTTTCCTGTGGTTCCATCACTGGTGCTCCACAGCACTGCATCACCTGCTCTAGAAGGCCCAACAGGAACCTGGGATTCACTAGCCAAAACAACACACTTGTCACTTCTATCTACCTCACATTGTGATAATATTTTTTTTCTCACATCACACTGGGAGATTGCATCCTCAACCAAGGCAAGGTGCAATACCTTATTTTGAACACCTTGCTTTGGTGGCGCTACAGACACATACAGCTCTTCATTTTCAGCTTTTGCAGGCTGATCTAACCCCTTGACAACTGGGTTACACTTAGGGTTGTGGGGTTGCGCCCACACACACTCACTATGTAATACAGTCTTCCCTTGTTTCACCAGAGTAGCACCACAACCATCCTGGAAAACCTCTGGCTCCAACACATGGAGGCTCCATGAGAGTTCCCTGGACAATCCTGCGCTTCTGGTTGTCATGGGAGATATCCTACTCCCCTCATTGGTAGTAAACACATTTCCAACATTTTCAGACATGACACTAAAGGAAACACATTTTTCAATGTCATGATCACCAATACCATCACATTTGCCAACAGTAACACTTTTGTCAGCATAACCATCAGAATTTTCACTACGTGTAGACATAACTGCTACTTTTGTGGATTGTATATTACCCACCAAAGCCTCTGAGTGACTCCTCACAGCGCCCTCCATTTTTAAAGGGGCACCCTTTCCTACATGGGCAGCTCCAAAGTTGACCTGGGAAACGCTCGGCTCCGTCACTGCGGGCTTTTTGGAAGTCTCCCTGGGCAACCCTGCAGTACTTGTCACTAGGGAACATGGCACAAGCACTGTTTTGGTCACCCCTAACTCTATTTTCCCAGCCACCTGCTGGACTATAGCAGGCACATGCAGAGTCCCCATGTCCTTTCCAGTCTTTAGCCCTGCGGCTAGTTGGGCTTTATTTTGTGCCTCCCCACTGCTCTGGGTAGCACACTGCCGCAAGTCTATGTCCATTGGCACTGCGGATCTCCCCACTGGATCTACTCCCACTTCACTGGGTTCAGTACCATAAACTGGAACAGTCTTACCATTTTCAGTGGCTGGCATCATAACCTTCACTTGAGTGCGCTGTCTCTCAGCTGTATCCATACCAGTTACTGTCTCTTTGGGGCCATATGGCGACACTGCAGCCTTTCCAGACTCTTCAGCGGTGTTCCAGAACCTTGAGCAAGTAAAGATCCCATGCCCCACTTGACCACATTCCAAGCACGGTACTGGACGCTGAAATTTAATTTCTTGGCATCTCCTCAATGCCTGGCTCTCTCCAACATGCTGTATTGGCTCCTCCGGAAGCCACTTGTCACGACCCATGGGAGGCACACCCCTTGGTCCACAGACAGCCCGACTGGCCTCCTCTGTGTTGCTATGGGCAACCACTCTCTCTCCTGGCCTTTGATCAGCCTTTCTTCTGGCATATAACACAGGCTTCTCAGACCTTTGTTTTGCTAGGTAGCTTTGCACTGGAGCCAGGGACAAAGGCACTTGGAGACTGCATGCCCCCACTCACTGCACCGCAAACAGCGCACTTGGTTCCATGTCTTGTCAGGGTTTCCCACCCTGCATCTGCTGGACCCTGTCTCAAGCTGTGTCACTTTCACACTTTTCGCAACAGCTGCTGGTTTAACTGCAGCAGCGTTGCCCGGGGCAACAACACCCCTCTCCCAGGCATGGACATTCGGCAGCTCTCTTTTTGTATGGAAGGTTGGCTTGCCTTCCACTTTAGCTTGGTCCAATCCTGCCAGATGTCGCTTGCACCAGTCCACTGCAGATTCAAACGCTGGTGGACTCTCCACACTAGCCGTCATCTGTGCATTCATTGCACCAGGGTTGCTAGGGACAACAGCAGCCCTCTTTTCCCTTGGAAAACTCTGTTTAGGCATGTATGGGGTTCGATCAGGCGGTAACAACCCCTCCAGCCACAGAGCTCTTTCTCTTGCTTCAGCAAGGATCGCCTCCTTTTTCTGCTTTGACCGCCCCATCCTTGCGGTGTTGCACACAGCAACCAGTAACACAGTTCACAGCAGAGGGAAGAAAATGTGATTCTCCTTTCACAGGTACACAACCTGCATGCAACACAGTCCATCAACCTCTGTGCAATGCAGTTTGCCTGGCTGCCACACACAGCTAGCAGCAGTTCACTGCAGAGAAAAATAATTGACTTTTTTGTTCACAGGCAGGGATGAGCCGAACACCCCCCTGTTCGGTTCGCACCAGAACCTGCGAACAGACAAAATGTTCGTGTAAACTTTAGAACCCTATTAAATACAATGAACTCGAACGTTCGAAATCTAAAGTGTTAATTATAAAGGCTAATATGCAAGTTATTGTCCTAAAAAGTGTTTGGGGACCCGGGTCCTGCCCCAGGGGACATGTATCAATGCAAAAAGAAGTTTTAAAAACGGCCGTTTTTTCGGGAGCAGTGATTTTAATAATGCTTAAAATGAAAAAATAAAAGTGAAATATTCCTTTAAATTTCGTACCTGGGGGGTGTGTATGATATGCATGTGAAGTGGCGCATGTTTCCCGTGCTTAGAACTGTCCCTGCAAAAAATGTCATTTTTGAAAGAAAAAAAATGCATTTAAAACTGACTCGCGGCTATTAATGAATTGTCGGCTCCCGGCAATACATACAAAAGTCATTGAGAAAAAAAAAAAAAAAAAAGCGTGGGGGTTCCCCAGAATTCAATTACCAGGCCCTTCAGATCTGGCATGGATT
This sequence comes from Rana muscosa, assembly GCA_029206835.1. Taxonomy (NCBI): domain Eukaryota; kingdom Metazoa; phylum Chordata; class Amphibia; order Anura; family Ranidae; genus Rana; species Rana muscosa. Next base: position 482,029,303 of record CM055122.1, read on the forward strand.
TTAAGGGGAACTCCACCCCAAGTTTAAAAAAAAAATGGCGTGGAGTCCCCCTAAAAATCCATACCAGACCCCTTATCCGAGCACGCAACCTGGCCGGCCGCAGGGGAAAAGGGGGGGACGAGAGAGCGGCCCCCCCTCCCTCCTGAACCGTACCAAGCCACATGCCCTCAACATGGGGAGGATGTCCCCATGTTGATGGGGACAAGGGCCTCATCCCCACAACCCTTGCCCGGTGGTTGTGGGGGTCTGCGGGCGGGGGGCTTATCGGAATCTGGAAGACCCCTTTAACAAAGAGGACCCCCAGATCCCGGCCCCCCCCCTATGTGAATTGGTAAGGGGTACATTGTACCCCTACCATTTCACGAAGAAAGCGTAAAAAAATGTTTAAAAAAACACACAAACACCTTGAAAAAGTCCTTTATTTAAAAAAATAAATAAATAAACATTCCAGCGGTGAAATCCAGTGTCCCGCGGCGATCCCGATGTCCAGCGCTGTCCTTCATTGGTTGTGCCTGAGCGGACCTGATGGGGAACTCCCTCTCAGTATTTTAAATGTATAGACCCGCCCCTTCTAAAGTTCCCCATCAGGTCCGCTGAGCGGACGAGATGCGGAACATGAGAAGGGGCGGGTCTATACATGTATTACCAAAGTGAGAGCAGTTCCCCCATCAGGTCCGCCCCCTCGGTATGTCGGACCCGCCTACGTCATTGGCTTGAGCGGGGAACTTCCTTCACTGTGTAATTTAAATTTACATAGTGAAGGAAGTTCCCCGCTCAAGCCAATGACGTAGGCGGGTCTGACATACCGAGGAGGCGGACCTGATGGGGAACTGCTCTCACTTTGGTAATACATGTATAGACCCGCCCCTTCTCATGTTCCGCATCTCGTCCGCTCAGCGGACCTGATGGGGAACTTTAGAAGGGGCGGGTCTATACATTTAAAATACTGAGAGGGAGTTCCCCATCAGGTCCGCTCAGGCACAACCAATGACGGACAGCGCTGGACATCGGGATCGCCGCGGGACACTGGATTTCACCGCTGGAATGTTTATTTATTTATTTTTTTAAATAAAGGACTTTTTCAAGGTGTTTGTGTGTTTTTTTAAACATTTTTTTACGCTTTCTTCGTGAAATGGTAGGGGTACAATGTACCCCTTACCAATTCACATAGGGGGGGGGCCGGGATCTGGGGGTCCTCTTTGTTAAAGGGGTCTTCCAGATTCCGATAAGCCCCCCGCCCGCAGACCCCCACAACCACCGGGCAAGGGTTGTGGGGATGAGGCCCTTGTCCCCATCAACATGGGGACATCCTCCCCATGTTGAGGGCATGTGGCTTGGTACGGTTCAGGAGGGAGGGGGGGCCGCTCTCTCGTCCCCCCCTTTTCCCCTGCGGCCGGCCAGGTTGCGTGCTCGGATAAGGGGTCTGGTATGGATTTTTAGGGGGACTCCACGCCATTTTTTTTTTAATTTGGGGTGGAGTTCCCCTTAAAATCCATGCCAGATCTGAAGGGCCTGGAATGGATATTTGGGGGAACCCCACGTCAATTTTTTTTTAATTTGCGGCGGGGTTCCCCTTAATATCCATTCCAGACCTGAAGGGCCTGGTAATTGAATTCTGGGGAACCCCCACGCTTTTTTTTTTTTTTTTTATCAATGACTTTTGTATGTATTGCCGGGAGCCGACAATTCATTAATAGCCGCGAGTCAGTTTTAAATGCATTTTTTTCTTTCAAAAATGACACTTTTTGCAGGGACAGTTCTAAGCACGGGAAACATGCGCCACTTTACATGCATATCATACACACCCCCCAGGTACGAAATTTAAAGGAATATTTCACTTTTATTTTTTCATTTTAAGCATTATTAAAATCACTGCTCCCGAAAAAACGGCCGTTTTTAAAACTTCTTTTTGCATTGATACATGTCCCCTGGGGCAGGACCCGGGTCCCCAAACACTTTTTAGGACAATAACTTGCATATAAGCCTTTATAATTAGCACTTTAGATTTCTCCCATAGATTTTTCGAATTTGCCGCGAACACCCCAATTTGTTCGCTGTTCGGCGAACGGGCGAACAGGCAATGTTCGAGTCGAACATGAGTTCGACTCGAACTCGAAGCTCATCCCTATTCACAGGTACACCACCTGCAACAAATTGGAGCACTGTCTCTTTAAGGCTAGTTTACCTTTCGCTTGCAGGTTCTCTTCACCTGCACACACACAGATTATGCAGTCTCATGCACCAAAAACACAGTTCATATAACAGATGAACTTACTTGATTGTAGGGATCTCAGATTGTGCCAAAATTCTCCGCCACTTGTGAAGGACTAGCATCAAGTGTAGAGCTTGAAGGACACCGCCACTCGCTGGTTCTTCTTTTTAAGGGGTTTGTTTGCCCATTTTTATTAAAAGAAGTCAAAACAAAATGAAAGGTTTCCCTCACAGGGGTTTCAGTACTCCTTTTCAACAACAAACTGACATTCAGCCTCCTGGCTTATACATATAGCAGTGCTGCTCAGGCCTTCAACTTCAGGCTCTTGTCTGTCTCCTATAGACTATTCCATCTGCAACACCATTCATTTGGATAGCAGCCCCTTGCTGCTCTGACCCTCAGACCTGGGTCTCTGGCTTCCACTGTGCACACAAGCACTCTCTGACTTCTCCAGTGCACACTTGCACTCTATGGCTTCCCCAGTGCACACCTGCACTCGTCGGGAGGGTGGGGCCCAGAATGCTGGTCCTGATTCTACTATCAGGCCCACACACACCTGAACAATCAGTGTGCAGTTGAGTCTCAAAACCCGGATCCAGGACTGGGGATTTCATCCCACCCGGATCTCTAAGAAATCCCCAAGCTCCGGGTCCCAAAGTGGATTTTAGTAAATCATGAGGAAACTGAAAAGCCAGTTTCCTCCCAAACAAGCAAATACCCTGGAGCCCCTCAACCTGCCTGGTTGAGAATCCTGTATTCATACACTGGTGGGGTACCACACTACCACAAGGGGTACACATTATGTATGTATATATATATATATATATATATATATATATATATATATATATACATACATACATATATACATATATATATATATATATATATATATATACACATACATAAACATGGAAGGATATGAAGGAATGGTGTGGGTGGCTAATATATATACATACACACAGATGCAAACATAGGTGCATGTATGCATCTGTATGTATGGAATAAGCAGGGCGAATGAAAGTGAGGGGACATCTGTATCAATGTGTAGAGAACATGGAGATTATGATGGGGAAAATTAAGGGGAAAATGAAGGTTATATGTAATAAACATGCATATAAAATATAAAAGCAATAACATATATATATATATATATATATATATATATATATATATATATATACACACTCAATAAAATCATACATATACAATATATATATATATATACAGAAAATAGAAAACACATATATAAAAAAAAATATTATACACATATGCACACATACACATATATACATATATATACACATATACATACACATATATACAAAAAATGTAAAGGGGGGGTAGTTTGGGGGGGGGGGGGGAATGAAAGCGTAATGAAACGCATGAAGTAAATGCAGTGAATTGCATGAAACAAGAATTCACAGGGAAGTAGCAACACAAGAATGTTTAGATGATATTGTTAGTTTCTATTTCTTCATTAAGGCCATGAGGCGACATAGTGTTCAAAGAATATATCCAATAAGTTTCCTGTCTGCAGAGACGTTGGAATCTCTCAACTGCAGTGGGAGTTTCTGGTATGGATTCAATGATCCACACTTGGAGGGCACTAGTGTCTTTGTGATGGTGGGCTGAAAAGTGGCGTGCCACACTGTATTTAGGGTTGCCTCCTTGAACTGCACGACGGTGTTCTCCAAATCTGGCCTGTATGGCTCTGATGGTTCTGCCTACGTAAAGGAGGCCACATGGGCAAGAAATGCAATAAATTACGTAGGTAGTGGAGCAATTATAAAAGGAACTTAGGTTAAAAAATGTATTATTGGCCTTGAAAGATTTTTTACCATGGGTAACATTAGAACAAGTTAGACATAGGGCCTTTTTGCATTGAAACATCCCTACAAGGGGGATTAAAGTAAGCTGTTTTAGCATGTAGTTCTTATGATTGTTCGGTGCTTTCATTTTGCTTGGGGCAATCTTGCTCTTGATATTTGGGGCCCTACGGTAGGCGAACTTCCATTGCTGACACTACATCTGCTGTCACGGGCCGGACTGGCGGCTAGTGGGGATACAGGAGGTGGATCCTCTGTACCAGAGAGGGGATGGCACGGGTCGTACTGAGGGACCGGTTCTAAGCAGCTACCGGTTTTCACCAGAGCCCGCCGCAAAGCGGGATGGACTTGCTGCGGTGGTAGCAACCAGGTCGTGTCCTCCAGTAGCGACTCCACCTCTCTGGCGGCTGAGATAGGCGCGGTACAAAAGGACTAGGCAGAGGCAAGGTCAGACGTAGCAGAGGGTCAGGGCAGGCGGCAATGGTTCGTAGTCTGAGACAATGGCAGCAGGTCAGATACACAGGCAAGGCAACTCACAAAACGCTTCCACAGGGTACTAAGACAACAAGATCCGGCAAGGACAGGAAGGGGAAGTGGGTTTATATCAGATTTGGGTGTGCACACAGTAATTGGGCCAGGCACCAATCAATGGTGCACTGGCCCTTTAAATCTCAGAAGGCCGGCGCGCGCGCGCCCTAGAGCGCAGCGGGGCCGTGCGCGCCGGGAAGGAGCAGGAGGGGGATGGTGAGTAGGATGGGATGCGATCCGTGGACGGAGATGTGCCGCCGCGTGGATCGCATCCCCGCCGGTAACAGAGCAGCGCCCACGGCCAGGGGGGCTGACCGGAGCGCTGCAGGGGGACCGACGCCGCGAGCGCTCCGGGAAGGATGGGACACCCGGAGCGCTCGGCGTTACATCTGCCTTCAGCCTTCAGCCTTATCCTCCATCTGGGACCTACATCCTTCCCTTGAACTGTTGATGACACCGGACCCCGTATACATTTTATACACTCCATGCCTGATTACTTCTTCCTATTTGTGAGTAGCCATTTGGCTGTTTTTATTAATGGTTATTAAAACGTTAATACTGCACTTAGTTTGGCGCACCTTCCTTTCCTCCCGACTCCTCATGTCCAGTGTAGGGTTATAATCCCAGCATGATTCATGATTACATCAGAGGCATCTGAGGACCATAGGGAAGGGGAGAAGAGACTGCAGGGACTCATCTAGCAGTGCATAGGAGCCTGCAGGAGCAGAGGATCAGGTAAAGAAAAACTGCTTTTTCCAGTCCCCCAGACATATATCAACATTTAAAACAGGATGACCTTTACTTTTTCTAGAGTTCAGCTTTAAATCAAGAAGTTTTTTTTAAAGAATACAATTTCCAGTCGACAGAAAGGAAAAATGCGTCTGACATCTGTCACACTTGGAGAATTAGAATAAAGAGTTATACAATCATCCAGTATAGTTATTTAATACTAATTACACAGCATAAAATAAAGCTAACATTGGCCTTTATGTGAACTAAATCAGAGAAGCCTATTCACAACCAAATCCATTGAGCTCCTGTCAAGCAACCTACCACAAATCCTTACAAATGTAACTCCACATCCACCACGTTACAAATAAAGCCTTCCAATCTTAACGTGTTATTCATATGTTGCACCCATTCCTGCACCAAAGGGGGTTTAGTTGATATAGCTGTCTAGTTAGTCGCATTCACCTCCACCTTCCTCAAGATGCGCAGAATACAAACTTTAGGCTCTAAAGCCTCGTACACACGATCGGATTTTCTTCAGAAAAAGTATCGGACTTTTATCCGAAGGGCGTTGGCCATGAATTTGTCATGCATACAAACGGCAAAGAATTGTTAGCCAACAAACACAAACGTAGTGACGTACTACGTGGTTTTTCAGCTCTCTAGCGCCACCCTTTGGGCACCTTCTGCTAATGTTGTGTTTGGTGAGAACTGCTTCCGAACATGCAAATTTGTACTTTGGACTTTTGTCTGACGGACTTGTGTACACACGATTGAAAAATCCAACAACAGACCGTTGTCCACGGAAAATTTTAAAGCCTGCCATCCAACATTTGTCAGCGGAAAATCCGCCAATTGTCCGATGGAATGTACAAACGGTCGGATTTTCCGCCAACAGGCTATCAACACACAATTCGGAAAATCCAATCGTGTGTACGAGGCTTAAGTCCTCTTTCACAGGATGGACAGGGGGAGGCAAAAACAGGCAGTTGATCCCCATTTTCACAGCTCCCTCACGAGAATGGAGCTGGGTGCAGGGAAAATGCAACTTCAGCGTGCATGAACAGCAGTTACATAGTCAGTGGCTGACTAATGGGCCAAGGAGAAGATTGCGGCAGTGGAGACAGAGCAGCAAAAGTGAGAATGGACCTGCCAAGGCTAGAGGTGAGCAGAGGTTAGACTGCCATAATACACAAGCATGTTGTGCGCATTTGCACATTATAGAAACAGCCACCTTCCCCCAATCTCACTTTAATATCTTTGTCACTTTAAGCCAGCAGATGGTCTCCTTTTCACTTTTTTCTTTCTCCTTACCACAGGTTAAAAATATGACAGTTATATACAGAGGTCAATAGCTCAAGCTGAATTTTACCAACAAAAGTGAATGAATCAGGACATCCCATCACTATCCATTCCTCTAGTAAGACACAGAAACCCAGTGTCTGAAAGGACTTGTGCTAGTTTTCTAAAGAGGGAGCCCCTCTTTAGAAAACTAGCTCTAGGAATTGTATGTAGTGCATTAACTGTTTATTTTTCAAATAAATATGTTTATAAATAAAAACATTTAAAACATCAGATTAACCGCTTGCCGACCGTCTAACGCACTTTTACTTCGGCAGAATGGCCCGGCTGCGGAAAGCATATATATATATATATATATATATATATATATATATATATATATTGTGACAGCAGGAAGGTAAAGTCACCTGGTTGCATCCAGGGGGGTAGATATATTTCGCCCAGATTCAGGCTTTACGCCGACTTATACAACTAGGTGGAGAGTTGTATAAGCCCAGCTGGGGCTAGTGGGCTCATGGATGACTCATACCTCTAGGGAGAGTGTGGGGCGTCGTGCAGACAGGGAGTTGATGAGACCAGCTGAAGCTTGTCAGCTCGTTTAAGGCCTCTATAAGAACTCCCAGATTCATTAGGTGTAAGCTCATGCCTGGACCCAGACCTGTGTGGACTGTCTAGGGAGAGTGAACCCCTGTGCGGTGAGACAAAGCCTGTGTGGCTATTTGCTTGGACATTTAAAACCAGGGACTTAGGGACTAGGACAGCACTAGGCTGATCCCAGTTGTTAGTTAGGAAACCTGTATGTTTAGTCAGAGGTCAAGTTGACCAGGATTTATTTTGTTTATGTTTCTTTTGCTTTGCTGTGTTTTGTCACTGTAAATAGAAAATAAACCGCACCTTTTTGATTTTGAAAACCACAACCTCCGTTTGCTGGGCCTGTTTTTGTGTGGGGAGCCCATCCCGGGGGTCACACACACCCGCTGCCGAGCTAACCCCCTCACAGTTGGTGGAGAACCAGTGGCAGTTTTTTTTAAGCCAGCATGGAGGAGATACTGAAACAGCTGGCTCTAGCAAATGCCAATCAACAGCAGACAAATGCAGGTTTGCAAAAGAGCCTTGCAGCTCATCAACAGAGCCTTGCAGCTCAACAACAGAACTTCGCAGCCCAGCAGCAAGCTCATCAACAGAGCCTTGCAGCCCAGCAGCAAGCTCATCAACAGAGCCTTGCAGCCCAGCAGCAGACAAACGCAACTTTGCAACAGAGTCTGGAGGCTCAGCAACAAGCCCAGCAGCAATCTGAGGCCCGCTTCATAGACCTGTTGCAGAAGCAAGAGCAGAGACTACAACAACAGATGGAAGCAGTAATGCAGCAACGTCCGCAGACCAGTGAGGAAAGCCGTCCCACTAATACCGCGTCCTTTGGGGTGAGTCGTTTATTGACAAAAATGACTGGAGAGGATGATCCAGAGGTATTTTTGACCACATTTGAAAGGACCGCTGAAAGAGAAAAGTGGCCTGAGGAGCAGTGGGCTGGACTGGTGGCTCCTCTGTTAACTGGTGAATCGCAGAAAGCTTACTATGACCTAGAGCCTAACCAAGCAAAAGACTATGCGATGCTAAAAGCTGAAATATTGGCAAGGCTGGGTGTCACCCAGGCTGTCCGGGCTCAGCGTGTGCATAACTGGACTTTCCAGCTTGGAAAACCCCCCAGGTCTCAAATGTATGATCTCATTCACCTGAGCAGAAAGTGGCTACAGCCAGAGACTTTGTCCGCACCAAAGATTGTGGAACGTGTTGTAATGGATCGGTTTTTGAGAGCTCTTCCTACTGCCATCCAAAAGTGGGTAAGCCATGGAGACCCAGAGACGGCCGATGGTCTTGTGGATCGTGTGGAGAAATACTTGGCTACAGAGAACCTGACGGCCTCTTCCAGAGACACTCGGACTTTCCACCCTAAGACCAGACCATCCCCAGGGGCGGATAAGAGGATTCCAAGGGGTGAGGGTGGAGAGAGTGAGAGGGTGGGAGCTCTACCCCAAGTTTGGCGAGAACAGCCTGGGAAATCAGCGGCTCAAGAGGCCGCAAGAAGGATCGTTTGCTACCGCTGCCGGCAAGCGGGACATATTGCAGCCAATTGCCCGGTTGTGGAGGAACCCATGCAGTGTGACTTTCTGACGGGCAGACGTCAATCGCTGTGTGCGACAGTCGCATGCACTGCCATTCGAGGAACTGAGAAACATTTATGCAAAATGTGTGTTAATGGTAGAAATGTTGTGGTATTGCTGGATTCAGGTAGCCTTGTGACCCTGATAAAGGCTGAGTTAGTTAAAACAGAGGTCTCTGGGAATAGCAAGGTAGCTGTTATTTGTGTGCATGGGGACACCCGAGAGTATCCAGTGACTACAGTGTGTTTCGAGACCCCCAAAGGTACCCTCTTTCATCCAGTGGGCTTAGTATCTCAGTTACCGCATGACGCCATTGTGGGAAGGGATTTTCCGAAGTTCTGGGAACTGTGGGATGATCCTGAGCCCCCCACTGGTGCCCCTATGTACCAGGAATGTGATAGCCAGAACTCCCCTGAGAGTGGTGAGGCCTCTCCGGAATTTCCCTTATCAGTATTGGCAGGGGAGACTCAAGAAACTGGAGAGGAGCCCACCTCCTCAGACGAAAACCTACCGTCTGTGGAGTTTTCTGATCTTGAGGTTCACAGGGAAAACTTTGCCACAGAACAGTTGAAAGACCCCGCCCTAATAAAGGCACGGGAAAACGTAGTGAAAATAGATGGCGAGTTAGTGAACCCAGATAATACCTGCACTTACCCATACTTCAGCGTAGAGAAGGACCTACTGTATCGGGTGGCAAAAAGGGCAGAAGAAACCGTTGAGCAGCTTGTGGTGCCCAAACCTTACAGGAAGTTGGTGTTGGAGTTGGCCCATGGGCACATTCTTGGAGGTCATCTGGGGACAGAGAAAACCCGAGAGAGGGTATTACAGAGATTCTATTGGCCGGGGGTGATGAAGGACATAGAAAATTATTGTTCCTCCTGCCCTGTGTGTCAGAGGTCGGCCCCGATGCCACATTTCCGTAGCCCGCTGGTCCCTCTACCCATCATTGAGGTCCCGTTTGAGAGGATCGCCATGGATTTGGTAGGTCCTATAATCAAGTCCGCTAGGGGGCACCAGTACATATTAGTTATAATGGACTATGCCACCCGTTATCCAGAAGCGATCCCTCTCCGAAATACCTCGGCCAAAACCATAGCCAAAGAGCTATCTCTTGTGTTTAGCCGGGTGGGTATTTGTAAAGAACTGCTTACGGACCAAGGTACACCCTTTATGTCCCGGGTTATGAAGGAGCTGTGTAAATTGTTCAAAGTGACGCAATTACGTACATCTGTGTATCACCCCCAAACCGATGGGCTGGTTGAAAGATTCAACAAAACCCTAAAACAAATGTTGAAGAAAGTGGTGGATAGAGATGGAAAGGATTGGGACTGTCTACTTCCTTATCTGATGTTTGCTATTAGGGAGGTGCCCCAATCCTCTACGGGATTCTCCCCCTTTGAGTTACTGTATGGGAGACACCCAAGAGGGCTGTTGGATATTGCCAAGGAAACTTGGGAAAGTGAGAGTTCTCCCCACAGGAGTGTGATTGAGCATGTCGCCCTGATGCAAGACCGAATTGCACAGGTAATGCCCATCGTGAAGGAACATTTGGCCCAAGCGCAGTTAGCACAGCAGAGAGTGTACAACCGTGGAGCCAAGACCCGTACCTTTTCCCCGGGGGATAGGATACTGGTACTTGTCCCTACGGTTGAAAGTAAATTCCTTGCCAAATGGCAAGGCCCCTACGAGATAATGGAAAAAGTGAGCGAAGTGAATTACAAGGTCAGACAACCAGGAAGGCGAAAGCCCGAACAGATCTATCACGTTAATCTGTTGAAAGCCTGGAGGGATAGAGAGTCCCTAGTCGCAGACACTTGGTCACCAGCTCAAACTGGTTGCGTGATTCCTGAGGTTGGAATAGCAGCCACCTTGTCACAACCCCAACAACAGGAGGTTAAGGAGTTTGTGCTTCGCAACAAAGAGGTATTCTCTGAGCTGCCGGGACAAACATCTGGGGTAGAGCATGACATCATTACCCCGCCCGGTGAAAGGGTGAAGTTAAAACCCTATCGGATCCCAGAGGCCGGACGGGAGGCAATACGGGAGGAAGTACAGAAAATGCTGAACTTAGGGGTGATAGAGGAGTCCCAAAGTGATTGGTCTAGTCCCATTGTGTTGGTGCCTAAACCGGATGGGAGCTGGCGATTTTGTAACGATTTTCGTCAGTTGAACAAAGTTACAAAATTTGACACCTACCCCATGCCACGTATAGATGAGTTGATCGACCGGCTGGGAACAGCCCGATACATGACGACTCTTGACCTCACAAAAGGGTATTGGCAAATCCCCCTGGCCAAGTCGGCCAAAGAGAAAACCGCATTTGTAACCCCAGACGGGGCGTTCCAATATAAAAGAATGCCGTTCGGGTTACAGAATGCGCCGGCCACATTCCAGCGGAAAATGGACCAGATGCTGAGGCCCCATCGGAAGTATGCTGCGGCTTACCTGGATGACGTAATTGTCCATAGCACAGATTGGGCCTCACATCTGCCAAAAGTGCAAGCAGTCCTGGACTCTGTTCGGGAAGCGGGGTTTACGGCTAACCCCAAGAAGTGTACCATTGGGCAGGAAGAGGCCAAATATCTTGGGTACACCATTGGGAGGGGAGTAATAAAACCCCAACTCAACAAAGTCGAGGCCATCCAGAGTTGGCCACGTCCCAACAGCAAGAAGCAGGTACGAGCCTTTCTGGGAATCGCTGGGTATTATCGGCGATTCATTCCCCACTTTGCTTCTAAGGCTGTGCCCCTAACCAACCTGACGAAGGGGAACGGGTCGGTCATGATTAAATGGACCCCCGAGGCTGAGGCAGCATTCCAATTCTTGAAACAAGCCTTATGTAGCCAGCCAGTGTTGTACTCACCCGACTTCTCTAAAGACTTTGTCGTACAAAGTGATGCGTCAGATGTGGGGTTAGGAGCAGTATTGTCCCAGGTCTGGAACGGGGAAGAGCACCCAGTCATTTACCTCAGCAGGAAGTTGAAGTCCCATGAGGTAAATTACGCCACCGTTGAAAAGGAGTGTTTAGCGGTGAAGTGGGCTCTAGATTCCCTTCGGTACTACCTGCTAGGTAGGCACTTTGACTTGGTTACGGATCACGCTCCGTTAAAGTGGATGGCTCAAAACAAGGAAACAAATAGAAGAGTGAATAGGTGGTTCCTGGCCCTCCAGGAATTCAACTTCACAGTAAAGCATCGCCCTGGCGTTCAAATGGGGAATGTGGATGCTTTGTCTCGAGTACATGAATGCCTGATTGATGGTGTTCCAACCCCGAGGTTAAAACAAGAGGGGGGGGGTATGTGACAGCAGGAAGGTAAAGTCACCTGGTTGCATCCAGGGGGGTAGATATATTTCGCCCAGATTCAGGCTTTACGCCGACTTATACAACTAGGTGGAGAGTTGTATAAGCCCAGCTGGGGCTAGTGGGCTCATGGATGACTCATACCTCTAGGGAGAGTGTGGGGCGTCGTGCAGACAGGGAGTTGATGAGACCAGCTGAAGCTTGTCAGCTCGTTTAAGGCCTCTATAAGAACTCCCAGATTCATTAGGTGTAAGCTCATGCCTGGACCCAGACCTGTGTGGACTGTCTAGGGAGAGTGAACCCCTGTGCGGTGAGACAAAGCCTGTGTGGCTATTTGCTTGGACATTTAAAACCAGGGACTTAGGGACTAGGACAGCACTAGGCTGATCCCAGTTGTTAGTTAGGAAACCTGTATGTTTAGTCAGAGGTCAAGTTGACCAGGATTTATTTTGTTTATGTTTCTTTTGCTTTGCTGTGTTTTGTCACTGTAAATAGAAAATAAACCGCACCTTTTTGATTTTGAAAACCACAACCTCCGTTTGCTGGGCCTGTTTTTGTGTGGGGAGCCCATCCCGGGGGTCACACACACCCGCTGCCGAGCTAACCCCCTCACAATATATATACACACACACACACACATATACACGTTGCTTTGAATTTAGAATTTCGCACGCTCCCCTGCCGCAAGCTCCGTGACCATGCCCGCGGACTCTATGTCCGCCGGTGTCCCGCGATCGTGTCACGGAGCGACAGATCGGGGGGATGCCTGTGTAAACAAGGCATCTCCCTGTTCTACCTTGTGACAGGACACTGATCTTCTGCTCCCTGTCATCGGGAGAAGTGATCAGTGTCATGTCACTGGTAGCCCAGCCCCCACACAGTTAGAATCACTCCCTAGGACACACTTAACCCCTTCCTCGCCCTCCAGTGGTTAACCCCTTCCCTGCCACTGTCATTTACACAGTAATCAGTTCATTTTTATAGCACCAATCGCTGTATAAATGACAATGGTCCCAAAATAGCATCAAAAGGGTCTGATGTGTCCGCCATAATGTCGCAGTCACGATAAAAATCGCTGATCGCCGCCATTACTAGTAAAAAAAATATATTAATAAAAATGCCATAAAACTATCCCCTATGTTGTATACGCTAAATCTTTTGCGCAAACCAATCAATAAACGCTTATTGCGAGAAAAGAATTACCAAAAATATGTAGAAGAATACGTATCGGCCTAAACTGAGGAAAAATTTTGTTTTTTTATATATTTTTTGGTGATATTTATTATAGCAAAAAGTTAAAAATATTGCTTTTTTTTCAAAATTGCTGCTCTATTTTTGTTTATAGCGCAAAAAATAAAAACTGCAGAGGTGATCAAATACCACCAAAAGAAAGCTCTATTTGTGGGAAAAAAAAGCACATCAATTTTGTTTGGAAGCTACGTCGCACGACCGCGCAATTGTTAGTTAAAGCAACGCAGTGCCGAATCGCAAAAAGTGGCCCGACATAACAGGCATAAACCATGCAAGTTCCCTTGAACTGAGCTCTATAAAATATAAAGGTAAAGTAGAGGGTGACAAATTAAGTGCAGCAATTATAAAGCTTTATTAAGTAAAAGACAAATGACAACTCACAACTCACATGATGTTTATGAAAAAAAGCGCATTTCATCAAACACGGTGAAATAACAGTGGTTAGTCTATGGGCTCACGGCTTAGTCCATGCCAGGACACAAGACAGACTGGCGCCGGCCGGTGTGGGGATGCAGGCAGGAAGTGGCGAACACCAGGAAGCCGAAAGTGGCGGAATTGGGGCCTTAGCACCATGTTTCGAAACTTCAGTGCTCCTTTCTCAAGTCCTGGCATTGAATTAGCTGCAAGCCCATAGAGAAATCACTGTTATTCCACCAATTTAGTGAGATGTGATTTTTTTTCAGAAACATCATGTGAGTTGCCACTTGTCTTTTACATAAGTTTTATATCTGCCACACTTAGTTTGGTGCCCTCTGTTACATTATAAAGATTGCTTCAGTCTTTTTTGGAGGTGCAGCAACAAATGTTCAAGGATGTGAAAGGACTCTACCCTGTGTAGTCTATGATGTACATTATACTTCTTTATTCTTCTGTATCCTTGTTTTTATTATTATGCTTTACCTCAACCCTTTGTGCCGATATCCCAGTATTGCTTCCATTAAAGTGAGGCCTGCGTCAAAAATAGACTATGTTTATGGACACAACTGAGATTCTCCTTCTGCAGACAATGATGTGATGGGATAATTTATGATATTCGATTGCATGCTGTACACTTCAGGACCATTGTGATGTCAGCAGATTCTATTATTTTGATTCCAAAAACAAAAATGCATTTTAAACTAACCCTTATGCCGGCATGAAAAAAAAAGTAAAAGCAGCATAGTGAAGAGAAAGAGGATACTGTACTACTAGGGAGTAGTGATGAGCCGAACACCCCCGGGTTCGGTTCGCACCAGAACCCGCGAACGGACCGGAAGTTCGAACGAACATTAGAACCCTATTAAATACAATGGATGCGAACGTTCGAATTCTAAAGTGCTAATTATAACAACTATTATGCATGTTATTGTCCTAAAAAGGGTTTGGGAACCCGGGTTCTGCACCAGGGGACATGTATCAATGCAAAAAGAAGTTTTAAAAACGGTCGTTTTTCGGGAGCAGTCATTTTAATGATGCATAAAGTGAAAAAAAAAAAGTCAAATATTCCTTTAAATATCGTACCTGGGGGGTGTCTAAAGTATGCCTGTGAAGTGCCACGTGTTTCCCGTGTTTAGAACTGTCCCTGCACAAAATGACACTTCTAAAGGAAAAAAAAGCCATTTAAAACTGCTTGCGGCTTTAATGTAATGTCTGGTCCCGGTAATATGGATGAAATTCTTTAAGAAAAATGGCATAGCTACCCCATGACCCCCCCCCCCCTACCCCAGCCCATTACCAGCCCCTTTGGGTCTTGTATGGATATTAAGGGGAACCCCGCACATAAAATAAAAAAGGCCCTATATACTCTGAACAGCCGTATACAGGCGGTGCATACAAGACAGGGACTGTAGGTTTGTTCTTATGTAGAATCTGTTTGTAATTTTGAACAGGTACATTGTTGAAGTGTAGCTCCAGCCCAAAAATCTATTTTTAAACTTTTTGGAAAACATAGGTAAGGGTTATCACCCCTGTAACATTTGTTTTGCTGTCTGTGCCCCTGTTCAGAACATTTCACCTCACTTTCCGTCCCAATGACAACTGTTTTTGAAATGTGGTGTTTTTCTTGAAACAAGGATTGCTGATAAAGCATCAGTACAGAGGAGACACCTTTCTCCCATATTTATTCTTACAGGAGAGAATTTTCCTTCCTAGTGGTAGATTTCCTCTCACTTCCTGTTGTCTTCTTGCGTTTGCAAGTAGGAGTCGTTTGTAAGTTGGATGTTTGAAAGTAGGGACCTGCCGTATATACTCTGCAGAAATAGGCCCCTTAGTTGTTGGTGTTGGCACAACACTGTAAGCACTCACAGTTACTCTTGGTTGGTGCTGGAACGCCCTGCTGTCAACTATTATATCAGGAATTTTAATTACATATAATTGTTGAACAGTGGTAGTAAAAATTGGGCCTTTGATGGTGGTGCTGGTGCCACAACACTGTAAGCCCTGACAGTTACTCTTGGTGGGTGCAGCAATGGGCCCTGCTGTGAATTATTAGATCAAGAATTGTAATTACATGCCCCTGTTGAACAGGGGCTGAAAAATTGGGCCTTAGGCACTGGTGGCACAACACTGCAACCCCTCACAGATACTGTACTTGGAGCACAGCAATGAGCCCTGTTGCAAAGTATTGCTTCAAAAATTGTAATGACACGCCCCTGTTAAACAGGGGCTGAAAAATTGGGCCTTAGGCACTGGTGGCACAACACTGCAACTCCTCACAGATACTGTACTTGGAGCACAGCAATGAGCCCTGTTGCAAAGTATTGCTTCAAAAATTGTAATTACACGCCCCTGTTAAACAGGGGCTGAAAAATTGGGCGTTAGGCACTGGTGGCGGCACCCATAAACAAAAATGATCTTCCAAGCTATCATCATCAATCGTATCATTGAGGACTCGGAGGAGGAGGATAGCCAGTCAACATAACAGCACAGGCACTCAGCATCAGCATCAGTCTTGAAGGGATGTGACATTTTAAAATCAATTAGTCTGTTATATCAGCATCAGGTGTGTGGTAGCTGGTGGTGATCCAAGACTGGTTCATCTTGATGAAAGTCAGTCGATCAACCGAGTCGGTGGACAGGCGCACCCTGTGATCCGTGACAAATCCTCCAGCAGCACTGAATGTGCGTTCCGAAAGAACGCTGGATGCAGGACAGGCCAGTAGCTCAATTGCATACTGTGCAAGCTCTGGCCAGTGATCCATCCTCAAGACCCAGTAAGCCAGAGGATTTTCGGTGGGGAAGGTGTCCAAGTCTGACCTTGCCCCTAGATATTCCTGCACCATGTTTATCAGACGCTGGCGATGGTTGCTGGAACCAATCATACTTTGGGGCTGCGGACTAAAGAATTGTCTGAACGCATCGGTCAGACGGCCACCTTCCCCACCGCTCCTTCTTTGACTGGCCGAAGCCTCAGCAACTCGTTGTCCAGGACCAGGAGTTTGCAACCTCCCAGTCTCTGGGAACGCGTTGCACAGACCTTTCTGCAAGGCCTCCCGGAGTTGTCTCATCCTCTGCTCCCTCTGCGACGGTAACATAAGGTCCGCAACCTTACCCTTGTACCGTGGATCAAGGAGAGTGGCCAGCCAGTAATGGTCCCTCTCCTTGATCCGAAGAATACGAGGATCCTTCCGCAGACTTTGCAGGATCAGGGAGGCCATGCAGCGTAGGTTTGCTGAGGCATTCGCTCCGGAGTCCTCTGGGTCACTAAGGACGACATGATCCGCAGCCACCTCCTCCCAGCCACGTACAAGTCCACTGGTTTCTTGGGACTGTAAATCATCCCTAAAAGACTGCTGCTGATGATGCTGAGTGCCAGCCTCCACCTCCATGCTGACACAATCCTCCTCCTCCTCCTCCTCCTCTTCCTGTGCGATGGGTGGGACAGAAGGAACACTGTCTGGGTAAAGGGGGCCTTGAGAGGCAAGGAAGTCCTCCTCTTCCTGCCTCTGTTCTGCCTCAAGTGCCCTGTCCATTATTCCACGCAGCGTGTGCTCCAACAGGTGGACAAGAGGTACAGTGTCACTGATGCATGCACTGTCACTGCTCACCATCCTCGTGGCCTCCTCAAATGGTGCCAGGACAGTGCATGCATCCCTGATCATGCCCCACTGGCGTGGAGAAAAAAAACCAAGCTCCCCTGACCCTGTCCTGGTGCCGTAGTCGCACAGGTACTCATTGATGGCCCTCTGCTGCGTGTGCAGCCGCTGCAGCATGGCCAACGTTGAGTTCCACCTGGTGGGCATGTCACATATAAGGCGGTTCTTGGGCAGGTTCAACTCCTTTTGCAGCTCAGCCAGGCGAGCACTGGCATTATAAGATCTGCGGAAATGCACACAGACTTTCCTGGCCTGCCTCAGGACATCCTGTAAGCCCGGGTACCTGCCCAAGAACCGCTGCACCACCAGGTTAAGGACGTGAGCCACACAGGGCACATGGGTCAGTTGTCCCTGTCGGAGGGCGGAGAGGAGGTTGGTGCCATTGTCGCAAACCACCATTCCTGGCTTAAGCTGGCGTGGCGTCAACCACCTCTCGGCCTGGCCCTGCAGAGCAGACAGGACCTCTGCCCCAGTGTGGCTTCTGTCCCCCAAACACACCAGCGCAAGCACGGCATGGCATCTTTTTGCCTGCGTACTTGCGTAGCCCCGTGAACGGCTACGGAGCACCGCTGGTTCATAGGACAAACCACAGGAAGAGGCCATGGAGGAAGAAGAAGAGGAGGGGGTGGAGGAGAGAGGTGTGTCACAACCAGTAGTAGCATTTTGGAGGCGTGGCGGTGGGACAACCTCCAACACTACTGCACCTTGTCCTGAATCCTTCCCAGCTGCCAAAAGAGTGACCCAATGGGCCGTGAAAGAAAGGTAACGTCCCTGTCCATGCCTGCTGGACCATGAGTCAGCGGTAATATGCACCTTACCGCTGACCGCCCTGTCCAGCGAGGCCAAGACATTGCCTTCCACATGCCGGTAGAGAGCCGGAATAGCCTTCCGTGAGAAAAAGTGGCGTTTGGGAACCTGCCACTGAGGAACCGCACATTGCACAAACTCACGGAAGGGGGCCGAGTCTACCAACTGAAAAGGCAGCAGTTGAAGCGCTAGCAATTTAGCCAAGCTAGCATTCAACCGCTGGGCATGTGGATGGCTGGGAGTGAACTTCTTTCGACGGTCCAGCAGCTGGGGCAGGGAAATTTGCCTGCTAGAATCGGACGTCGGTGTACTGCTAGCAGAGTGGGCGCAAGTACTTGGCTGTGACACACCTAATTCTACACCTTCATTCCTCTCAGTGCATGTTTCAGAGAGGACTGAAGTTATAGTGGGGTTGGAGATCCCAGCTGATGCGGTGCAAGGAGAGGTCCGCTTTGTTCTTTGGTGTGGGTCTTTGAGGTAGGCTTGCCAACGAGCTGCATGGCAGGTCAACATATGTCTGGTCAGGCATGTGGTACCCAAGCGGCTGATGTTTTGGCCACGCGATATACGCTTGAGACATATGTTGCAAACAGCAGCTGTGCGATCTGATGCACTAGCCTCAAAAAAGGCCCACACCAAAGAACTTTTTGAATGACGGGCAGAGGCAGCGCCCTGCACAGGCGGAGCTCTGCGGTGTGATTCCGTCGGTGTACTGCCCTTACGCTGGCCACCAAAGGGCATCCTGCCTCGTTGGAGATGTGCCTCCTCCTCATCCTCCTCCTCCTCCTCTCTCCTATTAGGCACCCACGTGGAGTCATTGACCTCATCATCCCCTCCCTCCTCATCACTGGAGCCAATCTGGCAGTATGCTGCAGCTGCTGGAACATGACTGCCAGATTGGTGTCCTTCTTGAGCATCCCCTCTGTCTGCTCTCACGCTACTGCCTTCCTCTAGCTGGGTTTCATCATCAGACCCTTCGAAACGCTGGGCATCCTCCTGGAGCATGTACCCAACACTGTGCTGAAACAGTTCGGGGGACTCCTCAGGAGGAGGACATGGTGGGTCTAGGGAAGGAGTGACTGATGATTTGTCTGACATTGATACCAGGGAAGACGACGCTTTGGCAGCTGCTTTTCCAGTACCCTGAGCCTGGGTGAGAGAGGATGAGGAGGAGGAGGAGGGCTTGGTCATCCACTCTACCAAGTCTTCGGCATGATGTGGCTCAACATGTCCAGCTGCCGAAAAGAAGGACAAGCGTGTCCCATGGCCATGTGCTGATGACAATGCACCGCGTCCACGACCAGCACTGTTGCCCCCAGACACAGAGCCTGCTTGCCCTCTTTTATTGCCTCCTGACTGTCTGCCTCTCCTTGTTTGCCTTCCAGACATTCTAATAGATGGCCTGCAGGGAGATGGGAAAAAAGCAATAAGGGCTACCTTCAGGTGTCCTTCTCTGTCCCTGGAAACAAGGACTTGCAGAGTGAAAGAAAAAAAACACTCTCCCTACCTAGAGTTTTCTGTCCCTAGAATAAATGTTTTTTTTAATCACAATATAGCACAAGGAAAATTAACTCACTGTCCTTACAGGTCCCTGGAAACAAGGACTTGCAGAGTGAAAGAAAAAAAACACTCTCCCTACCTACAGTTTTCTGTCCCTAGAAAAAAATGTTTTTTTTAATCACAATATAGCAAAAGGACAATTCACTCACTGTCCTTCCAGGTCCCTGGAAACAAGGACTTGCAGAGTGAAAGAAACTGACACTGTCCCTACCTAGAGTTTTCTGTCCCTGGAATAAATGTTTTTTTCAGCACAATATAGCACAAGGACAATTAACTCACTGTCCTTACAGGTCCCTGGAAACAAGGACTTGCAGAGTGAAAGAAAAAAAATACTCTCCCTACCTACAGTTTTCTGTCCCTAGAAAAAAATGTTTTTTTTAATCACAATATAGCAAAAGGACAATTCACTCACTGTCCTTCCAGGTCCCTGGAAACAAGGACTTGCAGAGTGAAAGAAACTGACACTGTCCCTACCTAGAGTTTTCTGTCCCTAGAATAAATGTTTTTTTTAATCACAATATAGCACAAGGAAAATTAACTCACTGTCCTTACAGGTCCCTGGAAACAAGGACTTGCAGAGTGAAAGAAAAAAAACACTCTCCCTACCTACAGTTTTCTGTCCCTAGAAAAAAATGTTTTTTTTAATCACAATATAGCAAAAGGACAATTCACTCACTGTCCTTCCAGGTCCCTGGAAACAAGGACTTGCAGAGTGAAAGAAACTGACACTGTCCCTACCTAGAGTTTTCTGTCCCTGGAATAAATGTTTTTTTCAGCACAATATAGCACAAGGACAATTAACTCACTGTCCTTACAGGTCCCTGGAAACAAGGACTTGCAGAGTGAAAGAAAAAAAATACTCTCCCTACCTACAGTTTTCTGTCCCTAGAAAAAAATGTTTTTTTTAATCACAATATAGCAAAAGGACAATTCACTCACTGTCCTTCCAGGTCCCTGGAAACAAGGACTTGCAGAGTGAAAGAAACTGACACTGTCCCTACCTAGAGTTTTCTGTCCCTAGAATAAATGTTTTTTTTAATCACAATATAGCAAAAGGACAATTCACTCACTGTCCTTCCAGGTCCCTGGAAACAAGGACTTGCAGAGTGAAAGAAACTGACACTGTCCCTACCTAGAGTTTTCTGTCCCTAGAATAATTTTTTTTTTTAATCACAATATAGCAAAAGGACAATTCACTCACTGTCCTTCCAGGTCCCTGGAAACAAGGACTTGCAGAGTGAAAGAAACTGACACTGTCCCTACCTAGAGTTTTCTGTCCCTAGAATAAATGTTTTTTTTAATCACAATATAGCAAAAGGACAATTCACTCACTGTCCTTCCAGGTCCCTGGAAACAAGGACTTGCAGAGTGAAAGAAACTGACACTGTCCCTACCTAGAGTTTTCTGTCCCTAGAATAAATGTTTTTTTTAATCACAATATAGCAAAAGGACAATTCACTCACTGTCCTTCCAGGTCCCTGGAAACAAGGACTTGCAGAGTGAAAGAAACTGACACTGTCCCTACCTAGAGTTTTCTGTCCCTAGAATAAATGTTTTTTTTAATCACAATATAGCAAAAGGACAATTCACTCACTGTCCTTCCAGGTCCCTGGAAACAAGGACTTGCAGAGTGAAAGAAACTGACACTGTCCCTACCTAGAGTTTTCTGTCCCTAGAATAAATGTTTTTTTTTAATCACAATATAGCACAAGGAAAATTAACTCACTGTCCTTACAGGTCCCTGGAAACAAGGACTTGCAGAGTGAAAGAAAAAAAACACTCTCCCTACCTACAGTTTTCTGTCCCTAGAAAAAAATGTTTTTTTTAATCACAATATAGCAAAAGGACAATTCACTCACTGTCCTTCCAGGTCCCTGGAAACAAGGACTTGCAGAGTGAAAGAAACTGACACTGTCCCTACCTAGAGTTTTCTGTCCCTGGAATAAATGTTTTTTTCAGCACAATATAGCACAAGGACAATTAACTCACTGTCCTTACAGGTCCCTGGAAACAAGGACTTGCAGAGTGAAAGAAAAAAAATACTCTCCCTACCTACAGTTTTCTGTCCCTAGAAAAAAATGTTTTTTTTAATCACAATATAGCAAAAGGACAATTCACTCACTGTCCTTCCAGGTCCCTGGAAACAAGGACTTGCAGAGTGAAAGAAACTGACACTGTCCCTACCTAGAGTTTTCTGTCCCTAGAATAAATGTTTTTTTTAATCACAATATAGCAAAAGGACAATTCACTCACTGTCCTTCCAGGTCCCTGGAAACAAGGACTTGCAGAGTGAAAGAAACTGACACTGTCCCTACCTAGAGTTTTCTGTCCCTAGAATAAATGTTTTTTTTAATCACAATATAGCAAAAGGACAATTCACTCACTGTCCTTCCAGGTCCCTGGAAACAAGGACTTGCAGAGTGAAAGAAACTGACACTGTCCCTACCTAGAGTTTTCTGTCCCTAGAATAAATGTTTTTTTTAATCACAATATAGCAAAAGGACAATTCACTCACTGTCCTTCCAGGTCCCTGGAAACAAGGACTTGCAGAGTGAAAGAAACTGACACTGTCCCTACCTAGAGTTTTCTGTCCCTAGAATAAATGTTTTTTTTAATCACAATATAGCAAAAGGACAATTCACTCACTGTCCTTCCAGGTCCCTGGAAACAAGGACTTGCAGAGTGAAAGAAACTGACACTGTCCCTACCTAGAGTTTTCTGTCCCTAGAATAAATGTTTTTTTTAATCACAATATAGCAAAAGGACAATTCACTCACTGTCCTTCCAGGTCCCTGGAAACAAGGACTTGCAGAGTGAAAGAAACTGACACTGTCCCTACCTAGAGTTTTCTGTCCCTAGAATAAATGTTTTTTTTAAGCACAATATAGCACAAGGAAAATTAACTCACTGTCCTTACAGGTCCCTGGAAACAAGGACTTGCAGAGTGAAAGAAAAAAAACACTCTCCCTACCTACAGTTTTCTGTCCCTAGAAAAAAATGTTTTTTTTAATCACAATATAGCAAAAGGACAATTCACTCACTGTCCTTCCAGGTCCCTGGAAACAAGGACTTGCAGAGTGAAAGAAACTGACACTGTCCCTACCTAGAGTTTTCTGTCCCTAGAATAAATGTTTTTTTTAATCACAATATAGCAAAAGGACAATTCACTCACTGTCCTTCCAGGTCCCTGGAAACAAGGACTTGCAGAGTGAAAGAAACTGACACTGTCCCTACCTAGAGTTTTCTGTCCCTAGAATAAATGTTTTTTTTAATCACAATATAGCAAAAGGACAATTCACTCACTGTCCTTCCAGGTCCCTGGAAACAAGGACTTGCAGAGTGAAAGAAACTGACACTGTCCCTACCTAGAGTTTTCTGTCCCTAGAATAAATGTTTTTTTTAATCACAATATAGCAAAAGGACAATTCACTCACTGTCCTTCCAGGTCCCTGGAAACAAGGACTTGCAGAGTGAAAGAAACTGACACTGTCCCTACCTAGAGTTTTCTGTCCCTAGAATAAATGTTTTTTTTAATCACAATATAGCAAAAGGACAATTCACTCACTGTCCTTCCAGGTCCCTGGAAACAAGGACTTGCAGAGTGAAAGAAACTGACACTGTCCCTACCTAGAGTTTTCTGTCCCTAGAATAAATGTTTTTTTTTAAGCACACTATAGCAGAAGCACAAAACACACTGACACTCTCCCTACCTATCCTTCTCTTTCCCTAAACTAAAGGAATCCAGGTTAAGCAAGAAAGAAATAACAGTCACTGTCCCTGCCTATGCTACTCTATCCCTGCTCCGGAACACACTACACTAGGCCGCCGTGCTGGCGGCCTTTTATAGTGTGGGGCGTGTACTAAACACCCTCAGCAATAATTGGCCACAGGCATCCTGCCTGTGGCCAATCATTGCTCTCCTCGCTGCCGGCGCTGTGATTGGCCAAGCATGCGGGGTCACAGTGCATGCTTGGCCAATCACAGCGCCTGGATGACACTGCGATGGCGTAGTGCATTGTGGGCCGTTCGCGTCACTCGAATTTGGCGCGAACGGCCCAAATCGTTCGATCTTCGTCGAACGATCGAACAGCCAATGTTCGAGTCGAACGTATGTTCGACTCGAACACGAAGCTCATCCCTACTAGGGAGCAGAACATTAGAGTCTGGAATTTTATCATATTGCCTTTGAATCGGAATGCTGCCTCCTAGGGTGATGCCTTGATCTTTACAATATGTGTGGCCTTAATTAATAAGCCGAGAAGAGAGGTAAACTGAATCTGTGTTTAAAGTAAACACCCAAGATGTGCAAATAAAAAAATACTATAATTATTTATAAAACAGAACTGCTTCACACAACTGAATGACTTTGAACACTGGTACAGGTTATTTCAACTTACAACACACAATCTGCCATATTAATTGAGCAAGCACACATGAAAACCATTTGTTCCTTCTATTGCCCTCAAAAACGTAAAAATCACATGTATATAAGTATTCACAGCCTTTGCCATGGCACTCAAAATTGAGCTCAGGTGCATCCTGGTTCCACTGATAATCCTTAAGATCTTTCTACAATTTGGAGTCTACCTGTGGTAAATTCAGTTGATTGGATTTGATTTGGAAAGGCACACACATGTCTATATAAGGTCCCACAGTTAACAGTGCAAGTCGGAGCACAATACACGCCATAAAGTCCAGGGAATTGTCTGTAGATCTCTGAGACAGGATTGTATAGAGGCACAGATCTGGGGAAGGGTTCAGAATTTTTTTTGCAGCATTGAAGGTCCCAATGAGCACAGTGGCCTCCATCATCCATAAAGGGAAGACGTTTGGAACCACCAAGATTCTTCCTAGTGCGGACTGCTTGGCCAAACTGAGCAATCGGGGGAGAAGGGCCTTAGTTAGGCAGGTGACCAAGAACCCAATAGACACTCTGACAGAGCTCCAGTGTTTCCCTGTGGAGAGAGAAAAACTTTTCAGAAGAACAACCATCTCTGCAGCATTCTACCAATCAGGCCTGTATAGTAGAGTTGTCAGACAGAAATTACTCCTCGGTAAAAGGCACATGACAGCCCTCCTGGAGTTTTCCAAAAGGCACCTGAAGGACTCTCAGACCATGAGAAACAAAATTCTCTGGTCTGATGAAACAAAGATTTAACTATTTTGCCTGAATGGCAAGCGTCATGTCTGGAGGAAACCAGGCACCGCTCATCACCTGGCCAATATCATTCCTACAGTGAAGCATTGTGGTGGCAGCATCATGCTGTGGGGATGTTTTCCTGTGGCAGGCACTGGGAGACTAGTCAGGATTGAGGGAAAGATGATTGCAGCAATGTACAGAGACATCCTTGATAAAAACCTGCTCCAGAGCGCTCTGGAACTCAGACTGGGTCAAAGGTTCATCTCCCAACAGGACAATGACCCCAAGCCCACAGCCAAGATAACAATGGAGTGCCTTTGGGCAACTCTATGAATGTCCTTGAGTGGCTCGTTCAGAGCCCAGACTTGAACCCAAATGAACATCTCTGGAAAGATCTTAAAATGGCTGTGCACCGACGCACCCCATCCAACCTGATGGAGCTTGAGAGGTCCTGCAAAGAAGAATGGGAGAAACTTCCCAAAAATAGGTGTGCCAAGCTTGTAGCATCATACTCAAAAAGACTTGAGGATGTAATTGGTGCCAAAGGTGCTTCAACAAATTATTGAACAAAGGCTGTGAATACTTATGTACATGTGATTTTTATTTTTTTATAAATTTGCGAAGATTTCAAAACAAACTTCTTTCACGTTGTCATTATGGCGTATTGCTTGTGGAAAATAATGAATTTAATCCATTTTGGAATAAGGCGGTAACATAACAAAATGTGGAAGTGAAGCGCTGTGAATAATTTCCGGATGTACTGTATACTCACCTAGGAGGATGCCCTGCTGCTTCTACACTGAGAACTGAGCGAAGACCGATGATCGCTCAGTTCTCGGTCTTCACTGCCCCTCCAGCTCTTACTGGGGGGCTGCATTTTGAAGGGGGCGAGAGCGGCTAGCTCAGGCTCTCAGTGGCGTGCTGAGAGGCTGAGCCAGCTGCCAGTCAGGGGCTTAGACTTTGCCCCCCGACGAACCCCCGGGTTGGCATTCTAAAAGGGCTTACTACCACTGAAACCTGACAATTACATACAGTATTTTTTTCCCAATCAAAAAGTTCCGAGCTGTCCTGGGTTCTCAACATGTTTTGTGGGCTTCTTCAGGAGAACATGGAGGATAATTTTTAAAAAGCAATACTAATGGAACTCATCGCCTAAAATACCATCAAATGTACCATCTCAACCACATATCCAAGACTGGAACATAACCACAAGGGATATGGGTGGACATAGAGCACCCTGGACACGTATGCTTAATAATATGTAATTCAAACAGATTCAGTTAGGAAAGTCATATAATCTTCAGTGCTCATGTGTGTAAAGTAGACTGTGAATGAGGCTGCCAATCTAATTGTGGGCCACACAATATTTGTACTTCCTTTAATAGCAATAACCCTGAAGTTAAGACTGCAGCAGATAACACCATAAAACCGCTTCACTGTATCCTGTGATCAGGGATGAGCCGAACACCCCCCTGTTCGGTTCGCACCAGAACCTGCGAACAGACAAAATGTTCGTGTAAACTTTAGAACCCTATTAAATACAATGGACTCGAACGTTCGAAATCTAAAGTGTTAATTATAAAGGCTAATATGCAAGTTATTGTCCTAAAAAGTGTTTGGGGACCCGGGTCCTGCCCCAGGGGACATGTATCAATGCAAAAAGAAGTTTTAAAAACGGCCGTTTTTTCGGGAGCAGTGATTTTAATAATGCTTAAAATGAAAAAATAAAAGTGAAATATTCCTTTAAATTTCGTACCTGGGGGGGGGGGGGGGGGTGTATGATATGCATGTGAAGTGGCGCATATTTCCCGTGCTTAGAACTGTCCCTGCAAAAAATGTCATTTTTGAAAGAAAAAAATGCATTTAAAACTCACTCGCGGCTATTAATGAATTGTCGGCTCCCGGCAATACATACAAAAGTCATTGATAAAAAAAAAAAAAAAAGCGTGGGGGTTCCCCAGAATTCAATTACCAGGCCCTTCAGGTCTGGAATGGATATTAAGTGGAACCCCGCCGCAAATTTAAAAAAAAATTGACGTGGGGTTCCCCCAAATATCCATTCCAGGCCCTTCAGATCTGGCATGGATTTTAAGGGGAACTCCACCCCAAATGTAAAAAAAAAATGGCGTGGAGTCCCCCTAAAAATCCATACCAGACCCCTTATCCGAGCACGCAACCTGGCCGGCCGCAGGGGAAAAGGGGGGGACGAGAGAGCGCCCCCCCCTCCCTCCTGAACCGTACCAAGCCACATGCCCTCAACATGGGGAGGGTGTCCCCATGTTGATGGGACAAGGGCCTCATCCCCACAACCCTTGCCCGGTGGTTGTGGGGGTCTGCGGGCGGGGGGCTTATCGGAATCTGGAAGACCCCTTTAACAAAGGGGACCCCCAGATCCCGGCCCCCCCCATGTGAATTGGTAAGGGGTACATTGTACCCCTACCATTTCAGGAAGAAAGCGTAAAAAAATGTTTAAAAAAAACACACAAACACCTTGAAAAAGTCCTTTATTAAAAAAAAAAAACAAAAAAAAAAAAACATTCCAGCGGTGAAATCCAGTGTCCCGCGGCGATCCGATGTCCAGCGCTGTCCTTCATTGGTTGTGCCTGAGCGGACCTGATGGGGAACTCCCTCTCAGTATTTTAAATGTATAGACCCGCCCCTTCTAAAGTTCCCCATCAGGTCCGCTCAGCGGACCAGATGCGGAACATGAGAAGGGGCGGGTCTATACATTCACCAAAGTGAGAGCAGTTCCCCATCAGGTCCGCCCCCTCGGTATGTCGGACCCGCCTACGTCATTGGCTTGAGCGGGGAACTTCCTTCACTATGTAAATTTAAATTTACATAGTGAAGGAAGTTCCCCGCTCAAGCCAATGACGTAGGCGGGTCCGACATACCGAGGGGGCGGACCTGATGGGGAACTTCTCTCACTGTGGTAATACATGTATAGACCCGCCCCTTCTCATGTTCCGCATCTGGTCCGCTGAGTGGACCTGATGGGGAACTTTAGAAGGGGCGGGTCTATACATTTAAAATACTGAGAGGGAGTTCCCCATCAGGTCTGCTCAGGCACAACCAATGAAGGACAGTGCTGCACATCGGGATCGCCGCGGGACACTGGATTTCACCGCTGGAATGTTTTTTTTTTGTTTTTATTTCAAATAAAGGACTTTTTCAAGGTGTTTGTGTGTTTTTTTAAACATTTTTTTACGCTTTCTTCGTGAAATGGTAGGGGTACAATGTACCCCTTACCAATTCACATAGGGGGGGGGCCGGGATCTGGGGGTCCCCTTTGTTAAAGGGGTCTTCCAGATTCCGATAAGCCCCCCGCCCGCAGACCCCCACAACCACCGGGCAAGGGTTGTGGGGATGAGGCCCTTGTCCCCATCAACATGGGGACATCCTCCCCATGTTGAGGGCATGTGGCTTGGTACGGTTCAGGAGGGAGGGGGGGCCGCTCTCTCGTCCCCCCCTTTTTCCCTGCGGCCGGCCAGGTTGCCTGGAATGGATATTTGGGGGAACCCCACGTCAATTTTTTTTAAATTTGCGGCGGGGTTCCCCTTAATATCTATTCCAGACCTGAAGGGCCTGGTAATTGAATTCTGGGGAACCCCCACGCTTTTTTTTTTTTTTTATCAATGACTTTTGTATGTATTGCCGGGAGCCGACAATTCATTAATAGCCGCGAGTGAGTTTTAAATGCATTTTTTTCTTTCAAAAATGACATTTTTTGCAGGGACAGTTCTAAGCACGGGAAACATGCGCCACTTTACATGCATATCATACACACCCCCCAGGTACGAAATTTAAAGGAATATTTCACTTTTATTTTTTCATTTTAAGCATTATTAAAATCACTGCTCCCGAAAAAACGGCCGTTTTTAAAACTTCTTTTTGCATTGATACATGTCCCCTGGGGCAGGATCCCGGTCCCCAAACACTTTTTAGGACAATAACTTGCATATAAGCCTTTATAATTAGCACTTTAGATTTCTCCCATAGATTTTTCGAATTTGCCGCGAACACCCCAATTTGTTCGCTGTTCGGCGAACGGGCGAACAGGCAATGTTCGAGTCGAACATGAGTTCGACTCGAACTCGAAGCTCATCCCTACCTGTGATATAAGCAAACTCAGTTACAATAGCAGTTTCAAAAAGATCCAGTCCAGGTGTGCCTTAATCTCATTGGCTCAAAATAAAGTAAGGTTCAGCTCAGAAGGGTGACCTAATGTACTTTTGCTGAAAGTAGTCTCACGCTTTACATACATAATGTACAATTGTCATCAAGGAAAGCTGCATCCACTATCAATTCCTCCTATTAATTCTTGCTTGATGACAAAATGGGGTTAATTTACTGAAGAATAATTATTAATATCTAATATTCTTGTATCTCAAGGGCGTTTCTGGATGAATAGCATTGATAGTCAGACTGACTTGAAAACAAAGTGTGAGTTTATTGTCACACAGTTGGCATCATAACTACAATGAAAAAAAGTATAACAATTCAGTTCAGTGTAGGTAAAAATATTTGAAATATAAAGCTGTAATAAGCTTATGAAAGCATGTGTCCTCCATGGAATCTGGCTTCAGACTACATACTGTCTTGAGTCACGAAAGAGAAGCAAGAAATTACGTTCTTAGACTTCTGACAGAATTCAGCTGTTCCAACTTATCATAGTGTCTTTGTGTAATATGTCAGTGTCATCTCTCCTAGTGGGTGTGTGTGTGTGTTCCTCCCTCTGCCATCTCAAAGCGTTTGGCTTTATATATTACATATGAACGTCATCAACACTTCATACAAACTTAGAACCTTATATGGCACACATTAATTTCTGCTAACTTCAGCAATATGTTATCCAAAAGAAGATACTAACTCAGAGAGTCATATGGAGTTTGATTGAAGAATTTTGACCAGACCATTTTTGGAGTTTTGTGTGACATTATGTCCAATTTGCTTTTTTTTCCTCCCTTTTTTTGTTTTGTTCACACAATACACACAAAGGGAATAAACATGTGTATAGCAAAACATGTGTTACTGCAATATTTTTCTGTGAGAAATACTTAATTTTCTGGAAAAATTTCTGGGGTGCCAACAATTTCGGCCATGACTGTATAAGGGATAGAAAATAAACGTAAGAATTGTCAATAAATGCGTTGACATCAACGTCTATATTAAAACCGAAAGGAGTGTAGCATTTTAATTTATGTATCCACGACATTTCGAGCCTGGATATACTCCTAACTAAAGAGCTCCCTCGCCAATGTGGGCGGTACCGATCAATCCCCAAGGAGATAGTCTTGGACAGTGGTGGCTGGTGCTCCATTTTTTTGCAAACAGACAGAGGGATAGATTGGATAGGACAGACAGAGACAGATACATAGATAGATATACAGATATGCAGATAGATAGATATACAGATAGATAGATAATTAGATAGACAGATAGAGAGACAGATAGACAGATATGCCGATAGATAGATAGATAGATAGATAGATAGATAGATAGATAGATAGATAGATAGATAGATAGATAGATAGATAGATAGAATACATACATACATATAATCCATGCATACATACATAGATAGATAGATAGATAGATAGAATACATACATACATACATACATACATAGAATCCATACATACATACATAGATAGATACATACATACATACATACATACATACATACATAGAATACATACATAAATAGATAGATGAATAGATAGATAGATAGATAGATAGATAGATACATACATACATACATACATACATACATACATAGATACATACATACATACATACATACATAGAATACATACATACATAGAATACATACATACATAGATACATAGATAGATAGATAGATACATACATACATACATACATACATACATACATACATACATAGATACATAGATAGATAGATAGATAGATAGATAGATAGATAGATAGATAGATAGATACATACATACATACATAGATAGATACATACATACTACATACATACATACATAGAATACATACATACATAGATACATACATACATAGATACATACATACATACATACATAGAATACATACATACATACATAGATAGATACATACATACATACATACATACATACATACATAGATAGATACATAGATAGATAGATAGATAGATAGATACATACATACATACATACATACATAGATACATACATACATACATACATACATAGAATACATACATACTGTTGTGGAATTTCAGGCTGCTGTTTACAGAGCACACAGCCTATAATTCCTGTGCTCTATAAGCACACACTTTAGATTCATCTTTTTGGAATAATGCTATCTTTATGTTAAGTTTGCTAAAGTCCACTCACCGTTCATTCCATCATTCATCCAAGAAAGGCAGCACCACAAAAGCTTATCTTCTTATCAGGCCATTCCAGCAAAGACTGACTAGCCGACGCCTAATCATAGGCTTTTATTAAACTCAAAAGATCTCACACAGGAGGTGATTGGCTGCAGCAACCAATCCCCTCCCCCATGGGCGGGAACCTCACAGGATGTTCCCTCCTCACAGGAAAATGACAATACTTGGACATTCCTTCCAACAGGAGATGTCATACATGAATACAATAATGTAGGATGGCTAAAGTTACCGTTGATAGGAATTCTTATTCTGCGCTATTCCATAGAATAACGCATATTAAGATTATACTATTATTGAATGGGGGAGGGAGGCTATCTGCAGACGCACGCTACGAATTCCAACCAATGTTGATCAGACATAGCAGAGACAAGAGCGCCCATCCCCCTATAACCAATGATGTCATTGCAGAGCGAGCATATCCCCTCCTTAACGATCGTCCATGCTAATGCACAGAGGGCCCCCGTTGGTGGACATATCCACCCCCTGCAAACATCACACTCCAGCCTCAAGACGTTTTCCCCTATCAGACGGGATTCAACCAGCCTCAGACTACCCCAATCAGCTCTTTTAGAGCGGGTTGCGGAAGTACTAACACTGGGTGACACTATGACAATACATATTAAATACATCTCCATAAAAATCTCCACAACAGTCCTCCCTTTTTTGTCATATGCACCCTATGTGTCCCTCGATGAGAGTTGATCTGCTTCTTACACCTGGAAATGAATCAGTTCTTAGTCCATAAAAAGGAAAACACGGCTTGACATGTAGACTCTACTCTTCAGGGGCATGACTTATAAGGGAGGACACAACATGGTGAGCTGTAGTAATCGCCGATCCGTCTGTGCCTTGTATGTGGGTCCGGCTTCGGGGCGTCTCATCAAGGAAACTCTGGTCACGCGTCAAATCAGGCAACAGGAGCCTCTCGTCACGACATAGAAAGAATAGAAATAAAAATGACATGAGTATATATATTCCCACTTCCTTTAACCACGATCCGCTGTAACATAAAAATTAGATCCCCAAAGATTCCCAGACCCTTAAAATAGACTCCCAACCTTCACTTAGCTACAGCTCTGGCTTCAACAATTACATGAAGAACCCTATCCTTAACGGATGAGAATTGTTCAATCGTATCCCAAGCCCGAGCCCCCCCCCCCACCTTGTACATGCAGGACCCCATGCCCAGACCTGGTCAGGATTGGTGAACAAATCCCTTCTAGCTGTCCCTGCCATTCTTAATTTCCTGCACCATCAGATCCTCGCGATCGGCCGCGACCTAAAATGTTGGGACAGCTTCACCATCGCGCATGAACCTCTTGCTTTGGGGGAATTACCTTTATAAGCTGCAGATCCACATAAACACCAAACTAAAGTTCAAAACACACTTGTGGGCTGCCTAGATACCCAAACCGACAAGAGACAGAGCCATTAAAACTAAAACCAATTTTACCCTCTAAAAATACATCGTTAGGTTCCATTGACAAGTGTCTGTCTGGAGTCTTCGCTAGTTTGTCAAAACTCCTCATACCCATATTAACATCATAAATGGCATGTACCTCTGTCATCGCTGGGGACTAAAACTCCTCATACCCATAATAACATCATAAATGGCATGTACCGCTGTCATCGCTGGGGACTAAAACTCCTCATACCCATAATAACATCATAAATGGCATGTACCTCTGTCATCGCTGGGGACTAAAACTTGGTGAAGACTCAGAACAGACCATCGGTCCTGTTCGCTTTCTGAGCTAGTCAGGACATACACTTTAAATAATAACTTGGGATGCTTTTCACCGTTACCCTCGCTAAAATTTACTAAACAACAAAAATATAAATAAACAAAGATACTCCTCATTCTTTGGTGTGGTTGAGCCGCTTCTTGCAGTGGCTGCCGTGGTCTCATCCCTCAAGCTTCTTTACAATGACCCAGTCACCTGGTTGGAAAGAATGTAAACTGATTATTGAGTCGGGTCCAGGAGGGACTCGTGAAAACCTTTTGGTGGACATTTTGAAGTTCATGTCACAACGATCGCACCTCCCCCATCAGCCGAGAATATAAGTGACAGCTAATGAGGAGAGTACGACCCTGATTTTGATTGACCTCCAAACAACCCTCATATGACAATAACCCAGACATCGGGACTGTGGTCACTGCATAACCTGTGCGTGGCTTACAATACCTGGAGCCATTGACAAGGTTCTTAGCCTCTGGGATGGGAACCTACTTCACCAGACTGCTGCTTGCCGATTCAAATTCTATTAAAGAAAGACAGTCTTGGCACAAACTTGGTTAGAATTACAGAGGTTATTATTAGTTTGACAAAAAAAAAAAAACTGTCACTCTTACATTTATCATTCTCCCCCCTTTTCTTCCTCATTACAGACTGAAGGAAGAAATGCGTGGTGCAGGAAAAAAGAAACAATGAAATAGCCCATGATACTTTTACCACCTTAGACTCATATTTATCCATATGTACCGCTGTCTACATACACCTGTTCTCTGTGTACAAACTCCTTGGACCTGAAAAATACTTATAAGCAAAATCATTACTCTATCCTTCATATTTAACCTGCAAAGAATGGTAAAACAATAATGACATTCCTGTACATTGGTAAATTGTCAATGACATTCTTTCAAAACTGATTCAAACAAAACCCTCTGTAACCCTTACTTTTCCCGTTCCTACAAAAAATACAACAGCCGCGACGCATCGAAGGATCGCCGCGGTAAGTTCGAACATATTCACGTTACTACATACAAACATTCCGATACAAACGTGGGGGAAATACTTCCCAGTTTCCAAAACCACAAATGAAAAAAAACAAAAACAGCCAGAATTCTACCTTCACTCTTTCAGCAATAGGAAAAAATACAATGGGACAACCATGAGAGCAGCTCGAGAACCTTCATGGACCAGCCATACAAGGTTCAAACAAACGGGCATGAGCCACCGTTCCTCATCATTACAGATTTCTGAAGCCGCAGCTCAACTACATCCATTCCAGAGGGATACCCAAAATAGTATCCTTGGACCACCTATGTTAATCTTTTTGGGGTTCAAAGGCCTTTGCCCCAAAACTAGGCTTTGTGCACTGTGTGACCATCTGACTATGGGAAGCCTCCATTCCTTCCCTTTGCACAGACCTCCTTGTGTCCATGGCGATTCGAATCGGCTTATCGTCTTAAACCTGCGTCCAGGTTAAACCGTTGCACCCATTTCGGAGATCACCGCCCGGTGTCTTCTTATACGGTGAATTGCAGAACTACAACCACTATATGGTCAAGTCCTCCAACTAGAAACCCTAACCGAGGCGTCAACTCTATGGCTTGTTGTCCCAACACTTTTGGAACTACAGAACAACCACCGATCAACCCCCGAATTAGGCCTCTACCCCTCACAGTGCATGCATACACAAGCGTTTTCCGCTATACACCCATACACTACGTTGTCAGACTAAACCTCACAGAACACTTACGCCAGTTTACCACCTGCAGAACAATGTGGCTTCTCTCTGTATCTAGATGATAAAACAATGGTGATACCCCCTGTTTGCTCTCTACCCAAAACTGTATTACAGTACAAAACTGGAACGAAATATAAAACACTTTTAAACGCCAAAATGCTTTCCATTTTCCTTCCAGACACAAATCTCATTGCTCACCTTTAAAAAAACCAAGCTCCTCCCACTAACTTTCTGCTGATATATAAATGCTGAAAAGAAACTTCCGGTTATGCTCAGCTCTTAAAAAACCAAACTGGTTTATTTACATATCAATTGTTCAGGAAGAGGGAGGGGGAGGGGAGGCCTTAGCCTTGTCTATCAAGACTCCAAAAAAATCCATGGCTACACATTATATATTTCAACCATTTAAAACCTTGTCAAGGAAATGATGGAGTAAAACCCCCCTTTGCAAATGGGAGGGAATCCCCCCTGACCCACATTCCCTGGAAGTCAGACCATAAGTTGGGACTCAAAATACAAACTCCTGCCAAAAGATGGCTATACAGTACAAGTTCCAAAAAAATGAATTGCTCTCTGGGAAACTCCCAAATATTTAAACATAAAAACACATCATTGCTCAAAAGGCGATGCTTAGAAAAACAATTTAAACCAGCGAATTCATTAAACAAAAACCAGTCTCTCAGTATGTCCCCCTGGTGTCTCACTACTCTTCCCAGCAGTGCACAGGTCAAACTGTAAACGCATAAAACATAAGAAAACTGCGCCGATCAACAAATGCCAATACAGCATATTCAGGAGTTGTGTTTGCTAAACTGGAACTTCCTATCTCAAACTGTAAACGTCTCTCAAAATGGCCGACAAGCCAGGACTACAAAATGGTGGATGACCCACCACAGCACCTCATGGACAACAAGAATTGCGCCATTGACGCATGCAATTTTTCCCGCCAATAACCCGCATGGGACGTCACAATGAACACCACATTGGTTCCCCTACACAAAGAAAAACACAAATTGCCTCCACCAGGTTCCACGCAGAAAAGATCTCACTATATTCGCACTAAACATCAAAAACTGAGAAATTCTATCAGCAACATAGCAGATGAATGCCACATGGTATAGTGCCCAAAAGAAAGGTGGCTGCACCTTCCCTTATAGGATATCCACAGGCTAAGGAAAAACTGTGCCTCAAAATGGCAGACAAACCTGCAAGGCTAACAAAAGCCAAGAATGGCGCCATTACTTTTTCCCGCCAAAACCAGCATCTCTTTAAAAGAAAATCAAAAATGCTTTTCTCCACAAAGACTGACTACACCATTGAAACTTTTCTAAATTATCATCAAAATCCACTGAAAAAGGTGTCAGCTACACTCTACAAGGACCACATGTACACTTACAAACTTAGCCTCCCTTTTGCCAACTAAACAGCACATTCAATAAATGTTAGTTACATGACAATATTAAAAACATATTCATTTCTCTAAGTCCATATACTCTGAGATATTCACCACTTTTCTCTACCTAAAGTTCACACACACAGTGGCCTCAGCTTCCATAACAAAGCCATTGCAGAGACATACTATGTCTGCCTTCTAGCAATGCCTGGCCACTTGAATATGCGGCGGGAACTTTCAACTCAAAAACCAAACACTTTCGTTAAAATATTTTTACACTTATGGGGACATGTGTCTTTGTCCCCTATAAAGGCAAAAATCACAATCTAACCATTTCTATTTTTCATAGAAATCACAAACACCACACACATACAGTATATTGTTGCTTGTAACATTTGCTTAGAGTGTCTTTCCCTCAGGGCACAGCCCCTGCAACACAAAACAGTGGGCAAGCCCTCCCCCACTAAACCTCATGGCTTACAAACAATCGTCCACTTTACAAACTGCTCAGTACATCGCACAAACAGCCATCTCTTACACAATTTCAATCGCACTCATGGGTACACATGTCCTACATCACACAAACAATCTAATCACACACAGGCATACACAAACAAATTCACAGGCATCCGATCGGATTCACAGACATACACACACGCTGCAAACTTAAAACATTATTTCAAAAAGACAACATTTTTTTTTTTTTGTTCGTTTCAAAGTACAGCCTCTTTACACATCACATCGCAGGTCCACTCTCCCCCCTCTGCTGATCTGATGCTCAAAGAGGCCGCAATTGGTCCCAACCATGAGTCGCCATTACTGTTGTGGAATTTCAGGCTGCTGTTTACAGAGCACACAGCCTATAATTCCTGTGCTCTATAAGCACACACTTTAGATTCATCTTTTTGGAATAATGCTATCTTTATGTTAAGTTTGCTAAAGTCCACTCACCGTTCATTCCATCATTCATCCAAGAAAGGCAGCACCACAAAAGCTTATCTTCTTATCAGGCCATTCCAGCAAAGACTGACTAGCCGACGCCTAATCATAGGCTTTTATTAAACTCAAAAGATCTCACACAGCAGGTGATTGGCTGCAGCAACCAATCCCCTCCCCCATGGGCGGGAACCTCACAGGATGTTCCCTCCTCACAGGAAAATGACAATACTTGGACATTCCTTCCAACAGGAGATGTCATACATGAATACAATAATGTAGGATGGCTAAAGTTACCGTTGATAGGAATTCTTATTCTGCGCTATTCCATAGAATAACGCATATTAAGATTATACTATTATTGAATGGGGGAGGGAGGCTATCTGCAGACGCACGCTACGAATTCCAACCAATGTTGATCAGACATAGCAGAGACAAGAGCGCCCATCCGCCTATAACCAATGATGTCATTGCAGAGCGAGCATATCCCCTCCTTAACGATCGTCCATGCTAATGCACAGAGGGCCCCCGTTGGTGGACATATCCGCCCCCTGCAAACATCACACTCCAACCTCAAGACGTTTTCCCCTATCAGACAGGATTCAACCAGCCTCAGACTACCCCAATCAGCTCTTTTAGAGCGGGTTGCGGAAGTACTAACACCGGGTGACACTATGACAATACATATTACATAGATAGATAGATAGATAGATAGATAGATACATACATACATACATACATAGATACATACATACATACATACATCATAGATACATACATACATACATACATACATAGAATACATACATGCATAGATACATACATAGATACATACATACTGTGAGGGGGTTAGCTCGGCAGCGGGTGTGTGTGACCCCCGGGATGGGCTCCCCACACAAAAACAGGCCCAGCAAACGGAGGTTGTGGTTTTCAAAATCAAAAAAAGGTGCGGTTTATTTTCTATTTACAGTGACAAAACACAGCAAAGCCAAAAGAAACATAAACAAAATAAATCCTGGTCAACTTGACCTCTGACTAAACA
Organism: Rana muscosa; assembly: GCA_029206835.1. Taxonomy (NCBI): domain Eukaryota; kingdom Metazoa; phylum Chordata; class Amphibia; order Anura; family Ranidae; genus Rana; species Rana muscosa. The sequence continues at coordinate 482,067,454 of CM055122.1, forward strand.
TACAGGTTTCCTAACTAACAACTGGGATCAGCCTAGTGCTGTCCTAGTCCCTAAGTCCCTGGTTTTAAATGTCCAAGCAAATAGCCACACAGGCTTTGTCTCACCGCACAGGGGTTCACTCTCCCTAGACAGTCCACACAGGTCTGGTTCCAGGCATGAGCTAACATCTAATGAAGCTGGGAGTTCTTATAGAGGCCTAAATGAGCTGACAAGCTTCAGCTGGTCTCATCAACTCCCTGTCTGCACGACGCCCAGCCCTCTCTCTAGAGGTATGAGTCATCCATGAGCCCACTAGCCTCAGCTGGGCTTATACAACACTCCACCTAGTTGTATAAGTCGGCGTAAAGCCTGAATCTGGGCGAAATATATCTACCCCCCTGGATGCAACCAGGTGACTTTACCTTCCTGCTGTCACATACCCCCCCTCTTGTTTTAACCTCGGGGTTGGAACACCAGCAATCAGGCATTCATGTACTCGAGACAAAGCATCCACATTCCCCATTTGAACGCCAGGGCGATGCTTTACTGTGAAGTTGAATTCCTGGAGGGCCAGGAACCACCTATTCACTCTTCTATTTGTTTCCTTGTTTTGAGCCATCCACTTTAATGGAGCGTGATCCGTAACCATGTCAAAGTGCCTACCTAGCAGGTAGTACCGAAGGGAATCTAGAGCCCACTTCACCGCTAAACACTCCTTTTCAACGGTGGCGTAATTTACCTCATGGGACTTCAACTTCCTGCTGAGGTAAATGACTGGGTGCTCTTCCCCGTTCCAGACCTGGGACAATACTGCTCCTAACCCCACATCTGACGCATCACTTTGTACGACAAAGTCTTTAGAGAAGTCGGGTGAGTACAACACTGGCTGGCTACATAAGGCTTGTTTCAAGAATTGGAATGCTGCCTCAGCCTCGGGGGTCCATTTAATCATGACCGACCCTTTCCCCTTCGTTAGGTTGGTTAGGGGCACAGCCTTAGAAGCAAAGTGGGGAATGAATCGCCGATAATACCCAGCGATTCCCAGAAAGGCTCGTACCTGCTTCTTGCTGTTGGGACGTGGCTAACTCTGGATGGCCTCGACTTTGTTGAGTTGGGGTTTTATTACTCCCCTCCCAATGGTGTACCCAAGATATTTGGCCTCCTCCTGCCCAATGGTACACTTCTTGGGGTTAGCCGTAAACCCCGCTTCCCGAACAGAGTCCAGGACTGCTTGCACTTTTGGCAGATGTGAGGCCCAATCTGTGCTATGGACAATTACGTCATCCAGGTAAGCCGCAGCATACTTCCGATGGGGCCTCAGCATCTGGTCCATTTTCCGCTGGAATGTGGCCGGCGCATTCTGTAACCCGAACGGCATTCTTTTATATTGGAACGCCCCGTCTGGGGTTACAAATGCGGTTTTCTCTTTGGCCAATTTGGCCAGGGGGATTTGCCAATACCCTTTTGTGAGGTCAAGAGTCGTCATGTATCGGGCTGTTCCCAGCCGGTCGATCAACTCATCTATACGTGGCATGGGGTAGGTGTCAAATTTTGTAACTTTGTTCAACTGACGAAAATCGTTACAAAATCGCCAGCTCCCATCCGGTTTAGGCACCAACACAATGGGACTAGACCAATCACTTTGGGACTCCTCTATCACCCCTAAGTTCAGCATTTTCTGTACTTCCTCCCGTATTGCCTCCCGTCGGGCCTCTGGGATCCGATAGGGTTTTAACTTCACCCTTTCACCGGGCGGGGTAATGATGTCATGCTCTACCCCAAATGTTTGTCCCGGCAGCTCAGAGAATACCTCCTTGTTGCGAAGCACAAACTCCTTAACCTCCTGTTGTTGGGGTTGTGACAAGGTGGCTGCTATTCCAACCTCAGGAATCACGCAACCAGTTTGAGCTGGTGACCAAGTGTCTGCGACTAGGGACTCTCTATCCCTCCAGGCTTTCAACAGATTAACGTGATAGATCTGTTCGGGCTTTCGCCTTCCTGGTTGTCTGACCTTGTAATTCACTTCGCTCACTTTTTCCATTATCTCGTAGGGGCCTTGCCATTTGGCAAGGAATTTACTTTCAACCGTAGGGACAAGTACCAGTATCCTATCCCCCGGGGAAAAGGTACGGGTCTTGGCTCCACGGTTGTACACTCTCTGCTGTGCTAACTGCGCTTGGGCCAAATGTTCCTTCACGATGGGCATTACCTGTGCAATTCGGTCTTGCATCAGGGCGACATGCTCAATCACACTCCTGTGGGGAGAACTCTCACTTTCCCAAGTTTCCTTGGCAATATCCAACAGCCCTCTTGGGTGTCTCCCATACAGTAACTCAAAGGGGGAGAATCCCGTAGAGGATTGGGGCACCTCCCTAATAGCAAACATCAGATAAGGAAGTAGACAGTCCCAATCCTTTCCATCTCTATCCACCACTTTCTTCAACATTTGTTTTAGGGTTTTGTTGAATCTTTCAACCAGCCCATCGGTTTGGGGGTGATACACAGATGTACGTAATTGCGTCACTTTGAACAATTTACACAGCTCTTTCATAACCCGGGACATAAAGGGTGTACCTTGGTCCGTAAGCAGTTCTTTACAAATACCCACCCGGCTAAACACAAGAGATAGCTCTTTGGCTATGGTTTTGGCCGAGGTATTTCGGAGAGGGATCGCTTCTGGATAACGGGTGGCATAGTCCATTATAACTAATATGTACTGGTGCCCCCTAGCGGACTTGATTATAGGACCTACCAAATCCATGGCGATCCTCTCAAACGGGACCTCAATGATGGGTAGAGGGACCAGTGGGCTACGGAAATGTGGCATCGGGGCCGACCTCTGACACACAGGGCAGGAGGAACAATAATTTTCTATGTCCTTCATCACCCCCGGCCAATAGAATCTCTGTAATACCCTCTCTCGGGTTTTCTCTGTCCCCAGATGACCTCCAAGAATGTGCCCATGGGCCAACTCCAACACCAACTTCCTGTAAGGTTTGGGCACCACAAGCTGCTCTACGGTTCCTTCTGCCCTTTTTGCCACCCGATACAGTAGGTCCTTCTCTACGCTGAAGTATGGGTAAGTGCAGGTATTATCTGGGTTCACTAACTCGCCATCTATTTTCACTACGTTTTCCCGTGCCTTTATTAGGGCGGGGTCTTTCAACTGTTCTGTGGCAAAGTTTTCCCTGTGAACCTCAAGATCAGAAAACTCCACAGACGGTAGGTTTTCGTCTGAGGAGGTGGGCTCCTCTCCAGTTTCTTGAGTCTCCCCTGCCAATACTGATAAGGGAAATTCCGGAGAGTCCTCACCACTCTCAGGGGAGTTCTGGCTATCACATTCCTGGTACATAGGGGCACCAGTGGGGGGCTCAGGATCATCCCACAGTTCCCAGAACTTCGGAAAATCCCTTCCCACAATGGCGTCATACGGTAACTGAGATACTAAGCCCACTGGATGAGAGAGGGTACCTTTGGGGGTCTCGAAACACACTGTAGTCACTGGATACTCTCGGGTGTCCCCATGCACACAAATAACAGCTACCTTGCTATTCCCAGAGACCTCTGTTTTAACTAACTCAGCCTTTATCAGGGTCACAAGGCTACCTGAATCCAGCAATACCACAACATTTCTACCATTAACACACATTTTGCATAAATGTTTCTCAGTTCCTCGAATGGCAGTGCATGCGACTGTCGCACACAGCGACTGACGTCTGCCCGTCAGAAAGTCACACTGCATGGGTTCCTCCACAACCGGGCAATTGGCTGCAATATGTCCCGCTTGCCGGCAGCGGTAGCAAACGATCCTTCTTGCCGCCTCTTGAGCCGCTGATTTCCCAGGCTGTTCTCGCCAAACTTGGGGTAGAGCTCCCACCCTCTCACTCTCTCCACCCTTACCCCTTGGAATCCTCTTATCCGCCCCTGGGGATGGTCTGGTCTTAGGGTGGAAAGTCCGAGTGTCTCTGGAAGAGGCCGTCAGGTTCTCTGTAGCCAAGTATTTCTCCACACGATCCACAAGACCATCGGCCGTCTCTGGGTCTCCATGGCTTACCCACTTTTGGATGGCAGTAGGAAGAGCTCTCAAAAACCGATCCATTACAACACGTTCCACAATCTTTGGTGCGGACAAAGTCTCTGGCTGTAGCCACTTTCTGCTCAGGTGAATGAGATCATACATTTGAGACCTGGGGGGTTTTCCAAGCTGGAAAGTCCAGTTATGCACACGCTGAGCCCGGACAGCCTGGGTGACACCCAGCCTTGCCAATATCTCAGCTTTTAGCATCACATAGTCTTTTGCTTGGTCAGGCTCTAGGTCATAGTAAGCCTTCTGCGATTCACCAGTTAACAGAGGAGCCACCAGTCCAGCCCACTGCTCCTCAGGCCACTTTTCTCTTTCAGCAGTCCTTTCAAATGTGGTCAAAAATACCTCTGGATCATCCTCTCCAGTCATTTTTGTCAATAAACGACTCACCCCAAAGGACGCGGTATTAGTGGGACGGCTTTCCTCACTGGTCTGCGGACGTTGCTGCATTACTGCTTCCATTTGTTGTAGTCTCTGCTCTTGCTTCTGTAACAGGTCTATGAAGCGGGCCTCAGATTGCTGCTGGGCTTGTTGCTGAGCTTCCAGACTCTGTTGGTGAGCTTGCTGCTGGGCTGCAAGGCTCTGTTGATGAGCTTGCTGCTGGGCTGCAAAGTTCTGTTGTTGAGCTGCAAGGCTCTGTTGATGAGCTGCAAGGCTCTTTTGCAAACCTGCATTTGTCTGCTGTTGATTGGCATTTGCTAGAGCCAGCTGCTTCAGTATCTCCTCCATGCTGGCTTAAAAAAAACTGCCACTGGTTCTCCACCAACTGTGAGGGGGTTAGCTCGGCAGCGGGTGTGTGTGACCCCCGGGATGGGCTCCCCACACAAAAACAGGCCCAGCAAACGGAGGTTGTGGTTTTCAAAATCAAAAAAAGGTGCGGTTTATTTTCTATTTACAGTGACAAAACACAGCAAAGCCAAAAGAAACATAAACAAAATAAATCCTGGTCAACTTGACCTCTGACTAAACATACAGGTTTCCTAACTAACAACTGGGATCAGCCTAGTGCTGTCCTAGTCCCTAAGTCCCTGGTTTTAAATGTCCAAGCAAATAGCCACACAGGCTTTGTCTCACCGCACAGGGGTTCACTCTCCCTAGACAGTCCACACAGGTCTGGTTCCAGGCATGAGCTAACATCTAATGAAGCTGGGAGTTCTTATAGAGGCCTAAATGAGCTGACAAGCTTCAGCTGGTCTCATCAACTCCCTGTCTGCACGACGCCCAGCCCTCTCTCTAGAGGTATGAGTCATCCATGAGCCCACTAGCCTCAGCTGGGCTTATACAACACTCCACCTAGTTGTATAAGTCGGCGTAAAGCCTGAATCTGGGCGAAATATATCTACCCCCCTGGATGCAACCAGGTGACTTTACCTTCCTGCTGTCACAATACATACATACATAGAATACATACATACATAGATACATAGATAGATAGATAGATAGATAGATACATACATACATACATACATACATACATACATACATACATACATACATAGATAGATAGATAGATAGATAGATAGATAGATAGATAGATAGATAGATACATACATACATAGATAGATACATACATACATACATACATACATAGAATACATACATACATAGATACATACATACATACATACATACATAGATAGATACATACATACATACATACATAGAATACATACATACATACATACATACATACATACATAGATACATACATACATACATACATACATACATAGATACATACATACATACATACATACATACATAGATACATACATAGATAGATAGATAGATAGATAGATAGATAGATAGATAGATAGATACATACATACATAGATACATACATAGATACATACATACAGAGATAGATAGATAGACACTAGTGATGAGCCGAACACCCCCGGGTTCGGTTCGCACCAGAACCCGCGAACGGACCGAAAGTTCGCACGAACATTAGAACCCTATTAAATACAATGGATGCGAACGTTCGGATTCTAAAGTGCTAATTATAACGACTATTATCCATGTTATTGTCCGAAACAGAGTTTGGGAACCCGGCTTCTGCACCAGGGGACATGTATCAATGCAAAAAGAAGTTTTAAAAACGGACGTTTTCCGGGAGCAGTCATTTTAATGATGCATAAAGTGAAAAAAAAAAAGTCAAATATTCCTTTAAATATTGTACCTGGGGGGTGTCTAAAGTATGCCTGTCAAGTGCCACGTGTTTCCCGTGTTTAGAACTGTCCCTGCACAAAATAACATTTCTAAAGGGAAAAAAGCCATTTAAAACTGCTTGCGGCTTTAATGCAATGTCTGGTCCCGGTAATATGGATGAAAATCTTTAGGAAAAATGGCATAGCTACCCCATCAACCCCCCCCCCCCCCCTACCCCAGCCCATTACCAGCCCCTTTGGGTCTTGTATGGATATTAAGGGGAACCCCGCACACAAAATAAAAAAGGACCTATATACTCTGAACAGCCATATACAGGCGGTGCATACAAGACAGGGACTGTAGGTTTGTTCTTATGTAGAATCTGTTTGTAATTTTGAACAGCTGCATTGTTTAAGTGGAGCTCCATGCCAAATTCCTTTTTTTTAGCTTTTTGTAAAACATAGGGAACGGTTATCACCCCTGTCACATTTTTTTTGCTGTCTGTGCCCCTGTTCAGAACATTTCACCTCACTTTGGGTCCCAATGACAACTGTTTTTGAAATGTGGTGTTTTTATTGAAACAAGGATTGGTGATAAAGCATCAGTAGAGAGGAGACACCTTTCTCCCATATTAATTCTTACAGGAGAGAATTTTCCTTCCAAGGGGTAGATTTCCTCTCACTTCCTGTTGTCTTCTTCCGTTTGCAAGTAGTAGTAGTTTGTAAGTTGGATGTTTGAAAGTAGGGACCTTCCGTATATACTCTGCAGAAATTGGCCCCTTAGGTGTTGGTGTTGGCACAACACTGAAAGCACTCACAGTTATTCTTGGTGGGTGCTGGAACGCCCTGCTGTCAACTATAATATCAGGAATTGTAATAACATATAATTGTTGATCAGTGGTAGTAAAAATTGGGCCTTTGATGGTGGTGCTGGTGCCACAACACTGTAAGGCCTGACAGTTACTCTTGGTGGGCGCAGCAATGGTCCCTGCTGTGAATTATTAGATCAATAATTATAATTGCATGCCCCTGTTGAACAGGGGCTGAAAAATTGGGCCTTTGGTGGTGGTGGTGGTGGTGATGGTGGTGCTGGTGCCACAACACTGTAAGGCCTGACAGTTACTCTTGGTGGGCGCAGCAATGGGCCCTGCTGTGAATTATTAGATCAATAATTATAATTGCATGCCCCTGTTGAACAGGGGCTTAAAAATTGGGCCTTTGGTGGTGGTGGTGGTGGTGATGGTGGTGCTGGTGCCACAACACTGTAAGGCCTGACAGTTACTCTTGGTGGGCGCAGCAATGCTCCCTGCTGTGAATTATTCGATCAATAATTATAATTGCATGCCCCTGTTGAACAGGGGCTGAAAAATTGGGCCTTTGGTGGTGGTGGTGGTGGTGATGGTGGTGCTGGTGCCACAACACGGTAAGGCCTGACAGTTACTCTTGGTGGGCGCAGCAATGGGCCCTGCTGTGAATTATTAGATCAATAATTATAATTGCATGCCCCTGTTGAACAGGGGCTTAAAAATTGGGCCTTTGGTGGTGGTGGTGGTGGTGATGGTGGTGCTGGTGCCACAACACTGTAAGGCCTGACAGTTACTCTTGGTGGGCGCAGCAATGCTCCCTGCTGTGAATTATTCGATCAATAATTATAATTGCATGCCCCTGTTGAACAGGGGCTTAAAAATTGGGCCTTTGGTGGTGGTGGTGGTGGTGATGGTGGTGCTGGTGCCACAACACTGTAAGGCCTGACAGTTACTCTTGGTGGGCGCAGCAATGCTCCCTGCTGTGAATTATTCGATCAATAATTATAATTGCATGCCCCTGTTGAACAGGGGCTGAAAAATTGGGCCTTTGGTGGTGGTGGTGGTGGTGATGGTGGTGCTGGTGCCACAACACTGTAAGGCCTGACAGTTACTCTTGGTGGGCGCAGCAATGGGCCCTGCTGTGAATTATTAGATCAATAATTATAATTGCATGCCCCTGTTGAACAGGGGCTTAAAAATTGGGCCTTTGGTGGTGGTGGTGGTGGTGATGGTGGTGCTGGTGCCACAACACTGTAAGGCCTGACAGTTACTCTTGGTGGGCGCAGCAATGCTCCCTGCTGTGAATTATTCGATCAATAATTATAATTGCATGCCCCTGTTGAACAGGGGCTTAAAAATTGGGCCTTTGGTGGTGGTGGTGGTGGTGATGGTGGTGCTGGTGCCACAACACTGTAAGGCCTGACAGTTACTCTTGGTGGGCGCAGCAATGCTCCCTGTTGTGAATTATTCGATCAATAATTATAATTGCATGCCCCTGTTGAACAGGGGCTGAAAAATTGGGCCTTTGGTGGTGGTGGTGGTGGTGATGGTGGTGCTGGTGCCACAACACTGTAAGGCCTGACAGTTACTCTTGGTGGGCGCAGCAATGGGCCCTGCTGTGAATTATTAGATCAATAATTATAATTGCATGCCCCTGTTGAACAGGGGCTGAAAAATTGGGCCTTAGGCACTGGTGGCACAACACTGCAACCCCTCACAGATACTGTACTTGGAGCACAGCAATGAGGCCTGTTGCAAAGTATTGCATCAAAAATTTTAATTACACGCCCCTGTTAAACAGGGGCTGAAAAATTGGGCCTTAGCCACTGGTGGCGTCACCCATAAACCAAAATGATCTTCCAAGCTATCATCGTTAATCGTATCATTGAGGAGGAGGAGGAGGATAGCCAGTCAACATAACAGCACAGGCACTCAGCATCAGCATCAGTCTTGAAGGGATGTGACATTTTAAAATCAATTAGTCTGTTATATCAGCATCTGGTGTGTGGTAGCTGGTGGTGATCAAAGACTGGTTCATCTTGATGAAAGTCAGTCGATCAACCGAGTCGGTGGACAGGCGCACCCTGTGATCCGTGACAAATCCTCCAGCAGCACTGAATGTGCGTTCTGAAAGAACGCTGGATGCAGGACAGGCCAGTAGCTCAATTGCATACTGTGCAAGCTCTGGCCAGTGATCCATCCTCAAGACCCAGTAAGCCAGAGGATTTTCGGTGGGGAAGGTGTCCAAGTCTGACCTTGCCCCTAGGTATTCCTGCACCATGTATATCAGACGCTGGCGATGGTTGCTGGAACCGATCATACTTTGGGGCTGCGGACTAAAGAATTGTCTGAACGCATCGGTCAGACGGCCACCTTCCCCACCGCTCCTTCTTTGACTGCCCGAAGCCTCAGCAACTCGTTGTCCAGGACCAGGAGTTTGTAACCTCCTAGTCTCTGGGAACGCGTTGCACAGACCTTTCTGCAAGGCCTCCCGGAGTTGTCTCATCCTCTGCTCCCTCTGCGACGGTAACATAAGGTCGGCAACCTTACCCTTGTACCGTGGATCAAGGAGAGTGGCCAGCCAGTAATGGTCCCTCTCCTTGATCCGAAGAATACGAGGATCCTTCCACAGACTTTGCCGGATCAGGGAGGCCATGCAGCGTAGGTTAGCTGAGGCATTCAGTCCGGAGTCCTCTGGGTCACTAAGGACGACATGATCCGCAGCCACCTCCTCCCAGCCACATACAAGTCCACTGGTTTCTTGGGACTGTAAATCATCCCTAAAAGACTGCTGCTGATGATGCTGAGTGCCAGCCTCCACCTCCATGCTGACACAATCCTCCTCCTCCCCCTCCTCCTCCTCTTCCTGTGCGATGGGTGGGACAGAAGGAACACTGTCTGGGTAAAGGGGGCCTTGAGAGGCAAGGAAGTCCTCCTCTTCCTGCCTCTGTTCTGCCTCAAGTGCCCTGTCCATTATTCCACGCAGCGTGTGCTCCAACAGGTGGACAAGAGGTACAGTGTCACTGATGCATGCACTGTCACTGCTCACCATCCTCGTGGCCTCCTCAAATGGTGCCAGGACAGTGCATGCATCCCTGATCATGCCCCACTGGCGTAGTGAAAAAAACCCGAGCTCCCCTGACCCTGTCCTGGTGCCGTAGTTGCACAGGTACTCATTGATGGCCCTCTGCTGCGTGTGCAGCCGCTGCAGCATGGCCAACGTTGAGTTCCACCTGGTGGGCATGTCACATATAAGGCGGTTCTTGGGCAGGTTCAACTCCTTTTGAGGCTCAGCCAGGCGAGCACTGGCATTATAAGATCTGCGGAAATGCACACAGACTTTCCTGGCCTGCCTCAGGAAATCCTGTAAGCCCGGGTACCTGCCCAAGAACCGCTGCACCACCAGGTTAAGGACGTGAGCCATACAGGGCACATGGGTCAGTTGTCCCTGTCGGAGGGCGGAGAGGAGGTTGGTGCCATTGTCGCAAACCACCATTCCTGGCTTAAGCTAGCGTGGCGTCAACCACCTCTCGGCCTGCCCCTGCAGAGCAGACAGGACCTCTGCCCCAGTGTGGCTCCTGTCCCCCAAACACACCAGCGCAAGCACGGCATGGCATCTTTTTGCCTGCGTACTTGCGTAGCCCCTTGAACGCCTACGGAGCACCGCTGGTTCCGAGGACAAACCACAGGAAGAGGCCATGGAGGAAGAAGAAGAGGAGGGGGTGGAGGAGAGAGGTGTGTCACAACCAGTAGTAGCATTTTGGAGGCGTGGCGGTGGAACAACCTCCAACACTACTGCACCTTGTCCTGCATCCTTCCCAGCTGCCAAAAGAGTGACCCAATGGGCCGTGAAAGAAAGGTAACGTCCCTGTCCATGCCTGCTGGACCATGAGTCAGCGGTAATATGCACCTTACCGCTGACCGCCCTGTCCAGCGAGGCCAAGACATTGCCTTCCACATTCCTGTAGAGAGCCGGAATCGCCTTCTGTGCGAAAAAGTGGCGTTTGGGAACCTGCCACTGAGGAACCGCACATTGCACAAACTCACGGAAGGGGGCCGAGTCTACCAACTGAAAAGGCAGCAGTTGAAGCGCTAGCAATTTAGCCAAGCTAGCATTCAACCGCTGGGCATGTGGATGGCTGGGAGTGAACTTCTTTCGATGGTCCAGCAGCTGGGGCAGGGAAATTTGCCTGCTAGAATCGGACGTTGGTGTACTGCTAGCAGAGTGCCCGCAAGTACTTGCCTGTGACACACCTAATTCTACACCTTCATTCCTCTCAGAGCAGATTTCAGAGAGGAGTGAAGGTATAGTGGGGTTGGAGATCCCAGCTGATGCGGTGCAAGAAGAGGTCAGCTTTGTTCTTTGGTGTGGGTCTTTAAGGTAGGCTTGCCAACGAGCTGCATGGCAGGTCAACATATGTCTGATCAAGCATGTGGTGCCCAAGCGGCTGATGTTTTGGCCACGCGATATACGCTTGAGACATATGTTGCAAACAGCAGCTGTGCGATCTGATGCACTCGCCTCAAAAAAGGCCCACACCAAAGAACTTTTTGAATGACGGGCAGAGGCAGCGCCCTGCACAGGCGGAGCTCTGCGGTGTGATTCCGTCGGTGTGCTGCCCATACGCTGGCCACTCAAGGGCATCCTGCCTCGTTGGAGATGTGCCTCCTCCTCATCCTCCTCCTCCTCCTCTCTCCTATTAGGCACCCACGTGGAGTCAGTGACCTCATCATCCCCTCCCTCCTCATCACTGGAGCCAATCTGGCAGTATGCTGCAGCTGCTGGAGCATAACTGCCAGATTGGTGTCCTTCTTGAGCATCCCCTCTCTCTGCTCTCACGCTGCTGCCTTCCTCTAGCTGGGTATCATCATCAGATCCTTCCAAACGCTGGGCATCCTCCTGGAGCATGTACCCAACACTGTGCTCAAACAGTTCGGGGGACTCCTCAGGAGGAGGACATGGTGGGTCTAGGGAAGGATTGACTAATGAAGATAATGATACCAGAGAAGAGGACGCTTTGGCAGCTGCTTTGCCAGTACCCTGAGCCTGGGTGAGAGAGGATGAGGAGGATGAGGTGGGCTTGGTCATCCACTCTACCAAGTCTTCGGCATGATGTGGCTCAACATGTCCAGCTGCCGAAAACAAGGACAAGCGTGTCCCATGGCCATGTGCTGATGACAATGCACCGCGTCCACGACCAGCACTGTTGCCCCCAGACACAGAGCCTGCTTGCCCTCTTTTTTTGCCTCCTGACTGTCTGCCTCTCCTTGGTTGCCTTCCAGACATTTTAATGGATGGCCTGCAGGGAGATGGGAAAAAGAGCAATAAGGGCTACCTTCAGGTGTATACTGTGCAGGAGGCTTAGCAACAATGACACTGACACTGTCCCCTGCCTATCCTTCTCTGTCCCTAAACACAAGGATTGAAAATATGGTTCAGCAAAATAGTTTTAGAACAGAATAGCACACTGACACTTTCCCTCACTGTCCTACTCTGTCCCTCCCTACAAATAAGATTTAGCACAGAATAGCACACTGATAATTTCTACGAGTGTCCTTCTCTGTCCCTAAACTCAAGGATTGAAAATATGGAACAGCAAAATTGGTTTAGAATAGAATAGCACACTGTCAGTTTCACTCACTGTACCTCTCTGTCCCTCAACTCAAGGATTGAAAATATGGTTCAGCAAAATAGTTTTAGAACAGAATAGCACACTGACACTTTCTCTCACTGTCCTACTCTGTCCCTCCCTACAAACAAGATTTAGCACAGAATAGCACACTGATAATTTCTACGAGTGTCCTTCTCTGTCCCTAAACTCAAGGATTTAAAATATGGAACAGCAAAATTGGTTTAGAACAGAATAGCACACTGTCAGTTTCACTCACTGTACCTCTCTGTCCCTCAACTCAAGGATTGAAAATATGGTTCAGCAAAATAGTTTTAGAACAGAATAGCACACTGACACTTTCCCTCACTGTCCTACTCTGTCCCTCCCTACAAACAAGATTTAGCACAGAATAGCACACTGATAATTTCTACGAGTGTCCTTCTCTGTCCCTAAACTCAAGGATTGAAAATATGGAACAGCAAAATTGGTTTAGAACAGAATAGCACACTGTCAGTTTCACTCACTGTACCTCTCTGTCCCTCAACTCAAGGATTGAAAATATGGTTCAGCAAAATAGTTTTAGAACAGAATAGCACACTGACACTTTCCCTCACTGTCCTACTCTGTCCCTCCCTACAAACAAGATTTAGCACAGAATAGCACACTGATAATTTCTACGAGTGTCCTTCTCTGTCCCTAAACTCAAGGATTGAAAATATGGAACAGCAAAATTGGTTTAGAACAGAATAGCACACTGTCAGTTTCACTCACTGTACCTCTCTGTCCCTCAACTCAAGGATTGAAAATATGGTTCAGCAAAATAGTTTTAGAACAGAATAGCACACTGACACTTTCCCTCACTGTCCTACTCTGTCCCTCCCTACAAACAAGATTTAGCACAGAATAGCACACTGATAATTTCTACGAGTGTCCTTCTCTGTCCCTAAACTCAAGGATTGAAAATATGGAACAGCAAAATTGGTTTAGAACAGAATAGCACACTGTCAGTTTCACTCACTGTACCTCTCTGTCCCTCAACTCAAGGATTGAAAATATGGTTCAGTAAAATAGTTTTAGAACAGAATAGCACACTGACACTTTCTCTCACTGTCCTACTCTGTCCCTCCCTACAAACAAGATATAGCACAGAATAGCACACTGATAATTTCTACGAGTGTCCTTCTCTGTCCCTAAACTCAAGGATTGAAAATATGGAACAGCAAAATTGGTTTAGAACAGAATAGCACACTGTCAGTTTCACTCACTGTACCTCTCTGTCCCTCAACTCAAGGATTGAAAATATGGTTCAGCAAAATAGTTTTAGAACAGAATAGCACACTGACACTTTCTCTCACTGTCCTACTCTGTCCCTCCCTACAAACAAGATTTAGCACAGAATAGCACACTGATAATTTCTACGAGTGTCCTTCTCTGTCCCTAAACTCAAGGATTGAAAATATGGAACAGCAAAATTGGTTTAGAACAGAATAGCACACTGTCAGTTTCACTCACTGTACCTCTCTGTCCCTCAACTCAAGGATTGAAAATATGGTTCAGCAAAATAGTTTTAGAACAGAATAGCACACTGACACTTTCCCTCACTGTACCTCTCTGTCCCTAAACTCAAGGATTGAAAATATGGTTCAGCAAGATTGGTTTAGAACAGAATAGCACACTGACACTTTCCCTCACTGTACCTCTCTGTCCCTACAAACAAGGATTAGCACAGAATAGCACACTGACACTTTCCCTCACTGTACCTCTCTGTCCCTACAAACAAGGATTAGCACAGAGATGGAACACACTGACACTTTCCCTCACTGTCCCTCTCTGTCCCTACAAACAAGGATTAGCACAGAATAGCACACTGACACTTTCCCTCACTGTACCTCTCTGTCCCTACAAACAAGGATTAGCACAGAGTTGGAACACACTGACACTTTCCCTCACTGTCCCTCTCTGTCCCTACAAACAAGGATTAGCACAGAATAGCACACTGACACTTTCCCTCACTGTACCTCTCTGTCCCTACAAACACGGATTAGCACAGAGATGGAACACACTGACACTTTCCCTCACTGTACCTCTCTGTCCCTACAAACAAGGATTAGCACAAAATAGCACACTGACACTTTCCCTCACTGTACGTCTCTGTCCCTACAAACAAGGATTAGCACAGAATAGCACACTGTCACTGACACTCTCCCTACCTATCCTTATTTGTCCCTAAACACAAGGAATCCAGGATTAGTAAAGGAAAAATAATGACACTGTCCCTGCCTATGCTTCTCTTTCCCTGCTCCGGAACACACTACACAAGGCCGCCGCGCTGGCGGCCTTTTATAGTGTGGGGCGTGTACTAAACCCCCTCAGCAATATTTGGCCACAGGCATCCTGCCTGTGGCCAATCATTGCTCTCCTCGCTGCCGGCGCTGTGATTGGCCAAGCATGCGGGGTCACAGTGCATGCTTGGCCAATCACAGCGCCTGGATGACACTGCGATGGCGTAGTGCATTGTGGGCCGTTCGCGTCACTCGAATTTGGCGCGAACGGCCCAAATCGTTCGATCTTCGTCGAACGATCGAACAGCCGATGTTCGAGTCGAACGTATGTTCGACTCGAACACGAGGCTCATCCCTAATAGACACATACATACATACATACATACATACATACATACATACATACATACATAGATAGATAGATAGATAGATAGATAGAATACATAGATAGATAGATACATACATACATACATACATACTGTGACAGCAGGAAGGTAAAGTCACCTGGTTGCATCCAGGGGGGTAGGTATATTTCTCCCAGATTCAGGCTTTATGCCGACTTATACAACTAGGGAGAGAGTTGATGAAGCCCAGCTGAGGCTAGTGGGCTCATGGATGATTCATACCTCTAGGGAGAGTGCTGGGCGTCGTGCAGGCAGGGAGTTGATGAGACCAGCTGAAGCTTGTCAGCTCGTTTAAGGCCTCTATAAAAACTCCCAGCTTCATTAGGTGTTTGCTCATGCCTGGAACCAGACCTGTGTGGACTGTCTAGGGAGAGTGAACCCCTGTGCGGTGAGACAAAGCCTGTGTGGCTATTTGTTTGGACATTTACTAAACCAGGGACTTAGGGACTAGGACAGCACCAGGCTGATCCCAGTTGTTAGTTAGGGAAACCTGCATGTTTAGTCAGAGGTCAAGCTGACCAGGATTTATTTTGTTTATGTTTCTTTTTGCTTTGCTGTGTTTTTGTCACTGTAAATAGAGAAATAAACCGCACCTTTTGATCTTGAAAACCACAACCTCCGTCTGCTGGGCCTGTTTTTGTGTGGGGAGCCCATCCAGGGGGTCACACACACCCGCTACCGAGCTAACCCCCTCACAGTTGGTGGAGAACCAGTGGCAGTTTTTTTTAAGCCAGCATGGAGGAGATACTGAAACAGCTGGCTCTAGCAAATGCCAATCAACAGCAGACAAATGCAGGTTTGCAAAAGAGCTTCGCAGCCCAGCAACAAGCCCAGCAGCAATCTGAGGCCCGCTTCATAGACCTGTTGCAGAAGCAAGAGCAGAGACTACAACAACAGATGGAAGCAGTAATGCAGCAACGTCCGCAGACCAGTGAGGAAAGCCGTCCCACTAATACCGCGTCCTTTGAGGTGAGTCGTTTATTGACAAAAATGACTGGAGAGGATGATCCAGAGGTATTTTTGACCACATTTGAAAGGACTGCTGAAAGAGAAAAGTGGCCTGAGGAGCAGTGGGCTGGACTGGTGGCTCCTCTGTTAACTGGTGAATCGCAGAAAGCTTACTATGACCTAGAGCCTGACCAAGCAAAAGACTATGTGATGCTAAAAGCTGAAATATTGGCAAGGCTGGGTGTCACCCTGGCTGTCCGGGCTCAGCGTGTGCATAACTGGACTTTCCAGCTTGGAAAACCCCCCAGGTCTCAAATGTATGATCTCATTCACCTGAGCAGGAAGTGGCTACAGCCAGAGACTTTGTCCGCACCGGAGATTGTGGAACGTGTTGTGATGGATCGTTTCTTGAGAGCTCTTCCTACCGCCATTCAAAAGTGGGTAAGCCATGGAGACCCAGAAATGGTCGGTAAACTTGTGGATCGTGTAGAGAGATACTTGGCTGCAGAGAACCTGACGGCCTCTTCCAGAGACTCTCGGACTTTCCACCCTAAGACCAGACCATCCCCAGGGGCGGATAAGATGATTCCAAGGGGTGAGGGTGGAGAGAGTGAGAAGGTGGGAGCTCTGCCCAGGGTTTGGCGAGAACAGCCTGGGAAGTCGGGGGCTCAAGAGGCAGCCAAAAGGATTGTTTGCTACCGCTGCCGGCAAACGGGACATATTGCAGCAAATTGCCCGGTTGTGGAGGAACCCATGCAATGTGACTTTCTGACGGACAGACGTCAGTCGCTGTGTGCGACAGTCGCATGCACTGCCATTCGGGGAACTGAGAAACATTTATGCAAAATGTGTATTAATGGTAGAAATGTTGTGGTATTACTGGATTCAGGTAGCCTTGTGACCCTGATAAAGGCTGAATTAGTTAAAACAGAGGTCTCTGGGAATAGCAAGGTAGCTGTTATTTGTGTGCATGGGGACACCCGAGAGTATCCAGTGACTACAGTGTGTTTCAAGACCCCCAAAGGTACCCTCTCTCATCCAGTGGGGTTAGTATCTCAATTACCGCATGATGCCATTGTGGGAAGGGATTTTCCGAAGTTCTGGGAACTGTGGGATGATCCTGAGCCCCCCACTGGTGCCCCTATGTACCAGGAAGGTGATAGCCAGAACTCCTCTGAGAGTGGTGAGGACTCTCCAGAATTTCCCTTGTCAGTATTGGCAGGCGAGACTCAAGAAACTGGAGAGGAGCCCACCTCCTCAGACGAAAACCTACCGTCTGTGGAGTTTTCTGATCTTGAGGTTCACAGGGAAAATTTTGCCACAGAACAGTTAAAAGACCCCGCCCTAATAAAGGCACGGGAAAACGTAGTGGAAATAGATGGCGAGTTAGTGAACCCAGATAATACCTGCACTTACCCATACTTCAGCGTAGAGAAGGACCTACTGTATCGGGTGGCAAAAAGGGCAGAAGAAACCGTTGAGCAGCTTGTGGTGCCCAAACCTTACAGGAAGTTGGTGTTGGAGTTGGCCCATGGGCACATTCTTGGAGGTCATCTGGGGACAGAGAAAACCCGAGAGAGGGTATTACAGAGATTCTATTGGCCTGGGGTGATGAAGGACATAGAAAATTATTGTTCCTCCTGCCCTGTGTGTCAGAGGTCGGCCCCGATGCCACAGTTCCGTAGCCCGCTGGTCCCTCTACCCATCATTGAGGTCCCGTTTGAGAGGATCGCAATGGATTTGGTAGGTCCTATAATCAAGTCCGCTAGGGGGCACCAGTACATATTAGTTATAATGGACTATGCCACCCGTTATCCAGAAGCGATCCCTCTCCGAAATACCTCGGCCAAAACCATAGCCAAAGAGCTATCTCTTGTTTTTAGCCAGGTGGGTATTTGTAAAGAACTGCTTACGGACCAAGGTACACCCTTTATGTCCCGGGTTATGAAAGAGCTGTGCAAATTGTTCAAAGTGACGCAATTGCGTATGTCTGTGTATCACCCCCAAACCGATGGGCTGGTTGAAAGATTCAACAAAACCCTAAAACAAATGTTGAAGAAAGTGGTGGATAGAGATGGAAAGGATTGGGACTGTCTACTTCCTTATTTGATGTTTGCTATTAGGGAGGTGCCCCAATCCTCTACGGGATTCTCCCCCTTTGAGTTACTGTATGGGAGACACCCAAGAGGGCTGTTGGATATTGCCAAGGAAACTTGGGAAAGTGAGAGTTCTCCCCACAGGAGTGTGATTGAGCATGTCGCCCTGATGCAAGATCGAATTGCACAGGTAATGCCCATCGTGAAGGAACATTTGGCCCAAGCGCAGTTGGCACAGCAGAGAGTGTACAACCGTGGAGCCAAGACCCGTACCTTTTCCCCGGGGGATAGGATATTGGTACTTGTCCCTACGGTTGAAAGTAAATTCCTTGCCAATTGGCAAGGCCCCTACGAGATAATGGAAAAAGTGAGCGAAGTGAATTACAAGGTCAGACAACCAGGAAGGCGAAAGCCCGAACAGATCTATCACGTTAATCTGTTGAAAGCCTGGAGGGATAGAGAGTCCCTAGTCGCAGAAACTTGGTCACCAGCTCAAACTGGTTGCGTGATTCTGGAGGTTGGAATAGCAGCCACCTTGTCACAACCCCAACAACAGGAGGTTAAGGAGTTTGTGCTTCGCAACAAGGAGGTGTTCTCTGAGCTGCCGGGACAAACATCTGGGGTAGAGCATGATATTATTACCCCGCCCGGTGAAAGGGTGAAGTTAAAACCCTATCGGATCCCAGAGGCCCGACGGGAGGCAATACGGGAGGAAGTACAGAAAATGCTGAACTTAGGGGTGATAGAGGAGTCCCAAAGTGATTGGTCTAGTCCCATTGTGTTGGTGCCTAAACCGGATGGGAGCTGGCGATTTTGTAACGATTTTCGTCAGTTGAACAAAGTTACAAAATTTGACACCTACCCCATGCCACGTATAGATGAGTTGATCGACCGGCTGGGAACAGCCCGATACATGACGACTCTTGACCTCACAAAAGGGTATTGGCAAATTCCCCTGGCCAAGTCGGCCAAAGAGAAAACCGCATTTGTAACCCCAGACGGGGCGTTCCAATATAAGAGAATGCCGTTCGGGTTACAGAATGCGCCGGCCACATTCCAGCGGAAAATGGACCAGATACTGAGGCCCCATCGAAAGTATGCTGCGGCTTACCTGGATGACGTAATTGTCCATAGCACAGATTGGGCCTCACATCTGCCAAAAGTGCAAGCAGTCCTAGACTCTATCCGGGAAGCGGGGTTTACGGCTAACCCCAAGAAGTGTACCATTGGGCAGGAGGAGGCCAAATATCTTGGGTACACCATTGGCAGGGGAGTAATAAAACCCCAACTCAACAAAGTCGAGGCCATCCAGAGTTGGCCACGTCCCAACAGCAAGAAGCAGGTACGAGCCTTTCTGGGAATCGCGGGTTATTATCGGCGCTTCATTCCCCACTTTGCTTCTAAGGCTGTGCCCCTAACCAACCTGACGAAAGGGAAAGGGTCGGTCATGATTAAATGGACCCCCGAGGCTGAGGCAGCGTTCCAATTCTTGAAACAAGCCTTATGTAGCCAGCCAGTGTTGTACTCACCCGACTTCTCTAAAGACTTTGTCGTACAAAGTGATGCGTCAGATGTGGGGTTAGGAGCAGTATTGTCCCAGGTCTGGAACGGGGAAGAGCACCCAGTCATTTACCTCAGCAGGAAGTTGAAGTCCCATGAGGTAAATTACGCCACGGTTGAAAAGGAGTGTTTAGCGGTGAAGTGGGCTCTAGATTCCCTTCGGTACTATCTGCTAGGTAGGCACTTTGACATGGTTACGGATCACGCTCCGTTAAAGTGGATGGCTCAAAACAAGGAGACAAATAGGGAAGTAAATAGGTGGTTCCTGGCCCTACAGGAATTCAACTTCACAGTAAAGCATCGCCCTGGCGTTCAAATGGGGAATGTGGATGCTTTGTCTCGAGTACATGAATGCCTGATTGCTGGTGTTCCAACCCCAAGGTTAAAACAAGAGGGGGGGGTATGTGACAGCAGGAAGGTAAAGTCACCTGGTTGCATCCAGGGGGGTAGGTATATTTCTCCCAGATTCAGGCTTTATGCCGACTTATACAACTAGGGAGAGAGTTGATGAAGCCCAGCTGAGGCTAGTGGGCTCATGGATGATTCATACCTCTAGGGAGAGTGCTGGGCGTCGTGCAGGCAGGGAGTTGATGAGACCAGCTGAAGCTTGTCAGCTCGTTTAAGGCCTCTATAAAAACTCCCAGCTTCATTAGGTGTTTGCTCATGCCTGGAACCAGACCTGTATGGACTGTCTAGGGAGAGTGAACCCCTGTGCGGTGAGACAAAGCCTGTGTGGCTATTTGTTTGGACATTTACTAAACCAGGGACTTAGGGACTAGGACAGCACCAGGCTGATCCCAGTTGTTAGTTAGGGAAACCTGCATGTTTAGTCAGAGGTCAAGCTGACCAGGATTTATTTTGTTTATGTTTCTTTTTGCTTTGCTGTGTTTTTGTCACTGTAAATAGAGAAATAAACCGCACATTTTGATCTTGAAAACCACAACCTCCGTCTGCTGGGCCTGTTTTTGTGTGGGGAGCCCATCCAGGGGGTCACACACACCCGCTACCGAGCTAACCCCCTCACAATACATACATACATAGATACATACATAGATACATACATACATAGATACATACATACATACATACATACATAGATACATACATAGATACATACATACATAGATACATACATAGATAGATACATAGATAAATACATAGATAGATGGATAGATAGATACATACATACATACATACATACAAACTTACATACATACATACATAGATACATAGATAGATAGATAGATAGATAGATAGATAGATAGATACATACATACATACATACATACATAGTCCGAATCGCAGGCTGAGAATACATACAGCACAAGGTGCTGTATATGGATGTGGTCAGGACACTGGACAGACAATAAATGAGACAAATAAAGTGTTAGAAGAAGAATGTTACTTACCTCCGAGTCGAAACCGAAAGGGACACAGCTGCCCGGGGGAAAGCACTGCCTATTTCCTCTTCAGGACCCAATGAGAGTGGCTGGAGAGGTGCAGGACCCATCGAGATTGGCTGGAGGCGCCCTGCAAAGTGCCACAGAGCTAAAAAAAAACGTGCAAATGAAGCGTCTTGCCTGCTTTGCATTGGCATGACGCTTCATGATGCTTTAATAAAGCACTGTGCCTGGCGCCCGGCGCCCGCCCCGAACATGACACTAAAGGACCTTTTTTTCTTAAAGGGCCCAATTTTTTTTTTGTGGCTTTGGGGGAGGGGGGGGCGGCGCCCATGCACCCCCTATGGACGGGCCGCCACTGGTCTTGGAGGGATCTTTGTTATGGGCCAAGAGGTAATGTTTAGAGACTGAGTGCTTAGGGAAGCCAGCTTTGATATTAGAAATATGCTCATTGTGTCTCACAGAGAGGGGTCTTTTGGTCCTGCCTACATACTGTAGCCCACAAGGGCATTGGAGCAAATGGACAACCCCCTTTGTGGAGCAAGTGATAAAGGGTTCAATTTCATATTCCAACGATGTGCTCGTGGAAGTGAACCTATGAGTGTGTCTGTGTGTGCATCCGTTGAGAGAGCACACACGGCATCTTCTGCATTGGTAAAAGCCTGTAAAGGTATCAAAAAAGCCCCTTCTAATTGGTGGAGGGTCTAGAACATTCAGAGCTAGTCGATCTTTTAATGAAGACGCCCCTCTATATATCACCTGGGGTCTATCTGGTAACACAGATCCCAAAATAGGGTTGTTACCCAAAATGTGCCAATGTTTTCTTATCAAATTTTTAATACTATTGTGTTGCTCAGAGTATGTGGTTAAAAAGGGCCACCCAGCCTGTTTTACAGGCCCCCCCACATGTTAGTTGTTATCATTGATCTCGGGGGCACCTGTTGTCTCTTCCATTTGTCTTCCCCCATTGCAGTTGTTTGTCCCTTCTTTTTGATTTTTCTCTCTCCTTCTCATCCCCTTTTCTTTTCCCTGGCCAAGACTCTCCCTCAATTTAACAATTTTGGCTACTCAAGCCCCACGCAGCCATGTGTCCGGTGGAAGAACCCCCTGCCATGCACACCTTACCTTTTAGATGTGGTTCACGCTTGTCGCGATGTACTCAGTATTACCCTCCATCCTTTACTATCTGGTTTTTGTTTTGCTTCTCCTCCCTTCTGGTCTTTTCTCTTTTTTTTTGTCTCTGTCTTTCCCTTTTCTTGTCCCCCCAGGTCGGTGCTCGATTATGGGCAAAAACACACATCCCTGAAGGCCGCAGCGGAATCCCCACAGTTCAGCTCAACTTCATCTCCTCGCTATGGCTATGACCCCATTGAAATTTTATTCACACAATATCCACGGGTTTAACTCGCCATGTTGACGTGGTATGCCTACAAGAGACCAAGTTTTCCTCCTCCTCTGCCCCAAAATACCTCTCTCCTAATTTCCTTACCTTCCACGTAGCTTCTGCGCTCGAAAAACACAGAGGAGTTCTATTTGCCTTCCGGCGCAACCTTTTATTTTCTTGTACTAAGGAAATTGCTAATCCGACCGATAGATACCTGTTGCTTCAAGGCGCTCTTAATGGTCATGATGTAACTTTAGTAGCTCCAAACTGCTTCCAACACAAATTTTTCTCCCACCTCATTCAAGGTGGTCTCCCAGCACTGTTCCGGGACCCTTATTCTTATGGGTTACTCAAACGAAACTTTGGACAGGAAATGCGTGCAAGGAGCATCCCCTTCCCATGACCTGGCTGTAGAAGCCCAAATGCAATCCCTCTTGCAATCGCACGGCCTGGTGGACGCATGGAGGGAACATCATCCCCGTACCCATGACTTTACCTTTTACTCTAATTCGCATGACAGCTTTTGCAGGATCGATCACATCTTCATCCCTCTGCGAATCATTTCTAACATACATAAGATAACAATCCCTGCCTCTCCATGGTCAGATCATGATCCCATAGTCTTCTCGCTTGCACTCACTGGCCTAACTCGCTCGCCCTACCAATGGCGGCTCAATGACTCTTTTAACATCCCAGGACGCCCTTCTTGAACTATACTCCCGCCTCCAGCACTTCTTCTCAGACAATGTAGGCTCTGTGACATCGGCTATCTCCCTGTGGGAAGCCCACAAGGCCACCATGCGGGGCCACTGCATTCAGCTTACTTCCACTCGTAAACGGGACAGGGAAAAACAGGATTCGTGAACTCATGACCCGCCTGGTATCCGCTACTACGACATGGAAATTCAACCCTACCCCTGCCAATAAAAAGGCTCACAACACCATTGTCACAGAACTTGATTTATTATCCACCGACAGAGCCGAAAAAGCCCTGCAATGGACAAAACACAAATTCTACTCCTGTGCAAACAAACCAGGCGCGATGCTGGCCAGTAAACTCAATGCCACCGGCCATGCCCATAAACTGATTCGCCTTAGCTCAGCCGGAGGTGATCTTACTTCCAACCCGACCAGAGTTACAGCAGCCTTCGCTGATTTTCTGACCGCTTTATACAGGAAACCCCCCCTTTCCTCCTTGATTTAGCAGACGCCTTCTTCCGTGACCTACATCTCCCCCCTCTCATCTGCGGCCCACACGGCCCTTAATGCAGATATATCTGAGCTGGAGGTAGCCCAGGACATCAAAGGCATTTGTCTATGTAAGGCCCCAGGTCCAGATGGCTTCTCCAGCCTCTATTACAAGAAATTTTCCTCCCTCCTGCTCCCCCACCTGACAGCATACTTTAACAGTATGAAACAGGGAGCTCTGCCTTCCCCGGACTCCTTACGAGCGCATAAATCCATGATTCCGAAAACCACTGTAGAAACCCATGATCCCCAAGCTTTCTGCCCCATTTCTTTGCTGAATGAGGATATGAAACTACTGGGCAAGATCTTATGTTCATGCATTAATAAATACCTTTGTTCTCTGATCCACAGGGACCAGGTAGGCTTTGTGCCTGGACGCCAGGCTGGGGACAATGTCCGGAAGGTGGTCCACCTGATTTCCCTGCTACATCATTGAAAAATCCCGTGGTTTCTTCTCTCGCTCGACATGTATAAAGCTTTTGATTCCCTCTCGTGGGACTATTTAGGCTATGTGCTCCAATGTTGGGGCTTTGGAGACTCGGCTCTTATCTGGTTGACCGCACTCTACTCTTCCCCTTTTGCTGCCATCCGTTATGCGGGCTGCTTATCGCCCTCATTTCCCATCTCCAGAGGAACATGACAGGGTTGTCCCCTGTTCTCTTTATCCTTGCCCTTGAGCCCCTGTTCATGGCTCTTAGAGCTGACTCAAACATTACTGGAATCCTATACGCAGGCGAAAATTATAAGGTAAATATGTTTGCGGATGACGTTCTTTTGACCCTCACTAACCCAATTGTCTCCCTACCCATTTTACAATCCCTCCTGACCCGCTTTGCCGCCATTTCAGGGCTCCACAAAACCATTGCGCTAAACATCTCGCTCCCAAGCTCCCTGGTCGCACATCTCCAATCCGCCTTCCCGTACCGTTGGTCCGACTCTACTTTAGAATATTTGGGCATTAAGCTGACCCCCTCTTACTCCTCCCTGTTTTCCGCAAACTACTATCCCCTGTTACTCACCATCACGGCGCTCATGACATCTTGGCGGTTCCCCACCTTGTCCTGGATTGGCCGCATCTATGCCGTCAAGATCACGGTCCTCCCGAAGATGTTATACTTTTTCCGGACTCTTCCACTCCGGATCCCTGTGTTCTTCTTACGTCTCCTCCAGGAAAGGCTTATCTCCTTTATTTGGGCCAACAAGCGTCCCAGGGTTTCCTGTTTTACCCTGTATGCCCACAGATAGCGATGTTCGGGACTCCGAGCCTACCTCTCAAAGTACTATCAAGCTGCACAGATCTCCCAGCTTACAATGCTCCAGGCTACCTCAGATATCTAATTCTGGGTCCTTCTGGAAATCCCCAATTGTGCACCGGTCCCCATTTCCACTCTCTTATGGCTCCCTCCTAAAATGCGTCCAACCTCACTCAGCCCCTTGATGGCCCATAGCCTAAAACTCTGGGACACGGTTCGGTACTCCGGTGGGCTTATGTCCCCGTCCCTCTCGCTCCTCAATAACCCCCCCGTTTCCCCCGGCTTAGAACAACCCCATATTTTTGCCTGGTGGCCAGCCCATGGATTCTCCCAGGTCTGACATTTTCTCGGAACCCGCACCTTCCCCTCATAGGCTTTATTCCGAGAGGCTCATGAAGCTCCCTCGGTGGAATTTTTCCACTATCTTCAACTTCGCCACTGGATCTCCTCTCTCAGACGCAATGATACCTGTCCCTACCAGAAAACGGCCTTTGAGAAAACGTGCCTACATTCCCCAGGGTCTCCGGGTACTATAGCTTTGATTTACTCCTACCTTTACTCAAGCGGGACCCCAACCTCCTTATCTTATGTCCTTAAGTTGGAGCGGGACTTAATCCGCATCGATCTAGCGGATTGGAGCAAAGCCTGGTCTAATACTGAGAAATGTTCCTTTAACATGGCTACCCTAGAGGCAGCCTATAAGGTACTCCTCCGTTGGTATTGGGTTCCATCCCGTATAGCCAAATCAAACCCATCCTGCAGTGATAGATGTTTCAGGGGTTGTGGTCAGCGTGGAGATGAACTTCATATCTGGTGGTCCTGCCCCCGCCTGGTGAAATTCTGGTCAAGGGTATTTGGTCTTCTCTCTTCCATATATCCCCCTGCAAGGATGCCAAATTGGCCTTACTTCCCTGCCCGATCCCGGGCCTTTTTTCCCCCCATCAGCAGAAGTCGGCCACCTATTTGTTTATCGCTGCGAAGCGTACAATAGCAAAGGCCTGGAAGAAGCCGGCTGTCTCGTTTGCAGAGGTGAAGAGCATCTTAACGACTCATGATTAATGAGAAGATGTTTAGTATTCTCCAAGACTCCCATGCCAAGTTCCTCAAGGTTTGGGGCCCGTGGTGGTCCTACGCTCTTCCCACTTTGCATCCGACCAGCCTAGGCCTCGTCAATTGACCTCCTCTACCCTCCCGACCTGGGGGTACTCTTTTCCTGCCCAATTTCTCTGCTCTGCACTTCTCCTCCTTCGTCTTTCTTTCTCGTCTCTTGTGTCCTCTTTTCGCCACTCTCCCCCCTCCCCCATTTTTTTTCCTCTCTCTCTCTCTCTCTCTCTTTGTGTTTTTTCAGTTTTGTTTTTTGTTTCTGTGTCCCCAATTTTAGTTTTACTTCCCACATTTTAGTGGACTACTCCACGCCTTACCCTCTGAGCAAGAATGCTCAGTTACCCTATGTTGACCCCCAGCCTAGGCCGGAGGGCTGTTGATGTCTAATAATTCCCACTATCGAATATGTTTTTAATGTGCACTATTCAGCTGTGCCATGTTATGTTTATTGTTTATATCCCCTGCGTGGGATTATTGCAGTTGTTCTCACTTCTCAAAAATGTTAATAAAAAAGATTGTACCAGAAAAAGGGGACTACAAAAGTCTTCTCATTACAAGGTGGCCTTATTTTTAGAAGATCTGCTCTGTCTCTGTTTTTGACTTCCTCCAGAGTTGTCATAAGAGAGTCTCTAACATATCCCTTTTCCTCAAACCTTTCAGTTAAGATGGCTGCCCGCTCCAAAAATTCTTCAGTGTTAGTACAATTGCGCTTGATGCGCAAGTATTGGCCCTTTGGAACGGACCTCAACCAGGACTCGTGATGACAACTATCAACAGGTATATATGAGTTGGGGTCTGCACTTTTAAAATGGGTGGAAGTAGTAAATTGATCATGAGATATAAAAATCTTAAGGTCCAAAAAATGAATGCTGGACTGACTGGCCTTAAAGCTTAAATGGATGCCCCTGGAGTTGTTATTCAGGGATTCCATAAAGAGCTCAAGATCTTCACGGGACCCATCCCATAGGAGGAGGATGTCGTATACTTGGCCTCCATTGTGACCCCTCTGTCCTGGCGATAAAATTGATTTTGGAACCAGAAATAATTGCGGGAGGCCGCAAATTGCAGCAACTCCATGATGAAGCAAATCTGCTCATCAAACAGACCTGAGTTTTGCCTGAGGTAATACTCCACCGCAAACAAACCCAAGTCATGAGGGATTACCGTGTACAAAGATGTTACGTCCGCGGTAACCAACCACATATTTTCAGTGGGGTTATGATTAGATGACAAATTGATCACATGCCATGAATCCTTTAGGTGGGAAGGCATTTTGGACACCAAAGGCTGGAGAAAATAATCTATATACCTGCCCACCCTGGAAGTGATGGAATCAATCCCACTCACTATGGAGCGTCCCGGGGGGGGCAGGTAAGAGGTTTATGAATTTTAGGGAGATAATATATAATGGGTGTCCGTGGTGTCTTAGGGATGAGATAAAGTTTTTCTTTTTTGTTTAAGATCCCTTCACTAAACCCTCTCGTAATAATGGCCTCTAATTGCTTTAGGTAAGTGACCTTGGGGTCAGAAGCGAGTGGGGTATATGTTTCCCAGTCGCCCAAAATCCTTTCCATTTTTTGGTTCTCTTTCTCCACATCTCAATATCCTGTTGAGTTACACAGTTTTTTTGAGGTTTTTAGTCATCTTCTAGCTCGGTTTGAGCTGATTGAGTCTTCTGGTTCCTGTGTTGGGGTTTCCAGCTTTGACTCAGACCGAGGCTTGGTTTAGATGGTTCTCTATATAACGCGATGCATCACTGAGTCGCTCGTGCCCCAGACAACGTCATTATATGACAAAACGCACGTCGGGAGGAGTTGAGGTGCTGACGTCATCACGTTTGAAGTCAGAGTGGACGGGCGTTCGCCAGCCGGCCGGATAATTGTTACTATTTCGCTGTTTTTACCTACGAATTGATGTAAGTGCTTTTAACATTATTAAACCATTCCTGCTATTTTGGATTTACGCTACGGTGAGCCTTTTTTATTCTCGGTAACCACCGTTTTCCCTGCACGATACGTGATTCATTACAAGCACCCAGTCTTCCATCAATTTCTCCTGTAAAGCTGTCGCTACTACGAGCACCCGGTCAAAGGCCCTGGCTGGGGTTCGCAGCCGCAAGCTTATCTTGCTTGCCATGTGGTAAGCGTGCAATCCTTATGGTGTTAGCACTTTCTGGTGGTGGAATCTTTTGCCGATGTCACTCACTTATTCAAGATTCTTTGCTGTTTGATCTTCGTTCAATATTGGACTCTTTATTGAAAATTTTGCACATCATGGTCTAATATTCTACATTACTTAGACAATTGGTTCATCAATACCTTTTGATGTCATTACACTTGGTGTCATATCATGTGTTCCTTTAATGATCACTATTTTTATGTGGGGTATAAAATTTATTTTTTACAGGTTGGGTTAGCGCAGCTACACTTCTTGACAATTTTTATTAGTGTGTATTTTCACTTTTTAGCTGCTGCAAAGTTTAGGTGTATTTTCTTGTCAAATTTGTTTATTACATTTTCTAAATTACAAGCATATATTGTCAATAAACATAGTCACTATAAATAGTAGCAGTTAAGGAGAACACAAATTAGATATTTATGTCAAGCTCCAGTGATTTTTGAAGGCAACAACAACAGAAGAGGAGAAAAAAAAACAGTAATTTAAGTTTAACATATGTTGACCATTATCTGGAGACTTGCTAAAATATATGCTTAGTGTTGAATTTAGTAATTACAAACCAGATTTAGTAATAATATATAACATGTAAGGTAATATAAGGATTTATAAAGAAAAGTTTAGGTGTATTTTAATTCCTGTTAGCACTGTATTTTTTTATTTTATATTTATTATGACTAATCATAAAACCAAATATGTTTTTCAAGCTTGCCATGAATTTATTATACCGGTAACACCTATAAGTACCGAATTATGAATTTGAAATAATATTCTAACATTTACTAACACTGGAAAGTGCAAAATCTGGTGCAGGTCTGCCTAGAAACCAATCAGCTTCCACGTCAAAAACTTTTTGTCAAAGTTTACCTGAGCAAGCTGAAGTTAGAAGCCAATTGGCTACCATCACAGTTGCACCAGATTTTGCACTCTACAATTTTAGTAAATCAACCCCAATGTGTCAAATATAAAGAGCCTGGTGGGTTTAACTTGACACAACAGTTTATGGGAGGGATGCATATTTCCTTGATTGATTTTTTGAATATCCAGGGGACAGGACAATTCCCATGGCTAGTTGGCTCCATAGCCAATGTCTTAGTTTAAAAAAAAGCTTGGAGTGGTTATTTAAGTTCATGTCTGACAGGAATGTATCTTTGATTTTCTGAATGAAAATGTATAGGGAAGCAGGAAATGTGCTGGAATCTCATTCAGTCTGCTTGATGTTTATCCAAAAGACATTCATGTGGCAGGTCTCTCGGTTGTATGCACAGTTTATTAACTGCAACTTAAAACTGAACTCCAGGGGGGCGTGTCCAGGATGGCGACAGGAGCGGACGTGTGTTAACTCCGCTCCGCCGACCGGATCTTTAATCCTCCATCCCTGGGGTGCTGGGAGCCCACTCGCCGCCACATCCGCCTGAGCCTTGCCCCGGGAACCCCCTGCTCATGCCCGGCTATCGTAGAGGAGGAGGAGCGCGCCGGCAGAGCCAGAAAAAGAGCGGCACCGCGCGCCACACTGAGGGGAAAGCCGCGGCTGTCTCCCCCACCATGTCGGCTCAGGAGGAGGAGGTGAGTCACGAGGCTGCAGCTCCTAAGGCCTCCCTGGAACACAGGGCACTCCTGGAAGCTATAAACGGCTGTAAAACAGCTCTAACTGAAAAAATAGACAATATACATATAGAGCTGGGCCTGATCAGGAGAGACTTTGATGCTTTTAAGGGCAGAGTGACAGAGGTGGAGCAGCGTGTGTCTGCGGCGGAGGATGTGCAGAGGGAACACACGGCTGACCTCCATACCCTGAAAATCAGAGTCAAGCACTTGGAATTCCGCGCTGAAGATTCCGAAAATCGTAACAGGCACAATAATTTACGCATCATAGGACTGCCTGAGGGATCTGAGGGGCATGACACCACCTCGTTTACGGAGCAGTTGCTGCGCACTCTCCTGCCTCGTGCCTCCTTCTCCCCCCATTTTGTGGTGGAGAGGGCCCACAGGATACCCACAGCCAGGGGCCCACCGGGGAACCCCCCACGTACATTTATCTTTAAACTCCTGAACTACAGGGACCGGGACCATGTCCTGAGAGAAGCCAGAAGTGTGGGTGACCTGAAGTATGAGAATGCCAAGCTCCTTATACTCCCAGACTACTCCATTGAAACACAAAAGCAGAGGAAATCATTCGACCATGTGCGCTCCCGCCTTCGTGCCAAGAATTTGAAATACAGTATGCTGTTTCCCGCCAGGCTCCGGGTCCAAGATGGAGAACGAGTGAGATTCTTCACCTCACCTGAGGAGGCGTCTGCCTGGCTTGATACAATCCGGGCGGAATAAAGCAAGTATTCACTATGCACTTCCTTGCTGCCTTTAAGTCCTCTTTACTGCAAATCTGTACGTGGCCCTCTGGCAGTTTTCCCCTTCTATCTGATGATTGACTATGCGTTTCCCTATTGACTCAGGGACATTGACGTTTTTCTCTTTCAATTTATTTTTATTTTTACTTTTATTTTTCTGCCTGTTATCCTGCCATGAGAGGCTGAGGGTCGCAGAATGCAGCATTGCCTACTGAGGGTGGGCCCTGATGTTATGTCCATTTGTACCCCTTATGCCCTGACAAAGTTGCTCTTATCTTGGTTATCGCTTCTGGGGAAACATTGCCAAAGCCAGGGGCTCAGGTGCTCTTGGGGAAGGACTGTAACTACACCAAGTTTTGTACCCCCAGCTTGCTGGGTGACCGGCACCATATTTATTATCCGGACGACCCTAGCAGTTATGGGTTTGTAGACTTATGTTTAGTAAGCCTCTTGCACACGATACCTCCAATGCGATACCTCCAATGCGCTGTTGAACGACTGCTCATTGCGAAGATTATGGATAAACCCCTGTCCTCCCTCTATTTTTATCTTTCTGTAGCGCACAAGACATCCCTGACAACTGTTTACAATAAATGGAGGATGGACATTCCAGAACTGACTGACAAGACCTGGGGGGACGTGCTGTCTGACTATGTTACTCGAATGATCTCAGCAAAAGACCGCTTCATACAATTAAAGTTCTTGCATAGGGCATACTACACACCCGCGAGACCAGCCAGCATATATCCAGGAACGAGTGCTCAATGCCCTAGATGCGATTCGTCTCCGGGCACCTTCCTTCATATGGTGTGGTCGTGCCCAGAGCTGCGGCCATACTGGGGGGAGGTGATAGACGTCCTGGGAGCGTTTGGGGACTGGTCTCTTACCCTGGACCCGGCCCTGGCGTTGCTCGGGGTTATGGAAGGTGTCGAAGTGTCACGGCATGAAAAATTATTCTTGTTCTATGCCCTGTACTACGCCAGACGAGAGATTCTCCTGAGGTGGAAGCAGCCCGGCCCTCCTACAATTCAGGCATGGAAGGCAACGATAAACTCTGTCCTACCTTTATACAAGCTAACGTATGAGAGTAGAAACTGCCCCAAAAAATTTGACAAGGTCTGGTCCCAATGGATTGATGCTCATGGATAGGAGCACTAGAGTTTATGGGTTAATCCTACTGGATAGAGCTGTCTCCTATGTTATCTCTTGGTTGTGGCTAGAAATGCTGTTCTAACATGTGTTTTAGGTATTCCCCCCCTCCCCCCCCTCTCTACATCCCTACCCTTCCCTCTTCTCCCCCACCCTCCCCTCCCCTTCCCACTCTCTCTCCCCTCCTTACCGCTATCTGGTATTAGACCACAACTTTGTATTAGCTGCTTTAGGCTATCATTATCTGGAGAAAACGAATAGTGGTGTTATTTGACCTGTTCTATTGGACCTTTATGACCTTATGTATGTATCTAATGTCCATATACTGTGTCGTTGTTAACTTTAATACTTTTGAATAAAAAAAACTTTTCACTGTAAAAAAACTGAACTCCAGGCAAGCAGCTAATTACATTGTTAAAATAAATACATGGGAGTCCCCTTACCTTTCAAAAGATCTACAGTCCTGTATATCCAGAGAGATTTACACATCCCTAACAGACAGCATAGCCAGTCTAGTGACCTGACTATTCTCTTGTGCATTTAAAGCGGAGTTCCACCCTAAAGTGGAACTTCCGCTCATCTGATTCCTCCCCCCCTCCGGTGCCACAATTGGTACCTTTCAGGGGGTGGGGGGACAGGATACCTGTTTTTGACAGGTATCCTTTCCCACTTCCGGGAGTCCGGGCTGCGGCCCGTGACGTTACTGCAGGGCTCCCTCCTCCTCCCCCGGCCGCAGGGCCAATAGGAGAGAGGAGCGGGGCCTCGCGCATGTGCAGTAGGGTTCTTGGCGTGAAGCCAAAAGGCTACACTGCCAGGTTCCCTTACCCCCAATGGCAGCGGCAGCACCCGACAACTGATGGAAACATCAGCTGCGGTGCCGACATCGCTGGACTCCAGGACAGGCAAGTGTCCTATTATTAAAAAAAGGCAGCAGCTGCAGTATGTGTTAATTGTTTTTTGTTTTATTTTGGCCAGAACACCGCTTTAACCACTTGTCCCCCGCCCACTGTCAATTGACGGTGGGCGGAGGACACTCTCATTCTGGGAGGACGTCATATGACGTCCTCCCTTTAAAACGAGCTAGGGGGCGCGGGCGCGCCACGTTCCCAAGGCCCGATGCGCGTGCCGAATGCCGCCGAGCACCCGCGATTGCCCGGGAAACGAGCAGGAAAGTGGATCTCTGTGTGTAAACACAGAGATCCACGTCCTGTGAGGGAGAGGGGACCGATGGTGTGTCCCTTGTACATAGGGACAACCATCGGTCACCTCCCCCAGTCAGTCACCTCCCCCCACAGTTAGAACACATTGAGGGAACATATTTAACCCCTTCCCGCCCCCTAGTGGTTAACCCCTTCCCTGCCAATCACATTTATACAGTAATCAATGCATTTTTATAGCAGGGATCGCTGTATAAACGTGCATGGTCCCAAAAATGTGTCAAAAGTGTCCGATGTGTCCGCCGCAATATCGCAGTCACAATAAAAATCGCAGATCGCCGCCATTTCTAATAAAAAAAAAAATGCTATAAATCTATCCTCTATTTTGTAGACGCTATAACTTTTGCGCAAACCAATCAATACGCGCTTATTGCGATTTTTTTTTTCCAAAAATATGTAGAAGAATACGTATCGGCCTAAACTGAGGAAAATTTTATTTGAAAAAAAAATGGGTATTTATTATAGCAAAAAGTAAAAAATAGTGTTTTTTTTCCAAACTGGACGCTCTTCTTTTGTTTATAGCGCAAAAAATAAAAACCGCAGAGGTGGTCAAATACCACCAAAAGAAATCTCTATTTGTGGGAAAAAAAGGACGCAAATTTCGTTTGGGAGCCACATCGCACGACCGCGCAGTTGTCATTCAAAGTGTGACAGCGCTGAAAGCTGGCTTGGGCAGGAAGGGCGTTTTCGTGCACAGTAGGGAAGTAGTTAAGCAACAGTGCTAGATCACCTCCCTGCTCCTAGCCTGTGAGTGGGGAGTGAAGGAGCAGCAACAGTCTGATTGGCCCCAAGTAATTGCTCTCCCTCTAGAGAGCTCCTGTACAGCAGAATAAACAAAGTCAAACTCAGATATTGATTATAGCTGTGTTTAAAATACTTTTAAGGATTCTTACTATAAATACATAACAGAGTCTAATGGTGTTTTTTATATATTGTACAGTATTTCTGAAGAACAGCTGTAAAGCTATAATACTGCTTCTGTCTAAGTAACCAAAAAGTAAAAGTGGTTCTACAGCCTAAACATTTTTTTCCCTAATGCATTCCTTGCATTAAGGTAAAACATGTTTAGACATCAGTTTTTGCCCCTCATCTTACTTGGGCCCTCATTCGGCTTTGCTGGGACACCAGGAGCCATTGGTTCTCGGTGCTGTCAATCAAAGCCAGTGATGAGGGAGCGGGGGGTGGGGCAGTGTCAATGGACACAGTAGTGGGGCTCGGGAGCAAGCACGTGTAGCGGGGTCTCTAAATTTAGGTAGGACACTCAGGTGTGTAAGTATGGGAATAATGGACCATTTGTGTTCGTGGAGAATTGGACGGTGTAATAATCTCCTTGGCCTCTGGGTGGCAAAGTACTCGTAGGCTCAAGGTAGACTGGCCGTCACAGTGCTACCCTTTTTGTCCCTTTCCGGAGATGGTACGGCGAGGGTGGGGAACCTGCCGTGGTGTCGATGGGAGGAGATAAAAGGGGGAGACGCCCTAACCACGAGGTCTTTTGGAGGATCTTCTTCACGCGCCCAGGCACCTTAGGCCTGGGTGCGGGCGGTTCCGGATTCCGTCCCAGGCGCCCTAGGCCTGACCGGAATGGAGTTGGAGTCCATCCCAGGCACCTTCAGCCTGGGGTGAGGTACTAAACCAGGAGGCCTGTGGCCCAGTGACTTCGACTGGGTCCCGCGAGGGTGGAGAAGTCCGAGGGTCCCTGAAGTGGATGGGGCCCATGTCTGAGGTGAGGAGGCCGGGGAGGTTACCCATTCGGAGAGTCTGGAGCAGCATCAACCCAGTGATGGATGGGCCTCTGGTAACTCCCTTGGAGGGACATCTTCCCCTGACAGGGGCCGCAGCGCAGCGAAGGTACTCCTATCTATGTTCTCTTGAGTCGCTGGTAGAGACTCTCAAGTTCTAAGTCCTTTCTAGCTAAGGCTATAGTAACCACTGGCGAGATCGCAGTGGTTTAGTTGACAACCAGGGTAGTGCCTCGACCTGCTCATCCCCGTATCAAAATGTTATCAAGTCGCAACCAGTTGGCTACTGAAGCACTGTTTATTGTGAGATATGCAATAAAACAAGAGTTGGACTTTGATCGGTGTGTGGAACTCTGGTTAATGGGAGCAGAGGGAAGTGTTGGCGCAGCAGGACTTAATTCTAGACAAAAGCACACAGGCCCGAGGAAATATCTGGTACTGGCCTTCACCTCACCCACGGCTATGGGGAGGACATGGGCCGTAGCGCATCTCACCCTGTCGTGTGACATACCCCTAGACAAAAGAGATGGGGTGAGGCCGCTACACACGTATGATTGCCCCCATGGGAAGCAGTTTCCCGTGGGGGCACTGGACAGACAGGGGGAGCCAGGACCGCCGGCAGTGGGACCCTAGACCCAAGAAGAGGAGGTTCGGGGGCGCTCTGTGCAATTGTAAGTATAAACATGTTTGTTAGTTAAAAAAAAAATCCTTTACAATAGCTTTAATGTCAAAAATATACCAGCACAAGGACTCAGTACAGTTTAGCAAGTCTAATGACATTTATAAAATATTCTTTATTCTTATGGAACTATCGAAAGTGTGAATTATTTTTTTTATTTGTTTTTATCAAGGTGTTTTTCTCACAAATTACGGTAATATTGCTAATTGCTTCAAGTACACAAATCCCTGGCTCTGTTTTTTTTCCAGAACAGCTAAAAAAAAACAAAAAAAAAAACCTTTGACAACATATATAAAAAAATAAAACAATGCACACCACAAGTATCTACTAAAAAATACATTAATTTCTCTGTCTACATAGTTTAGATCAGTCTGTTCTCTCTT
The DNA here is from genome assembly GCA_029206835.1 of Rana muscosa. NCBI lineage: Eukaryota > Metazoa > Chordata > Amphibia > Anura > Ranidae > Rana > Rana muscosa. The sequence goes on from CM055122.1 coordinate 482,103,454, forward strand.
AGGAAGTAGGGTAATCTATAAGACATCTCAGGAGGAAAAGTAGGAGCCTCAAGGCAGACTCCCCACAGTTTAGGGATGCAGGCATCATTTAGGTGAGTATCGAAGGACATAATGCTGGCATCTCTATGAAAAACCTCAAATCAGCTCCTAGCTAATAATCTATGTTGTTCTGCTTTTTAATGCAGCAAGCACTAATTACATAAATCACAATTACCTAACGTGTCAACCCAGAGTTTATTACAGTCCACCAACCTTTGCCATACATTAGTACAATGCTATAATGCTTTTCTATAATGTTTTGCTAACCTCAATATGTCTATACATAGCATTGAAATTGTTTTCCAGATATTAAGAATGAATACATTTTACATCACAGGTCATCGAGAGATAGGGATATTTGTATAGATATTGTGAGGGGGTTAACTCGGTAGCGGGTGTGTGTGACCCCCTGGTTGGGCTCCCCACACAAAAACAGGGCCAGCAGACGGAGGTTGTGGTTTTCAAAATCAAAAGGTGCGGTTTATTTCTCTATGTACAGTGACAAAAACACAGCAAAGCCAAAAAAAAACAAACAAAATAAATCCTGGTCAGTTTGACCTCTGACTAAACATGCAGGTTTCCTAAACTAACAACTGGGATCAGCCTGGTGCTGTCCTAGTCCCTAAGTCCCTGGTTTAGTAAAAGTCCAAACAAATAGCCACACAGGCTTTGCCTCACCGCACAGGGGTTCACTCTCCCTAGACAGTCCACACAGGTCTGGTTCCAGGCATGAGCTAACATCTAATGAAGCTGGGAGTTCTTATAGAGGCCTAAATGAGCTGACAAGCTTCAGCTGGTCTCATCAACTCCCTGTCTCACGACGCCCAGCACTCTCCCTAGAGGTATGAGTCATTCATGAGCCCACTAGACTCAGCTGGGCTTCATCAACTCCCTAGTTGTATAAGTCGGCATAAAGCCTGAATCTGGGAGAAATATATCTACCCCCCTGGATGCAACCAGGTGACTTTACCTTCCTGCTGTCACATACCCCCCCCTCTTGTTTTAACCTCGGGGTTGGAACACCAGCAATCAGGCATTCATGTACTCGAGACAAAGCATCCACATTCCCCATTTGAACGCCAGGGCGATGCTTTACTGTGAAGTTGAATTCCTGTAGGGCCAGGAACCACCTATTCACTCTTCTATTTGTCTCCTTGTTTTGAGCCATCCACTTTAACGGAGCGTGATCCGTAACCATGTCAAAGTGCCTACCTAGCAGATAGTACCGAAGGGAATCTAGAGCCCACTTCACCGCTAAACACTCCTTTTCAACCGTGGCGTAATTTACCTCATGGGACTTCAACTTCCTGCTGAGGTAAATGACTGGGTGCTCTTCCCCGTTCCAGACCTGGGACAATACTGCTCCTAACCCCACATCTGACGCATCACTTTGTACGACAAAGTCTTTAGAGAAGTCGGGTGAGTACAACACTGGCTGGCTACATAAGGCTTGTTTCAAGAATTGGAATGCTGCCTCAGCCTCGGGGGTCCATTTAATCATGACCGACCCTTTCCCTTTCGTCAGGTTGGTTAGGGGCACAGCCTTAGAAGCAAAGTGGGGAATGAAGCGCCGATAATAACCCGCGATTCCCAGAAAGGCTCGTACCTGCTTCTTGCTGTTGGGACGTGGCCAACTCTGGATGGCCTCGACTTTGTTGAGTTGGGGTTTTATTACTCCCCTGCCAATGGTGTACCCAAGATATTTGGCCTCCTCCTGCCCAATGGTACACTTCTTGGGGTTAGCCGTAAACCCCGCTTCCCGGATAGAGTCTAGGACTGCTTGCACTTTTGGCAGATGTGAGGCCCAATCTGTGCTATGGACAATTACGTCATCCAGGTAAGCCGCAGCATACTTCCGATGGGGCCTCAGTATCTGGTCCATTTTCCGCTGGAATGTGGCCGGCGCATTCTGTAACCCGAACGGCATTCTCTTATATTGGAACGCCCCGTCTGGGGTTACAAATGCGGTTTTCTCTTTGGCCGACTTGGCCAGGGGAATTTGCCAATACCCTTTTGTGAGGTCAAGAGTCGTCATGTATCGGGCTGTTCCCAGCCGGTCGATCAACTCATCTATACGTGGCATGGGGTAGGTGTCAAATTTTGTAACTTTGTTCAACTGACGAAAATCGTTACAAAATCGCCAGCTCCCATCCGGTTTAGGCACCAACACAATGGGACTAGACCAATCACTTTGGGACTCCTCTATCACCCCTAAGTTCAGCATTTTCTGTACTTCCTCCCGTATTGCCTCCCGTCGGGCCTCTGGGATCCGATAGGGTTTTAACTTCACCCTTTCACCGGGCGGGGTAATAATATCATGCTCTACCCCAGATGTTTGTCCCGGCAGCTCAGAGAACACCTCCTTGTTGCGAAGCACAAACTCCTTAACCTCCTGTTGTTGGGGTTGTGACAAGGTGGCTGCTATTCCAACCTCCGGAATCACGCAACCAGTTTGAGCTGGTGACCAAGTTTCTGCGACTAGGGACTCTCTATCCCTCCAGGCTTTCAACAGATTAACGTGATATATCTGTTCGGGCTTTCGCCTTCCTGGTTGTCTGACCTTGTAATTCACTTCGCTCACTTTTTCCATTATCTCGTAGGGGCCTTGCCATTTGGCAAGGAATTTACTTTCAACCGTAGGGACAAGTACCAATATCCTATCCCCCGGGGAAAAGGTACGGGTCTTTGCTCCATGGTTGTACACTCTCTGCTGTGCCAACTGCGCTTGGGCCAAATGTTCCTTCACGATGGGCATTACCTGTGCAATTCGATCTTGCATCAGGGCGACATGCTCAATCACACTCCTGTGGGGAGAACTCTCACTTTCCCAAGTTTCCTTGGCAATATCCAACAGCCCTCTTGGGTGTCTCCCATACAGTAACTCAAAGGGGGAGAATCCCGTAGAGGATTGGGGCACCTCCCTAATAGCAAACATCAAATAAGGAAGTAGACAGTCCCAATCCTTTCCATCTCTATCCACCACTTTCTTCAACATTTGTTTTAGGGTTTTGTTGAATCTTTCAACCAGCCCATCGGTTTGGGGGTGATACACAGATGTACGCAATTGCGTCACTTTGAGCAATTTACACAGCTCTTTCATAACCCGGGACATAAAGGGTGTACCTTGGTCCGTAAGCAGTTCTTTACAAATACCCACCCGGCTAAAAACAAGAGATAGCTCTTTGGCTATGGTTTTGGCCGAGGTATTTCTGAGAGGGATCGCTTCTGGATAACGGGTGGCATAGTCCATTATAACCAATATGTACTGGTGCCCCCTAGCGGACTTGATTATAGGACCTACCAAATCCATTGCGATTCTCTCAAACGGGACCTCAATGATGGGTAGAGGGACCAGCGGGCTACGGAAATGTGGCATCGGGGCCGACCTCTGACACACAGGGCAGGAGGAACAATAATTTTCTATGTCCTTCATCACCCCAGGCCAATAGAATCTCTGTAATACCCTCTCTCGGGTTTTCTCTGTCCCCAGATGACCTCCAAGAATGTGCCCATGGGCCAACTCCAACACCAACTTCCTGTAAGGTTTGGGCACCACCAGCTGCTCAACGGTTTCTTCTGCCCTTTTTGCCACCCGATACAGTAGGTCCTTCTCTACGCTGAAGTATGGGTAAGTGCAGGTATTATCTGGGTTCACTAACTCGCCATCTATTTCCACTACACGATCCACAAGACCACCGGCCGTCTCTGGGTCTCCATGGCTTACCCACTTTTGGATGGCAGTAGGAAGAGCTCTCAAAAACCGATCCATTACAACACGTTCCACAATCTCTGGTGCGGACAAAGTCTCTGGCTGTAGCCACTTCCTGCTCAGGTGAATGAGATCATACATTTGAGACCTGGGGGGTTTTCCAAGCTGGAAAGTCCAGTTATGCACACGCTGAGCCCGGACAGCCAGGGTGACACCCAGCCTTGCCAATATTTCAGCTTTTAGCATCACATAGTCTTTTGCTTGGTCAGGCTCTAGGTCATAGTAAGCCTTCTGGGATTCACCAGTTAACAGAGGAGCCACCAGTCCAGCCCACTGCTCCTCAGGCCACTTTTCTCTTTCAGCAGTCCTTTCAAATGTGGTCAAAAATACCTCTGGATCATCCTCTCCAGTCATTTTTGTCAATAAACGACTCACCCCAAAGGACGCGGTATTAGTGGGACGGCTTTCCTCACTGGTCTGCGGACGTTGCTGCATTACTGCTTCCATTTGTTGTAGTCTCTGCTCTTGCTTCTGTAACAGGTCTATGAAGCGGGCCTCAGATTGCTGTTGGGCTTGTTGATGAGCTTGCTGCTGGGCTGCAAGGCTCCTTTGCAAACCTGCATTTGTCTGCTGTTGATTGGCATTTGCTAGAGCCAGCTGTTTCAGTATCTCCTCCATGCTGGCTTAAAAAAAACTGCCACTGGTTCTCCACCAACTGTGAGGGGGTTAACTCGGTAGCGGGTGTGTGTGACCCCCTGGTTGGGCTCCCCACACAAAAACAGGGCCAGCAGACGGAGGTTGTGGTTTTCAAAATCAAAAGGTGCGGTTTATTTCTCTATGTACAGTGACAAAAACACAGCAAAGCCAAAAAAAAACAAACAAAATAAATCCTGGTCAGTTTGACCTCTGACTAAACATGCAGGTTTCCTAAACTAACAACTGGGATCAGCCTGGTGCTGTCCTAGTCCCTAAGTCCCTGGTTTAGTAAAAGTCCAAACAAATAGCCACACAGGCTTTGCCTCACCGCACAGGGGTTCACTCTCCCTAGACAGTCCACACAGGTCTGGTTCCAGGCATGAGCTAACATCTAATGAAGCTGGGAGTTCTTATAGAGGCCTAAATGAGCTGACAAGCTTCAGCTGGTCTCATCAACTCCCTGTCTCACGACGCCCAGCACTCTCCCTAGAGGTATGAGTCATTCATGAGCCCACTAGACTCAGCTGGGCTTCATCAACTCCCTAGTTGTATAAGTCGGCATAAAGCCTGAATCTGGGAGAAATATATCTACCCCCCTGGATGCAACCAGGTGACTTTACCTTCCTGCTGTCACAATATTCACATCACTTATGTATTACCAAGACAGCAATATAAGAAAGAATTCTACTACTCATTGCCATGAATATTTACCAATGTTTTGACACCAGTTCATAGTAAACATCCTCTGCACACACTAGTGATGTTGGCAAAATCCTTTACAAAACTTCTACATGTTTTGCCATCATAGCTTCTTCAGCAAGTAAATGTGTGTAAGATACTAATTGAAATACAAAAACATTCATACACTGCCTTGAAAAGGTGTTCATACCCCTTGACATTTTCCACATTTTGTCATATTACAACAAAAAATGTAAATGTATTTTATTGGGATTTTATGCAACACAAAGTGGCTCAAGCTCTGTCAGCTTGGATGGAGAGCGTCTGAACAGCAATTTTCAAGTCTTGCCACAGATTCTCAACTGGATTTAGGTCTGGACTTTGACTGGGCCATTGTAACACATGAATATGCTTTGATCTAAACCATTTTATTGTAGCTCGGGCTGTATGTCTAGGGTCGTTGTACTGCTGGAAGGTGAACCTCCACCCCAGTCTCAAGTCTTTTGCAGACTCTAACAGGTTTTCTTTTAAGATTTCCCTGTATTTGGCTCCATTCATCTTCCCATCAACTCTGACCAGCTTCCTTGTCCTTGCTGAAGAAAAGCATCCTTACAACATGATGCTACCACCACCATGTTTCACGGTGGGGGATTGTGTGTTCAGGGTGATGTGCAGTGTTAGTTTTCCACCACACATACTATTTTGCTTTTAGGCCAAAAAGTTTAATTTTGGTCTCATCTGACCAAAGCACCATCTGACCAGAGCACGTGTTTGCTGTATCCCCCACATGGCTTCCCGCAAACTACAAACAGGACTTCTTTTGGCTTTCTTTCAACAATTGCTTTCTTCTTGCTTATCTTCCATAAAGGCCAGATATGTGACGTGCATGACTAATACCGCGTATACACGATAGTATTTTCCGTCGGAAAAACCTTGGATGGTTTTTCCGACGGAATTCCACTCAAGCTTGGCTTGCATACACACGGTCACACAAAAGTTCTCTGAACTTTCAACCGTCAAAAACGCGGTGACATACAACACTACGATAAGCCGAGAAAATTAAGTTCAATGCTTCCGAGCATGCGTCAAATTGTTTCCGAGCATGCGTCTGAATTTTGCGCGTCGGAATTGCTACAGACGATCAGAATTTCCGATTGGAAATGTTTCCGTCGGAAAATTTGAGAACCAGCTCTCAAATTTTTGCTGGCGGAAATTCCGACAGGAAAAGTCAGATGGATCCTACACATGGTCGGAATTTCCGTCCAAAAGCTCACATCGGACTTTTCTTGTCGGAATTTCCGATCGTGTGTACGCGGCATAATAGTTGTTCTGTGGACAGATTCTTCCACCCGAGCTGTGGATCTCTGCAGCTCCTCCAAAGTTACCATGGGCCTCTTGACTGCTTCCCTTTGTGAGTTGTTCAAAGCTTGGGATATTGTTTTACAACCTAACCCCGCTTTAAACTTCACCACAACGTTATCCCTGACCTGTCTAGTGTGTTCCTTGGCCTTCATGATGCAGTTTGTTCACTAAGGTTCTCTAACAAATCTCTGAGGGCTTCACAGAATGGCTGTATGTATACTGAGATAAAATTACACACAAGTGGACTCCATTTACCAATTAGGTGACTTCTGAAGGCAATTGGTTCCACTACATTTTAGTTACGGGTATCAGAGTAAAGGGGCCTTAATACAAATGCACGCCACACTTTTCAAATTGAAAACCATTTTATAATTTTCCTTCCACTCTACAATTATGTGCCACTTTGTGAAGGTCTATCACATAAAATCCCAATAAAATACATTTACGCTTTTGGTTGTAACATGACAAAATGTGGAAAATTTCTAGGGGTATGAATACATTTTTTCAAGGCACTGTATAAGATATCAACAGACAAATATAATACAGTACCTTAAAGCAACATATATGCATGTGCTTACAAAAAAAAGCACCCACCCAAGTCCATTTTTACCACACACACCTTGGATTCAGACCACAAGGAGCATCCCCGGATGGAACAAAAGGTGATCCACTCCCACGGGCTGTACAGGATTCTCTCCTTTTGTTCCATCTGGTGGTGCTCCTTGTGGTTTGAATTTGAGGTGTGTTGAGTCTTGCGTTGTTCTCCTGTCCGCACATGCATATATGTAGATGCTTACTATGAAAACAAGAAAGATGCAGCGCTAAAAAAATGCATATACCCCAGATGGGTGTCTAGGGATGGTGTACTCAATATAAAGTGCTGTATAAAGTGCTAAATACATAAAAATTCAAGGAAAAATCCTAGAAGTGAAACAATAGGAAACATACAATATAGCAAAGTGTTGTGTGCAGTGCTATGTGCATATCAATACAAGGGATAATCCTGAAAATAAAAAGAACCATTCAAAGTGATGCAACAACAGACAAAATATGCAAACATATGATGACCAAAATTAATTGTGCATAGAATAACCTCTAAAAAAATAACTATTTTTGAAAAATCAGAAGACGTGAGTGATCACATGAGAGTCTTTGTAATATAAAGTTCAAAATGTCATATTCAGTCCCTTGAACCTGGTCACAGGGTGCTTAAATTCATAGGATAGGCTTCAGTATTATATCCTATGAATTTCAGCACCCTGTGACCAGGTTCAAGGGACTGAATACGACATTATGAACTTTATAATACAAGGACTCTCATGTGATCACTCACGTCTTCTGATTTTTCAAAAAGAGTTATTTCTTAGAGGTTATATTTGCATATTTTGTCTGTTGCTGCATCACTTTGAATGGTTCTTTTTATTTTCAGGATTATCCCTTGTATTGATATGCACATAGCACTGCACACAACACTCTGCTATATTGTATGTTTCCTATTGTTTAACTTCTAGGATTTTTTCTTGAATTTATATGTATTTAGCACTTTATATAGAGTACACCATCCCTAGACACCCATCTGGGGTATATGCATTTTTTTAGCGCTGCATCTTTCTTGTTTTTTTATCTTCTGCAAATAGTCTTATTGCTGATGCTGATGCTGGCAGCTCTCTGATATTAGTAGCGCAATTTTTTCTTCCACTCTTTTCATGATGTTTACTATGAACTTTATCAAGTTTTTATGTGGATTTTTGCATTATTTGTTATAGAATTTGTAAACATTTTAACTAGTATTTTGCTTGGTTAAAATATAAGCACCTAAAAAAAATACCAATCTCATCATTTGTACTATTTCTATATGTATTGCAAGGATGTGGTGCAATTGACATACACTTTCCACCCACAACTACACTTTTTTTTAATACTAAATAAATACAATCAAAACAGTTTTTTTGTTCCATTTCTTAGTCCGATGAAATATAAAAACACATAAAAATTTTGTGTTTTCAGCCAGCAGCTGGAGCCCGAATCTCCTTTTCATGTTTCCATGTTTTTCTGTAAAGTTGTCTATACACCTATTTATTTCTTTTGTCCAGCTTCTAGGCTGAACAAAAGAAATGTAACAAATTTCTTCATCCACACTAAACAGTGCAGACAGATGAATCTTCAACGTTTTATGTGAGAACGACCCCAAAGGATGTTGGACCGAGTGCTGCCAATGGGACATCAAGAACTGGCCAAAATTTGCACATTGTATGACCAGCCAAAAGCTTGAAAAGACCCCACCGTTTACAAAATTCAATGAGTCACCATAGCAAAGACAGCTCAGTATTAGGTTTTAGCCAAAAAGAGTAAGCTGCAAAACAAGAAGTATTTGCTATATCTCTTTAGCAAACTTTCCCTGCAGCACTTGGTTTCCCTTCACTATTTTCTTCAAATCAGATTTCATGGGGCTCAATTCTAAACCCTTCAATCTCACACTGTCTTTTCAGAAGTAAAAGCTGTGAGCCACTGAAAGACAGAATTTCAACTTAAATAGAAGCATACTTTTTCATAGTTTAACCTGGCTATAAACAGTTCAATATTGAACACAGTGGCGGCTGGTGCTCAAAATTTTTGGGGGGACGCAAACAAACTGAAAAATAAAAAAAAACATCAATTGCCACCACTGTGCCCATTAAACGCCCAAATACATTTGTCCCCAAATGCAGCCAGTTTCCCCCCAAATGCAGCCAGTTTCCCCCCAAATGCAGCCAGTTTCCCCCCAATGCAGCCAGTTTGTCCCCAAATGCAGACAGTTTTTCCCCTAATACAGCCAGTTTGTCCCCAAAATGCAGCCAGTTTGTCCCCAAATGCAGTCAGTTTGTCCACAAATACAGGCAGTTTGTCCCCAAATGCAGCCCCCTGCCAGAACACAACAGCACAGTGGGGGAGATTGCCGCACTAACATCGCTTGTGTTAGTACAGTGATCTGTAAGGTTTTTTCATTCAGTCTGCTGGGTTCAGTGCGTTCTCCACATTATTCTAGGTGAGGGCCTCATATAGCGATAGACCCGACATATGAAAAAAAAAAAGGGGGCATGAGATTTCCGAAATAAATTCCACACCCTTCAGGTCTGGTATGAATTTTAAGGGGGACCCTACACACAAGCAAAAAAAAAAAGAAATCATGAGGTTCCACCCAAATTCTCTACCAGATGCTCAGGGTCTAGTATGGATTTTAAGGGGAAAACCCATGCAAATCTCCTAGAATAAGAAAAGTGTGAGGTCCTCCCACAAATCCATACCAGATCCTTATTGGAGCCTGGAGCCTGGTAGACCAGGAAAGAACGGATTAGCATGTGCCCCACCCCTCATTACTGAACCATACCAGGTCACATGTTCTCAACATGTCGATGAGGACAAGGGCCTCTTTCCCACAATCCTGTCCCTGTGGTTGTGGGAGTCTGCGGGGGAGGGGGTTGATCAGAATTTGGGGGGCCCCCCTTTAATAATAAGGATATCTTCAGAAAATGGCCCCCTCCATGTGAATTAGTAGTGGCTACAAAAAAGAAAAAAGTCCCATGATGTACATCCATGGTGAATCACATTGTCCAATGACAATTTCCAATCCATCTTCCCTCCCCCGCCTTATTTTTTATTTCTTTCCTTATCTCTCTTCTCCTCCCTTCTCCCTCTCCCTCTCTCTCTTCCCCTCACTCCTTCTATGTGCCCTTCATCCCCCTTCCCCATGCTTTCCCTTTCCCTCCCCTCCCATACTCCCTTAATGTCAGCTCCTGTCTACCCATGAAGGATATAGACTTGAGGTCAAAATCTTGGTCATCCCACATTGATTCCCCTTGTCCACTTATCAGTAAAGTCATCCTTCTCATTGCTGAAATTTTGGGGGAAATAATTGCTAAGTGGCCTACTTTTGTAAAGCCTATCGATTTTGGAGTGACTTCAAGGAGGGCACAGGGAATTGTCATTAAAATGCCGGAATCTCATAATTAATTTACAACGTGTCCTGGTCATAACTGAGGAACACAATGGCATATGGTGAATGGGGTGGGTAAACCAATAGGACTGCAATTCTTTTTTTAGTGAGTCCGATATTTAGGGCAAGGCCAAGAAAGATTTGGAATTCATCAACTGTGATGGGCTTACACTAAAATGGACAGGCACAAATGGAATTGGGATTACTCGCTATGTACTGCTGGGCAAACAGCAACACACCACAAGTAAATTAAATTAATCTTTGGTGAAAAACAAATGAAAAACTGAAAGGGTGTAAAAATGTATGTTTTTACCTGAATGCCTGGTTGCGCGATAAATGGGGGGGATTATAGGTGGTGCTGAAATAGAAGGTAGCCGTAAAAGGATTTGAAAGTGTCTCTGGGACACCAGTACGGGCTGTAATCCTTTGTGGCTGATGCAACACCCCACTACTTGTGCTGGGCTTTTCATCAGGATGTACTGCGCTGCTGGCCACTTCACCAGGATGTACTGCACTACTGGTGCTTGTCTGCTGCGGTTTCATAGGATTTTCAGCATGCCTGACTGTTTTTGTAGGGGCCCATCCTTCTACATATACTTCTACATATACGACAGCTTTTAAGGAATCATTTACATAGTACTTCGAGTATGCCAGCTCACTACCGTTAGTGTAGTCTCAGTAACCTAAATATACTGAAAAAGTGTTACTAAACCCAGTAATGTGAAAATAGTTCATCCACCCCCCCCCCCCCCCCACAGTGCCCACAGCTTATAAATCTTTTTACAGTACAATAATGCCACTATATACCTTTTTGGATGATCTGTATACCATGGTTACATAATAAACTGCACTGTGAGAACGACACCAAAGGATGTTGGACCGAGTGCTGCCAATGGGACATCAAGAACTGGCCAAAATTTGCACATTGTATGACCAGCCAAAAGCTTGAAAAGACCCCACCGTTTACAAAATTCAATGAGTCACCATAGCAAAGACAGCTCAGTATTAGAGTAAGCTGCAAAACAAGAAGTATTTGCTATATCTCTTTAGAAAACTTTCCCTGCAGCACTTGGTTTCCCTTCACTATTTTCTTCAAATCAGATTTCATGGGGCTCAATTCTAAACCCTTCAATCTCACACTGTCTTTTCAGAAGTAAAAGCTGTGAGCCACTGAAAGACAGAATTTCAACTTAAATAGAAGCATACTTTTTCATAGTTTAACCTGGCTATAAACAGTTCAATATTGAACACAGTGGCGGCTGGTGCTCAAAATTTTTGGGGGACGCAAACAAACTGAAAAATAAAAAAAAACATCAATTGCCACCACTGTGCCCATTAAACGCCCAAATACATTTGTCCCCAAATGCAGCCAGTTTCCCCCCCAAATGCAGCCAGTTTGTCCACAAATGCAGCCAGTTTCCCCCCAATGCAGCCAGTTTGTCCCCAAATGCAGCCAGTTTTTCCCCTAATACAGCCAGTTTGTCCCCAAATGCAGCCAGTTTGTCCCCAAATGCAGCCAGTTTCCCCCCAAATACAGCCAGTTTGTCTCCAAATGCAGCCAGTTTGTCCCCAAATGCAGCCAGTTTGTCCCCAAATACAGTTTGTCCACAAATACAGGCAGTTTGTCACCAAATGCTGCCAGTTTGTCCCCAAATACAGGCAGTTTTTCCCCAAATGCAGCCAGTTTGTCCCCAAATGCAGCAAGTTTGTCCCCAAATGCAGCAAGTTTGTCCCCAAAATGCAGCCAGTTTGTCCCCAGCCCGCACTTACCTTCCTCGGGTCAGCGCCGTCCTCCTCCACGCTCCCTCATGTCTTCTTCCGTCCTCGAATGTCTTCTCCCGCCCTCGATGTCGCTTTAGCCAATCAGGTTACCGGTAATCAGATCCGGTGAACCTGATTGGCTGAGATGCGTGTCAGTCCAAACAAAGGAACGCACTCCCCGTGCGCCTCTTAATTAGCTATTCGGAAGCCGATTAGAGCCCTCAGGCTGTAATCGGAAAGCCTATCAGAGCCGCTGGCTCTGATAGACACTTCCACAGCCAACCAGCTGCCGTTATTCAGATGTCCGGCGCTCGCCAGGGGGCCGGCCATCTGAATAGTGGGCGGCGCGGCAGCGGCGACAATACATAGGTTCATGCAATGCATGAACCTATGTATTGTTTTTCAGTGGTGGTGCAGGAGCGAGAGGGGGTGGCGCTCCGGCGCCCTCTATGGACGCACCGCCACTGATTGAACATATCACTTATAAGAGCAAACTGAAATGTTTCTTATTGGAAAACTAGACAATCCTTTCTTGTTTTCAATGTAAACCATACACCTACCACTTTTATCTGTTGGGCGAATCACCCAACTACAGTAGCAGGTCCTGGTTGGATCAAGGATGGCAGATATCTCAACACCTGTATTTAGGGAGACACCTTGCCCATTGATGGCCAGTAGTGATGAGCCGAACACCCCCGGGTTCGGTTCGCACCAGAACCCGCGAACGGACCGAAAGTTCGAACGAACATTAGAACCCTATTAAATACAATGGATGCGAACGTTCGAATTCTAAAGTGCTAATTATAAAAACTATTATGCATGTTATTGTCCTAAAAAGGGTTTGGGAACCCGGGTTCTGCACCAGGGGACATGTATCAATGCAAAAATAAGTTTTAAAAACGGTCGTTTTCCGGGAGCAGTCATTTTAATGATGCATAAAGTGAAAAAAAAAAGTCAAATATTCCTTTAAATATCGTACCTGGGGGGTGTCTAAAGTATGCCTGTGAAGTGCCACGTGTTTCCCGTGTTTAGAACTGTCCCTGCACAAAATGACACTTCTAAAGGAAAAAAAAGCCATTTAAAACTGCTTGCGGCTTTAATGTAATGTCTGGTCCCGGTAATATGGATGAAAATCTTTAAGAAAAATGGCATAGCTACCCCATGACCCCCCCCCTACCCCAGCCCATTACCAGCCCCTTTGGGTCTTGTATGGATATTAAGGGGAACCCCGCACATAAAATAAAAAAGGCCCTATATACTCTGAACAGCCGTATACAGGCGGTGCATACAAGACAGGGACTGTAGGTTTGTTCTTATGTAGAATCTGTTTGTAATTTTGAACAGGTACATTGTTGAAGTGTAGCTCCAGACCAAAAATCTATTTTTAAACTTTTTGGAAAACATAGGTAAGGGTTATCACCCCTGTAACATTTGTTTTGCTGTCTGTGCCCCTGTTCAGAACATTTCACCTCACTTTCCGTCCTAATGACAACTGTTTTTGAAATGTGGTGTTTTTCTTGAAACAAGGATTGCTGATAAAGCATCAGTACAGAGGAGACACCTTTCTCCCATATTTATTCTTACAGGAGAGAATTTTCCTTCCTAGTGGTAGATTTCCTCTCACTTCCTGTTGTCTTCTTGCGTTTGCAAGTAGGAGTCGTTTGTAAGTTGGATGTTTGAAAGTAGGGACCTGCCGTATATACTCTGCAGAAATAGGCCCCTTAGTTGTTGGTGTTGGCACAACACTGTAAGCACTCACAGTTACTCTTGGTTGGTGCTGGAACGCCCTGCTGTCAACTATTATATCAGGAATTTTAATTACATATAATTGTTGAACAGTGGTAGTAAAAATTGGGCCTTTGATGGTGGTGCTGGTGCCACAACACTGTAAGCCCTGACAGTTACTCTTGGTGGGTGCAGCAATGGGCCCTGCTGTGAATTATTAGATCAAGAATTGTAATTACATGCCCCTGTTGAACAGGGGCTGAAAAATTGGGCCTTAGGCACTGGTGGCACAACACTGCAACCCTTCACAGATACTGTACTTGGAGCACAGCAATGAGCCCTGTTGCAAAGTATTGCTTCAAAAATTGTAATGACACGCCCCTGTTAAACAGGGGCTGAAAAATTGGGCCTTAGGCACTGGTGGCACAACACTGCAACTCCTCACAGATACTGTACTTGGAGCACAGCAATGAGCCCTGTTGCAAAGTATTGCTTCAAAAATTGTAATTACACGCCCCTGTTAAACAGGGGCTGAAAAATTGGGCGTTAGGCACTGGTGGCGGCACCCATAAACAAAAATGATCTTCCAAGCTATCATCATCAATCGTATCATTGAGGACTCGGAGGAGGAGGATAGCCAGTCAACATAACAGCACAGGCACTCAGCATCAGCATCAGTCTTGAAGGGATGTGACATTTTAAAATCAATTAGTCTGTTATATCAGCATCAGGTGTGTGGTAGCTGGTGGTGATCCAAGACTGGTTCATCTTGATGAAAGTCAGTCGATCAACCGAGTCGGTGGACAGGCGCACCCTGTGATCCGTGACAAATCCTCCAGCAGCACTGAATGTGCGTTCCGAAAGAACGCTGGATGCAGGACAGGCCAGTAGCTCAATTGCATACTGTGCAAGCTCTGGCCAGTGATCCATCCTCAAGACCCAGTAAGCCAGAGGATTTTCGGTGGGGAAGGTGTCCAAGTCTGACCTTGCCCCTAGATATTCCTGCACCATGTTTATCAGACGCTGGCGATGGTTGCTGGAACCGATCATACTTTGGGGCTGCGGACTAAAGAATTGTCTGAACGCATCGGTCAGACGGCCACCTTCCCCACCGCTCCTTCTTTGACTGGCCGAAGCCTCAGCAACTCGTTGTCCAGGACCAGGAGTTTGCAACCTCCCAGTCTCTGGGAACGCGTTGCACAGACCTTTCTGCAAGGCCTCCCGGAGTTGTCTCATCCTCTGCTCCCTCTGCGACGGTAACATAAGGTCCGCAACCTTACCCTTGTACCGTGGATCAAGGAGAGTGGCCAGCCAGTAATGGTCCCTCTCCTTGATCCGAAGAATACGAGGATCCTTCCGCAGACTTTGCAGGATCAGGGAGGCCATGCAGCGTAGGTTTGCTGAGGCATTCGCTCCGGAGTCCTCTGGGTCACTAAGGACGACATGATCCGCAGCCACCTCCTCCCAGCCACGTACAAGTCCACTGGTTTCTTGGGACTGTAAATCATCCCTAAAAGACTGCTGCTGATGATGCTGAGTGCCAGCCTCCACCTCCATGCTGACACAATCCTCCTCCTCCTCCTCCTCCTCCTCCTCCTCTTCCTGTGCGATGGGTGGGACAGAAGGAACACTGTCTGGGTAAAGGGGGCCTTGAGAGGCAAGGAAGTCCTCCTCTTCCTGCCTCTGTTCTACCTCAAGTGCCCTGTCCATTATTCCACGCAGCGTGTGCTCCAACAGGTGGACAAGAGGTACAGTGTCACTGATGCATGCACTGTCACTGCTCACCATCCTCGTGGCCTCCTCAAATGGTGCCAGGACAGTGCATGCATCCCTGATCATGCCCCACTGGCGTGGAGAAAAAAAACCAAGCTCCCCTGACCCTGTCCTGGTGCCGTAGTCGCACAGGTACTCATTGATGGCCCTCTGCTGCGTGTGCAGCCGCTGCAGCATGGCCAACGTTGAGTTCCACCTGGTGGGCATGTCACATATAAGGCGGTTCTTGGGCAGGTTCAACTCCTTTTGCAGCTCAGCCAGGCGAGCACTGGCATTATAAGATCTGCGGAAATGCACACAGACTTTCCTGGCCTGCCTCAGGACATCCTGTAAGCCCGGGTACCTGCCCAAGAAGCGCTGCACCACCAGGTTAAGGACGTGAGCCACACAGGGCACATGGGTCAGTTGTCCCTGTCGGAGGGCGGAGAGGAGGTTGGTGCCATTGTCGCAAACCACCATTCCTGGCTTAAGCTGGCGTGGCGTCAACCACCTCTCGGCCTGGCCCTGCAGAGCAGACAGGACCTCTGCCCCAGTGTGGCTTCTGTCCCCCAAACACACCAGCGCAAGCACGGCATGGCATCTTTTTGCCTGCGTACTTGCGTAGCCCCGTGAACGGCTACGGAGCACCGCTGGTTCATAGGACAAACCACAGGAAGAGGCCATGGAGGAAGAAGAAGAGGAGGGGGTGGAGGAGAGAGGTGTGTCACAACCAGTAGTAGCATTTTGGAGGCGTGGCGGTGGGACAACCTCCAACACTACTGCACCTTGTCCTGAATCCTTCCCAGCTGCCAAAAGAGTGACCCAATGGGCCGTGAAAGAAAGGTAACGTCCCTGTCCATGCCTGCTGGACCATGAGTCAGCGGTAATATGCACCTTACCGCTGACCGCCCTGTCCAGCGAGGCCAAGACATTGCCTTCCACATGCCGGTAGAGAGCCGGAATAGCCTTCCGTGAGAAAAAGTGGCGTTTGGGAACCTGCCACTGAGGAACCGCACATTGCACAAACTCACGGAAGGGGGCCGAGTCTACCAACTGAAAAGGCAGCAGTTGAAGCGCTAGCAATTTAGCCAAGCTAGCATTCAACCGCTGGGCATGTGGATGGCTGGGAGTGAACTTCTTTCGACGGTCCAGCAGCTGGGGCAGGGAAATTTGCCTGCTAGAATCGGACGTCGGTGTACTGCTAGCAGAGTGGGCGCAAGTACTTGGCTGTGACACACCTAATTCTACACCTTCATTCCTCTCAGTGCATGTTTCAGAGAGGACTGAAGTTATAGTGGGGTTGGAGATCCCAGCTGATGCGGTGCAAGGAGAGGTCCGCTTTGTTCTTTGGTGTGGGTCTTTGAGGTAGGCTTGCCAACGAGCTGCATGGCAGGTCAACATATGTCTGGTCAGGCATGTGGTACCCAAGCGGCTGATGTTTTGGCCACGCGATATACGCTTGAGACATATGTTGCAAACAGCAGCTGTGCGATCTGATGCACTAGCCTCAAAAAAGGCCCACACCAAAGAACTTTTTGAATGACGGGCAGAGGCAGCGCCCTGCACAGGCGGAGCTCTGCGGTGTGATTCCGTCGGTGTACTGCCCTTACGCTGGCCACCAAAGGGCATCCTGCCTCGTTGGAGATGTGCCTCCTCCTCATCCTCCTCCTCCTCCTCTCTCCTATTAGGCACCCACGTGGAGTCATTGACCTCATCATCCCCTCCCTCCTCATCACTGGAGCCAATCTGGCAGTATGCTGCAGCTGCTGGAACATGACTGCCAGATTGGTGTCCTTCTTGAGCATCCCCTCTGTCTGCTCTCACGCTACTGCCTTCCTCTAGCTGGGTTTCATCATCAGACCCTTCGAAACGCTGGGCATCCTCCTGGAGCATGTACCCAACACTGTGCTGAAACAGTTCGGGGGACTCCTCAGGAGGAGGACATGGTGGGTCTAGGGAAGGAGTGACTGATGATTTGTCTGACATTGATACCAGGGAAGACGACGCTTTGGCAGCTGCTTTTCCAGTACCCTGAGCCTGGGTGAGAGAGGATGAGGAGGAGGAGGAGGGCTTGGTCATCCACTCTACCAAGTCTTCGGCATGATGTGGCTCAACATGTCCAGCTGCCGAAAAGAAGGACAAGCGTGTCCCATGGCCATGTGCTGATGACAATGCACCGCGTCCACGACCAGCACTGTTGCCCCCAGACACAGAGCCTGCTTGCCCTCTTTTATTGCCTCCTGACTGTCTGCCTCTCCTTGTTTGCCTTCCAGACATTCTAATAGATGGCCTGCAGGGAGATGGGAAAAAAGCAATAAGGGCTACCTTCAGGTGTCCTTCTCTGTCCCTTGAAACAAGGACTTTCACAGTGAAAGAAACTGACACTGTCCCTACCTAGAGTTTTCTGTCCCTAGAATAAATGTTTTTTTTAATCACAATATAGCACAAGGACAATTCACTCAATGTCTCTCCAGGTCCCTGGAAACAAGGACTTGCAGAGTGAAAGAAACTGACACTGTCCCTACCTAGAGTTTTCTGTCCCTAGAATAAATGTTTTTTTTAATCACAATATAGCACAAGGACAATTAACTCACTGTCCTTACAGGTCCCTGGAAACAAGGACTTGCAGAGTGAAAGAAACTGACACTGTCCCTACCTAGAGTTTTCTGTCCCTAGAATAAATGTTTTTTTTAATCACAATATAGCACAAGGACAATTAACTCACTGTCCTTACAGGTCCCTGGAAACAAGGACTTGCAGAGTGAAAGAAAAAAACACTCTCCCTACCTAGAGTTTTCTGTCCCTAGAAAAAATGTTTTTTTTAATCACAATATAGCACAAGGAAAATTAACTCACTGTCCTTACAGGTCCCTGGAAACAAGGACTTGCAGAGTGAAAGAAAAAAAACACTCTCCCTACCTACAGTTTTCTGTCCCTAGAAAAAATGTTTTTTTTAATCACAATATAGCACAAGGAAAATTAACTCACTGTCCTTACAGGTCCCTGGAAACAAGGACTTGCAGAGTGAAAGAAACTGACACTGTCCCTACCTAGAGTTTTCTGTCCCTAGAATAAATGTTTTTTTTAATCACAATATAGCACAAGGAAAATTAACTCACTGTCCTTACAGGTCCCTGGAAACAAGGACTTGCAGAGTGAAAGAAACTGACACTGTCCCTACCTAGAGTTTTCTGTCCCTAGAATAAATGTTTTTTTTAAGCACAATATAGCACAAGGACAATTAACTCACTGTCCTTACAGGTCCCTGGAAACAAGGACTTGCAGAGTGAAAGAAAAAAAACACTCTCCCTACCTACAGTTTTCTGTCCCTAGAAAAAATGTTTTTTTTAATCACAATATAGCACAAGGAAAATTAACTCACTGTCCTTACAGGTCCCTGGAAACAAGGACTTGCAGAGTGAAAGAAACTGACACTGTCCCTACCTAGAGTTTTCTGTCCCTAGAATAAATGTTTTTTTTAATCACAATATAGCACAAGGACAATTAACTCACTGTCCTTACAGGTCCCTGGAAACAAGGACTTGCAGAGTGAAAGAAACTGACACTGTCCCTACCTAGAGTTTTCTGTCCCTAGAATAAATGTTTTTTTTAAGCACAATATAGCACAAGGACAATTAACTCACTGTCCTTACAGGTCCCTGGAAACAAGGACTTGCAGAGTGAAAGAAAAAAAACACTCTCCCTACCTACAGTTTTCTGTCCCTAGAAAAAATGTTTTTTTTAATCACAATATAGCACAAGGAAAATTAACTCACTGTCCTTACAGGTCCCTGGAAACAAGGACTTGCAGAGTGAAAGAAACTGACACTGTCCCTACCTAGAGTTTTCTGTCCCTAGAATAAATGTTTTTTTTAATCACAATATAGCACAAGGACAATTAACTCACTGTCCTTACAGGTCCCTGGAAACAAGGACTTGCAGAGTGAAAGAAACTGACACTGTCCCTACCTAGAGTTTTCTGTCCCTAGAATAAATGTTTTTTTTAAGCACAATATAGCACAAGGAAAATTAACTCACTGTCCTTACAGGTCCCTGGAAACAAGGACTTGCAGAGTGAAAGAAACTGACACTGTCCCTACCTAGAGTTTTCTGTCCCTAGAATAAATGTTTTTTTTAATCACAATATAGCACAAGGAAAATTAACTCACTGTCCTTACAGGTCCCTGGAAACAAGGACTTGCAGAGTGAAAGAAACTGACACTGTCCCTACCTAGAGTTTTCTGTCCCTAGAATAAATGTTTTTTTTAAGCACAATATAGCACAAGGACAATTAACTCACTGTCCTTACAGGTCCCTGGAAACAAGGACTTGCAGAGTGAAAGAAAAAAAACACTCTCCCTACCTACAGTTTTCTGTCCCTAGAAAAAATGTTTTTTTTAATCACAATATAGCACAAGGAAAATTAACTCACTGTCCTTACAGGTCCCTGGAAACAAGGACTTGCAGAGTGAAAGAAACTGACACTGTCCCTACCTAGAGTTTTCTGTCCCTAGAATAAATGTTTTTTTTAATCACAATATAGCACAAGGACAATTAACTCACTGTCCTTACAGGTCCCTGGAAACAAGGACTTGCAGAGTGAAAGAAAAAAAACACTCTCCCTACCTACAGTTTTCTGTCCCTAGAAAAAATGTTTTTTTTAATCACAATATAGCACAAGGAAAATTAACTCACTGTCCTTACAGGTCCCTGGAAACAAGGACTTGCAGAGTGAAAGAAACTGACACTGTCCCTACCTAGAGTTTTCTGTCCCTAGAATAAATGTTTTTTTTAATCACAATATAGCACAAGGACAATTAACTCACTGTCCTTACAGGTCCCTGGAAACAAGGACTTGCAGAGTGAAAGAAACTGACACTGTCCCTACCTAGAGTTTTCTGTCCCTAGAATAAATGTTTTTTTTAAGCACAATATAGCACAAGGACAATTAACTCACTGTCCTTACAGGTCCCTGGAAACAAGGACTTGCAGAGTGAAAGAAAAAAAACACTCTCCCTACCTACAGTTTTCTGTCCCTAGAAAAAATGTTTTTTTTAATCACAATATAGCACAAGGAAAATTAACTCACTGTCCTTACAGGTCCCTGGAAACAAGGACTTGCAGAGTGAAAGAAACTGACACTGTCCCTACCTAGAGTTTTCTGTCCCTAGAATAAATGTTTTTTTTAATCACAATATAGCACAAGGACAATTAACTCACTGTCCTTACAGGTCCCTGGAAACAAGGACTTGCAGAGTGAAAGAAACTGACACTGTCCCTACCTAGAGTTTTCTGTCCCTAGAATAAATGTTTTTTTTAAGCACAATATAGCACAAGGACAATTAACTCACTGTCCTTACAGGTCCCTGGAAACAAGGACTTGCAGAGTGAAAGAAACTGACACTGTCCCTACCTAGAGTTTTCTGTCCCTAGAATAAATGTTTTTTTTAAGCACACTATAGCAGAAGCACAAAACACACTGACACTCTCCCTACCTATCCTTCTCTTTCCCTAAACTAAAGGAATCCAGGTTAAGCAAGAAAGAAATAACAGTCACTGTCCCTGCCTATGCTACTCTATCCCTGCTCCGGAACACACTACACTAGGCCGCCGTGCTGGCGGCCTTTTATAGTGTGGGGCGTGTACTAAACACCCTCAGCAATAATTGGCCACAGGCATCCTGCCTGTGGCCAATCATTGCTCTCCTCGCTGCCGGCGCTGTGATTGGCCAAGCATGCGGGGTCACAGTGCATGCTTGGCCAATCACAGCGCCTGGATGACACTGCGATGGCGTAGTGCATTGTGGGCCGTTCGCGTCACTCGAATTTGGCGCGAACGGCCCAAATCGTTCGATCTTCGTCGAACGATCGAACAGCCAATGTTCGAGTCGAACGTATGTTCGACTCGAACACGAAGCTCATCCCTAATGGCCAGCTTTAAAGACTATTTACACTGCAGCATTGTGGCAATGTGTTTATTACCACAACACACATTGCTACATTGTGCTGCCATTTATTTTAAACACTACCCCAACACACTTCCACAATATCCCTGCATTACAACACTCCACAATGTACACTGCACACAAATTGTGCTTGTCTGTTTTTTGGGCATTGTGGTATATTGGGAACCCATTTAAATGGAGGCACATTAATGCAATGCAACAGAATGTGAATGCATAAATGGGTCCTTATGCCTAATACACACAATCGTTTTTCATGCCGTTAAAAATGCCATTAAAAAAAATGGCCATTAAAAATGATTGTGTGTAGGCTCCAGAGCATTTTTAACGACGTGAAAAAGGCCATTAAAAATTTCGAACATGCTCTCTTTTTTTCACGTCGTTTTTCATGTCGTTTTTTTTAACGACGTGAAAAACGATAGTGTGTATGCTTTAACGACGTGAAAAAAACGCGCATGCTCAGAATCAAGTATGAGACAGGAGCGCTCGTTCTGGTAAAACTAGCGTTCGTAATGGAGATAGCACATTCGTCACGCAGTCACGGACTGAAAAGCACGAGACTGAAAAGAGCGAATCGTCGCTCAACAAACTTTACTAACATGAAGGGTGGCGCCATTCGAACGGAACTTCCCCTTTATAGTGCCGTCGTATGTGTTGTACGTCACTGCGCTTTGCTTGATCGTTTTTTAAAATGATCGTGTGTACGCAAGACAGGCTTGAGAGGAAACATGAAAAAAAACTACGTGAAAAACGGCAAGAAAAAAAATGGTAAGAAAAACGATCGTGTGTATGGGGCATTAGTTGTGCCATCAAAAAGCAAGGTCATTGTAAACAATAATGGAAAAAAAACTACTGTAATAAGCTAAGTTAAAAATTAGACTGTAGAAAAACTATTTATGATGTAAAATAAGTATTTGTACTTTTTCATCCATGGATGCAACAGATGAAATGTCTCAGCACTAGCCAAGACTACATTCATTCATCTTCCAGATAAAAAATAAATAGGTTATTCTAAGGCAGTGACCATAAATTTTCTCTCTGACAACAGTAATATATTTAGGTATAGAGATATTTTAAAGCAGAACTAAATTGCATTGTGTGCAAGCTTTTGACATAATGTGCAATTATGCACAGCATACTTGCACATTATGGGACACTTACCTCTCGGATGGTGCCATCATCTGCCTGCAATGGTCTTCTTGGCCCACTGGGTGGCCACTAATCATGTAACTTCTTTTAACACCTTTGAATGCGGAGATTAAGTACTATCCATTCCAAGAGAAAAATTGCTAGGTGAGTGGAAAACTGTTTTTTGACAAAGGCACTGCTAGCAATATTTCTAAGTTGGACTTTAGTTCTGCTTTATGCAATTCTAATAAAGAGAGAGTCAAGATGGTTGGTTCAAGTGAGTTACAGTATACTACTGGAAATCGTGACAAAATGACAAAGGAGGTATCCAGAGTCCTATGGAGCTGTTACTTTCTGACCACTTCAAAGGAAGACCGAACACTACAAATGAACCAACAACATAGCAAAGATATCAATCTTATTGCTGTATTTTTATGCATACCGTGTTTCCCCGAAAATAAGCCCGGGTCTTATATTAATTTTGGCAACAAAAGACACAGTAGGACTTATTTTCGGGGTAGGTTTTACCATATAATGTGATGTCTTCTCTCCCCCACTCTCTCCCTGCCTGACAGGAATCCCCAGTGTGAACTGTGGTAAAATGTTTGTAAAATCCTATAATCCACTCTATTACACTAGTATATAATGTACAATATGTGTGTTTCTGTAATATAATTGTGCCAAAGACCTTCGTTATAGCGCCGATCTGTGCTTCTGTGAGCCACCGGATCTCTCTTTCCCACAATTATATTACAGAAACACACACATTGTACATTATATACTACTGTGATAGAGTGGATTATAGGATGTTACAAGCATTTTAAACTAGGGTTTATTTTTGGGGTGGGGCTTATATTGCAGCTCTCCTTGAAAATAGCGCTAGGTCCTATTTTCGGGGTAGGTCTTATTTTCAGGGAAACACAGTACCTTAAAACTTTTAAAAGTTGATGAAGAAGGAAACTTTTAATTTTTAGACAAAATGCATAGCCTTTTCCAGTCATCTTTCTATAATTTCAGACATCAAACGTTAATACATTCTGTTTATAATGTATGTTCATATTTTACAGACATTTAAAATAATTGATATCAGCAAAAAAGAAAAAAGAAAGAAAATGAGCCAAAAATTAACATGTTGACACTTTTGAACTGTGTTGCCTATAGCTAACAAACCTAATCACCCCTCTGGAGTAAATAATAAGAAAATGAAAGCAAACATTTGACAAAATATTTGTTTATATAGGTGAAAACAATAAACACAACTTTTTTTCAACATTAAGGGCTCTTTCACACGGGGCGGATCCGTGCAGATCCGCCCTGTGAAGCTCCGCTTGCTCAGCGGGGATCGCTCCGTTGATCCCCGCTGAGCCGGTGGATGACTGGGCGGTCCCCGCACACTGTGCAGGGACCGCCCTGTCAGAGCGCCGCTCTCCCCTATGGGGAATCGGATGACGACGGACCGTAGAGTCCGTTGTCATCCGATCCGCTCCGCCGACGGAAGGAAAAATAGGGTTTTCCTCCGTCACACTTTGGCGGAGCGGATGTCAGCGGACATGTCTCCGCTGACATCCGTGCCTCCATAGGGGTACATGGAGGATCCGTTTCAGGTCCGCCTAAAAAACTGACAGGCGGACCTGAACGGACCTCCGTGTGAAAGGGGCCTTATAGTCTTTTTTCCTTTATATAGCAAAAAAAAAAAAAAAACAGTGGTGATTAAATACCACCAAAAGAAAGCTTTATCTGTCTCAAAAAAGTAATATAACATTTATTTAGGTACAGTAGTGCATGACTGAGTAATTGTCACTCAAAGTGAAACAGTGCTGAAAACAGAAAAACAGCCCTGCCAGTAACATTCCGGTCTTCAAGTGGTTAAATTGCCAAAGAAAATCTTTGTAAACAATCTGTTTGTAAACAAAGTGGCTGGGATTCCAGTCACCTATACCAGACCCTAAGGTTGGGTACACACAGACCGAAAATCTTTGAAAAACGGTTGGTCCAGTGTGTACAGCTCCCTGTCTGGCAGGAGCCGGTCTCCTGACCGGCTTCTGACGAACGAGCATGCTTGAAAACCAGCATCTGACAGCTGTAAGCAGTGATCAGTGTGTTCTGGCGGGGGGGGGGGGGGTCGGACCAGTCCCCCTGCCAGAACACAAAAGCACAGTGGGGGAGATTGCCGCACTAACATTGCTTGTGTTAGTACAGTGATCTGTAAGGTTTTTTCATTCAGTCTGCTGGGTTCAGTGTGTTCTCCACATTATTCTAGGTGAGGGCCTCCTATAGCGATAGACCCGACATACAAAAAAAAAATAGGGGGCATGAGATTCCCGAAATAAATTCCACACCCTTCAGGTCTGGTATGAATATTAAGGGGGACCCTACACACAAGCAAAAAAAAAAAAAAAGAAATCATGAGGTTCCACCCAAATTCTCTACCAGATGCTCAGGTTCTAGTATGGATTTTAAGGGGAAAACCCATGCAAATATCCTAGAATAAGAAAAGTGTGACGTCCTCCCACAAATCCATACCAGATCCTTATTGGAGCCTGGAGCCTGGTAGACCAGGAAAGAACGGATGAGCATGTGACCCACCCCTCATTACTGAACCATACCAGGTCACATGTTCTCAACATGTCGATGAGGACAAGGGCCTATTTCCCACAATCCTTTCCTTGTGGTTGTGGGAGTCTGCGGGGGAGGGGGTTGATCAGAATTTGGGGGGCCCCCCTTTAATAATAAGGATATCTTCAGAAAATGGCCCCCTCCATGTGAATTAGTAGTGGCTACAAAAAAGAAAAAAGTCCCATGATGTACATCCATGGTGAATCACATTGTCCAATGACAATTTCCAATCCATCTTCCCTCCCCCGCCTTATTTTTTATTTCTTTCCTTATCTCTCTTCTCCTCCCTTCTCCCTCTCCCTCTCTCTCTTCCCCTCACTCCTTCTATGTGCCCTTCATCCCCCTTCCCCATGCTTTCCCTTTCCCTCCCCTCCCATACTCCCTTAATGTCAGCTCCTGTCTACCCATGAAGGATATAGACTTGAGGTCAAAATCTTGGTCATCCCACATTGATTCCCCTTGTCCACTTATCAGTAGTGATGAGCCGAACACCCCCGGGTTCGGTTCGCACCAGAACCCGCGAACGGACCGAAAGTTCGCACAAACTTTAGTACCCTATTAAATACAATGGATGCGAACGTTCGAAATCTAAAGTGCTAATTATAACGACTATTATGCATGTTATTGTCCTAAAAAGGGTTTGGGAACCCGGGTTCTGCACCAGGGGACATGTATCAATCCAAAAAAAAGTTTTAAAAACGGCCGTTTTTCGGGAGCAGTCATTTTAATGATGCATAAAGTGAAAAAAAAAAAGTCAAATATTCCTTTAACCACTTAAGCCCCGGACCATTTGGTAGCTAAAGGACCAGAGGTGAATTCAGAATTTTGCACTGCGCTGCTTTAACTGTAAATTGTGCGGACATGCAATGTTGTACCCAAACGAAATTTGCGTCCTTTTCTTCCCACAAATAGAGCTTTCTTTTAATGGTATTTGATTGCCTCTGCGATTTTTATTTTTTGCGATATAAACGGAAAAAGACCGAAAATTTTGAAAAAAAATGATATTTTCTACTTTTTGTTATAAGAAAAATCGAATAAACTCAATTGTAGTCATACATTTAGGCCAAAATGTATTCAGCCACATGTTTTTAGTAAAAAAAATGTCAATAAGCGTATATTTATTGGTTTGCGCAAAAGTTATAGAGTTTACAAACTAGGGTACATTTTCTGAAATTTACACAGCTTTAAATTTATGACTGCCTATCTCATTTCTTGAGGTGCTAAAATGACAGGGCAGTACAAAACCCCCCCCAAATGACCCCATTTTGGAAAGTAGACACCCCAAGGAAATTGCTGAGAGGCATGTTGAGCCCATTGAATTTTTTATTTTTTTGTCCCAAGTGATTGAATAATGACTAAAAAAAAAAAAAAAATTACAAAAAGTTGTCACTAAATGATTTATTGCTCACACATGCCATGGTTATATGTGGAATTTCACCCCAAAATACATTTTGCTGCTTCTCCTGAGTACGGGGATACCACATGTGTGGGACTTTTTGGGAGCCTAGCCGCGTACGGGACCCCGGAAACCAAGCACCGCCTTCAGGATTTCTAAGGGCGCAAATTTTTGATTTCACTCCTCACTACCTATCACAGTTTCGAAGGCCATAAAATGCCAAAATAGCACAACCCCCCCCCCCCAAATGACCCCATTTTAGAAAGTAGACACCCCAAGGAAATTGCTGAGAGGCCTGTTGAGCCCATTGAATATATTTTTTTTTTGTCCCAAGTGATTGAATAATGACAAAAAAAAAAAAAAAAATTACAAAAAGTTGTCACTAAATGATATATTGCTCACACATGCCATGGTTATATGTGGAATTACACCCCAAAATACATTTTTCTGCTTCTCCTGAGTACGGGGATACCACATGTGTGGGACTTTTTAGGAGCCTAGCCGCGTACGGGACCCCGGAAACCAAGCACCGCCTTCAGGATTTCTAGGCACAAATTTTTGATTTCACTCCTCACTACCTATCACAGTTTCGAAGGCCATAAAATGCCAAAATCACACAAAACCCCCCCAAATGACCCCATTTTGGAATATAGACACCCCAAGCTATTTGCTGAGAGGAATGGCGAGTATTTTACAGCTCTCATTTGTTTTTGAAAATGAAGAAAGAAAATATATATATATATATATTTTTTTTTTTTCAATTTTCAAAACTTTGTGACAAAAAGCGAGATCTGCAAAATACTCACAATACCTCTCAGCAAATAGCTTGGGGTGTCTACTTTCCAAAATGGGGTCATTTGGGGGGGGGGGGGTTTGTGCTATCTGGGCATTCCATGGCCTCCGAAACTGTGATAGGCAGTGAGAAGTGAAATCAAAAATTTACACCCTTAGAAAGCCTGAAGGCGGTGCTTGGTTTTTGGGGTCCCGTACGTGGCTAGGCTCCCAAAAAGTCTCACACATGTGGTATCCCCGTACTCAGGAGAAGCAACAGAATGTATTTTGGGGTGTAATTCCACATATGCCCATGGCATGTTTGAGCAATATATCATTTAGTGACAACTTTGTGCCAAAAATAAATAAAAAATTGTCGTTTTTCCGCAACTTGTGTCAACATATAAAATATTCCATGGACTCGACATGCCTCTCAGTATATAGCTTGGGGTGTCTACTTTCCAAAATGGGGTCATTTGGGGGGGGGTTTGAACTGTTCTGCCATTTTATACACAACATTAGGAAGCTTACATCCACTCTTCTAACCACTTGAAGACAAAGCCCTTTTTGACACTTTTTGTTTACATGAAAACATTTTTTTTTTTGCAAGAAAATTATGTTGAACCCCCAAACATTATATATATTTTTAAAGCAAAGGCCCTACAGATTAAAATGGTGGGTGTTGCATTTTTTTTTTCTACACAGTATTTGCGCAGCGATTTTTCAAACGCATTTTTTGGGTTAAAAAATACACTTTTTTTAATTTTAATGCACTAAAACACACTATATTGCCCAAATGTTTGATGAAATAAAAAAGATGATCTTAGGCCGAGTACATAGATACCAAACACGACATGCTTTAAAATTTCGCACAAACGCGCATTGGCGACAAACTACATACATTTTTAAAAGCCTTTAAAAGCCTTTACAGGTTACCCCAGTAGATTTACAGAGGAGGTCTACTGCTAAAATGATTGCCCTCGATCTGACCTTCGTGGTGATACCTCACATGCATGGTGCAATTGCTGTTTACATATGACGCCAGACCGACGCTTGCGTTCGCCATTGGGCAAGAGCAGGGCAGGACAGGGGTGCTTTTTTTTTTCTTTTTTTTTTATTATTAATTTTGCTTTTTTATTTTATTTTTAAATTGTTCCTTCCAAGTATTTTTTTTTTTTATCATTTTTATTGTTATCTCAGGGAATGTAAATATCCCCTATGATAGCAATAGGTAGTGACAGGTACTCTTTTTTTGAAAAAACTGGGGTCTTCTAGACCCTAGATTTTTCCTCTGCCCTCAAAGCATCTGACCACACCAAGATCGGTGTGATAAAATGCTTTCCCAATTTCCCAATGGCGCTTTTTATATCCGGGGGGGGCATTCCCTCCCACTGCTTGTAAAAGCAGTCCAGAGGCTAATTAGCCGCTAGGATTGCTTTTACATGAAAGCCGGCCGCAGGCTGAAAAGAATGATACCAAGATGATACCTAAACCCGCAGGCATCATTCTGGTATAAACATTCAAAGTCCAGCAACATACCAGTACGTTGCTGGTCCTTGTTGGACATGTATTGTAATCTTTTTATTTCATGCAGCCAGTTGGCTGAACGAAAAAAGAGATTGATCGGTGGGTATGCCCACCATTAGAATACCGCCCTTCATCCACCCACTTCCAATGATGGGCATACACGCACCATTTATATATGCCGAAGCATGGGGGCATCCTCCCGCAAAAAAGTTATGCCGCACACACATGGTCCGACTTTTCCACGGGCAAGCCTCCGTCGGAATTTCGACCGTATGTACGCGGCATTAGGAGCAAAATCGCTCCTCCGCCCCTGCTGCCCCAATGCTTCGGCATATTTGCTTTTTTTTTTTAACTGTGGTGGTGAAATCACCTCCTACAGCACTGGAGTCGCAGGGATCAGGCCTGTCTCTGCGAACGCTGCAGTTATGTGTGTTTTTGTTTTGTAAGTGACAGTGATCGATCGATACTGCACTTGGGTGGCCTGGGCTGGACGGAGGGGCAAAACGCAGGTGCCAGCAGGTATCTGGGCTGATCCCGCTAACACTGCGTTTTTGGGAACCCTAAACTGCTGGGGACGCTAGTATAGATCAGATCAGATATTGATCTGTTCAGATACTATACCACTAAGGGGGGTGTATGCTTCACGCGTGGGTGTTAGCGTTACTGGCACTAACCTGACGCTGCTTGGGGTGTGACTCAGACCCTCTCTGATGCTAAAACCTAATTGATATCACCCGCCGGGCGATCAGGGGGTTAAACCTTTATTGGGTTATATACACGGCGGGTGCCCTGACACTATAAAAAGCAAACTAACTAACCAGCGTCACCCGTAACACTTATATGGTGATCACTGGTGAAAGGGTTAACTAGGGGCAATCAGGGGGTTAAAACCTTTATTAGATAATATATGGGGGTACCTGACGCTATAAAAACCTGCGGCGAACCTAAAAAAAATTACCAGCTACCGATCTGCATCACCGACACTAAGACAGCGTTTAGAAAAACGATTGCTTAGCGACAGTGGTGATGGGGGTGAAAGGGTTACCTGGGGGGGCGATCAAGGGGGTTAAACCTTTATTAGATAATATATTGGGGTACCTGACGCTATAAAAACATGCGGCGAACCTAAAAAAAATTACTGGCTACGATCTGCATCACCGACACTAAGACAGCGTTTAGAAAAACAATTGCTTAGCGACAGTGGTGATAGGGGGTGAAAGGGTTACCTGGGGGGCGATCAAGGGGGTTAAACCTTTATTAGATAATATATTGGGGTACCTGACGCTATAAAAACCTGCGGCGAACCTAAAAAAAATTACCGGCTACCGATCTGCATCACAGACACTAAGACAGCGTTTAGATAAATGATCGCTTAGTGACAGTGGTGATAGGGGGTGAAAGGGTTACCTGGGGGGCGATCAAGGGGGTTAAACCTTTATTAGATAATATATTGGGGTACATGACGCTATAAAAACCTGCGGCGAACCTAAAAAAAATTACCGGCTACCGATCTGCATCACAGACACTAAGACAGCGTTTAGAAAAACGATCGCTTAGTGACAGTGGTGATAGGGGGTGAAAGGGTTACCTGGGGGGCGATCAAGGGGGTTAAACCTTTATTAGATAATATATTGGGGTACCTGACGCTATAAAAACCTGCGGCGAACCTAAAAAAAATTACTGGCTGCCGATCGGCATCACTGACGCTAAGACAGCGATCAGAAAAATGATCGCTAAGCGACAGTGGTGATAGGCGGTGAAAGGGTTATCTGGGGGGTGATCAGGGGGTTAAACCTTTATTAGGGGGGGTTAGGGGGCTACACTGGACCTAAGACTAAACTTTGGTGACACTTTTATAGTCACAAATGTCACTGATTGCAGTGATCACTAAATAAATGGTCACTGCAATCAGTGACACTGTGACTGGGGGCTGGGGGGGTGATCTGGGGGGTGATCTGGGGTGTCTGGGGGGGCCTGGGGGGTGATTTATGTCCCTATGTGTCCTGGTGTCAGTGTAGTGTTGTGTGCACTGACCTGATATCTTCTCTTGTACGGCGCTCGGTATATGTGAGCGCCGTACCAGAGATGACATCACTTCCTACTGCTCCCTCTGTCTGACACAGACAGAGGGGGCATTTCCATTCGCCGGGAGCGATCGCGAGGGGGTGGCCAGAAACGAATGGCTGCCCCCTCATCCCGGAACGCTCCCGGACACTTAGCCACCGCTCACTGTACAGAAGGGGGGTCCGATTGGACCCCCCAACTGTACAAAGGCAATCACGTATGCTCTACATGATTGTGCCTGTCGGTGCCATTCTGCCGACGTATATATACAGTGAGCGGTCGTTAAGTGGTTAAATATCATACCTGGGGGGTGTCTAAAGTATGCGTGTGAAGTGCCACATGTTTCCCGTGTTTAGAACTGTCCCTGCACAAAATTACATTTCTAAAGAAAAAAAAGCCATTAAAAACTGCTTGCGGCTTTAATGTAATGTCTGGTCCCGGTAATATGGATGAAAATCTTTAAGAAAAATGGCATAGCTACCCCATCACACCCCCCCCCCCCACCCCAGCCCATTACCAGCCCCTTTGGGTCTTGTATGGATATTAAGGGGAACCCCGCACACAAAATAAAAAAGGCCCTATATACTCTGAAAAGCCGTATACAGGCGGTGCATACAAGACAGGGACTGTAGGTTTGTTCTTATGTAGAATCGGTTTGTAATTTTGAACAGGTACATTGTTTAAGTGTAGCTCCAGCCCAAATATCTATTTTTAAGCTTTTTGGAAAACATAGGGAAGGGTTATCACCCCTGTAACATTTGTTTTGCTGTCTGTGCAGTGTGCACCTGTTCAGAACAGTTCACCTCACTTTCCGTCCTAATGACAAATGTTTTTTGAAAATTTGGGGTTTTTATTGAAACAAGAATTGGTGATAAAGCATCAGTGGAGAGGAGACACTTTTTTTCCCATATTAACTCTTACAGGAGAGAATTTGCCTTCCTAGGGGTAGATTTCCTCTCACTTCCTGTTGTATCCTTCCGTTTGCAAAGAGGAGTCGTTTGTAAGTTGGATGTTTGAAAGTAGGGGCCTGCCGTATATACTCAGCTGAAATTTGCCCCTTACATGTTGGTGTTGCCACAACACTGTGAGCCCTCACAGTTACTCTTGGTGGGCGCATGAATGGGCCCTGCTGTGAATTATTAGATCAAGAATTGTAATTACATGCCCCTGTTAAACAGGGGCAGAAAAATTGGGCCTTAGGCACTGGTGCCACAACACTGCAACCCCTCACAGATACTGTACTTGGAGCACAGCAATGAGCCCTGTTGCAAAGTATTGCATCAAAAATTGTAATTACACGCCCCTGTTAAACAGGGGCTGAAAAATTGGGCCTTAGCCACTGGTGCTGGTGCCACGACACTGCAACCTCTCCCAGATACTCTAGTTGGAGTGCAGGAATGAGCCCTGCTGCAAAGCATTGCATAAAAAATTGTAATTACACGCCCCTGTTAAACAGGGGCTGAAAAATTGGGCCTTAGCCACTGGTGCTGGTGCCACGACACTGCAACCTCTCCCAGATACTCTAGTTGGAGTGCAGGAATGAGCCCTGCTGCAAAGCATTGCATACAAAATTGTAATTACATTCCCCTGTTAAACAGGGGCTGAAAAATTGGGCCTTAGCCACTGGTGGCGGCACCCAGAAACAAAAATGTTCTTCCAAGCTATCATCATCAATCGGATCATTGAGGAGGAGGAGGATAGTCAGTCAACATAACAGGACAGTCTCTCAGCATCAGCATCAGTCTTGAAGGGATGTGACATTTGAAAATAAATGAGTCTGTTATATCAGCTTCAGGTGTTTGGTAGCTGGTGTTGATCCAAGACTGGTTCATCTTTATGAAGGTCAGTCGATCAACCGAGTCGGTGGACAGGCGCACCCTGTGATCCGTGACAAATCCTCCAGCAGCACTGAATGTGCGTTCTGAAAGAACGCTGGATACAGGACAGGCCAGTAGCTCAATTGCATACTGTGCAAGCTCTGGCCAGTGATCCATCCTCAAGACCCAGTAAGCCAGAGGATTTTCGGTGGGGAAGGTGTCCAAGTCTGACCTTGCCCCTAGGTATTCCTGCACCATGTATATCAGACACTGGCGATGGTTGCTGGAACCGATCATACCTTGGGGCTGCGGACTAAAGAATTGTCTGAACGCATCGGTCAGACGGCCACCTTCCCCACTGCTCCTTCTTTGACTGACCGAAGCCTCAGCAACTCGTTGTCCAGGACCAGGAGTTTGTAACCTCCCAGTCTCTGGGAACGCGTTGCACAGACCTTTCTGCAAGGCCTCCCGGAGTTGTCTCATCCTCTGCTCCCTCTGCGATGGTAAGATAAGGTCCGCAACCTTACCCTAGTACCGTGGATCAAGGAGAGTGGCCAGCCAGTAATGGTCCCTCTCCTTGATCCGAAGAATACGAGGATCCTTCCGCAGACTTTGCAGGATCAGGGAGGCCATGCAGCGTAGGTTAGCTGAGGCATTCGGTCCGGAGTCCTCTGGGTCACTAAGGACAACATGATCCGCAGCCACCTCCTACCAACCACGTACAAGTCCACTGGTTTCTTGGGACTGTAAATCATCCCTAAAAGACTGCTGCTGATGATGCTGAGTGCCAGGCTCCACCTCCATGCTGACACAATCCTCCTCCTCCTCCTCCTCTTCCTGTGCGATGGGTGGGACAGAAGGAACACTGTCTGGGTAAAGGGGGCCTTGAGAGGCAAGGAAGTCCTCCTCTTCCTGCCTCTGTTCTGCCTAAAGTGCCCTGTCCATTATTCCACGCAGCGTATGTTCCAACAGGTGGACAAGAGGTACAGTGTCACTGATGCATGCACTGTCACTGCTCACCATCCTCGTGGCCTCCTCAAATGGTGCCAGGACAGTGCATGCATCCCTGATCATGCCCCACTGGCGTGGTGAAAAAAAACCGAGCTCCCCTGACCCTGTCCTGGTGCCGTAGTCGCACAGGTACTCATTGATGGCCCTCTGCTGTGTGTGCAGCCGCTGTAGCATGGCCAGCGTTGAGTTCCACCTGGTGGGCATGTCACATATAAGGCGGTTCTTGGGCAGGTTCAACTCCTTTTGCAGCTCAGCCAGGCGAGCACTGGCATTATAAGATCTGCGGAAATGCACACAGACTTTCCTGGCCTGCCTCAGGACATCCTGTAAGCCCGGGTACCTGCCCAAGAACCGCTGCACCACCAGGTTAAGGACGTGAGCAACACAGGGCACATGGGTCAGTTGTCCCTGTCGGAGGGCGGAGAGGAGGTTGGTGTCATTGTCGCAAACCACCATTCCTGGCTTAAGCTGGCGTGGCGTCAACCACCTCTCGGCCTGCCCCTGCAGAGCAGACAGAACCTCTGCCCCAGTGTGGCTCCTGTCCCCCAAACACACCAGCGCAAGCACGGCATGGCATCTTTTTGCCTGCGTACTTGCGTAGCCCCTTGAACTCCTACGGAGCACCGCTGGTTCCGAGGACAAAGCACAGGAAGAGGCCATGGAGGAAGAAGAAGAGGAGGGGGTGGAGGAGAGAGGTGTGTCAAAACCAGTAGTAGCATTTTGGAGGCGTGGCGGCGGAACAACCTCCAACACTACTGCACCTTGTCCTGCATCCTTCCCAGCTGCCAAAAGAGTGACCCAATGGGCCGTGAAAGAAAGGTAACGTCCCTGTCCATGCCTGCTGGACCATGAGTCAGTGGTAATATGCACCTTACCGCTGACCGCCCTGTCCAGCGAGGCCAAGACATTGCCTTCCACATGCCGGTAGAGAGCCGGAATCGCCTTCCGTTAGAAAAAGTGGTGTTTGGGAACCTGCCACTGAGGAACCGCACATTGCACAAACTCACGGAAGGGGGCCGAGTCTACCAACTGAAAAGGCAGCAGTTGAAGCGCTAGCAATTTAGCCAAGCTAGCATTCAACCACTGGGCATGTGGATGGCTGGGAGTGAACTTCTTTCGACGGTCCAGCAGCTGGGGCAGGGAAATTTGCCAGCTAGAATCGGACGTCGGTGTACTGCTAGCAGAGTGCCTGCAAGTACTTGGCTGTGACACACCTAATTCTACACCTTCATTCATCTCAGTGCAGGTTTCAGAGAGGACTGAAGGTATAGTGGGGTTGGAGATCCCAGCTGATGCGGTGCAAGGAGAGGTCCGCTTTGTTCTTTGGTGTGGGTCTTTAAGGTAGGCTTGCCAACGAGCTGCATGGCAGGTCAACATATGTCTGGTCAAGCATGTGGTGCCCAAGCGGGTGATGTTTTGGCCACGCGATATACGCTTGAGACATATGTTGCAAACAGCAGCTGTGCGATCTGATGCACTCGACTCAAAAAAGGCCCACACCAAAGAACTTTTTGAATAACGGGCAGAGGCAGCGCCCTGCACAGGCGGAGCTCTGCGGTGTGATTCCGTCGGTGTGCTGCCCTAACGCTGGCCCCCCGAGGGCATCCTGCCTCATTGGAGATGTGCCTCCTCCTCATCCTCCTCCTCCTCCTCCTCTCTCCTATTAGGCACCCACGTGGAGTCAGTGACCTCATCATCCCCTCCCTCCTCATCACTGGAGCC
The DNA here is from genome assembly GCA_029206835.1 of Rana muscosa. Lineage (NCBI taxonomy): Eukaryota > Metazoa > Chordata > Amphibia > Anura > Ranidae > Rana > Rana muscosa. The sequence continues at coordinate 482,139,163 of CM055122.1, forward strand.
AATCTGGCAGTATGCTGCAGCTGCTGGAACATGACTGCCAGATTGGTGTCCTTCTTGAGCATCCCCTCTCTCTGCTCTCACGCTACTGCCTTCCTCTAGCTGGGTATCATCATCAGACCCTTCGAAACGCTGGCCATCCTCCTGGAGCATGTACCCAACACTGTGCTCAAACAGTTCGGGGGACTCCTCAGGAGGACATGGTTGGTCTAGGGAAGGAGTGACTGATGATGACATTGATACCAGGGAAGAGGACGCTTTGGCAGCTGCTTTGCCAGTACCCTGAGCCTGGGTGAGAGAGGATGAGGAGGATGAGGAGGGCTTGGTCATCAACTCTACCAAGTCTTCGGCATGATGTGGCTCAACACGTCCAGCTGCCGAAAAGAAGGACAAGCGTGTCCCATGGCCACGTGCTGATGGCGATGCACCGCGTCCACGACCAGCACTGTTGTCTCTAGACACAGAGCCTGCTTGCCCTCTTTTAATGGCTCCTGACTGTCTGCCTCTCCTTGTTTGCCTTCCAGACATTCTAATGGCCTGCAGGGAGATGGGAAAACCAGCAATAAGGCCTAGCTTCAGGAGTATATTTTGCAGGAATCACACTACGCCTGCTGTAAGTGCTGCAAATGCCTGTTGGTGTAACACACCAGGAAAACAGCAATACGGGCTAACTTCAGGTGTATAATGTGCAGGAGGCACACTCCGCCCGCTGTAAGTGCTGCAAATGCCTGTTTGTGTAACACACCAGGAAAACACAGCAATACGGGCTAACTTCAGGGGTAATATGATCAGGAGGCACACTCCGCCCGCTGTAAGTGCTGCAAATGCCTGTTGGTGTAACACCAGGAAAACACAGCAATACAGGCTAACTTCAGGTGTATAATGTGCAGGAGGCACACTCCGCCCGCTGTAAGTGCTGCAAATGCCTGTTGGTGTAACACACCAGGAAAACACTGCAACACGGGCTAACTTCAGGTGTAATATGATCAGGAGGCACACTCCGCCCGCTGTAAGTGCTGCAAATGCCTGTTGGTGTAACACCAGGAAAACACAGCAATACAGGCTAACTTCAGGTGTATAATGTGCAGGAGGCACACTCCGCCCGCTGTAAGTGCTGCAAATGCCTGTTGGTGTAACACACCAGGAAAACACAGCAATACGGGCTAACTTCAGGTGTATAATGTGCAGGAGGCACATTCCGCCCGCTGTAAGTGCTGCAAATGCCTGTTGGTGTAACACACCAGGAAAACACAGCAATACGGGCTAACTTCAGGTGTATAATGTGCAGGAGGCACACTCCGCCCGCTGTAAGTGCTGCAAATGCCTGTTGGTGTAACACACCAGGAAAACAGCAATACGGGCTAACTTCAGGTGTATAATGTGCAGGAGGCACACTCCGCCCACTGTAAGTGCTGCAAATGCATGTTGGTGTAACACACCAGGAAAACACAGCAATCCGGGCTAACTTCAGGTGTATAATGTGCAGGAGGCTTAGCAACAATGACACTGACACTGTCCCCTGCCTATCCTTCTCTCTCCCTGCACACAAGGTTTATCAAAGAATATGACACTGACACTCTCCCTGCCTATCCTTCTCTCTCCCTGCACACAAGGTTTAGCAAAGAATGTGACACTGACACTGTCCCCTGCCTATCCTTCTCTCTCCCTGCACACAAGGTTTATCAAAGAATATGACACAGACACTCTTCCTGCATATCCTTCTCTCTCCCTGCACACAAGGTTTAGCAAAGAATGTGACACTGACACTGTCCCCTGCCTATCCTTCTCTCTCCCTGCACACAAGGTTTAGCAAAGAATATGACACTGACACTCTCCCTGCCTATCCTTCTCTCTCCCTACACACAAGTTTGAGGTACAAATAGCACTGACACTGTCCCTGCCTATGTAACTCTTTCCCTGCGCCGGAACACACTACACAAGGCCGCCGCGCTGGCGGTCTTTTATAGTGTGGGGCGTGTGCTAAACTCCCTGAGCTATAATTGGCCACAGGCAACCTGCCTGTGGCCAATTATGGCTCTCCTAGCTGCCGGCGCTGTGATTGGCCAAGCATGCGGGGTCACAGTGCATGCTTGGCCAATCACAGTGCCGGGATTGCACTGCGATGGCGCAGTGTATTGTGGGCCGTTCGCGTCACTCCAATTTGGCGCGAACGGCCCAAATCGTTCGATGTTCGTCGAACAGCCGATGTTCGAGTCGAACTTATGTTCAACTCGAACACCGAGCTCATCCCTACTTATCAGTAAAGTCATCCTTCTCATTGCTGAAATTTTGGGGGAAAATAATTGATAAGTGGCCTACTTTTGTAAAGCCTATCGATTTTGGAGTAACTTCAAGGAGGGCACAGGGAATTGTCATTAAAATGCCGGAATCTCAATTAATTTACAACGTGTCCTGGTCATAACTGAGGAACACAATGGCATATGGTGAATGGGGTGGGTAAACCAATAGGACTGCAATTCTTTTTTTAGTGAGTCCCATATTTAGGGCAAGGCCAAGAAAGATTTGGAATTCATCAACTGTGATGGGCTTACACTAAAATGGGCAGGCACAAATGAAATTGGGATTACTCGCTATGTACTGCTGGGCAAACAGCAACACACCACAAGTAAATTAAATTACTCTTTGGTGAAAAACAAATGAAAAACTGAAAGGGTGTAAAAATTTATGTTTTTACCTGAATGCCTGGTTGCGCGATAAATGGGGGGGATTATAGGTGGTGCTGAAATAGAAGGTAGCCGTAAAAGAATTTGAAAGTGTCTCTGGGACACCAGTATGGGCTGTAATCCTTTGTGGCTGATGCAACACCCCACTACTTGTGCTGGGCTTTTCATCAGGATGTACTGCGCTGCTGGCCACTTCACCAGGATGTACTGCACTACTGGTGCTTGTCTGCTGCGGTTTCATAGGATTTTCAGCATGCCTGACTGTTTTTGTAGGGGCCCATCCTTCTACATATACGACAGCTTTTAAGTAATCATTTTCATAGTACTTCGAGTATGCCAGCTCACTACCGTTAGTGTAGTCTCAGTAACCTAAATATACTGAAAAAGTGTTACTAAACCCAGTAATATGAAAATAGTTCATCCACCCCCCCCCACAGTGCCCACAGCTTATAAATCTTTTTACAGTAAAATAATGCCACTATATACCTTTTTGGATGATCTGTATACCATGGTTACATGATAAACTGCACAGTTTGTCCAGTGCTGAGAGTTCAGGTAGGAGGAGATTTCCACTGCAGCCTGTATAAACGCCCACATGTGTGATGTCAATATTATGTGACCTGGCTAGCTCTGAGAACAAGTAAATGTTCTCTCCAGCATAAAAGACACAACTGAGCATGTGCAGGTAGGCTTTCCTGCCTGTGTTAGTTGGACTTCCCGAGCTAGACGTTGCAGGAAAACGAGGATCTGTGCATACTGGATAAAACAGCCTTTTTACACAATACAGAGGATTATTCCCCTTAAGTTCCACAGTGAGTATAACAAGCATGCTATGCTGTATATACAGACTAATTTTACTGTTATGGGTTTAGTAACACTTTAACAACAAAAAGCAGCCTGCAGCATTGACACTACTTTAATAAAAGTGGTTACCTCAAACAGACTCTCGTGGTTTGTACTCAAAATCGAACAAAAATGTATTTATTATAATAACATAAAAAAAGTTTAAAAATCACAACAGAAGTATATTAAACACAATTATACCCTTGTATTCAAGCCTAGGATATTTCCGCTCGCCTCAATGGCTGGGGGCGTGGCACTAAAATAACATGTTTTACCCTTTTGGCCTTAACAAGCTTCATGAGGCTATGGGTATGGTGCCTTACTTTCTTCATTTAAGCCGAGGCATGTTTTGTTTGATGCACACTTCACCCAAGGCTCTTGAAGGAGCCGCATGCACTTAACATCAAAAAGCAGACTGCAGGATAGACAGTACTGTACTTAAAGTGGTTACCTCAAACAGACTCTTGTGGCTTGTACTCTAAATCATTAAAAAATGTATTTATTGTAGTAATATCAAGAAAGTCCCAAATTCACAACAGAAGTAAAATAACCACCATCCAGATGGCAAAATGTACCACTTTGTAACCCATGGCAAATGGTGTTAGTGACTAGCTAAGTCCATATATACACAGGCCATTGGCCAAAATTAGATCATATAGTTACCAATGCCCATTAGGATAGTAATTAATATTTCCATATTAATATCACATATAATGTGTAATTAACTAATGCAACAATATATTTTCTTCTTAGATCATACACAATCATGGACAAATAGTTTAGGAGATAACTGTCCCCTCTTAGCTTGCATATTGCCTTAGGGGGCCTAAGTGCATTCCCGCTTAGGATTCTGAAAGCGTGATTTACAAATGTTTCTATATGTTGCGCTTAGAGCAGCCCATTCACTTTAATGGGCTGGTCAATGCACGTCTGTGGCCCAAAAGAAGCCCCTGCTACTTTTTAGGTGAGAAGTTTTTAAATGTGCATTTTGCCCCAATTCTGTCACAGTGGAATTGCACTGCGTTTGGGGTTCCATTAAGAATAATAGCAACCAAACGCACATACTGTGCTTTGCCCCGATTTGGAATCATGGGCAGAACTGCGGTGATTCTGCCCACAATTCCACACTGCTTAATGTGAAAGCGGACTTATAGGTATACACAGTGCCTCGAAAAATATTCATACCCCTTGAAATGTTCCACATTTTGCCATGTTACAACCAAAAACGTAAATGTATTTTATTGGGATTTTGGGTGATAGACCAACACAAAGTGTCACATAATTGTGAAGTGAAAGAAAAATGATACAGTATATTTATTTTCTAAAAATTTGGAAAACCATTTATCTGAAAAGTGTGGTGATACACTGTATATGTCTATCAATGACCTCTATTCACATGTATAAATTACCACACCAGCCTTGTACTGGTCTATTAATATTTAATGGATATGTCTGTACAATTGGTTTGGTGAAGGGACAGATTCTTCTGTAATCACTAATAAATTCCAAAAACCAAAACTATAATTGTGAACATCAATGTTAGATAGCTGTAACGCCGAGCGCTCCGGGTGTCCCATCCTTCCCGGAGCGCTCGCGGCGTTGGTTCCCCTGCAGCGCCCCGGTCAGCCCTCCTGGCCGTGGGCACTGCTCTGTCACCGGCGGGGATGCGATCCACACGGCGGCACATCTCCGTCCGCGGATCGCATCCCATCCTACTCACCTTCCCCCTCCTGCTCCTTCCCGGCGCGCGTGGCCCAGCTGCGCTCTAGGGCGCGCGCGCGCCGGCCTTCTAAGATTTAAAGGGCCAGCGCACCATTGATTGGTGCCTGGTCCAATTACTGTGTGCACACCCAAAACATATATAAACCCACTTCCCCTTCCTGTCCTTGCCGGATCTTGTTGTCCTAGTACCCTGTGGAAGTGTTTTGTGACTTGCCTTGCCTGTGTATCTGACCTACTGCCATTGTCTCTGACTACGACCCATTGCCGCCTGCCCTGACCCTCTGCTACGTCTGACCTTGCCTCTGCCTAGTCCTTTTGTACCGTGCCTATCTCAGCCGCCAGAGAGGTGGAGTCGCTACTGGAGGACACGACCTGGTTGCTACCGCCGCAGCAAGTCCATCCCGCTTTGCGGTGGGCTCTGGTGAAAACCGGTAGCTGCTTAGAACTGGTCCCTCAGTACGACACGTGCCATCCCCTCTCTGGTACAGAGGATCCACCTCTTGTATTCCCACTAGCCGTCAGTCCGGCTCGTGACAATAGCGTTGAGGCAAACAAGCAGATAGATTATTAGCAGACATAGACAAGCAGGCAGAAGCATGAAAACATCTGCATGGAACTTCAAGCCAGATAGCCAACCACATTAGCATTGTAGCGGTTCAGCAGGTATACACATAAAGCAACATAGGCACACAGACCATACAGTTCGACAATGAATCAGCCTGTGTCCATCCACAAGGAGTTAGCTCATGGACTGTTCCCTTATGACGGCAGCCTCTAGAGCCCTTGGACTTTTTGCTCCCATCCCCTCCATACTATAAACTATTTTATATGGACTCTCAGAGACTATCCCCCGCACAATCCCAAATGCTGCTAACTAGCAAAGGACAGGAGCATTAGCTTTTTGCGCATATACCTATATATTTTGTCTGTAAAAGAAGCCGCATATGCTGCATGCTTTGTTTCTTGCTCCCCCTGTCATACAACTTTGATACCCACCCCCACCTAATTGTGTTTTTACAATGTTTAACAATTTAATATCATAATTATGGTTATGTTTTATTTTCATAAAATTTTTGTCTACTTGTAGGTAATTTTAGATTTTTTCCCACGTGCCATATGGATCTCATTACCGACATTGAATTGCATAAATATGTGGTTCTAGACAAACTATACACACCTTTTCCTTCCACTGTTTTTTCACCTGACGCCAATTTAACCAGTAAAAAACACCAAACACTATGTGGTAAATTGAAACAACTGGAGAGCTTGATCCAGACCACTAATCAGCAGTGGTGGGACAAATTCTTCCTAGAGCAATATATTCATACTATAATTTCACCTAGAGGGTTAAGAATAATGAAGGAATGCACTTTCCTTGAGGTGGATAATCTCAAGGCGTGGGCTGATATCTCAGAGTTCTGCACCTCTAAGTGGATGGCCATTCTAATCTCCCATAGAGAACATAGGCATGACAAGTTAATAGAACAAGTGAAGTTGATTATAGAGGAAATTATCAGTTATGACACAATTATCCCATCCTCTTGGTTTGATACATTAAAGAAAAATACCAAAAAAGATGAAGATGACCTCATTCAGATGAAACTTGGCAAATTTAGACGGGATCTAGATGATTTCAATTGTGACAGAGTTTTTTCCTGGAATAAGAAGAAATATAACCATCGTCATCACCACGATGATAACCACTCTGCCCCACCTAGGATCGCTCCATTATACAACCCCCGTACACCTCACACCTCACAGCCCCTCAGCTCTAACCAGCCTTCGGGCCCACGCCCTCTACCCTCTCTCATGAGTATACCATCTTCTCGTCTAGTTGCCTCTGGTGACAACCAGAGGTCAAATAGAAGTAGTCATGAGCATCACGGTAGGAATAATACTAATATTGACAAGACTCCTTTAAATAGATATAAAAACAACCTCAGATCCAACACTAACACCAATCTGCTGAGTGCTTTGAGCCTCTTTTACAATAGAGCTTCTGTTACTCATCCAAGTAACACCAATTGTTCCCAGCCTATGATTATCCCCCCCTTCTTCCTATCACCCCCCTTCACCACCTAACAGTCCACCTATTGAGATTCCCTTGATTACTGTCACAGATGTCAATATCTCTGCCTCTAGAGACTTATTGAACACAGTACCAATAAATGCAGCCAGTCCAAATATCTCCACCTCATCCAATAATGATCAGCCACTACCATCCTCCTCCATGGGTTTGCCACTTGGTCTTCCTCCTACATCTCCTTTTTTAGTGCCCTGTCCTCCTCTGACAGCCTCCGAAAAAGGAAAACGCACAGGAGAGGTTGTAGAGGAGGACAAAACAGGAAGAAGTCACAACACCCTAAAAATCAGGAAACTGTGAAGATTTTCAATTTTTCCTCACATAATCTTTCTTCTGCTGACATCTCTCTCCTCAGTCGAGGTCTCAACTTTGCCCCATCAATAAACCTAATCCATTTTCACTTTTTAAATATCTAAACAAGTTTATACGTAATCTTACTCTAAAAAGATATTTCAACCTCCAAGAAAAGAAGAATCTGTCCTCTTCTGTGCTATCCCATACACATTCACCCATTATGGTTGATGACCAGCTCTCTCCAGATACTAGTCTCTCAGATACTGCGAACATTTTTAATCTTGATAAAGATCCCTTGAGCCTCCTCTCCCAACACTCTGTCACCTCCCCCCCCCCCCCATAGTGCACACTTATTTTAGGCCTACGTCTATTTTTAATCCTACTCATGTGAAGGGACCTTATTTGGAGAGTTTTTACAGAGTGGTGTATGCAGACTTACTTAAACTATGTGAATCCTCCAACCGCTACAAAACCAATAATCTCTCCCCACTTGAAATTAAATCCCTAAAATCCCTTACTGAAGCAAAGGATATAATTATTAAGTCAGCAGACAAGGGTGGCGGTATAGTACTGCAAAATAAAGCTGACTACATGTGTGAGGCTAAAAGACTGCTCTCTGATGGTACCACATATGTGAAAATTACCAGAGACCCTATACTTGATTTTGCAGAAGAAGTCGACATCTTGGTAACTTCAGCACTTAAGGAAGGTGTCATCAGCAAAATAGAAAAATATTTTTTACTTAAGGATTTCTATCAAGTGCCTTATTTCTATAATTTTCCCAAGGTCCATAAAAGTTTAGCATCACCCCCAGGCAGACCAATTGTGGCGGCTATGGATAGCGTGACTACTGGACTTAGCCTTTATATCGACTTTTTTCTACAGCCAATAGTACATAAGTTATAATCCTACATTAGGGATGGGACACATCTCCTGGAATTGTTGTCCCCATACAGATGGGAGCCAACTTACATGTGGCTCTCACTTGACGTCAGTTCACAATATACATCTATCCCCCATGCTTTTGGTCTATTGGCCTTGGAGCACTTTTTGGATCTGGAGCCACTCATCAACTCTCGCCAAGCAGATTTCATCTTGCAAGCCACATGTTTTTGTTTAACACATAATTATTTCAACTTTGACGGAGACTTTTATTTGCAGTCGCAGGGCACGGCCTTGGGGGCTAATAAAACAATCTCTTTTCTGAGAAAATCATATTTTTCGGCCGATATATAGACAACATCATTGTTATCTGGGATGGCACACCTGAATCCATTGATCAGTTCTTGAACTATTGCAATGATAACCAGTATGGTTTATCTTTCACATCAGTAAGTGACAGTAACACTCTGGCCTTTCTTGATTTAGAATTAGGCCATGATGATGTTTCTACTACCATCTTCGCCAAAAACTATATTAAACCTACAGCTGACAACTCATATCTACATCACAATAGCTGTCACTATCCCAAATGGATCCCCAACATTCCTGTCGCTTGCATCAGAATTGTACCAGGGATAGTGACTATATTGATCAAAGTACGCTTCTCAAGAAAAAGTTTGATGATAAACAGTACCCCAAGGACCTTGTTGATCAAGCTTACAATTATTACCTTAATGGCAAACCCCCTAAAATGATTTGTGAACCTGAAGACCACTCAATCCGATTCACCACTACTTTCCACTTTTAGTTAAAAAAAAAAGAAAATATACTGGCTAAGCATTGGGACAATATATTACAAGACCCCAACCTTAAATCAGTCATCTCTGAACATCCAAGGGTGACTTACCAGAAAGCGCCTAATCTAAAAGGCAGAATTGCCCCTAGTAGAATCAAACCCAGCACAGCTATACCTACCAAACTAGTACTCCTACCCATGGTGGGGATCAGGGATGAGCCGAACACCCCCCTGTTCGGTTCGCACCAGAACCTGCGAACAGACAAAATGTTCGTGTAAACTTTAGAACCCTATTAAATACAATGGACTCGAACGTTCGAAATCTAAAGTGTTAATTATAAAGGCTAATATGCAAGTTATTGTCCTAAAAAGGGTTTGGGGACCCGGGTCCTGCCCCAGGGGACATGTATCAATGCAAAAAGAAGTTTTAAAAACGGCCGTTTTTTCGGGAGCAGTGATTTTAATAATGCTTAAAATGAAAAAATAAAAGTGAAATATTCCTTTAAATTTCGTACCTGGGGGGTGTGTATGATATGCATGTGAAGTGGCGCATGTTTCCCGTGCTTAGAACTGTCCCTGCACAAAGTGTCATTTTTGAAAGAAAAAAAGTCTTTTAAAACTGACTCGCGGCTATTAATGAATTGTCGGCTCCCGGCAATACATACAAAAGTCATTGATAAAAATAAAAAAAAAGCGTGGGGGTTCCCCAGAATTCAATTACCAGGCCCTTCAGGTCTGGAATGGATATTAAGGGGAACCCCGCCGCAAATTTAAAAAAAAATTGACGTGGGGTTCCCCCAAATATCCATTCCAGGCCCTTCAGATCTGGCATGGATTTTAAGGGGAACTCCACCCCAAATTTTAAAAAAAATGGCGTGGAGTCCCCCTAAAAATCCATACCAGACCCCTTATCCGAGCACGCAACCTGGCCGGCCGCAGGGGAAAAGGGGGGGACGAGAGAGCGGCCCCCCCTCCCTCCTGAACCGTACCAGGCCACATGCCCTCAACATGGGGAGGATGTCCCCATGTTGATGGGGACAAGGGCCTCATCCCCACAACCCTTGCCCGGTGGTTGTGGGGGTCTGCGGGCAGGGGGCTTATCGGAATCTGGAAGACCCCTTTAACAAAGGGGACCCCCAGATCCCGCCCCCCCCCCCATGTGAATTGGTAAGGGGTACATTGTACCCCTACCATTTCACGAAGAAAGCGTAAAAAAATGTTTAAAAAAACACACAAACACCTTGAAAAAGTCCTTTATTTAAAAAAAAGAAAAAAAAAAAAAACAGCGGTGAAATCCAGTGTCCCGCGGCGATCCCGATGTCCAGCGCTGTCATTCATTGGTTGTGCCTGAGCGGACCTGATGGGGAACTCCCTCTCAGTATTTTAAATGTATAGACCCGCCCCTTCTAAAGTTCCCCATCAGGTCCGCCAGCGGACCAGATGCGGAACATGAGAAGGGGCGGGTCTATACATGTATTACCAAAGTGAGAGCAGTTCCCCATCAGGTCCGCCCCCTCGGTATGTCGGACCCGCCTACGTCATTGGCTTGAGCGGGGAACTTCCTTCACTATGTAAATTTAAATTACACAGTGAAGGAAGTTCCCCGCTCAAGCCAATGACGTAGCCGGGTCCGACATACCGAGGAGGCGGACCTGATGGGGAACTTCTCTCACTGTGGTAATACATGTATAGACCCGCCCCTTCTCATGTTCCGCATCTGGTCCGCTGGCGGACCTGATGGGGAACTTTAGAAGGGGCGGGTCTATACATTTAAAATACTGAGAGGGAGTTCCCCATCAGGTCCGCTCAGGCACAACCAATGAAGGACAGCGCTGGACATCGGGATCGCCGCGGGACACTGGATTTCACTGCTGTTTTTTTTTTTTTTTAAATAAAGGACTTTTTCAAGGTGTTTGTGTGTTTTTTTTTACAATTTTTTACACTTTCTTCGTGAAATGGTAGGGGTACAATGTACCCCTTACCAATTCACATAGGGGGGGGGCGGGATCTGGGGGTCCCCTTTGTTAAAGGGGTCTTCCAGATTCCGATAAGCCCCCTGCCCGCAGACCCCCACAACCACCGGGCAAGGGTTGTGGGGATGAGGCCCTTGTCCCCATCAACATGGGGACATCCTCCCCATGTTGAGGGCATGTGGCTTGGTACGGTTCAGGAGGGAGGGGGGGCCGCTCTCTCGTCCCCCCCTTTTCCCCTGCGGCCGGCCAGGTTGCGTGCTCGGATAAGGGGTCTGGTATGGATTTTTAGGGGGACTCCACGCCATTTTTTTTTAAATTTGGGGTGGAGTTCCCCTTAAAATCCATGCCAGATCTGAAGGGCCTGGAATGGATATTTGGGGGAACCCCACGTCAATTTTTTTTTAAATTTGCGGCGGGGTTCCCCTTAATATCCATTCCAGACCTGAAGGGCCTGGTAATTGAATTCTGGGGAACCCCCACGCTTTTTTTTTATTTTTATCAATGACTTTTGTATGTATTGCCGGGAGCCGACAATTCATTAATAGCCGCGAGTGAGTTTTAAATGCATTTTTTTCTTTCAAAAATGACACTTTTTGCAGGGACAGTTCTAAGCACGGGAAACATGCGCCACTTCACATGCATATCATACACACCCCCCAGGTACGAAATTTAAAGGAATATTTCACTTTTATTGTTTCACTTTAAGCATTATTAAAATCACTGCTCCCGAAAAAATGTCCGTTTTTAAAACTTCTTTTTGCATTGATACATGTCCCCTGGGGCAGGACCCCGGTCCCCAAACACTTTTTAGGACAATAACTTGCATATAAGCCTTTATAATTAGCACTTTAGATTTCTCCCATAGATTTTTCGAATTTGCCGCGAACACCCCAATTTGTTCGCTGTTCGGCGAACGGGCGAACAAGCAATGTTCGAGTCGAACATGAGTTCGACTCGAACTCGAAGCTCATCCCTAGTGGGGATGTATCGGTGCCGCAAGACCCTTTGCAATACTTGTCGTTTTGTTAAACATGGCCAAAAATCTTTCAGCACTAAGGGTAAAACTTATCTACTGAAAGAATTTTATAATTGCTCCTTGGACTTCGTGGTCTACGGACTCACCTGCCCATGTGGACTCATTTATGTAGGCCGTACCATACGAGCCTTCAGGACTAGATTTGGGGAGCACAGACGTTTCATTGAAGGTGGCACTAATCCACATAGCGTCCCCAAACACTTTCTGACAGCTACAAGTGTGGGTCATCGAACAGATACCTAGTTCCCTTCCAGTTGCAGAACGTTTTAAAACACTTTGTGCCAGAGAAACGTTCTGGATATATACCCTTGATGCACTCTCGCCTGGTGGGATCAACGAGGGAATAGAAATCTCGACCATCATAAAGAAATATATAGATACACATTACCATTTTATCATATAGCTATTTATCATCTTATAGTTATTTGCCTTATTAGTTTTCATTTTTATTTGTGTTTACTCTAGGATCTCATTATTTTTTATGGGGGAGGCGGGATCTGATTCTGTAAGTATTGATAGTGCCCACATTTAGTAATTACAGCCATTTCTACTAGTTAGTCATATGTATATATATATATATATATATATATATATATATATATATATATATATATATATATATTGTGTATATATATATATATATATGTCTCACATATGTCACATGTATACTTTAGTGGGTCATTTTTTATCTGATTTTATCTCTATTTCTTTTATGTATTTCTCTTCATGTGTTTTTGGTCCCTATTTGTGTATATACACTATGTGGACATCTAATCATTCCCCCATACCACTATACTTATGGTAGACTAATGTTATTACTCTTTTGCCCCTAATCACCCCCCCCCCTTTTCCTTTCCTTCCTTTTTTCCCTTCTTCTTCTCTTCTTCTTTTTCTTCCCTTTCTCCTTTGTCAGTCCACTTCCCCTCCCCTTTTTATCCCCTCTCTCTCCCCCCACCCCCCCTCCCCCAATGCCATTCATTCCACTTACCCACATAGTATGTGGATATCCACCACACCTTCTTGTATACACATATACAGCCCATATAATGTATCCCCCCACCATTTCTTCTCCATTTTTGGTTTATTATTTAGTACCAATTATTTATCCCTTCTAATATCTTTCTTCTCTTATTCATTTTCATATACATATACACATAGCATAGACCAATTGCTTTTGTATATTGTCATCCTATATAATAATATTACTTGCAGATTGTTTCTTGTAAAGTGGTGCTCAGAATGATCAGCATGCTGTCTAATTGTATTTGTTTATTTATATGCTTATATTAGCATCCTTTATACAGTGTATTGTATTGTGTGCACTGTTTGTTTCTTATTGCATATTCTCAGGCCGGTTTTGTCATTAGCATAGTCCGTCCCTGTTTTGTATTACCACTTCCCTCTGTTCCGAGTCCATCCCCCTGCTCTCCTATAATAATGAGCCCATGCCATTCATTCCAATTAGTCTATTGTTGAAAAAGGAGTGCGGATTGCCTTCCTATCACAGCGCGTCAACTCAGGAAACGCGTCCATTACTAGGTGATGCCATCTCCCTGCAGCCATCCCTGCTTGCTTTTCAAGCCTCGGTCTGATGCCGAAGTTCCTCACAGACGCCGGCTTCATCTGACAGAGTGATACCAGCACAGCGTAGTGGATCCAGGAAGCAGGTCGTAGAATCGGTCACCCTGACTACATTTGGATACTTACATGCTCGCTTTTATACATCTAAATGTGAGTGCATATTGTATATGCTAATTAAAAGTGTTATAAAACGTCTACTCTTAGAGGCGCCTCTCTTCTTGTGTTCATGGACTACCCATACACTGCCGATATCAGGTAATGTCTGGCCCTGCAACAGAGCCCTACAATCCATAGCTTCCCACTGCAGATAAGTTGTAAAAGTTCCTTAAAGTATGCTGCTGGTCTTAGTTTTGCATATGTATTAAAGCCACTTCAGTTTGTATTCAAGCCTCTTTGCTTAGGATATCTTTGCTCGCCGACATCCCCCATGGCTGGGGGTGTGGCACCAGTCTGCAAATAATGCATTTTACCCTTCTGGCCTTAACAGGCTTAATGAGGACATGGGTATCGCACCATACTTTCTCCATTTAAAGACAAGGTTCTTTCTGTTTGGTGCACACTGAACCCCAGGCTCCTAAAGGAGCTGCATCCACAACTGTGTCACACAAATTGCTTAACAGATAGTTCATATTCTCTTTTTTTATACCAAGGCTGAATTAAGGGATTATAAATTGTACATCTTTAAACTAATATCAGGTAGAGTACCCTGATCACTGTCTACCAAGTCTGTGGAGATCAACCAACAAACTTACCCAAACAAAGCAAGTTACAATATTCACCAAAGGGGAAGATTATATCTTTATCCCAGGTGATATATTTTATAATCTTTCTTGGGGACAAGAGTGTTAAGTTTATAAATCCAAAACTTCGCCTTTTACCTTCAACCTTTTCCTTAATGGAAGTTAACAAAATGTTGGGCTAGGGGGCTATCAGGATCTTTACCTTTTATGTCATTCAAATGTTCACCAATGTGGACCCTAAGAATCGGATATTCTAAATGCGAATCTGAAACATCTTCTCCCCACTACTCTCATCTGCCATGCTCAGAATCTGAAAGGCCTCCACACTTGTGAACCTTTTTTTGGACATGAAGTTCAAGACACTGGTTCTGGCTGGCAATCCGGTTACAATGGCCCTGGTGACACTGTACTGATGTGGTGGTGCTGGCTATACTGGCTCTGCTGACACTGGCACAGGCCTGACTAGCAATCAGAACAGTCCTGCTGGCTTCACTGGCTCTGTTAACAATGGCACTGGTGTGGTGGTAATCAGGAGACTGTTGCTAGCTTATGCTGGTCTGGTGAAACATATAAACATGTTACAATAACATTGCATATGTAAATGGTGCAGCGCTATTCTCATACAATCCGCTCCACTATGCATACAATGTATCACACTAAATGAATCTGTGATATGATGAAACAAAAATTGCAAAGTACAATAAAATAGACATATAATTGAAGTCTTTATATTGTGTATTAATTCACCGCTATGCTCCCCAACAATCTTCTCATATAAAGCAAGCGTTTCACTGAAGAAACTATCCGTATAGGAGGGAGGAGCCCATCCTGGAATCATTACATGACCACTAAGAGCCTGAGTGGTATGGTGAGCTCATGAGCGAGATATTAGGAAATGCTGTTTTTTACTTAACTTCTTGTAAGTGCAATTTTGAGGGGGAATTTTAATAAATGATTTATACAGAGAGCACTATGCAGTTGCCTTTCTATTTCATGTGGGCCATGTGAAAAGCTTGAAGCCATGAAGAAAACCATATCCAAGGATAAGAGAGGAGATATCTATCCCTGAGGGATTGGCTGAAGTTGTAAGAAAGAAAAGCGGTGATTAATAGGAGTGAGGTTAGAGCACAATTCACCTGGTGGTGGAAACACTTGCTTGCTTTATATGAGAAGATTGTTGAGGAGCACAGCGGTGGATTAAAGTTCTGGTCCACCTGTCATCCTGCATAGCTCGGCATTCACTTCCCAGTCACTTTTGAGACAATGAACAGTCCATGTGGTTGTTTTTTGTATTTTTATTGAGGGATTTGAACTTGGATAGGGATAGGAATATATGGGATGCCCAGAAGAATTATAAAACAGTCAATTTGAGACAGAACTATGTACACGACACTTCTTCAAACTCCTCCTGCACAACACTTGCCTGCAGACTATCACTCTCTCCCTCTCCTGCACAACACTTGACTCCAGGCACAGCTAGCACATGGTTAGGCCCAACACTGACTCAGTTAGGCCTCAGAGATTGCCAATTGCAGGCAGGTACGGCAGGTCCCCTTTTAATGTAGAAAAATAGAATAGGAAGTCTTTGGTGCTAGCTGTCCTATGGTGGACTACTGCTCCCAGCAATCCCTCTTCAGGCCCTGACAGCCCTCCTGGCTGCACCTGCCCGACTCCACTGCCAATGACATTGCAATCACCACTGGCTCCACACCCAGCTCTGACTGTTTCCTCTCAGTCCTCCCTGGCATACCTCTCCAGCACTCCTGATAGCACGTCACTCACCAGCCCTCCTGGTTGCTCACACACCGGTGGTTCCCTCCTGAAGACTTACCCGGCAACACTAGCTCCTGTTGTCCTCTTTGGTTCCTCTCTGTGCCTCCTGACACGATCCTCCTTGCTTTCCAGAAGGGCTCCATCCTGCATCCGAATCCCAGGCCCAAGGTCACCCCCTCCTCCAGAATGGAGAGCGCCCTCAAAGGTCCCGACAACCTAGTGCTCCATCTCCAGTTCTTCCACCCAGGCTGACCCTAGGTATTTAAGGAGGCCTGCCCCCTGCCAACCCAGATTGGGGATTGGTCAGGGCTCCTCAGAACACCCCAGGCAGCTCCCCCTCTCTTCTAGAATCCTCTAGTAGCCAGAGGGAGGTAACCGAGAAGTGATGCTCTCTGTGAGTCACCAGCCTACTCTAAGCCACTCCCAACCCACACAGATCAAAACAAACAGGTGTTTGGTGGAGTGAATCGATGATAGGTGTACAGCAGCTATTTCATCTTGATAAATTTTATATTTATTATTCATTATAGATGGCCTTGCGGTTCGCCCCGCGGTCGGTTCGCGGCGAACTTTGCGCATTCACTATTCGCCAAACCGGTGGACATATGGCGGTGTTCGCGGCCGCCATATTCTTTTACATTGTGAAGAACTTTGACCCATGACACATCCATCCTGTGGTACAGGACAGCCAATTGAGACATTTCATCACATGGACATACCCCCTACCTTATAAATAGACCTGATCTGGCTGCCATTTTACATTCTGTCTTTTGTCAGTGTAGGGAAAGGTTGCTGTGTGGAGCAGGGACAGACTGTAATCACTAGCTATTAGGTCCACAAAAGTCCTTTTAACCACATCAATACTGGGCACTTTAGCCCCCTTCCTTCCCAGACCAATTTTCAGCTCTCAGCGCTTTCGCATTTTCAATGACAATTGGGCGGTCATGCTACACTGTACCCAAATGACATTTTTATCATTTTGTTCACACAAATAGAGCTTTCTTTTGGTGGTATTTATTCACGACTACGTTTTTTATTTTTTGCGATATAAGCGAAAAAAGAGTGGAAATGTGAAAAAATAATATATTTTCGTCTTTCTATTTTTAAAAAAATCCAATAAAATATAATTTTGTCATAAATTTAAGCCAAAATGTATTCTACTACATGTTTTTGGTATAAAAAAAAAATCCGTTAAGTGTATAATAATTGGTTCGTGTGACCACGGACATATGTACGCAAATGATCATGTACAGATGTGCACAGGTGATCACGGACATATGTGTGCAAATGATCATTGGGACATATGATTTTACTGTCACATATGTGGGGGACAGGTGTTTTTACTATGTAGGGACATGTGTGTGTGGGGACATGTGTGTGTGGGGACATGTATTTTGGGGACATGTTTGTTTACTTTATGTGTTTACACTGTGTGGGGACACTAGGCTGGTGATCAGTGATAACCAGCAGCTGCAGCGATCCGCTCTCCTCTCCTCACCGACGACTTCTGTGTGAGGAGAGGAGAGCCGATTGCCTAGCAACCGGCTCTCTGTTTACATCACATGACGGCTGTGATTGGACACGGCCATCATGTGATCAGGAGGGCCAATCACAGAGCCCTCCTGCCGAATCGAGATGCGTCATGTCCGGGTGACACAAGTGCATCGGGATCGCGCCGCTGTGCAGGAACGCGCGCGCGATCCCCCTCCTTCTGAGGGACGTTCCTGAACGTCCACTCAGAAGAAGAGAGCGCCCACCCGGCTGTATATGTACAGTGGCCGGGTGGGAAGTAGTTAAGGACTGGTATAGGTGTACTATTAGGTGTGCATCATATAGGGGTGTAATACACATATAAAATACTTTCAAATATAGAAAGCATAGTATAGTGCATTTCTACTGTGCAGCATTGTGACTGCTGAGCGGTTCTGCAGCTCTTTTGTCAGTGTAGGGAGAGGTTGCTGTGTGTCGCAGGAACAGACTGTAGCGACACAAATTGCTAACGATTATAGGTCCACAAAAGTCCTTTTAAGGACTGGTATAGGTGTACTATATCACCCCTAAATTTGGGATACCTGCTACAATAACTTATAAAAAATAAATAAAAATTATGGCAACTTTTCCAATAGCAGTATCATCTCCTGCACCCCTTCATAGCCTGGCCTTGCCTCTCCTCCATGGCCTTCATGCGCTCCTGAATTGATGAAATTTTGCAGATAAAAAAAGAATGCTTGTCGTTGTCGATCGCAGATTCCCTTAATACTTCTGGTATGTCATTGTCCATGTTGTGGGACTATGTGTGCACAGCTAGTAAGTATTTTGTGGCTGCAAATATGACCTGGGAGGTTTCTAATGTTCGCCTGCCATTAAAATGAATGGGACCCGCCGCGAACCTGCGGTTCGCGAACATTTGTGTGCGATCGCGTTCGCGAACCGTCCCGTTAGATGTTCGTCCATCACTATTCATTATTAATATAATATAGATGTATGTGCATTTTAGTACATAGGTCACTTTTAGTTTGTTTGTGTTTTAGCATATTGGGTAGCGCTGAATGTTTCACTTTATTTATGTTACAATAAAAGTCAGGAGCAAACGTGGTATGGTCAAAGTATAAAGCTGGTACATGTGGTATAGAGCCATTCCACACAAAGCCAAGCTAATGATGCATAAAATAGTATCAAGAAGAAAACATAATAAAGAAACACATATGGTACCCAGATGAGGAATAAAGGTGGGAACAGGAGGAGCACTCACTGGGCTGTCCAAGGCTGCCAGACTTTATCGTACTTCTTAGGACAATTCCCATTCAAATATGTCAGCTTGTACTTAGGCAGCACTGCATTCATATAGCAGATACAAGATCAGTAACTTATTATGGTGAGGCCTCTGAGCATCATTGTACCTGCCCAACAAAGCCAGCTCAGGGGACACAGGAAGGGACAATTGTAAATGGATATTATTGAGGTTAAAGACTTCCGTCCAAAATCGCATCAACCTGGGGGAGTCCAAAAACCTATGAAAATACATACCAGGATCCCTTAGACAGTGTGGGCAGTACGTGGACCAATGGGAATAGATTCTATAGGTTCAGCAGAGACCAGCTGACATTCGATCCATCAATGGGCAGGCTGGTTACACTTAAGTACAACAAGCCAGTCAGATTTTTTGCATGCGATTACTGCCAGCAGCTATAGCAGCCAGCAGTAATCATTGGGAAGGCTCCCTGCCAGGAGAACACAACAGCACTGTGGGATTCCCCCATCAACCTGTGGTTACAGGAAAGAAAATCGCATCATCTATGGCTTGCCTTAGTCTGGATCAGTTTATCCCTAGATGAAATAACAAGTTTAGAGCAGTCCTCGAAACCCAAGTATGGCGCACAGGAAACCGACAAAGGCCCACAGGCGAGCGGGCTGGTTATATACCCCCGGGCTCCTCCCATAAATCCAGGCCACCATACTGGCCTTCTTACTTATGGTTAAAGCCCTATGGCCGATACGGATATGAACAAGATAGACTTACCATATGACTTACAAACATGAAATGGACCTGAAGTGTGCCCTGGTCTGATGGACAGTATGCCAAAATAAGGGGGCATACCCAAGATTAGAAATTAGAATTTTGTGGAGAGACATTATTTGAGAAATGCCCTAAAAAGGGGATGGGAGGGTGGTTATCGCGTACCGAAAACCAAGTATGGCGCACAGGAAACCGACAAAGGCCCACAGGCGAGTGGGCTGGTTATATACCCCCCGGGCTCCTCCATAAATCCAGGCCACCATACTGGCCTTCTTACTTATGGTTAAAGCCCTATGGTCGATACGGATATGAACAAGATAGACTTACAAACATGAAATGAACCTGAAGTGTGCCCTGGTCTGATGGACGGTATGCCAAAATAAGGGGGCAAAAACATTCAGGTAGGGGTGTAATATTTTATTGATTTTGGCTTTGTTCATTGAGCAAGTTTGGTGAATGCTTGTGCCATTTCCACCTAAGGATTGGGGATGTACCGGGCGAAGCAGGCGGACTTCCACCTGCCTAGTCTTTTAATGACATGATCTGGGACCCCATGCCGGGAGGCGGCCGAGGCTGCTCCAATATGGAAAGAGTGACTGGAATACTGACTGGGGTTGAGGTGTAGGTTGCGTAGAAGAATCCTCAGGTGTTTGTTGAAGTGGCAGGCACACAAGGGTTTAGTCGGAAAAGGAAGTAGGGGGGTAGAGTTTGACTGTTCCGGTAGGTGTGACAGTAGGCGATCGAGTATGGTTACTGGACACCAGATATTGTTTGTTTTATAGAGGTGGATATCTACCCCGGAGCCTGATTGCTGGGTTTTGGATACAGCAAGGTGGAGGATGAAATGATCTTGGTAGCGCATCAAATGACGTCTACGCAGAAATTGGCCGGCGGGTTGCTGCAGGTGAACTCGCTAGGCCGCAAGAAGCCGTAATAGGCCAAGTAGATGGCTGCCTGTATGACCAGGCTGGGGAGAAGGCCAAATGGAGAACTGGTGAGGATAGGAGACATATCCCGGAAGATGGCGCTCATTATAGGCAGACGTTTGGCCTCGGTTATGGGTTGTCATTTCTGGATGACGTGTAGGACGGCTCGGACCCCATGTGATGCAAATAATAATGGTTTTGCTGGATCTCGTAAAGCCAGAAAGTGTTGGACGTCGGCTAAAAACAGTCGGATAGTGTTATGGGATAGGGCCAGGTGATTATGGCAGTATGGAATAAAGGCCAGAATGTGGTTGGTATCTATTGTTGTTTCTACGGAGCAGGATGCTAAGATTTTGCTGATTACGTCCCAAGCTGCGTGGTACGCTTTGAGCGTGTTTTGGGACAGAGACTGGTTGAGGAGCTTGGTCGCTCCGTGCAGGTGCTGTTCTAGTCCAAAGTCAGCTGAGACCAAGGAGGGATAAGAGCTGATGTTGGGTCGGCTCCGGGTCTCTGCTGAAAGAAGGAAGTATAATTAAAGCTGGATAGTGCACTTGCAGCAAGGTTGCACTTGCCCGGAAGAAAGGTACAGTGGACATTAAACTGGTGCTTTTGGGGCAGTTGTACCAGCCTGCGTAGGAAGGACATGATTATGAGCGAGTTGGACTTGCCTTTGTTAAAAATGTCGGCGGTGGCCTGGTTGTCGGTGGTGAAGGCCACGGTTTGTCCTGTCCAGGGGTGACCCCAGAGCTGAATAGTTCGAACAGGGAGGAGGTCCGAATGAAGCCTGGGATTAAGAGTATTTCTGGAGGCCATGATCCTGTGAACCGGTGGTGGCCAAAAATTGCAGCAAAACCTGTGCTGGCTGAGGCCTCTGTCACTACCTGCGGTGAAAGGGGTGATATCGATGGTATATACATAGATATACCATTCCACTTGGTAAGGAACTCCTCCCACATTGACAGGTCCGCTATAGCCACAGTGTCTAAATTAATGATCTGGTCAGGGTCCTGTGTCTGGGAGAGGAAGACCAAGAGGCATGACACGAAAGATCGACCCTGGGGAATGATCCTTTTTGCGAAATTGAGCATTCCTAGGAGAGATTGAAGCTGCTTCTTAGTACACTCCCGTGTGCGGTGAAGTTTTGGAGAACTGACCTGATGTGGGTCAGCTTGTCGAGTGGGAGGCTGGCCTGCATAGAGTTGGTGTCTAGGTTGACTCCGAGGAAAGTGATGGAGTGTGCTGGGCCGTCTACTTTGTGTTCCGCGATGGGAACGTTAAGATTCTCAAAGACTACTCTCAACTTATCAAGGTCTCCTGGGGGCACACCGGGCTGTTCGATTAACAAGAAGTCGTCCAAGTAGTGGATGAGTTCTCAACACTGAGCTTGACGCAACAGTATCCAGGTGAGGGACTGTGCAAAAGTGTCGAAGAGCCAGGGGCTACTTTTAGAGTAAAAAGTCAATTTGGTAGCAAAGTAGTAGGACTCTTTCCCAGAGGGACGGTGGATAGGCAGAAGTTTAAAGGCATCCAAGATGTCGGCCTTGGAGAGACAGGCGCCTGTGCCTGCTTTGATAATGGCCTGAATTGCCATGTCTAAGGACGCATATTTTTTTCAGGGAGAACTCCTCCGAGGGGATTAGGGAATTCAGGCTCGGGATGTGGGAAGAATGAGGCGCAGACAGGTCGTACACCAAACGGACTTCATTAGAGAACTTGCCCTTGACAAGCCTAATAGGGCTAATTCTCCAGGTGTTGAAAGGGGACTAAGTGAAAAGGCCTATGACGAAGCCTCACTCCAGTTCGGCCTGTCAAGTCTCGTACACACGACCGAGAATCTCGTCATGAAAAAACACGTTGTTTTTCTTGACGAGATTTTTGGACAAGAAACTTGTCCCGGCCGAGTGTACAGATGCTCGATTCAAAGAACCCGCGGTTCTTTGAATGGAGCGAACGTGGTGACGTCATCGACTACGACGAGCATGCCTAGGAAGCTACCGCGCATGCGTCAAAGTCATTTTGAGCATGCGCGGGCTTCCCGGAGGACAGGTAAGTGTACATACACACACTTTTCTCGTCAAGAAACAGGCTGACGAGAATCTCGACGAGAAAATAGAGAGCAGGTTCTCTATATTTCTCGTCGAGATTCTTGTCGGTTTTCTTGATGAGAAACCTGATAGCCGCGTACACTCGACCGATTTACTCGGCAAGAAAGCTCTGCCAGCAAGTTTCTTGTCATTTTTCGTCAAGAAACTCGGTCGTGTGTACGAGGCTTAAGAGCTGGTCTATGGCCTGTTCGTCAGTGGCCGCTGAGCAGAGGTTCCTACATTCATGCGTTGTGGGGCAGAGAGATGAGGCCAGTTTGAAATCCTGCTGTAAATCCTTGGATAAGGAAGGTGGCCAGAGAGGAAGTGGGGTGTGAAGTGAGGTAGAAGCCCAGCCACAGGACATTAACTCGGCCTAATCAGGACTTTTTCTGCTGTTTGACCTGGCATAGGCTTTTTGGATGCACTCTGTGTCATATCACACAGACGTGGAGCAGGCGGCATTGGCTGAAATTACACGAACCGTAATTAAAATTATTGCAGATGGCTTCTCCCCCTGTTGTCTGGATGGAGCATTCGAACTTGTCCACCTGGGGCGTCTGCACAGGGGCCGATAGGCCTTGAACTGCAGTTGAGGTGGAGGGGAGTTCCAGGGGGTGGCTGACTGCCACATTGGCACACTAGGTGGCAGTGTGGGTGGAGGACAGGCAAATAGCGCAAAGCGGTGAGCGCAGGCCGGCAAAGTGATGGCAGAATAATTCAGTGTCCATGAGGCTCCAATCTGTGCCTATCTGGAATTGTGACAGCCTTGGCAGAGAAGAAACAATGGTAATCGTAATACGAGAAGCCTCCGTATTTGTAGCCCAGGTCCACTATGTTGTGAAGGTACAGGTCCAGCTCTTTCCTCCTGTCGGGAGAGGCTGAGCAAAGGACATCCCTCAGCATCCCAAAGGCCAACGCAAACTCTGGAACGGACAGTTTGCGGTTGAGCCTTGGGTCTTGAGGACCACTGATGTGTCTCTCCAGGTGTAGGACTTGTTTTCTGTTAGTTCGTGGACTGAAATGAGGAGGGAGGCAAGGTTGATGTCCTTGCTGTCTAAGATGTCCTTCCTAATGCTGTCTGGGACCAAGTGTGCTGGGAGGACAGTGGGGCTCTTGCCTGTGGTAGTTGCAGGAAGGGGTGTCAGAACATAAACTGCAGCCACGTCACGGATGGCTGTGGCTGGACGGGTCTTCAAGAGTGCCATTCTGGCCTGCACACCTGTGACTGTGGTAGACAGGGATGACACCCTGGTGTGGAGTTGAGAGATGGCGGCAGATATAGACTGGAAAGAGGTCTACTGGGCACTGGGCCCAGGTGTGGCTGGTGGAGGGAAGAGGAGCCTGAAGTGCTTGGCCTTCCTGGCTGCCGCGGGAAAGGGCACCTGCCTGCGCCTCAGTTACGCCATCAATTTGGGTATGGTCCATCGCCTGAAAGACTCCGTGCTGCCGCTCTCTGAAATGGGAGAAGGTGACAGAGGGGCCATGAGGTCTTCACTGGCGGCCTGCAACATGGCTCCGGGTGATTTGTGCCCTAGATGCGATGTCCTTTCGTTGGGGTCGAAGGCTGATCGACCGGAACCTATATTGGGGGTGACATGAAAGTCGAGGTTGTTTTTCTTTTCCTATAAAGGCCTATGTACCTGATTCCTGTCCCTTAGTTGTTTTTTTTACCTGGGGGAATAATGTCCAACCTGGTGCAGGATGGACCTACTTGAACTTGACTGACCTAGAGGAGAAATGACAGATGAGAAGTGGTGAGGGGTTTGACTAGCTGACTCAGAACGTGAGTGAGTGACTGAATCGGATGGTGGTACGTGATGGTGAAATGAGTGAAATGATTTGCCATTTTTTTTTTTTTTAAAGAATGAAATGATTCGTCATGACAGACACAAAAACTTTATTTCTTTTTTACTCTGGAGCATGTACTGAAATGAGGCCAAAAACATTTGGGGCACGCTTGAGACGAATCTGTGCATGAGGACACGCGTGGATTCGAAGCAGAACGTGATGCATGACTAAATTGAGTGACATAAATTTTTCCATGACAGCGGCGCAAGTCGTTGCGCCGCAAGTGCGACTAACAACGACCGGACTCTGGAGCATGTACTGAAATGAGGCCAACAACAACTGGGGCACGCTTGAGACAAATCTGCGCATGAGGGTGCGTGTGGATTTGAATCAGAACGTGATTCGTGATAGTGAAATGAGTGACACAATATCCCATGACAGAGGCACGAATCGGTGCGCCGCGGGTGCGACTGACAACGACCGGACTCTGGTGCATGTACTGAAATGAGGCCAAAAAACAACTGGGGCCCGCCGGGACGAATCAGTGCATTGGTATGCGACTAGATTCAAATCAGAGCACGGTAGGTGACAGTGAAATGTGTGAAATGATTGCCATGGCAGAGACTCGAATCGGTGCGCCGCAAAGATGCGATTAGCAACGTCCGGACTCTGGCGCATGTACTGAAATGAGGCAACAAAACAACTGGGAGACACCGGGACGAATCGGTGCATGTCGGATGCAACTAGATTCGAATCGGAGCGCGGTACGTGACAGTGAAATTAGTGAAATGATTGAAATGGTTTAGTCATAACAGAGGCACGCATTGGCGAGTATGGTATGAACAAAGAAAACAATGAGTGAGACACGCCTGAACGAACCGGTGTGACTGGATTTGAATCAGAGTGCGATACATGGAAATGACGAAATGTTTGTTATGACAGAGGCACGAGTTAGTGGCCGAGGCTTACGGCTACGTGCAGGGTTTCTTTAAAGAGATTAATGACATTGGTAACAAAGGTCTTGGTGACCCAAGATATCTATGCATGAAATGTAATGTCAACAAAACCCTACCTGCGACAGCCGAGCCAGACACATTGTACGAAAAACTGTGAACGGGAAAAAACGCCTCAGATAATCCTGAACACGCCACTCGTGAACGCTGATGATTCGAATAGTCGGGTATCGCACACTGGAAACTACGTTTTGCACACCGGAAACCAAGTATGGCGCACAGGAAACCGACAAAGGACCACAGGCGAGCGGGCTGTTTATATACCCCCCAGGCTCCTCCCATAAATTCAGGCCACCATACTGGCCTTCTTACATATATATATATATATATATATATATATATATGATACTTCCTGAAATGACATAAGTGTGCCAGCAGGCATGATATTTTGCAATGTTTTAATTCCAAATCTTGCCCACAATTGAGGGTCAGGTAAAGATCTGAAATGAGGCAGGGAAAATGTTACCCCACAGAGGGTGGTGAGGTTACCAATGATTAGGTTTAGGAAATCTCTTCCTTGCAGATTATCCATACTCCGAGATTCATTCTAGCGTGACTTGGGAGATTGGCATAGAACCTTGATCCCTGTACACTAGATCCATCCACTACTTTTATAAGAGAGCCCAGAATGGCCACCTCTAAACAAACAGGCTCATTAGCCCTAGACCATGTGAACCACCATCTCAATGTAACTAGGACTGTTGACCAACAGCATTACGCCAAGCCCCCGCGTTGTACCAGCAAATGTAGGGTAGATTTCCCCAGACAAGAGGGGATATTATTCCAAATAAAAAACTCACATACTGGTCAGTGTTTTAGAACAGGTTCCCAGGTATCCAAGCGGGACACTTACAGAAAACCTAACTAAATTTAGGGAGGAACATCATTTTGAGAACATTAATACGACCCATCAAATTTAGAGGAAGATTAACACAAGAGGTACATTTCTACCAAAGGTGTAAAACAAATGATGCAAATTGAGTGTATAAAAACTAGATGGATCCTTTTTCACCTGGAAACCAAGATACCTAACTTCTTCAACCCACTTTAAAGCTCCCCAGCCTGGGAATCTAAAGCAAAAGGACCAATTTAGAACAGTTTCTTTGGATCACCCAGAATTTTCCAAAAGTATTGAAAATCTCAAGGGCTGCCTGTAAAGACGGCTCTGTAGCTTACAAATACAGGAGAGCATCATTGGCAAAAAATTAAAATTGTTCTTGTAAGGGACCAACTCACAAGCCTTTAATGAGTTGCAAGTCTTAAACCAACATGGCCAGCAGTTCCAAGGTTACAGCGAATAGACTAGGTGACAGAGGGCATGCTTGATGGGTTCCCCTCTACAGGGATAAGGCATCCAAAATTCTTTCATTGGTGCGTACTCTGGCTCTAGGAGAATGACAAAGCATGTGCAGCCACTTTAGGAACCTAGGCTCAAACCTCCGCATTACCTCCCAGAAAAAAACACTCAATTGAGTCAAAAGCGTTCTCGGCATCTAAGGAGGCTAATACCCTTGTACCACAATTGGCATGAGTAGTTAACAGATTTTACAGCAAAATGGTGGATATTGATATCAGTGCCCTTTCCTGGCATGAAACCCCTCTGGTCAACATGTTTAAGATCGCCTAGAACCCAGGATAGACGATTGGCCAGGATTTTCGCTAGTATCTTTGCATTAATATTAGGCAAAGAGATCGGCCTATAAGAAGCAAAGTCTTCCAAATCCTCCTTACCAAGGCCAGATTTAGCAGCACAGTAGGCCTTTTTCTATAGGAGGCAAAGACAGCTTTCCCATGCAAAGTTATTGGCTTCCCTTTTTTCAGTTATCAGTAGAAATAAATCAATCTCCTGCTAGCTTATTTACAAATTGTCATAAAGGGTCTTAGTTAAAGGGTGAAGGCCCACAAGTTTTAGGGATGGTAATATGGCCCTTAAGGCTTCAAGTACATGGGACGTTTTTATAACCTCTCCTGAACAATTTAACTTGACAGATAGTTTTTCCACGTTTACATCCTGCGTTTAGCGGTGTTTTGCAACATTTTGCCGCGTTTGCGTTTAGAAGCGCTTTAAAATGTATTTTTATTTTTCCAATGGGCAAAAACACAAAACGCCTATAAACGAAACATGCCTAAACGTGGGTTACCACGTTTAGACGCGTTTGGCGCCTGAAACGTGGGAAACTTTGGTGTCTGAACTCATTTTTTTGCCTTCAAAGAAAGGCCTATAAACGCAACTGCCTGAAAACGTCAGTAAATGACCCTGTGTACATATACACATAAGATAACATTGAACATCCAACTGCCTCTGAATGTCCGTTTAGCAGCAGAAGTGTACATGGGGCCTAATGCCGCGTACACCCGACCGTTTTTCATGACGAGAAAAATGCAATTTTTTCATTTGGTCATTAAAAACGATCGTGTGTGGGCTCCAGAGCATTTTTCACGACGTGAAAAATGGGCATTAAAAATTTGG
The DNA here is from genome assembly GCA_029206835.1 of Rana muscosa. Taxonomy (NCBI): domain Eukaryota; kingdom Metazoa; phylum Chordata; class Amphibia; order Anura; family Ranidae; genus Rana; species Rana muscosa. The sequence goes on from CM055122.1 coordinate 482,167,365, forward strand.
AACATGCTCTAATTTTTCTCGTCGTTTTTCATGTCGTCGTTTTTCTCGTCATGAAAAACGGCCATGTGTATGCTTTCTTGACGTGAAAAAAAAAACGCGCATGCTCAGAAGCAAGTGATGAGACGGAGTGCTCGTTCTGGTAAAACTAGCGTTCGTAATGGAGATAGCACATTCGTTGCGCTGTAACGGACTGAAGAGCACGAGGCTGAAAAGCGCAAATCGTCTCTCACCAAACTTTACTAACACAAGGATCAGCAAAAGCAGCCCAAAGGGTGGCGCCATCTGAATGGAACTTCCCCTTTATAGTGCCATCGTACATTTCGTACTTCACCGCGTTTTGCTCAAGCATTTTTTTTCATGATTGTGTGTAGGCAAGGCAGGCTTGAGAAGAATCGCGTCGAGAAAAACTTCGTTTTTTTTCAATGACATTAAAAACGGTCGTGTGTACGCGGCATCAGAGTTCTTGACAAGATGTAATCACTTAGAAATAATTTAAGACCTAAATTCATATACAGGTTTTCTACTTTTAGTGAGAAAGTGGAAAACCACTACAATGGCTTTCTTCTTCTGCACTGCTGATCAGAATAGGAATTCTGTTTTTATTTTAACCCCTGGTGATCAAGGGGTTTACAGGTACCGAGAAAAAGATCTGAAGCTACCACTACAAAGAGCTCTCTAGTTTCCTTTCACACCAAGACCTACCTTGGAAACATGTAAATTTTCAATGCAAGCTGCTTTGTGCATGCATTGTTGGCCCTTAAAAACATACATACTAAAGTTTGGTCACCCCTGTAGTAATCTAAAACAGGAAACAGTGGGGATGATTTACTAAAAGGCAAATAGACTGTAAGTGCAGTTGCTCCCAAATTTAGGGGTTGGTCTGAGCTGGTAGCCAGGCTCAGACCGCTTTGATTTTAGGTATTTCCTTCTGCCTATGTGATGCTGCCTGTGTGTGGTTCCCTGTGGCCTGTAGGTGGCACTGCCATATCAGGTCAGGGTTGAACCATGGGTGACATTGCTACGCCTTGGGGTGTCCTCTCTCGGCAGTGGTACAGTGGGCGTGGCCAGCTGCTGTGCATGCCGGGAGAGGGTACATAAGGGGCAGATGCCATTTTTTTAGGGGTGAAAGAGGAGAGGAGAGGAGAGGAGAGTGGAGGAGGACCCCTTGGTCCGGGAGTGAGACACGTATCCCACCTTCGGTGGCCCTCATGGCCAGGGGTACGTGTGAGTGTGATCAGGCCCAGGCACCTTTAGCCTGGGGCTGCAACTCTACTAGTAGGCCCAGCACCTTTAGCTAGGGCCTACCCCCGAAAGAAGAGTCCCAGGGTGCCCAGGTGAGGGTACCCGCTCTGACCGAATGGAAGCCAGGGGAGGATCGGTCCCATTGAGGAGATGAGTGATGGAAGATCGCTGTCTCGGGAGAGGCCTGGTGACCTGTCAGAGGGAAGGATTCTTTACTCCACAAAGCTAACCCTGTAGAGTGCCCATTGGCATCGTTCTGTTTTCCAAATTCTACAGAGGTTAAAGGATTTCCTGAATCCGTCCCTAGAGGGGATAAGGTGGCAGAGCTGTTCGAGCATCACTCCGGCTGCTAGGACTGTGAGAGAGGACTATCCGGGTGAGCTAAACCCACTCGGGATTGAGTGGTGACAAAGTTACTAGTTGTGCTTGGACCTAATTCCTCACACCTATTCTTTCTCTCATCAGTCTTTCCCTGTCTAATACACAGCAATAGAAAATAAACTCTCTGTTGGAGTTAAAGTGTTTCTGGAAATATAGACTTGTCCCCATACACTGGGGATGAGAACCAGTGAAGGGAGGTAACTCGCTGCAGGACCCAAAATTTGTGAACACCGCTTAACCTCTTCAAACAGGAGGGTACAGGCATATAGAACGGTGTGCCTTGACTTGCAAGTGAGCCAGGCAGGAAAAAGGTCCGTGTGCTACTGGTATTTTTTGTAAAGTAAAGCTTTACCCCACTTATGCCTCGTACATACATTCAGATTATCGTACGATGTATCGTTCGCATTTTGTTGCATAAAAAGAATATTGAATACAACAGTGCAAAATGTGCTCTACGAAAAGTAAGATTTTTGTCGTATGATTCTGGAAAAACCTTACGGCATAGCTACGTATCTGAAATGATGTCAAATACGTGTGACCCCTATATCCTTCTGGTTTATTTTCGCATTTCCGATCATGCGTGGTGTTTGTCTATCGATTTTTAGCGGACGCATACTGTACTGATTAAACGATTGACGTACGATGGGCTATCGTCCGAGCAAAGTTTTCGTGTTTGTCCCTTCGGATTTTGTTGGACGGACTGTCGTGATCGGTTGTCGAAAGCTGTGTACTAACGATCAGATTATCGAACGATCTATCCGAAAGCGATTTTTATCATCCGATAATCTGAACGTGTGTATGAGGCATTGCTAAGTGCTGGAGCAACTGCAATTGCAAAGTGCACATTCTATTTGTGTTAATAAATCAACCCCATTGCGTTAAAAATAATCCACATTTGCAAATGCTAATGTACAGTTCCATTTTATTTCACAAACTTTGAAACATAGGAGCAAAGAAAACAAAATTCTGACTTGTGCAACACCCCTCCATTTGTCTAGTAATAAATACTGAGAAGAATTTAAAACTGGAGCAGACAGAATTTGGAGCAGCTGTGCATGGCAACCAATCACCTTTCATTTTCAAAGCTTGATTGGTTACTATGCCCAGCTGCTACAGATTCTGCTTGCTCCAGTTTTAGTAAATCTCCTCTACTGTGTTTGCAAGATCCCTGACCCTATTCATCTAAATAGGCCTTATTAATCATTAGTTGCAAAGGCTAAAATCTCTTGACACTCCAAACCTTTGAGTTACAATTCCTATCTACTGCCTGTACTGCCTCTTGCTTGGCTTTGACCATCATCCCAACTCTTAATTCTGTACTTCGCTTTGCTTCTGCTAGCTGTCATGTGTTGCCAGTTGGGTTGTATCCAATAGCTGCAACAAGGAAGCCCTTCTGCTGCAAAGTCTACCTGCTTTACCACTCTTTTAGGCCCCTTTCACACTGGGGCGGGCAGGAGCGGTGGCGGTATAGCAGCGCGATTTTCAGCGCTGCTATACCGTCGTTCTTACCGCGGTATGCGGTCGCTAGGGGGGTTAATTTAACCCCCGCTAGCGGCCGAAAAAGGGTTAATACCGCCCGCAAACCGCGGCTATTGCCGCGGTTTGCGGGCGGTATTACCGCGCTGTCCCATTGATTTCAATGGGAGACCGTGGTAAAGGAGCGGTGAACACACCGCTAGCGCACCGCTTCAGTGTGAAAGCCTTCGGGCTTTCACATTGAAGGCACAGGGCAGGAATTTTTCATGCGGTATAACAGCGCTAATATTAGCGCTAAACCGCATGAAAAACGCCCCAGTGTGAAAGGGGCCTTAAGCCTATGTTTGCCTGCTGACGTGGAGGGTCCACAAGTACAGTAACATATAAAGATGCTAGTTACAAGCTGTGATCTTGGGGGGATGTTACCAAATACTGATTTATTAGGGTGGCCAAACATTTGCACATGGCATAATTACAGTTTCTTTACTGCAATGTTTTCAAATTTGGTAAATAAACCGTGCATTAACATTTGCAAATATGTTGTTTTTTAATACTAGTGACTCATTTAATAGTAGTGATTTAGTTAATTTTGTAAGTGAAAAGTAGTAAACGTGTATTTTGAGCAGTGGTGCCTGCATTTTAGCATGCAATATTGCCATACATTGAATATCTGGCTTTCAGGAATTGCTTAGGAATAGTATTTTTCCTATATTTTTTGCAATATTAATATGTTACTAAAAAAATGATATACTGCATGTTGCTCAGAATAAACACATTAATGTGGCACACTTGTTTTCATTATAGCTGTGTTACACTTTTGTACATCCTGAGCTTTTATACAATGGTTGCACACATAATGGCTTGTCTGATTCCTTCAATATTGGACATAACAAACCCCATCATGTCTTTTATGAATGATCACTACTCCTTGGCACAGAAATTAGCTTTACACTAGAGCCGCAGAAACACTTGTTTTAAGTAGTGTAAAAAGTGGATGTGAATTATTTGCTTTGTGATTTGCACCTACTAACAAGTAGTGTTAGTGGGCTCTGGCATGCCACTGCTGTAGTCTTATTTGTGTATAAGCTTCACATGGCGTTTCTTCACACCGCAGGGAATTCAGGAAAAAAAAAAAAATCTATATTTAGATGTGTAGAAGAAGAGCAGCTGAGCGTAAGGCAGTTTCTGTACTGAAATGACCGTCAGCCACTGCACAAAGAAGGACTGTACTGTTATTAGAAGTAGGGCAAGGAACCACAAATATACAAGGCAGTGAAAAGGACTTAGTGACTGAGGTTTTCAAATGTGGCATACAAGATACTAGCTAGCTCTGACACAGAAGGAAGACACAGCTGGTAAGCGCTTGTTATATCCTGTCAGACAGCAGAGTATGTGGTGCGTTAACATAAGTTGCATTAAGGCGGTAAATTCGAAATCAAAGGGCTGCACAAGGCCATGCATGTCATATGTTGCAATACAGTAAAACACAGGTTTGTTGCCTTAGTGCAGTGGTCTCCAAACTGTAGCCTGAGGACCAGATGCGGCCTTTTCCCATCCTTTATCTAGCTTTTGGGGCACTATTTCTCCAAATGATATGAGGTACTATTCCTCCCACTGACACCAACAGTGGGGCATAAATACTGCCACTGACGTTGATGGGGCATTATTCCTCCCACTAATATCACTGATGAGGCACTATTCTTCCCACTGACACCAACAATGGGTCACTGTTTCTTCCACTGACACCAATGATGGGGTACTACTCCTCCCACGAATACCAATGATAGGGCACTACTTCTCCACCTACAGACCACCAAGGCTAAGGCCATGCTGATACTGGGTCTGGGATATTTTATACCCATAGCCCCCCCTCCCCCAAGTCTGAGGCTGGGTTTACCCTAATGCAAATTTGATGTGGCTTTCTACGCATACAATTTGCATGTCAGGAGAGGGTAACCAATTCTTAATGGACTTGTTTACACACCTCCGGTGTAGCTGTGGTCCGAATTGCAGAAGGGTCCTGTGCATCTCCTGGTCCATTTTCAGTTGCGAATTCAGTCAAAAATTCAGACCTGATGATTCGCACCTGAAAACGGTGAACAGACACGCACCCAGCCTAAGGCCCGTTTCACACTGGGGCGTTTTTTCAGGCGTTTTGGCACTAAAAATAGCGCCTGAAAAAATCCTGCCCTGCAGTCTTCAATGTGAAAGCCCGAAGGCTTTCACACTGAAGCGGTGCGCTAGCAGGACCGTTCCAAAAGTCCTGCTAGCCGCATCTTTGGAGCGGTGAAGGAGCGGTGTGTTTACCGCTCCTTTACCGCTGCTGCCCATTGAAATCAATGGGACAGCGCGGCTATACCACCCGCAATGCGCTGCTTCAGCAGCGCATTGCGGGTGGCTTTAACCCTTTCTCGGCCGCTAGCGGGGCTTAAAATCGCACCGCTAGTGGCCGAATATTACGGCAAAAACGACGGTATAGCGGCGCTAAAAATAGCGCCGCTATACCGCCAGTGCACCTCCCCGCCCAAGTGTGAAAGGGGGCTTAAGGTCAGTGAACTGGCCCTTTTCTTTGAAAAGTTTGGAGACCCCCTGCCTTAATGCATTGAGGTGCCATTCAAAATAAATTGCACCACAATGCAGCTATGCATTACTGTGTGTTACAATAATGTGTGTGTTACTGCAATGTGGAAGTGTAAATGGGCTCTTACACATTATTCTGCACCACCAAAAACCTATTTATTTCTAATGGTCATTAAAAATTTTATTTTTTTTGCCATATTTGACCGTTTTTCATCAATTTCTCAAAACATTGTTATGAAAAGCTAAGCCATCTAAAATCAGTATAAAAAATCTGAAAGTAAACTAAAAATTATGTAAAAATTTCATATTTTGAAAGATTTGCCTTCTTAATCTCCTCTCCACATAAAATAGGATGTGCTTGATCTTTGTTAGTGCTAGACATGATATTGGTGTAGGTGCTTTTGGCACTAGATATTCTTAGGGCATCTCAGAATTGTTGTTCTGAAATTTTACAAATTTCAATCTCCAGATTTTACCCAGAATGTAAGTGAAGGGAGCTGTTTTAAGCTCCCCGAGCTCATGGTAATGTGGCAGAGGGGAAGTTTCTAGTCCCCCCTCTCACACCTGGCAGATAATTAGGTATAATGTTAAAGGTGAGGGAAGCTAGGGACCAATAGCAGGGCATAGGTTAGGTCACATGGCAAGTAAGAAAATTCTGGAAGTTTGGGAGAGGTATTTAAGGCAGAACAGCAAGCAGCCTGTGACCTGAGGATCAGGCAACCCCTTACCTTTGAACTCCTGTGTTTCCCTGCACATTCCTGTGACAGTCATGGAGAACCTGCTTCGTCGCATCCTTGAAAGAGCTGGAACTGAAGATGGGGAATCTTGGCTACAGCACTGCCTTTCCATGCCCCCAGCACCAGAGATCCGGGACCTGGCTTACACCCCTGCTGGAGACCAAGCGGTGTCAGCTGCCACCGCATCTTCATCCGCAGCCGCCGCAGCATCTGCATCCTCAGCCGCCTCTACTAGCATCCCTCCCCGCCCAGCGGACTCTGAAGCTGCGTTCACATGGGGAGCAGAGGTAGGCTCAGTCAGCATTCCCATTGGCGGCAGGGCAGAGGAGGCATCCATCGAGGTTCCTGCTCCTGTCGGTGACCCGGACGTACTGCCAGAGAAGAGGAGGAGGTCCCTTAGAAGCTCGTCCACGGCTTCAAGCAAACGAACATCAACCAGCAAGAACAGCCATAGAGGAGTGTCTGGCAAGGGACAGCTCTCGTCACGCCGCGGTACTCCTACAGCGCCCTCCAGTGGCCAGTCCTCTCTTCACATGTCTTTTTCTCCACAGGTTTCATCTCAGGTTATTCCTGCATCATTCACCCGCACAGGAAAATCCGGACTGCTGGCTGGGAATGGCAGCAGCACAGGACAGGCTACCTCAAGCTCCAGCACTCATGCATCACTGGAGGCGCAGCAGATACCTGTGGTGTGCTCTCAGATGACTGCTATGGGTCCAGGTAATGACACTTTTACTCAGTTACAATTATTAACCTCTTTGACTGCTTCCCTGTCATCTATTATTGCAGGTATGACACCTAATATGTCGGTTAGTCAGAAGGTTGCTAGCTCTGCTGCTTCAGTATGGGCCAGCCCTGAGGTTGCACGGGCCAGTCAGGGGGGGGTAGCAGTGTGCCATGAGGATAGGCGTAGGCCGGTGTCCAGGAGCTTCAATAACTGGCTACAAGTTTTTTTGATCTATTCCAGTATTATTTGTGAAAGGTACCCTGAGAAGAGCGTGGGATTGTTGCAGCATCTGGACATTGTTCTGGAAGCCTATAAAAATTTTGGGGGCGTTTCCTGGTTCGTCTATGACGAGTCATTCCGACAGAAATTGTCGGTGCATCCAAGTTTGACATGGGGCTCAAAGGATATTGGCTTATGGCTAAATCTTTTTCTGCTCCAGAGAGCGTTCAATCCCAAACCACAGCTGCAGGTCGCAGCACCAGTCAGTGCATACAGGAGGGGAATTTGTTTCTCATTCAATGACTCTCAGTGCAAATTCCCAGGCTCCTGCAGGTATAGACATGAATGTGCATTTTGCGCAGGAGCGCATCCTGTTATCAAATGCTTTAAAAAAAATGGCCGTGGCAAACCAGCCACAGCTTAGAGAACCCTTTTCAAAAGGCCCAGTCGCCAGTGAAGTTGCTAAACATGTTCCCGTGGCTGCAAGTCTACACAGACAGGCGGATGGCCCTTCTTCTCTTTGAAGGGTTCAACGAGGGTTTCATGCTCCCTCCCTTTAAGGGTCAAGGTTGTGTGGTAGGAAAAATTTTAAAATCAGCTTTAGAGTTCCCTGAAGTGGTTAGGGAAAAAATTTGTAAGGAGCTTCAGGCTGGTAGGATCTCGGGCCCTTTTTTGCACCCTCCTTTTCTAAACTTTAGAATTTCCCCCCTTGGGCTTGTTCCAAAGAAAGAGCATGGGTCATTCAGGTTAATCCACCATCTGTCAGCTCCTAAGGGGGATTCTTTGAATGATCAGATTAGTACTGAGATGGCATCCGTACATTATTCTACGTTTGAGGATGCGTTAGTGAAGATTCGCTTGTTAGGGCAAGGAGCCTTTCTTGCTAAAGCTGATGTCCAATCTGCTTTTCGTTTATTACCCATTAATCCTGTATCTTTTAACTCATTAGGTTTCGTTTTTGATAATTGTTTTTTCTTTGATCGTTGTCTCCCCATGGGTTGCTCGCTCTCCTGCAATTACTTTGAGACCTTTGCCACTTTCCTGGATTGGGTGGTACGGGAGCACTCTGGCTCATCCTTTCTGTTGCACTATCTAGACGATTTCCTTTTTTTGGGTAGTTCTGTCGCTGATTGTTCAAACGTCCTAAATTCTTTTCTTGTGATTTGTGGATCCTTTAATATCCCTTTGGCACAAGAAAAAACCCTGGCTCCTACAACACGTTTAGTCTTTTTAGGGATCACTATTGATACCAAAGCAATGGAGTTTGAACTACCGGCGGCTAAAATTATTCAACTACAAGGTATCCTTTACACAATGATTAGACGACGTAAGTCCATTTTGAAGGAGGTTCAAAAATTGCTCGGCCTGCTGGCATTTGCATCCAGAATCCTGCCTGTCGGGAGAATATTCTCTCGGAGGCTCTATTTAGCCATTTCTGGATTCAAATCCCCTTCCTCCCATATTAGAATCTCTTCGGAAATTAGGGAGGACCTGTTGGTATGGTCGCAATTCTTGGAGAAGTTTAACGGTAGAGCAATTTTTCAATCAGAATTTGTAACTGACCAAGATTTTGTTTGTTCACGGACGCAGCGGGCTCGGTGGGGTTTTCAGCCTTGTGGAGAACCCACTGGTGCGCTTCGTTATGGCACCCTTGTTGGCGACAAAAAGGTCACCTGAAGAACATCGTGATCTTAGAGCTGTTCCCCATCTTGGTGGCCTTAGAGATCTGGGGTGAGTATTTTGCTAATAAAAGGCTTCTCTTCAGTACTGACAATAAAGGGGTGCTTTTTGCGGTAAACTGCTTATCGTCCAAATCACCTCCTGTCATCTCCCACATTCGCTACCTTGTATTTAAATGCTTGAGCTTAAATGTGTGGATCAAGGCTCGTTACCTACCAGGTAAGTTGAATGACATCGCAGACTCTCTCTCACGTTTGCAGATGGAGAGATTTAAGGTGCTTTTCCCAGCCGCAGACGAGACAGGGATCCCGTGTCCAGCCCACCTATGGGAGCTAATTTAGACTTGGTTCGTACGAACATTCTGAAATCCATCTCTCCCGCTACTCTGGCAGCGTACTCCTCAGCCTGGCGGGTGTGGTTGTCTCATCTAGGTTCCCTGGGTGAGCAGCAGTCTGCTTTTTCTGAACAGCTGGTTTTGTCCTTTTTGAACGGGTTACTGGCTAGAGAGGTGTCATGGTCCCAGGTTAATAAAACTTTGGCAGGAATTTCTTTTTTTGGGAAGTTAAACCATCACCCCCCATGTTCTTCTTTCTTCTCTGTACAACGGGCTCTAAAGGGTTATAATAAAGGTTCATCTCATCCTGACAAAAGAATGGCGGTGACGCCGGGTATCCTTGCCAAACTGTGTTCAGCGGTTGATTTGGTATGTTTTTCACGCTATGAGGCTGCTCTTTTTCAGGCGGTTTTTTCTCTATTATTTTTCGGAGCGTTTAGGATTTCAGAAATAGTGGCTCCTAATAAGAAGTCCGAGTCAGGCCTTCGTTTAACGCATGTTTCTTTAGACGGTTCGAAGCTTAACCTTTTTATCCCACGATCAAAGACGGACCAGTTTGGCAAGGGTGTTTGGTTGACGTTGCAGTCATTTCCTACCTCTCCCATCTGCCCTGTTAGCCTAGTGGGGCAGTTTCTACGGGTCAGAGGTTCAGAAAACGGGTCATTATTTATTCATGAGAATGGCCTTCCTTTGTCTGTTTATCAGTTTAACTCGGTTCTGCACAAATGCTTGGTCTCACTAAACATAGGCAAGTTGCCACTCTCATCCCACTCCTTTCGGATAGGGGCTACTACGGAGGCCGCCAGGCTGGGGTTAGATGTGGTTAGTATTAAGCGCATCGGTAGATGGCAGTCTGATGCTTACAAATTGTACATACGTCCTCACTGTCTTTTTTAAATCTACAGGTCAGGCGTTATCCGTCTGGATCTTAAGTCATTCGTTTATATTCTGGGCCGAAAGGAGAGCTTTGCGAAGAGTCTATACCGGAAGCTTGAATTTTGATCCCACATTGGTGAACATTTGTTGGCATGGCAGGAGGGGTATGGTATGGAATAATTTGTTTGAAGAGTTAAGTTTTCTGTTTCAAACCCTGCCAGTTCCTGATGTTTTGATTATCCACCTTGGGGGGAACGATATAGGGCATACTAAGTCCCTTGATTTAATTTTTCAAATAAAATGGGATCTGCTTCAGTTCAGGCTGTCCTTCCCCGGAGTATGTTTGATTTTTTCAGAGATGGCTCAGAGATTGGTATGGTTGAACTCCCCGCTTGAAAAGGTTAGAAAGAGAGTGAATAGGGCCCTAGCGAAGTTCTTGCCCACCATTGGGGGTCTGTCCTTCCGTCACGTAGACTTAGAAGGGGGGTCAGTTGGCCTATTCAGACCAGACGGGGTGCATCTTTCAGACGTTGGGCTTGACATTTTCAATAATGATCTTCAGTCTATGGTGGAGTTGGCCGCGAGGCGGGGTGGTTGGGCCGGCCTTGTTCTTTAAAGGTTGAAAAAACAAGTCCGGCTAGTGGGGTTAGTAGACGTTAATTCCAACCTGAGTCGTAGTGGCTGGGTTGATAAAAGTATGGTGGTTTAAGTAAAGAAGTGATGTATTGTATTTTGATATCTAGTAATGGTTATTGGTTAAATAAATATGATTAAAAAAATAATAATAATAAATACCAGTAATAAAGGCCTGCGGCCAAGTTTAACCCATTTTTGTCTCGGAGGTCATTATTTATAATTATTCTGCATACAGTCCCATGTAAGTGAAGGGAGCTGTTTTAAGCTCCCTGAGCTCATGAGAATGTGGCAGAGGGGAAGTTTCTAGTCCCCCCTCTCACACCTGGCAGATAATTAGGTATAATGTTAAAGGTGAGGGAAGCTAGGGACCAATAGCAGGGCATAGGTTAGGTCACATGGCAAGTAAGAAAATTCTGGAAGTTTGGGAGAGGTATTTAAGGCAGAACAGCAAGCAGCCTGTGACCTGAGGATCAGGCAACCCCTTACCTTTGAACTCCCCGCCCCCCCTCCCTTGTCGCGGCCTTATATTATTACGTGGTACCCCCTCTTGGTTTTCCTTTGCTAACGAGAGGGGTTAGTAGACGTTAATTCCAACCTGAGTCGTAGTGGCTGGGTTGATGAAAGTATGGTGGTTTAAGTAAAGAAGTGATGTATTGTATTTTGATATCTAGTAATGGTTATTGGTTAAATAAATATGATTAAAAAAAAATAATAATAACAAATACCAGTAATAAAGGCCTGCGGCCAAGTTTAACCCATTTTTGTCTCGGAGGTCATTATTTATAATTATTCTGCATACAGTCCCATGGTACAGTATGGACAAAAATCAGTGAGCAATAATCTGATCTGGTGTACGATAACACTTTAGGGCATATTTATGAAGTGGAAAAAATAAATCAAAAAAGCGCAACCCAATGTGATTGATAACAGTGAATCTCTGAAACAATGTGAAATTCCAAACGATATCCCAACAGATATCTCAAAGCTGGACTATAAGTGAAACAAACATATATAAATGGAAAAAGATAAATTGATCAAAATCAAAATAAAAATAAAACTTATGACATAAAACTTTCAATTGATAAAAGTCCATATCATGTAATATCTATGTGAGACTAGTCCAAAGATGACATATATAGGATTATTGCCGTGAAGGAATTCCTACGCGGCGGAAGGCGTAATACTCAGACAGTTTGATAGTATAAGCTTCACATCCAATAGTAAGTAAATGGCTTGCTTACCATATATAAGATTATTTTGGGCTCAGGACTAGGCCGACCTGCCTTCACACGATCTGTTCTCGGTGTTCACAACACATGGATCGATTGGGAAACCTGGAGGCGGTCACTTTGGCGCTGAATCCCACAGACTGCGGGCACTTAAAAAATCTTTCGCTTGCCGTAAGGTGAGTATAGTGTTTTATATAACTCACGTTTTCCACGTACAGCAAGTGGAGATCAGCATCCAGAAGTCAGCAGTCAATTACCAAAAAGAAGGAAGAAGAAAAGATCCTCATGGTGCAGTATTTCTTCATAAAAAACGTATTTATTGCACAGGCTTCATAAAACACTGACATCCATGGAACAGAGACAAATTTTCAAAAACAGCCGCGGTTAGCAGTGCTAACTTAGCACCAGCTGGCTGGAACGTGATGGTGTCAGAGACATGTGGCTCCACCCTACATGTTTCCCCATACAAGAATTCTACTGGGAACGGAGGCTGCATATTTATGAAGTATTAGACAATGGTGGCTGCATTTTTTTTTTTAGGCTTTTTTCTCTGTGTTTTCGTCTGGTGATCTGGCTAGTAACACACAAGGGTATCCGAAGGCCTGGTTCACACCTATGTATTTTTTAGTGCGTTTTCAGTTTTGCAGAAACACACTACAGTCCATTTAACATGGTTTCCTATGGATGTAGTTCACATCTGTGCATCTTATGGAAAGGGTCAGGGACTTTTTTTTATGGTTTTTGGTTCCATAGACCTCAATGGATCAAAAGTTTGATTTAATAAATGCAAAATGCACCTGGAATATTCAAACTGCAACCTGCATAGGTGTGAATCAGGCCTTAGACAGCAGTATTGTCAGTACAGGAAAGGAGAGGGAAAGGAGATGGGAAGAGCAGGGGAGTGCCTTGCCATGCTAGGTCATAGGGAAGTCTAGTTCTATTGAAGACACAGCTCTAGTACCTGTATGTGCAGTAAGCTGCAAGAAAAAGGAACCACCCTGAAACAGGAAATCTGGGGCAGTGGTCAAGATAAAACTGGAACATAGGCAAGGACTAAATAAAAAAGTTGCATATTCAGTAAGTGATCAAATCGGCGGCTATAAAACTGAAGGTTTAAAATCACTTTAACCATTAGCATTTTGGGCTTGGGACCTTTGTCTTAAGATTAAAAATGGTTTCTAGGGTTTATTTCCTATACCCTGCTCCCTGGCCCCCACTGTGGCTCCACAGCCAATATTGCTGGCAAATCCAAGCTGTCAGAATGACTGCCGGGACTTGCTTTGCATAACAGGAATGCTGCAGTCACTCTGTAAAATGTAACAGAAAGGTTGATATGAAGGTGAATAGACTGTGCAAGTGCAGTTGCATTCGATTTTCCTAGAGCTTAGTGAATGTGCTGATTTCTGTTAACCAATCATGTGCAAGCAAACAAAAAATAAATAAGTGTAAGGACTTCTAATTAACAGTACTTTTTTGCTTTTGGGTGGCTTAATAAAAATAGTTTTTATGACAATTTAGACAAAAGTAAGCCATGTTTGTCCCTCAAAAACATGTATATCTAACAATGTTATCTTGAGTTATGAAAAAAGGTTTGCCAATAAACAGGTTCATAGAAATTTAAAAATTGCTGTAGTCCATGAGAGATACAGATAAAGAGAAAGTGGGTGAAAACATACAAAGTCTCCTCTACCAACAAACTAACTAGAATTTTCTTTTTTTAAACTTTAGTTTGCAATAAATGATGCAAGGAGTCTATGGGGCTGATTTACTATAACTCCAGGAAGTACTGAGCACATCGCGAAAAATAGCTCCAATTTTTGACAATTAAAAATTCCATGCGCGAATTTGCGAATGAAAAAGAGCACTATTAGCAGCAAACAAGTGTTAGTAAATGTGAAATCAGCGCTAATTAGCGAATCTGCGTACGCGCAAATGCCAATTTCAACTAAGTTTTTATATAGCACTGCACTGTAACCATGATCCATGTATGTGAAAGAAACATTTTTATATGAGATGTGCTCTATCTATTGATGTATATTGCAATTAGTATTCCAATTTTTTTTCCTTCTTTTGCTAACGAATGCAGTTATGAAGGATTATTACATAGTAATGTCTGCTATTATGTAAAATTACATGTATTAAACATTTAGGTTATCTATTTGTTGTATGTTGTTTTTTTCATGTTTTTATTTTTTCATTTAGGTGGCTATAAGGCCCCTTTCACACTGGGGCGTTTTTCATGCGGTTTAGCGCTAATATTAGCGCTATTATACCGCATGAAAAAATCATGCCCTTTAGCCTTCAATGTGAAAGCCCGAAGGCTTTCACACTGAAGCGGTGCGCTAGCAGGACCGCTCCAAAAGTCCTGCTAGCCACTTCTTTACAGCGGTGAAGGAGCGGCATGTTCACTGCTCCTTTACTGCGGTCTCCCATTGAAATCAAGCAATAGCCACGGTTTGCGGGCGGTATTAACCCTTTTTCGGCCGCTAGCGGGGGTTAAATTCACCCCCCTAGCGACCGCATACCGCGGTAAGAACGACGGTATAGCAGCGCTGAAAATCGCGCTGCTATACCGCCACCGCTCCTGCCCGCCCCAGTGTGAAAGGGGCCTAAAGCGTTAATTATTTATGTCCATTCTTTAATCATACTACACTATTATGCAGGTCTTGTACTTAGCACAATGGCTTAGTGGTCTGCTCCCATGTCTATACAGCTCTCATGTTACAAGTTCAAATACCAGCCAACCTACCATCCAACAGCTATGTTTATTATTTGCACAAGCAAATTAAAATAAACAAACAAAGAAATGTAAACTGCCCGTTAGCTAGTGTGTGATGTTTGGAAGTCCACACCATAATATTATTGAATAAAAGGGCATTGGCTAATTGGCGTTCACCTATTTTCAGCATATGCTGCTTTGGCTAATTGGCATTTGCCTTTTTTCACCAATACAATCTTTTAGTATCTCTCTGTGGGATTTGAACCCATGAGTGCTTTGAAGCCTGAGTTTTTCAAGGTAGAAGTGCTGACCACTAGCCTATTGAGCGTAGCAGAAACATAAACTAGTGTGTGTAGGTTAAGGAGATATTTCTTGCACCTACAGGTAAGCCTTAATCTAGGCTTACCTGTAGATGCAAGTTGTCTAAGTGGGTTTACAACCACTTTAATATTATTGTAACAACCATGCTCATGCTGATGTGGCATTGGCTAATAGGCATTCGCCTCTTTTCAGCATATGCTGCTGAGTGTTTGATGGTGGGACTACTTTATATTCTAGGTATAATAGTACTCAGCACAGTGACTTAGGCCCCTTTCACACTTGTGCGACCTGAAAGTTGTGTGATTTTGATGCGACTTTAAGCAATGCCTGTGTAATCTTGAGGTCTAAGGACGCAGGAGTCGCAGGGAAAGGCACGCAAACTTCCGTCTGCATTTTTTCTGCGATCCCAGGGAATGCCTGTGTAAACTTAAGGTCTATGAACCTCAACTCGTATCAAAGTCGGACCAAAGTAGTACAGGGACTACTTTGAAGTCGGTGTGACTTGAAGTTTCACAGATATAAATGGTACACATTGAAAATCATGGGGTATGACTTGTCATGCAACTCTGATGACCAAAGTCGCAGGAAAAGTTGCTCAAGTGTGAAAGGGGCCTCAGCCCGACTTTGTGAGCGATTTCAGAGACATCAGTGCACTTTCCTGCACAGATGTCTAGTGAAATCACATAGGTCTCAACTGTCCCTGATTTGGACCAAAGTCCCTCTGTCCCTCTTTCCTCCTCATTTGTCCCTCATTTTGTTCGGATCTGTATAGTTTGATATAAAATGCAATTTTTATCTTTCAAAAAGTGTTTCCCAGCGCTAAACCTTTCATCTAATTTCTAAATTGCTTTGTTTGTAAATTCCCAAAGCCAATCTAAAGGGATATTATTGTTAAAAAAAAAGCACTTGGGGGTTTAACTAATATATATATATTTTTTTAATAATTCTCCTTTAAGAAGGTGTTTTAGGAGGTGTATACTATGCCTACATACTTTTGCTAATAGTTGTCCCTTATACCCATCTCAAAAAGTTGGGAGGTAAGAAATTGCCTCCTGAAGTCGCCCAAAGTAGTGTAGGAACTACTTTTGGGAATCTGTGTGGCGTCGCACCAATTCGGACAGTTCTATTGCCGTCAATGGGCGCCGATTTGGCCTGCAATTTGGGGGGGATACTTTTAATGCGACTCTGAGGTCCAAAGCTGCATGAAAAGTCACATAAGTGTGAAAGTAACCTAATGAGATTAAATGATAACACCTTTGAATAAAGCCCCATTTGCACTTGTGCGACCTTAAAATTGCACAGCTTTGCCATGACTTGAAGCAATGTCTCTGTTATCTTGTGGTGTATGGACCTCAAATTGCATCAAAGTCAAACCAAGGTAGTGCAGGGATGAATTTTCCCCACTTTCAGGATGCACAAGTGACAATAGGGCCAAATTCAAAGATATCCTTGAATCTCTTTCACACTGCTGCGACCTGAAAGTCACCCTAATTTGCTGCCACTTTGTCACTGCAACTTGGCCCCAACTTCTGGGAATGCCTGTGTAATATTGCACCCTATGTACCTCAAGTCACATGAGGCTCTGTTTCCACTATTGCAACCCTAAATTTGCATGATTTTTCCGCAATTATTTGCCGCGATTTTGATGCGACTTGGAGCAATGCCTGTATATTCTTGAGGTCTATGGACCTCAAATTGTATCAAAGTGGGTCCAAAGTAGTGCAGGGACTACTTTGAAGTCGCTGTGACTTGATGTCGCACAGATATGAACCATACTCATTGGAAATCATAGGGTATGACATGTCATGCGACTTTGCAGTCCCAAGCTGCATGACAAGTCGCACTAGTGGAAACCGAGCCTGAAAGTCACACCAAAGTAGTACAAGGACTACTTTGAAGTTGGTCTGACTTAAAGTAGCACAGATATGAATGGTTATCATTGAGAATCATGAAAAGTCGCCCAACTGTGAATCAAGTCATATATATTTTAATAGAAAGGAGCTCTCATTTATACTTGCATAGTCCTTACTGATTTACATCAGCAGAACAAATGCAGGAAGTAGTGATGTGTGCACATGGGCTAGAGGCAAATGTGTGGTGATACCAAACAAATCGATGAAGCCCACCCACACCAAATCCACCCCCAACTTGAGTAAGCACAAGTACATATCCTACACTTACCCAGAAAATCAGCAGCACTTCCTCTTTGCTAAAGAGGGACCTCGCCATGTCCACCTAGATGGAGATCCTGACCAGCACAGGAACTTCCGGGTGATTACAATGACTCATTTCCGGGTCAGGAGGTGAAACCACGCTCTGTTGATTGCAGCTGCGAATATTTGATCTCAATCACACTTAGAATTTATTATTTTTGATTATTTGCAGATATGCAAATCTGTATTTCTACATATGATATTTGAAGGAAAACTTAAGGGAGTTTGATAAGAAATGGTGTCTCTGCCATAGCAGCAGGTGAATTACAAAGGCAAAAAGGCCCGGTTTGAGCTCCGCTTCACACTGACAGCGGGAGGAAATCGTTCAGCTGAACTCATACGATTTTCATTCCCGCATGTCAGTCCCGACTGCAGGGGGGGAAGGGGGGGAGACATCAGAGACATCTGTGCAGGTTTCTGCACTTATATTAATACAAATCACACCAATTAGAACAGCGCAATTGCCACCGATCTGACATGTCAAATCGCACCAATGTGAACCAGAGCTGACTCACACAACACTGCCTATTCTCCAGCTGAATTCATTACCTGCAATTCTCCACAGCTGTTATATATAAAGATTCCACCTTTATCATTTACTTGCAGGTGTGCTGAAGCCTAGGTTTACATTGGGGCGATTTGTCATGCAATTTCAGAAATCAAATCGCATGACTATTGGTGGCAATGTTCCAATCAATGCAACCCCAATTTTGTGGCGCCGCACCGATTTGCAAAAGTAGTTCCTGCACTACTTTTGCCGATATGAGGTGCGACTTCAATAGACATTTGTGTATGAAGCCACACAGATGTCTATCAAGTAGTACCTATAATCGCGCTAGCTTAAGTGAAGTAGCGCAATTTCAAAGTAGCATCAATGTGAACAAGGGCAAAGAGATTCATTTTTTGGTGCACAAATCCATATAGAAATACAATATTAAGGATTTTGCACTTTGCCCAAAAAAAAAAACACACACACACCAAAGCTCAATAACGTACTTTTATTTTGCCAGCAGAAACAAAATTAGGTACATTCATTTACTAGCTTCAAAAAAATTTGGACAGGATACATGGTGCTACATTTAGCAATTGGATTTGAAGGGCCCTGCTCATAGGAGCTTACAATCTAAAATTTGTCAAAACCTTAGAGTGCACACAGCTTTACTTTTAGTGTATAACGGGCAACACATCACATTTTTATCTGCAAGAATATAGAAACATACTCAAGTCATTATTCTTACAAAGCATTCCAACATAATAATAAAAAAGACACATGTTCAAAACACCCACCCCCACCCTACAATCCACATATAAGTACATTGGTGACCATGTTCTGCTGGAAGCTGTATTTCTGTGTACATGACTAAGCAATGAGATCCAAGAGTAGAAGGTCAGCAGATGCTTCCAAACGATTTTGCATGGTCAGACAGGAACAATACACACACAATTTTTGATTGAAAAAATGCACAAGAATTTCAGCAAATAACACTAGTTGGGGGTTTGTCAATCTGCACAATATCATTCCTTCTCCCCCCACAAATCACAGCAAAAAACCTGGCCTCTCAGACCACACGATCCCCCATACTGCAGGCATTTGTATAAGAGAGGTTGTATTGTTAGCAAACTGACACACACCCAATAGAAGTACACGCCCACCAGTATCTTTCAATCTGTCCCTTCATGTATGTCTAAAGTGATTGCACCTGATGGGCAGGAACAAATAATACTATTTGCAACTGTGTTAGCCATTGGCTATGTGCATCAAATCTCCAACTACAGGCCAAAGATCCAAGACCATTTGCATGCACATAAACAAAGCAACAGTTGTCTAAGCATATGTACCTGTACAGTGTAAACCCTACAATTTTAAATGTCCAAGTCCCTGGGTATGATTAGTGCTAACAAACATTAACATCGGGCCCTGGCTCCAATGAGCTTCCAATCTAAAGTCCAAAATAAACTTTCTTACATTAGAGACTATTTTGACAGGAGACAAATAAAATACCAGCATGTCTTTGGATTGTGGTGAGAAACCCACACATGGAAAACATATAAACTTCAACATAAGCTCTAGCATGTTGGGGAATTGAACCAGCAACCCCAGTGTTGCTAGACGGAATTGCTGCCCACTTAGCCACCAGGCAGCCTCACACATGTTCTCTGCATCTCTGTGGTGTGAACCAGCCCTAAGTCCATAGCCAAGTTCCGTGTCTCCAAGCAATATACAATATATTGGCCTAAGTATTGGGACGCCTGTCTTTAAACACACATGAACTGTAATCGCATCCCAGTCTTAGTCCGTAGGGTTCAATATTGAGTTGGCCCACCCTTTGCAGCTATAACAGCTTCAACTCTTCTGGGAAGGCTGTCCACAAGGTTTAAGAGTGTGTCTATGGGAATGTTTGACCATTCTTCCAAGTGCATTTGTGAGGTCAGGCACTGATGTTGGACGAGAAGGCCTGGCCTACAGTCTCCGCTCTAATTCATCCCCAAGGTGTTCTGTTGTGTTGAGGTCAGGACTCTGTCCAGGCCAGTCAAGTTCCTCCACCCCGAACTCACTCATCTATGTCTTTATGGACCTTGCTTTGTGCACTGGTCCAAATCATTTGGTGGAGGGGGATTATGATGTGGGGTTGTTTTTCAGGGGTTGGGCTTGGCCCCTTAGTTCCAATGAAGGGAACTTTTAAGGCATCAGCATACTGAGACATTTTGGACAATTTCATGCTCCCAACTTTGTGGGAACAGTTTGGGGGTGGCCCCTTCCCGTTTCAACATGACTGCACACCAGTGCACAAAGCAAGGTCCATAAAGACATGGATGAGTGAGTTTAGGGTGGAGAAACTTGACTGGCCTGCACAGAGTTTTGACCTCAACCCGATAGAACTCCCTTTGGCTGAATTAGAGCAGAGACTGCGAGCCAGGACTTCTCATCCAACATCAGTGCCTGGCCTCACAAATGCACTTCTGGAAGAATGATCAAACATTCCCATAGACACACTAAACCTTGTGGACAGCCTTCCCAGCCTTCCCAGAAGCTGTTCTAGCTGCAAAGGGTGGTCCAAATCAAATTTTAACCCTACGGACTAAGACTGGGCTGCCATTAAAGTTCATGTGTGTGTAAAGGCAGGCATCCCAATACTTTGGGCTAAATTGTGTATCTGGCAAGATTTACAATGGTGGTGGAACCCTCCTACACATAAATACAACATTTAGACATAGTTTTAGGACCTGGAAGATGAGACAACTTCTCTACATGAAGCAGCATGTTTGGGATTTGAACCCAGACACTAAGGGATGCTAAGCAGAAGTTCTAACCTCTAAGCCACAGAGCTGCCACATGTGGAAACCTCCTACACATAAATACACATAAATACTGCATTTCTTTGGACATACAGGTGATGGAATTACATTACTCAAGAGTTATTCTTCTTGATTTATTCTGTGATATTTTGTGTTTTTTTGGGGGGGGTGAGTTTAGAATAGTGATATTACCCTCAAATTTTGGGGAATTACATTTTTATTTCTGATGTTGGAACACATATCACATTTTTGGGGCTCAAATTGTGATTATTTAGAAATAATGAAAAGCACAAAAAAATGTGACTCATTTTAAATTTGCATCAGCAATGGTATTGTTTGTGCTTTGTAAAGACACCTGTGTGAGTTTGGGTAAAGATTGGTGTGAGATGGAGAGTAACTAGTGAAAGTGACAGAGAAAAATATATTTTATCAAAACATTCCACATTCTAGCTTTCTTTAAAAACAAAATATTTTAATTAGAAGCAACATTGTTGCAAAGGAAAATTTATTTCAGAGAAAGATACATTTCATCTCAACATTAAAAGGATTTATTTGTGAAAGTTACAATTGTATCATTAGAATCAATGGCTAAAACTTGCATTGGACTAAAATAGCTCAGATTTTCACTTCCAAAACATGCTCTTTAATTAGCTGTCATTTCGGTATTTACTATAACTCTTGTGAAAAAAGACACTTGAGTTAAAATTTGAGTTATTTTAGCTCTGGGCATGCTCAGTTTAGTTTGCAAATAGTTGTCCAAAAACGGGCATTTTTTTACTTCTCAGACTTTTAAAGATATTTCAGTGTAGAAATTACTTTTTCACACAGTTTAAAAGCAGATTATCTTTAAATAATATACCACATATTTCAGTACCATTTAGGCAATTATATCATGCTCTAAACATTATTTCCATGTGCACAACTCCAGCTTTTAGTAGAGTAAGGATTTGGGCGCTATTTGGATTCTGGGAGCTATTGTAAATTTGATTTTGGGAGTATTTTCTCTCCAGCGCTATAGTGAATACCGTTTTCGCGCTAATTAGCGCAAATTACCGCAAATCGCGCTAATTAGCGCAAATTCGCGGCAATTTGCGCTAATTAGCGCCGCGGCGCTATAGTAAATTACCCCCCATATATCATCCTGTAAGAAAAAATGTGTGCCTGATGTCAGAATCACTATTTAAAATTAGACCAGACAGTGGTGTTTTCTTCTTTTTATACTCTGTACTGAAGTGTTTACAGCATTAGTAAAGCTGGCCAAACATTAATAAAAAAAAATCATTCAACCAGCAGGTTGAGCAAAAAATTATTTATCTGATAATAATTTAGTCACTCTCCCATAGGCCAAAGAGGATATTCTTTTATTGCAATATTAAACATTGTTGCTAGAGTGACGGTATTCTCATGTGAGCATACGTTATACAAGGCTGCTTATTTGCCAAAAGTTGAAATTACACTTGTATGTAGTGATAAAAGAATGCAACTTGGGTTTGGTTCGCAGGCAGTTCATCAAGTTTGAAAATTGCAAACTTAAAAGGAGTTGTAAAACTGACTACAATGAGCATCCGGTGGGCGGAGCATCATGGCACCGTAGTGCAGTGAGCGGTCGCTAGCTCCACGCTCCATGCTCCCTCCAGGTGAGCTCCAAGAGGATGGGAAAATCTCCCACAAAATCCGGCCCTGAACCCCCCCCCCACCTTAACTTTTGGACATGGCGCTGGCCTGTCAGAGCTGGGGCAGCTGTGTCGGCAGTGTTGGTTGCGGTCTGGCCCCCTTTGGCATCTCAAGGAACCGGAGTGAGACATTAGGACGTTAGGATGGGAGGAGCGCAGCAGCAGGGATACTGTGAAAAAATGCTTATGTAACATATCTTCACCATAGTGGATATTGAAGTGCTTTCAATATTCCTCTATACTGTATATATAAGAATTGACTGGAGAGTCACCCATAACTGTTCCATAATACACTTGCCGCATACCTGCTATAACTGTGCAGATATGGGACACCTAGTATTCACCTGAGGATAAATGCAGGTAGCCTGCAAAATCAGTTTGGTACAGCTCTGAATATAGATACAGGGGATATATGTTTAATTAAATCTATAAATATTGTTCTTTGAATATATATTATAGAAGAGCCCACTTAACTATATCCCTAACGGTCTTGAAGGTCTTGTCTGGATATCATAAATCCTACTGGAACTAAGGTCTTTTGCTAAGGAGAAAATAGAGAAAAAGGGTCTCAAAGTGAATCAGGGGGAGGGTACAAGCCGTAACACAATAAAGTCCTATATTGTTGCGGAAGGGACAGACCAATGGTTAAAAGCCCCAGTAAGAAAGCAGAGTCAGCACCAACGACCCCTGCAAAAAATAAGGGGCACCCAGTGATGGACCAGATGGAAGCTGGTAAAAGTAAAGGTAAAACCAATAAGGCTCAAACTCCAGAAGCAAAAGGTCAGAGAAAAGATCAGAAAACATCAGAGAGACAACAACAACTAGAAATACCCCTTGAATGCCCACAAGCCCCTCCAACAAAGCAAGACATAATGGATATGATAGATATGATATCGCGATTAGAGCGAACAATTAAGGGTGAAATGGGTGGAACAAGAAGAGATATCCAGAGTGTACTACAAAGAGTGAAAGAAATAGAAGAACAGCTAGAGGAACATAAAAGTTCAATAACAGAATTAAGAGAAAGAGCCGATATGGATTTGATAGAGATAAGAAATTCCCGGTATAAACTTGAGGATCAAGAGAACTGTATTAGAAGGAAAAACCTCCGGGCAAGAGGACTCCCGGAAGAGGTTAAAGACACAGAATTAGGAGAGGTGCTACGAGAGACATTTAACTTGGCTTTAAAATGGGAAATAACTGTGTCGATGCATTTTGAAAGAGTGCATAGAATACAAAGGTCATACAATATCCATAGGGATCTACCAAGGGACACTATAGTAAGATTTCATGATTATGAACAAAAAGAGCAAGTATCCCAAAGTACAAGGAATACTATCCCTATGGAATACAAAGGCACTACTTCTTATTTTTTCAGACTTGGCGCCAGAAACTTTAGCATGTAAAAGGGCACTGAAGCTGTTAACAAGTTATCTACAGGCAAAGGACATTCTGTATAGGTGGGGGTTCCCAGCTTGCCTTTCGGTGAAAAATCAAGGGGTCTCAGCATATATACGGTTCCAAGAAGATATAAAGGAAGACTGAATATACAACCTATACAAGTAGATAACTGGAAAAAGAGATCTCCAGTATGGAGAAGGTCGAAAGACCAAGACTGGAATAGAGCTTAGATTGTCATGTTTAAAATATTGAAAATTTTCAAAATAGAAGGAATTGAAGGAAGGAGGGGGAAAAGGGGGGAGGAGGTAGAGGATGGGGAAGGGAAAGGGGGGAGGATGGAGGAAAGGGAAAGAAGGAGAGGGGAGAGAGGGGAGGGGAAAGGGAGAAAAAGGGAAAGAAAAAAGAAAAAGGGAAAGGGAATTAACGAATAATAGTGGAATTCACCTGAAGGGGGGGGGGGGTTTGGAGTGGAAATGCCCACCGCTGCTTCGGGACCGACCCTTAGTTGGAGGACGGGACCCCGAGGTAGGGGGGGACATATGAAGCACAACGAGGTAGGGTCCACTCGGGAGAGCGCCAGGAAGGGCGCAGACCGAGGGAGCCTTAACATTGGTTTGCAATGTGATTGGGGAGGGAAAGGGAGGGGGAGGGGGGTTTATGTGATCTCAATGTACCCTAAATGGGTTGTTAAAAATTGAGTCAGATGGTATGACATGAACAGCAGGCTTAGATCAATATCCTTTGAAAGTAAGGATATACTATATGCAATTAAGTTCGGACGAGATCTCCTTGAAAGAAGAAGAGTATCTGAGGTCCCTTCTCACCTGCTGGTGTCTGATATTCTGCTACTGGTATAGTCTAACGGAATCAAAGAATAGAATATGGCAGCTATGAAAATAGTCACGTATAACTTGCGAGGGTTAAACAGCATAAATAAACTATATCAGATACTGCAGGAAATGAAGGGTATGTCAGCTAATATAGTGTTCCTAAAAGAAACTCATTTAAAGCTTACATCCCAGACTAGATTGATCTCAAGAAATAATCCAACTTGGATACATAGTTATTCACCCAACAAAAGATCAAAAGGAACTGCGATTGGGTTTGATAGGAAAACGCGATTTGTACTGGAAGCTATGGAAATAGACCCGGAGGGAAGATATATTTTGTTAAAGGTCTTCTATTTAATGTAAAATATACTCTGCTGAACGTATACTGCCCTAATGTTTGCCCAGTAGTGATGAGCCGAACACCCCCGGGTTCGGTTCGCACCAGAACCCGCGAACGGACCGAAAGTTCGTACGAACAATAGAACCCTATTAAATACAATGGATGCGAACGTTCGAATTCTAAAGTGCTAATTATAACAACTATTATGCATGTTATTGTCCTAAAAAGGGTTTGGGAACCCGGGTTGTGCACCAGGGGACATGTATCAATGCAAAAATAAGTTTTAAAAACGGTCGTTTTTCGGGAGCAGTCATTTTAATGATGCATAAAGTGAAAAAAAAAAGTCAAATATTCCTTTAAATATCGTACCTGGGGGGTGTCTAAAGTATGCCTGTGAAGTGCCACGTGTTTCCCGTGTTTAGAACTGTCCCTGCACAAAATGACACTTCTAAAGGAAAAAAAAGCCATTTAAAACTGCTTGCGGCTTTAATGTAATGTCTGGTCCCGGTAATATGGATGAAATTCTTTAAGAAAAATGGCATAGCTACCCCATGACCCCCCCCTACCCCAGCCCATTACCAGCCCCTTTGGGTCTTGTATGGATATTAAGGGGAACCCCGCACATAAAATAAAAAAGGCCCTATATACTCTGAACAGCCATATACAGGTGGTGCATACAAGACAGGGACTGTAGGTTTGTTCTTATGTAGAATCTGTTTGTAATTTTGAACAGGTACATTGTTGAAGTGTAGCTCCAGCCCAAAAATCTATTTTTAAACTTTTTGGAAAACATAGGTAAGGGTTATCACCCCTGTAACATTTGTTTTGCTGTCTGTGCCCCTGTTCAGAACATTTCACCTCACTTTCCGTCCCAATGACAACTGTTTTTGAAATGTGGTGTTTTTCTTGAAACAAGGATTGCTGATAAAGCATCAGTACAGAGGAGACACCTTTCTCCCATATTTATTCTTACAGGAGAGAATTTTCCTTCCTAGTGGTAGATTTCCTCTCACTTCCTGTTGTCTTCTTGCGTTTGCAAGTAGGAGTCGTTTGTAAGTTGGATGTTTGAAAGTAGGGACCTGCCGTATATACTCTGCAGAAATAGGCCCCTTAGTTGTTGGTGTTGGCACAACACTGTAAGCACTCACAGTTACTCTTGGTTGGTGCTGGAACGCCCTGCTGTCAACTATTATATCAGGAATTTTAATTACATATAATTGTTGAACAGTGGTAGTAAAAATTGGGCCTTTGATGGTGGTGCTGGTGCCACAACACTGTAAGCCCTGACAGTTACTCTTGGTGGGTGCAGCAATGGGCCCTGCTGTGAATTATTAGATCAAGAATTGTAATTGCATGCCCCTGTTGAACAGGGGCTGAAAAATTGGGCCTTTCGTGGTGGTGGTGGTGGTGGTGGTGTTGCCACAACACTGTAAGCCCTCAGAGTTACTCTTGGTGGGTGCAGGAATGGGCCCTGCTGTGAATTATTAGATCAAGAATTGTAATTACATGCCCCTTTTGAACAGGGGCTGAAAAATTGGGCCTTTCGTGGTGGTGGTGGTGGTGGCATTGCCACAACACTGTAAGCCCTCAGAGTTACTCTTGGTGGGTGCAGCAATGGGCCCTGCTGTGAATTATTAGATCAAGAATTGTAATTACATGCCCCTTTTGAACAGGGGCTGAAAAATTGGGCCTTTCGTGGTGGTGGTGGCGTTGCCACAACACTGTAAGCCCTGACAGTTACTCTTGGTGGGTGCAGGAATGGGCTCTGCTGTGAATTATTAGATCAAGAATTGTAATTGCATGCCCCTGTTGAACAGGGGCTGAAAAATTGGGCCTTAGGCACTGGTGGCACAACACTACAACCCCTCACAGATACTGTACTTGGAGCACAGCAATGAGCCCTGTTGCAAAGTATTGCTTCAAAAATTGTAATGACACGCCCCTGTTAAACAGGGGCTGAAAAATTGGGCCTTAGGCACTGGTGCCACAACACTCCAACCCCTCACAGATACTGTACTTGGAGCACAGCAATGAGCCCTATGGCAAATTATTGCTAAAAAAATTGTAATTACACGCCCCTGTAAAACAGGGGCTGAAAAATTGGGCCTTAGCCACTGGTGGCGGCACCCATAAACAAAAATGATCTTCCAAGCTATCATCATCAATCGTATCATTGAGGACTCGGAGGAGGAGGATAGCCAGTCAACATAACAGCACAGGCACTCAGCATCAGCATCAGTCTTGAAGGGATGTGACATGTTAAAATCAATTAGTCTGTTATATCAGCATCAGGTGTGTGGTAGCTGGTGGTGATCCAAGACTGGTTCATCTTGATGAAAGTCAGTCGATCAACCGAGTCGGTGGACAGGTGCACCCTGTGATCCGTGACAAATCCTCCAGCAGCACTGAATGTGCGTTCCGAAAGAACGCTGGATGCAGGACAGGCCAGTAGCTCAATTGCATACTGTGCAAGCTCTGGCCAGTGATCCATCCTCAAGACCCAGTAAGCCAGAGGATTTTCGGTGGGGAAGGTGTCCAAGTCTGACCTTGCCCCTAGATATTCCTGCACCATGTTTATCAGACGCTGACGATGGTTGCTGGAACCGATCATACTTTGGGGCTGTGGACTAAAGAATTGTCTGAACGCATCGGTCAGACGGCCACCTTCCCCACCGCTCCTTCTTTGACTGGCCGAAGCCTCAGCAACTCGTTGTCCAGGACCAGGAGTTTGTAACCTCCCAGTCTCTGGGAACGCGTTGCACAGACCTTTCTGCAAGGCCTCCCGGAGTTGTCTCATCCTCTGCTCCCTCTGCGACGGTAACATAAGGTCCGCAACCTTACCCTTGTACCGTGGATCAAGGAGAGTGGCCAGCCAGTAATGGTCCCTCTCCTTGATCTGAAGAATACGAGGATCCTTCCGCAGACTTTGCAGGATCAGGGAGGCCATGCAGCGTAGGTTTGCTGAGGCATTCGCTCCGGAGTCCTCTGGGTCACTAAGGACGACATGATCCGCAGCCACCTCCTCCCAGCCACGTACAAGTCCACTGGTTTCTTGGGACTGTAAATCATCCCTAAAAGACTGCTGCTGATGATGCTGAGTGCCAGCCTCCACCTCCATGCTGACACAATCCTCCTCCTCCTCCTCCTCCTCTTCCTGTGCGATGGGTGGGACAGAAGGAACACTGTCTGGGTAAAGGGGGCCTTGAGAGGCAAGGAAGTCCTCCTCTTCCTGCCTCTGTTCTGCCTCAAGTGCCCTGTCCA
The DNA here is from genome assembly GCA_029206835.1 of Rana muscosa. Lineage (NCBI taxonomy): Eukaryota > Metazoa > Chordata > Amphibia > Anura > Ranidae > Rana > Rana muscosa. The sequence goes on from CM055122.1 coordinate 482,195,537, forward strand.
TTATTCCACGCAGCGTGTGCTCCAACAGGTGGACAAGAGGTACAGTGTCACTGATGCATGCACTGTCACTGCTCACCATCCTCGTGGCCTCCTCAAATGGTGCCAGGACAGTGCATGCATCCCTGATCATGCCCCACTGGCGTGGAGAAAAAAAACCAAGGTCCCCTGACCCTGTCCTGGTGCCGTAGTCGCACAGGTACTCATTGATGGCCCTCTGCTGCGTGTGCAGCCGCTGCAGCATGGCCAACGTTGAGTTCCACCTGGTGGGCATGTCACATATAAGGCGGTTCTTGGGCAGGTTCAACTCCTTTTGCAGCTCAGCCAGGCGAGCACTGGCATTATATGATCTGCGGAAATGCACACAGACTTTCCTGGCCTGCCTCAGGACATCCTGTAAGCCCGGGTACCTGCCCAAGAACCGCTGCACCACCAGGTTAAGGACGTGAGCCACACAGGGCACATGGGTCAGTTGTCCCTGTCGGAGGGCGGAGAGGAGGTTGGTGCCATTGTCGCAAACCACCATTCCTGGCTTAAGCTGGCGTGGCGTCAACCACCTCTCGGCCTGGCCCTGCAGAGCAGACAGGACCTCTGTCCCAGTGTGGCTTCTGTCCCCCAAACACACCAGCGCAAGCACGGCATGGCATCTTTTTGCCTGCGTACTTGCGTAGCCCCGTGAACGGCTACGGAGCACCGCTGGTTCATAGGACAAACCACAGGAAGAGGCCATGGAGGAAGAAGAAGAGGAGGGGGTGGAGGAGAGAGGTGTGTCACAACCAGTAGTAGCATTTTGGAGGCGTGGCGGTGGAACAACCTCCAACACTACTGCACCTTGTCCTGCATCCTTCCCAGCTGCCAAAAGAGTGACCCAATGGGCCGTGAAAGAAAGGTAACTTCCCTGTCCATGCCTGCTGGACCATGAGTCAGCGGTAATATGCACCTTACCGCTGACCGCCCTGTCCAGCGAGGCCAAGACATTGACTTCCACATGCCGGTAGAGAGCCGGAATAGCCTTCCGTGAGAAAAAGTGGCGTTTGGGAACCTGCCACTGAGGAACCGCACATTGCACAAACTCACGGAAGGGGGCCGAGTCTACCAACTGAAAAGGCAGCAGTTGAAGCGCTAGCAATTTAGCCAAGCTAGCATTCAACCGCTGGGCATGTGGATGGCTGGGAGTGAACTTCTTTCGACGGTCCAGCAGCTGGGGCAGGGAAATTTGCCTGCTAGAATCGGACGTCGGTGTACTGCTAGCAGAGTGGCCGCAAGTACTTGGCTGTGACACACCTAATTCTACACCTTCATTCCTCTCAGTGCATGTTTCAGAGAGGACTGAAGTTATAGTGGGGTTGGAGATCCCAGCTGATGCGGTGCAAGGAGAGGTCCGCTTTGTTCTTTGGTGTGGGTCTTTGAGGTAGGCTTGCCAACGAGCTGCATGGCAGGTCAACATATGTCTGGTCAGGCATGTGGTACCCAAGCGGCTGATGTTTTGGCCACGCGATATACGCTTGAGACATATGTTGCAAACAGCAGCTGTGCGATCTGATGCACTAGCCTCAAAAAAGGCCCACACCAAAGAACTTTTTGAATGACGGGCAGAGGCAGCGCCCTGCACAGGCGGAGCTCTGCGGTGTGATTCCGTCGGTGTACTGCCCTTACGCTGGCCACCAAAGGGCATCCTGCCTCGTTGGAGATGTGCCTCCTCCTCATCCTCCTCCTCCTCCTCTCTACTATTAGGCACCCACGTGGAGTCAGTGACCTCATCATCCCCTCCCTCCTCATCACTGGAGCCAATCTGGCAGTATGCTGCAGCTGCTGGAACATGACTGCCAGATTGGTGTCCTTCTTGAGCATCCCCTCTGTCTGCTCTCACGCTACTGCCTTCCTGTAGCTGGGTTTCATCATCAGACCCTTCGAAACGCTGGGCATCCTCCTGGAGCATGTACCCAACACTGTGCTCAAACAGTTCGGGGGACTCCTCAGGAGGAGGACATGGTGGGTCTAGGGAAGGAGTGACTGATGATGAGTCTGACATTGATACCAGGGAAGAGGACGCTTTGGCAGCTGCTTTGCCAGTACCCTGAGCCTGGGTGAGAGAGGATGAGGAGGAGGAGGAGGGCTTGGTCATCCACTCTACCAAGTCTTCGGCATGATGTGGCTCAACATGTCCAGCTGCCGAAAAGAAGGACAAGCGTGTCCCATGGCCATGTGCTGATGACAATGCACCGCGTCCACGACCAGCACTGTTGCCCCCAGACACAGAGCCTGCTTGCCCTCTTTTATTGCCTCCTGACTGTCTGCCTCTCCTTGTTTGCCTTCCAGACATTCTAATAGATGGCCTGCAGGGAGATGGGAAAAAAGCAATAAGGGCTACCTTCAGGTGTCCTTCTCTGTCCCTTTACTTAAGGATTTCTAAATATGGTTGAGGATGATTGCTTTTGCACAGAATAGCACAACGACAATTTCCCTGACTGTCAAAAAAACAAGGATTTCAAAGATGGTTGATGAGGAATGCTTTAGCACACTATAGCACAAGGAGATTTTCCCTCACTGTCCTTCCCTGTCCCTAGAAACAAGGATTCGCACAGTGAAAGAAACTGACACTCTCCCTACCTAGAGTTTTCTGTCCCTAGAAAAAATGTTTTTTTAAAGCACACTATAGCACAAGGAGAATTCCCCTCACTTTCCTTCTTTGTCCCTAGAAACAAGGATTCGCACAGTGAAAGAAACTGACACTCTCCCTACCTAGAGTTTTCTGTCCCTAGAAAAAATGTTTTTTTAAAGCACACTATAGCACAAGGAGAATTCACTCACTGTCCTTCCCTGTCCCTAGAAACAAGGATTCACACAGTGAAAGAAACTGACACTCTCCCTACCTAGAGTTTTCTGTCCCTAGAAAAAATGTTTTTTTAAAGCACACTATAGCACAAGGAGAATTCCCCTCACTTTCCTTCTTTGTCCCTAGAAACAAGGATTCGCACAGTGAAAGAAACTGACACTCTCCCTACCTAGAGTTTTCTGTCCCTAGAAAAAATGTTTTTTTAAAGCACACTATAGCACAAGGAGAATTCACTCACTGTCCTTCCCTGTCCCTAGAAACAAGGATTCGCACAGTGAAAGAAACTGACACTCTCCCTACCTAGAGTTTTCTGTCCCTAGAAAAAATGTTTTTTTAAAGCACACTATAGCACAAGGAGAATTCCCCTCACTTTCCTTCTTTGTCCCTAGAAACAAGGATTCGCACAGTAAAAGACACTGACACTCTCCCTACCTAGAGTTTTCTGTCCCTAGAAAAAATGTTTTTTTAAAGCACACTATAGCACAAGGAGAATTCACTCACTGTCCTTCCCTGTCCCTAGAAACAAGGATTCGCACAGTGAAAGAAACTGACACTCTCCCTACCTAGAGTTTTCTGTCCCTAGAAAAAATGTTTTTTTAAAGCACACTATAGCACAAGGAGAATTCCCCTCACTTTCCTTCTTTGTCCCTAGAAACAAGGATTCGCACAGTAAAAGACACTGACACTCTCCCTACCTAGAGTTTTCTGTCCCTAGAAAAAATGTTTTTTTAAAGCACACTATAGCACAAGGAGAATTCACTCACTGTCCTTCCCTGTCCCTAGAAACAAGGATTCGCACAGTGAAAGAAACTGACACTCTCCCTACCTAGAGTTTTCTGTCCCTAGAAAAAATGTTTTTTTAAAGCACACTATAGCACAAGGAGAATTCCCCTCACTTTCCTTCTTTGTCCCTAGAAACAAGGATTCGCACAGTAAAAGACACTGACACTCTCCCTACCTAGAGTTTTCTGTCCCTAGAAAAAATGTTTTTTTAAAGCACACTATAGCACAAGGAGAATTCACTCACTGTCCTTCCCTGTCCCTAGAAACAAGGATTCGCACAGTGAAAGAAACTGACACTCTCCCTACCTAGAGTTTTCTGTCCCTAGAAAAAATGTTTTTTTAAAGCACACTATAGCACAAGGAGAATTCCCCTCACTTTCCTTCTTTGTCCCTAGAAACAAGGATTCGCACAGTGAAAGAAACTGACACTCTCCCTACCTAGAGTTTTCTGTCCCTAGAAAAAATGTTTTTTTAAAGCACACTATAGCACAAGGAGAATTCACTCACTGTCCTTCCCTGTCCCTAGAAACAAGGATTCGCACAGTGAAAGAAACTGACACTCTCCCTACCTAGAGTTTTCTGTCCCTAGAAAAAATGTTTTTTTAAAGCACACTATAGCACAAGGAGAATTCACTCACTGTCCTTCCCTGTCCCTAGAAACAAGGATTCGCACAGTGAAAGAAACTGACACTCTCCCTACCTAGAGTTTTCTGTCCCTAGAAAAAATGTTTTTTTAAAGCACACTATAGCACAAGGAGAATTCCCCTCACTTTCCTTCTTTGTCCCTAGAAACAAGGATTCGCACAGTAAAAGACACTGACACTCTCCCTACCTAGAGTTTTCTGTCCCTAGAAAAAATGTTTTCTTAAACCACACTATAGCACAAGGAGAATTCACTCACTGTCCTTCCCTGTCCCTAGAAACAAGGATTCGCACAGTGAAAGAAACTGACACTCTCCCTACCTAGAGTTTTCTGTCCCTAGAAAAAATATTTTTTTAAAGCACACTATAGCACAAGGAGAATTCCCCTCACTTTCCTTCTTTGTCCCTAGAAACAAGGATTCGCACAGTAAAAGACACTGACACTCTCCCTACCTAGAGTTTTCTGTCCCTAGAAAAAATGTTTTTTTAAAGCACACTATAGCACAAGGAGAATTCACTCACTGTCCTTCCCTGTCCCTAGAAACAAGGATTCGCACAGTGAAAGAAACTGACACTCTCCCTACCTAGAGTTTTCTGTCCCTAGAAAAAATATTTTTTTAAAGCACACTATAGCACAAGGAGAATTCCCCTCACTTTCCTTCTTTGTCCCTAGAAACAAGGATTCGCACAGTAAAACACACTGACACTCTCCCTACCTATCCTTCTCTTTCCCTAAACTAAAGGAATCCAGGTTAAGCAAGAAAGAAATAAATGTCACTGTCCCTGCCTATGCTTCTCTTTCCCTGCTCCGGAACACACTACACTAGGCCGCCGTGCTGGCGGCCTTTTATAGTGTGGGGCGTGTACTAAACACCCTCAGCAATAATTGGCCACAGGCATCCTGCCTGTGGCCAATCATTGCTCTCCTCGCTGCCGCGCTGTGATTGGCCAAGCATGCGGGGTCACAGTGCATGCTTGGCCAATCACAGCGCCTGGATGACACTGCGATGGCGTAGTGCATTGTGGGCCATTCGCGTCACTCGAATTTGGCGCGAACGGCCCAAATCGTTCGATCTTCGTCGAACGATCGAACAGCCGATGTTCGAGTCGAACGTATGTTCGACTCGAACACGAAGCTCATCCCTATCGCCCAGCAGTATATTTGAGTAAAATCTTGAATAGACTGGAGGGCTTTAGAGAGGGGAAGGTGATATTAGCAGGGGATTTTAATTTTGTTTTTGACCCTGCAGTAGCTACCCAACCTATATCACTAAGGTCAGAAGGAAAATATCTTAGAGCAATTAAACATAAACTACTGTATATCAAATGCACCTAGTAGAGGCTTGGAGAATATTACACCCAAGAGATAAGGACTTTACATATTATACATCTGTACACAGGTCATAATCTAGGATAGACCATATCCTGCTAGACCATCGGCTGCTTGAAGGATTGAGAAGGGTTGAAATAAAATCAATAACCCTCTCTGACCATGCTCCAGTAGAGATGAACCTGGATATAGGGGAAATCTCGGCGGGCCAGAGAGTCTGGAGAATAGATGAAACCCTCTTAAATGACGTCAGGGTTGCCGATGACCTGGAAAAGGATATGTGTCTCTTCTTTAAAGAAAATAATGTAGAAAATGTCCTTCCATCGATTCTGTGGGAAACACATAAAGTCTATATGAGAGGAAGGATGATAGCAGAAAAGGCCAAGAGGAAGAAAGTCAGGCAGGCCCAGAAACAAACCCTACTAGAAGAAATCCAGGTCCTAGAACAGAAACACAAAGATAGACAAGAAGAACAAACCCGGATATTGCTTACAGGGAAGAGAGAAAAGCTAAGGGATCTATTGGATCAAGAAACTAAATGGGTATTTAATAATACAAGTAAGAAGTTTTATGCCATGGGGAATAAACCAGGGAAACTCCTAGCAAGGATAATTAAACCCAGAAATACACAGAACTTTATCTCAAAAATGAAGGGTAAGAAAGGAGATATGAGGCACTCCACTAAAGATATAATAAATATTTTCCAAGAATACTATCAGAATTTATACAAAGTAAATAAAAAACAGGGTTTAACAGAAATACAGAGTAGAAGAAGGAAAATTAAACAATATCTGGAAAGGGTTGAGTTCCCAGTAATAGCAGAAGTAATTAATAAAATAGATAAGGAAATATCAAGGGAGGAAATAAGCCAAGTATTTAAAAACATAAAAATGGGAAAGAGTCCTGTCCCAGATGGGTATACCTCATTATACTATAAGAGATATGGGGAAATCCTGATTCCGTACTTCCAGGAGTATACGAACTCCATAGGAGGAGGTATGATAATGCGGGAGGAAGCTCTAGGAGCCCACATAACTCTTATAGAGAAGGAAGATAAAGATCCCTCACTATGTGCCAGCTACAGACCTATATCTTTGGTGAATGTCGACATAAAGATTTATGCGAAAATTGTGGCAGAGAGATTAAGACCTCTCATGTCAGGATTGATAGAAAATGATCAAGCAGCGTTTGTCCCCAGGGAGGGAGACGAGGGACAATGTCCTGAGAGCGCTATTCCTGATATAAAAAGCCAAAAAGAGTAAAATACCAGTACTATTTCTGTCAGTAGACGCCGAAAAGGCCTTCGACAGATTAGACTGGGAATTTATGCTAGCAACAATGAGACACATAGGACTAGGGCCTAATATGCTTAGATGGATAGGAGCACTGTACTCTAAACCCTCGGCACAGGTTCGGGTAAACGGAACCCTTTTGGATAGGTTCCCACTTTTTAATGGGACCCGACAGGGATGTCCGCTCTCACCCCTTCTTTTTGTCCTCTCACTAGAGCCACTATTAACAACTATACAAACTAATCAGGAGATTGAGGGAATGAAGGTAGGTGGGGGGGAGCATAAGATCTCTGCGTTCGCGGACGATATGATGCTCTATGTCTCAAACCCAAGGCAGACATTACCAAAAATTATAGAAGAATATGAAAGGTATGGAGAATTAAAAATTTATAAAGAGAAAACTGAGATATTGAGTATATCCTTGAGCCCGAAAGAACGTAGAGACCTTGGGGTTCTATACCCATTTACATGGAAGCAGAGGGGGGTGAAGTACTTAGGGATATCTCTGTCCAACACAGAAAGAGACCTATATGAAGATAACTATATTCCTTTATTAAATAAAATAAAACTAGAATTGAAGGGGTATCCGATAGGAAAAATATCTTGGCCGGGTAGAATAAACATTATAAAGATGATGATATTGCCTAAAGCTCTGTACATTTTTCAAACGCTTCCGATAAAGATTCCAGACATATATTTCAGAACACTGGGGAAGATAATAAGGAGATTCATATGGAAAGAAAATTAGTCCCGTATATATCAGCCGATATTCTGACTAGACCTAGACATGAGGGAGGATTACATTTACCAGATTTTAAAAGATACAATGAGGCAGCAGTATTAAAGAGGATAACCGACTGGTTTCAGGGGGATGGACAAAAAAAATGGGTAGAAGTAGGAGATAACCTGAGTAAAAAGGAGTTGGGGAAGAGAATATGGATACCAAAAAAATAGAGGCCTGACCCAAGAGATACCAGCAATAACAAAAGAAACCTTTAGAATATGGGATAGAGTGTGTAAAATAAAAAAGTGGCTTTATAATAGTCCGCTGTTGCCCCTCACGGGTACGGACTACTTTCCGCCAGGGAGGGGAGGTGGTGTGCACCTGGGATGGGCAACGTCGGACACATTAAAATTGAAGGATGTTTTGAAAGGGAACACTCTGTGCCCAATCCTAGAGTTACGAGAAAAATACGGACCCACTCTAGGGGATGGCTGGAGGTACAGACAAGTCCAACACTTTGTTAATACACTACCGAAACCCCTGCGAGCTATGAGTGAGTTGAACCCATAGGAAAAACGTATAGAGAGGGGGGAATAGGAAGACAGGGGATATCGAATATATATAGGGTATTGACACCTACAAGGGGACTTGAGACATTAAAAACACTAGAAAGTTGGGAATTAGAATTAAACCAAATTTTACCAGAGGGTAAGAAGGGACAGGTATTAGATTATGTCCATACTACATCAATAGATGCAAAGGTAAAAGAAATTAACTATAAGCTCCTAACTAAATGGTACTATGTACCAATGAAACTCCATAGAATAAACAAGGAGATGTCACCCTTATGTTGGAGAGAGTGTGGGATGGAGGGAACACATGCCCACATATGGTATTAATACCAAAGAACTGGAAATAAAAAAAAGCTCCATCAATAGGTGAACGGTTAAGAGAGATAGACGGAATTGGATTGATGGAGGAGTTACTGTCAATCCATAATGAGTGTCGGCCAAGGTATGATAAGATATGGAGAGGATGGAGAGAGTTTAGGGGCTTAGAGGTTTATATGGAGGGAATTGGGGATCTGGGTGGGAGGGGGTAGCCCTTTTAGTATTCTTACGCTCCTCCCCCCCCTTTTTTTTTTTTCTCTTTTTCCCTCTTTTTATGTTTGGGGTGAGTACCTTTTAAAATATTACACATATTAGTCATCACTAGTTTTCTCTTTTTTTTTTTTTAGGTAGGTAGGTATGGGGCGGGTGCCCCTTTAAATTATTATACATTACACACATCATTGATCACTTGACTTAGTTGTTTCTATTCTTTTTTTTTTTTGTATATAACCACCTTTACTAGAAATTACTCACTCTTGTTCTCCCTCCCTACATTAGTATGTTTGGGCAGAGCACCCTCTTAAAATATTACACACATTAGTTAACACTAGTTTTTTCTAAATTGTATATATATATATATATATATATATATATATATATATATATATATATATAAGTAGGTATGGGGTGGGCGCCCCTTTAAATTATTATACATTATACATATTATTGATCACTTGATTTAGTCTTTTTTTTTTGTATATATTCCACCTTCACTAGAAATTATCCACTCTTGTTCTCCCTCCCTACATTAGTATGTTTAGGGTGAGCACCCTCTTAAAATATTACACATATTAGTCAACACATTTTTTTTTCTTTTTTTGGAGGGTCTAGTAGGCTTGGGATGGGAGCTTCTTTACATAACTACACATATTATTAATTACTAGATATAGTGGTTTTCTATAACCACCTGCATTAGAAATTCTGTATTTATTTATTTTTTCTCGGCACGATGCACTTGCACCTTAGAGGGTATTGGCTCTAGAACCTAGAGACAAATCATTTGATTTAAGGGGGGGGGGAATGTGGGAGATAGGCTCCCTCTTCTACCCCCTCCTCTTTTTTTTTCTCTCTCTCTCTTTTTTTTTGTGTCTATTACTTGATCTGTCTGGCCTCTCTCCCTCCTCTCCCTCCCTTCTAGGTTTCTTTTTTGGTTTGACCTGTCTTTGCTTTGGTCTCTCTCCCCCTTCTTTCCTACTTGCATTGACTCCTCTAACTAGCGGTTTTAGAATATGAAGGCCATATAGTTGGATACATCTCCTCCAAGATAAGCAGATCTCTCAGCATAAACTACTATCCATGCTTTTAGTCCATTTTAGTGTAGGGGTATTCATTGAGACCGTATATGTGTGTTATGTGTATGTGTCTTTTAAATATTTTTGTATTGTTATATATGTAATGTAATGTGGAAAAAAGATAAATAAAACATTGGGAAAAAAAGGGGTTGTAAAGGTTCAGATTTTTTTTCATGAAAATAACAAACATGTTATACTTACCTGCTCTGTTCAAGGGTTTTGCACAGAGCATCCCTGATCCTCCTCTTCTGAGGTGCACCGCCAATGCTCCTGGCTCCTCCCATTCATCAGGTGTCCCCACAGAGAGACACTTTCCATGGGGGCATGGTGCCGTGCTCCAGAGTCCCACTGCTGTGTCCATTGACACAGACAGCAGGATTCAGCCTTTACCCCCCGCTCCCATGTCACTGGATATGATTGACAGCAGCAAGAGCCAATGGCTCCTGCTGCTATCAATCTATCCAATGAGGACAGAGACAGCTGCTGGAGCACGTTGCTGGAACGAATGGGCTCAGATAAGAAAAAGGGGGGGTCTGGGGGCAGCAAAGAAGCTTTTACACCTTAATGCACAGAACGCATTAAGGTGAAAAACCTTGAGACTTTACAATCCCTTTAAATCTGAACCCTATTGAAATCTATAGGGGATGCATTTGGAAAATCAATTCTGAGCATTTTTGCAAATAATAGGCAAAGTGACGCCAAACAAAGGACATGAGGGGCTGGGTACTGGGACATATACTTATGAAAAAATATTTTAAAATACTATTCACTGCTATTGTAACCCATTTGTGACAGTTGAACACATTGCTGTTACAATGATCATCATTGCAACAATAATAAAAAAATAAATTAAAAAAAAAAAACAATATTATACACATGATCAAACCCCCACCCCCTCCCCGAAAGTAGCATATTTAAAAATGTATCAATCCTGATGTCCTGACGGACAATCTCATTTCTTGAGGCCCTAAACCACTTCAGCCCCGGAAGGTTTTACCCCCTTCCTGACCAGAGCACTTTTTACAACTTGGCACTGCACTGATTTTAACTGGTAATTGCACGGTCATAAAATGCTGTACCCAAACAAAATTTGCGTCCTTTTTTTCCCACAAACAGAGCTTTCTTTTGGTGGTATTTGATCACCTCTGTGGATTTAATTTTTTGCGATATAAACGGAAAAAGACCAAAAACTTTGAAAAAAAAATGATATTCTACTTTTTGTTATAAAAAAAAATAAAAAATACAATAAACTAAATTTTAGTCATACATTTAGGCCAAAAAACATTCCGCCACATGTCTCGGGTAAAAAAAAAATTATTAAGAGTATATTCATTGGTTTGCGCAAAAGTTATAGCGTCTACCACCTAGGGTACATTTTCTGGAATTTACGCAGCTTTTAGTTTATGATTGCCTATCTCATTTCTTGAGGTGCTAAAACGGCAGGGCAATACAACCCCCCCCCCCCCCCAAATGACCCCATTTTAGAAAGTAGACACCCCAAGGAATTTGTTGAGAGGCTTGTTGAGCACATTTGATATTTTATTTTTTGTCATAAGTGATTGAAAAACAACCAAAAAACAAACAAAGTTATCATTGAAATTCTATATTATATATTGCTCCAAAATTCCATGGGCATATGTCAAATCACAACCCAAAATACATTCTGCTGCTTCTCCTGAGTATGGGGATACCACATGTGTGGGACTTTTTGGGAGCCTAGCCACATACAGGACCTCGAAAAGCAATCACCGCCTTCAGGCTTTCTAAGGGAGTAAATTTTGTATTTCACTCTTCACTACCTTACACAAGTTTCCAGAAACTGACAATATTTCTTTTTTTTTTCCGCAAAGTTGTCACTAAATGATATCTTGCTCAAACATGCCATAGGCATATGTTAAAATACACCCCAAAAAACATTTTGCTGCTTCTCCTGAGTATGGGGATACCACATGTGTAGGACTTGGCAGTCTAGCCGTGCTAGGACCTCGAATACCAAGCATCGCCTTTCTAAGGGCGTAAAGTTTTGATTCCACTCCTCACTACCTATCACAGTTTCCGAGTCCATGAAATGCCCAGATAGCATAACACCCCCCCTCCCCCCTGAAATGACCCAATTTTGGAAAGTAGACACCCCAAGCTATTTACTGAGAGGCATGTTGAGTATTTTGCAGATCTCGCTTTTTTTTGTCACAAAGTTTTGAAAATTGAAAAAAAAAGAAGAAAAATATTTTCCTTTTGCTTTCTATATTTTCAAAAACAAATGAGAGATGCAAAATACTCACCATGCCTCTTAACAAATACCTTGGGGTGTCTACTTTCCAAAATGGGGTCATTTGGGGGAGGGGGGTTGTGCTATCTGGACATTTCAGGACCTCCGTAACTGTGATAGGTATTGAGAAGTGAAATTACCATTTTACACCCTTAGAAATCCTGAAGGCGGTGATTTTCGGGGTCCTGTACGCAGCTAGGCTCCCAAAAAGTCCCACACATGCGGTATCCTCTTAATCGGGAGGAGCAGCAGAATGTATTTTGGGGTGTAATTTCACATATGCCTATGACATGTTTGAGCAATATATCATTTAGTGACAACTTTGTGAAAAAAGAAAAGAAAAAAAAAAAGTATTGTAATTTTTCCAAAACTTGTGGCAAAATATAAAATATTCAATGGACTCAACATGCCTATCAGCAAATAGCTTGGGGTATCTTCTTTCCAAAATGGGGTCATTTGGGGGTTTTTGAACTGTTCTGGCATTTTATGCACAACATTAGAAGCTTATGCCACACATCACCCACTCTTCTAACCACTTGAAGACAAAGCCCTGACACTTTTTGTTTACATGAAAAAATAATTTTCTTTTGCTAGAAAATTACTTTGAACCCCCAAACATTATATATATTTTTAAAGCAAAGGCCCTACAGATTAAAATGGTTAATGTTTTATTTTTCACACAATATTTGCGCAGCGATTTTTCAAACGCATTTTTTGGGGGAAAAAACACTTTTTTTGAATTTTAATACACCAAAACACACTATATTGCCCAAATGTTTGGAAAAATATTAAAGATGATCTTATGCTGAGTATATAGATACCAAACACGGCATGCTTTAAAATTGCGCACAACCGTGCAGTGGCGACAAACTAGATACATTTTTAAAAGCCTTTACAGACTTTAGATTTACAGGAGGTAGGAGGTCTACTGCTAAAATTACTCCCCTCGATCTGATGCTCTTAGTGATACCTCATAGTGCAATTGCTGTTTACATATGACACAAGGCTCACGCTTGCGTTCGCCATTGCGCGCAAGCACGAGGGGGCAGGGGTGCTTTTTTTTTTATTATTTATTTTGCTTTTTTTATTTTATTTTTACGCTGTTCCTTTCATTTATTTTTTAATAACTTTTGTTATCACAGGGAATGTAAATATCCCCCATGATAGCAATAGGTAGTGACAGGTATTTTTTTTTTTAAATGGGGTCTATTAGACTCTAGATCTCTCATCTACCCTCAAAGCCTCTGACCACACCAATGGTGCTGTTTATATCCGGTGAAACCGAAGTCATGAAATGCTCGTAGCTTCCGGTTTCTTAGGCCATAGAGATGATTGGAGCCGTTCTGGTCTTCAATCAGCTCTATGGTCAGCTGGCGAAACCACCGGCTGCATTCTCAGTTTCCAGGAGAGCCAGAGAAAACCATGGAAGACGGCGGTGGGGGGGGGAAATGTTCCCTCCCACTGCTTGTAAAAGCAGTCTAGCAGCTAATTAGCCGTTAGGATTGCTTTTACATGAAAGCTGACCGCTGGCTGAAAAGAATGATACCAAGATGATGCCTAAACCTGCAGGCATCATTCTGGTATAACCACTCAAAGTCCAGCAACATACTAGTACGTTGCTGGTCCTTGTTGGGCATATATTGTAATGTTCTTTTTTTCATGCAGCGTATAGACTGAATGGAAAAAAAAAGAGATTGATCAGTGGGTATGCCCACCATTAGAATACCACCCTGCATCCACCCACTTCTAATGATGGGCACACATACACCATTTTTTTTTTCAACTGTGGTGGTGAAATCACCTACTACAGCGCTTGAGTCGCTGATTTACGCATCGTGAGAGCAAACGCTGTTGCTGTCAAGATAAATAAATCAGTGCTGCAGCTGAATGGCATACCTGAAAAGCAAACAATTAACAATAAAATAACTGTGCCAAAAAATTACTCCCCTCGTTCTTGGTGATACCTCATAGTGCAATTGCTGTTTACATATGACACGAGACCGACGATTGCGTTCACCATTGTGCGCAAGCACGAGGGGGCAGGAAAAAACTGTAAAAAATATATGCCGAAGCATGGGGGCAAGCCGCCCCTAATGTTACGGGCAAATCACCCCTGCCCCCATGCTTCGGCATATATGCTCTTTTTTTTTTTTAACTGTAGTGGTGGAATCACCTCCTACAGCGCTGGAGTCACTGATTTATGTATCGTGTGAGCAAACGCTGTTGTCAAGATAAATAAATCAGTGCTGAATGGCGTACCTGAAAATAAAATGGTTTACAATAAAACACAGTAAACAGTAAAGTATAAAAGAATTACATACCTGAAAATCAAACATGATAAAATATAACAATAAATCGTTGCAGTTTAAAAGAAATACTGTAAAACAGAGTAGAACAAAAAAGAAAGAATAGAGAAAGAATAAAAACGGCAACTATTTTTGGATTGTTTATTTTAATTTTATTTATTTTAATTTTATTTTTTTTACACTTTTTTTTTATACTCTTATTTGTAACTGTAACTAACGGTTCCAGGTTTGGGTTTCTAAAAATGCGATGGCATCTTTGGAGACCCTGTGAAAGTGTATCCTAGTCTGTGCAGTGCTGTACCCTACGCTAATACTTCACTAGTGTGTGGTAGCGTTCGAAACATTCACTGATGCAAAGACCAGGTTTGTTAGGACAGGAGGGACAATAGCGGATGTCACACATAAATCCACACTTGCTACAGACACGACATCATCTTTGGGGTGATCGATTGGTAGGGGTACCAGGGAGGACATATGGAAAATGCCTCTCATGCAGACGGCTCACTGCATTTGCATTGGGAAGTTGGGCCACAGCACCGTCTGGAAAAAGAAGGGCTGTGATGATCTCTTCCTGAAATTTAAGGAAGGATCCAGTTCGTCCTGAAGATTTGTACAGCACATAAGCTTTCAGTAGAGCCAATTGGAATAAGTATACAGACACTTTTTTGTACCAGCGTCTGACCTTAGGGGCAATTAAGTGCGGCGCCATCAACTGGTCGTTGAGGTCCACCCCTCCCATATTAAGGTTGTATTCGTGGACACAGAGGGGTTTCTCCACAACACCAGTCGCCGTTTGAATTTGGACCGTCGTGTCTGCGTGAAGGGAGGACAGAACGAAAACATTCTTATTATCCCTCCACTTCACAGTGAGCAAATTACTACATCTCAAGCAGGCTCTCTCCCCCAGCCTAAGATGGGAATCTACAAGCCGCTAGGGTAAGCCCTGTCGATTAGATCGCATTGTGCCACATGCGCCAATTCCATGATCAAACAAGTGACACGATTGTGTAATAATTGTCCACATACAAGTGGTACCCCTTTCCGAATAAGGGTGACACCAAGTCCCACGCAATCTTACCAGCGCTCCCTATGTAGTCTGGGCAGTTCTCCGGCTCTACGTAACTATCTCTTCCCTCGTAAACCATAAAACTATATGTATAGCCTGTGGCCCTGTCACAGAGCTTATACATCTTGAGCCCATATCTGGCACACTTTTTGGGAAGATACTGTTTGAATGACAAGTGACCAGAAAACTTAATTAGGAACTCATCAACACAGACAACTTGATCGGGAGTAAACAAGGCTGCAAACTGCTGGTTGAAGTAGTTTACGAGGGGCCGAATTTTGTACAGCCGATCGTATCCAGGGTCACCCCTAGGACGACAGAGTTCATTATTATTGAAATGCATGAACCGCAAGCTCTGCTCGTATTGTGTTCTGGTCATGGAGGCAGAGAACACGGGCATATGGTGAATTTGGTCAGTGGACCAATATGTCCGCAACTCACTCTTTTTAACTACACCCATGAGGATCTCTGGCAGGGGTCAACTGGGGATTAGCGGCGATGAGTTGACCAGCATACAAATTGCTTTGGTCCACAATAGATCTATAGAGCTCTTCCATGAAAAACAGCGAATAAAAATCAAGAGACATAAAATCAACTGTTTCCACCTGAAATCCGGGTTGGCCAGTGAATGGGGGAAGTACGGGTGCTGCAGAAGTGGTGGGCTCCCAATTTGGATTGGCAAATGCAGCAGGAAGGGCACTATGGGCACAACGGGCTTTTCTTTGTCTTCTTGGTGGCTGCGGGACACTAGTTGTACTAGACACCTCACCAGCTTGAACTGCACTTATGGGACTCGCCACATCACCAAGTGTTACTGCAGTGCTGGATGTATGACCAGGATGTACTAGGCCGCTGGTGCTTGCCAGTTCACCAGAAGGATGAACGGCACTAGTACTGGCTCTCTGCTCCATACAAGAACCCTGTGGTTCTTGCACCTCAACAACAGCAGAAGAATGGGGTTGGGTACGCCTGACCTTGGCAAGGACCACTACTCTGTCGTCAGAGCCATCTGTCAGATTGCCGCTGCTGTCTACAGAATCGTATTCTGAGCCTGAATGTGACAGATGGATGACTTCCTCTTCACTCTCATCTGTCATGCTCAGAAACGTGTAGGCCTCTTCACTTTAGTGTACCTTCGATTCGACATTTTGGCCTCTAATTTACTGGTACACTAGTGAGATTCACAGGAAAAAAAGAGCACCTGACTGTCAACGACTGATTCAAATGCTACCATAAAAACAGGCCTGACTCTGCGAACGCTGCAGTTATGTGTTTAGTGTTTTGTAAGTGACAGTGATCGATTGATACTGCACTTGAGTGGGCTGGGCGAAGGGGCTAAATGCAGGTGCTAGCGTTTTTTGGAACCCTAAACTGGTGGGGACGCTAGTATAGATCTGATCAGATCAGATATTGATCCGTTCAGACACTATAATACTAAGGGAGGTGTATGGTGCATGCGTTAGTGTTAGCGATACTGTCACTAATCTGATGCTGCCTGGGACGACGCAGACCCAAACTGACGCTAAATCAGGGGTTAAACCTTTATTTAGGTACGGCGGGTACCCTGACGCTATAAAAAAATAGCTAACCAGCGTCACCCGTAACACTAATACGGTGATCACTGGTGACAGGGGGTGATCGAGGGGTTAAACCTTTATTAGGGGGGTATCCTAAAGCTACCACTAACTGCCCTAACACTGATTAGTGTCACAAATGACACCAGTACAGTGATCAGTGAAAAATCTGACAACTGTACTGGGTGACACTGACAGGGAGTGAAGGGGTTAACTGGGGGGGGGGCGATCGGGGGGGTCACAAGTGTACCTACATGTACTAGTGTTAGTGTAGTGTTGGTGCAACTTACTGTGAGATGTTCTCTCTCCTCTCTGGAACGAAAGGAGTTTCATGAGGGGAGATGACATCACTTCCCCTGCCTGTGTTTACACTTACACAGGCAGGAGAGGATTTCATTCGCCAGAACCGATCAGCAGGTCCATGCTATAAATCATTGGCCTGGACCTGAAGATTGATCGGTTCTGAAACGAATCTGATGGTTGCACAACCGAGCCATTGTGCCGCAGTAAATGTACGTGACACGGTCTGCAAGTGGTTAAAATGTCAGAACTGCACAAATACCCCCTTTTTGGAAAGTAGACAGTCTTAGGTATTTAGTAAGAGGCATGGCAATTTTTTTGAAGTTGTAATTTTTTGTCACAATATTTTGGAAAAAAATGTTTTTATTAAATGATTTTATATATATATATATATATATATATATATATATATATATATATATATATATATATATATATAGCACACAGGCCCTTTTTTCCTGCTTACATTCACTTGCAGGTTAAAGGCACACCATGCCACATGCCCGTATCCTCCTGGTATAAGAGGTTGAGTGGTGTGTTCTTGTCATTTTTGGGTCCTGCGGCGAGTTACCCCCTTCCACTGGTTCTCGTCTCTAGATTGTAGGGAAAAGTCTATCTTTCCTGTTTTAGAAAGGCCAATGTCCAGACAGTGTCAACTCCAACAAAGAGTTTATTTTTTCCTTTTGCTTGATAACAACAGGGGGAGTTGAAGAGAGAAAGAAGTTGTATAGGGAGGTAGATTCAAGCACACAACACCTATCGTTACACTTTGAAACTCAAGCCTGATTGGGCTTTGCTCACCCGGATAATCCCCTCTCACAGTCCTAGCAACCGGAATGAAGCACAAACAGTCACTTTAATTTCGTCCCCTTCACGGACAAGTTCAAGAGATCATCTGCCACAGAATCCTTTAATTCCTGAATTAGAACTTTGAAACCCCTGTAGATTATTAGAGACCATAGGTGCCAATGGGACACACTACAGGAGCTATCTTGCAACTCACGAATCCTTCCCTCTGATAGACAACCAGGCCTTGCTGAGACCGTGACTTCCTTCACCGATCCATCGGACAGGTCCTCCCCGGTTTCCTCTTTTTCAGAGTGGGCCACCCTCACCTGGGCTCCCTGAGACTCCAGTGGTTGGTTGTAGACCCAGTTAAAGGTACTGGGCCTACCTGGAACTCTGCAGCCTCGGGCTAAAGGTGCCCGAGACTCCTCGACCAGTTCACGCACCCCCCGGCCAGCAGGGCCAAAGGGCGCGACTTCGCCACCAGGGGTCCTCCTTGGAATCCCCCCGTCAACACCACACCAGATCATGGCGTCTGCCCTTTTTGTACCCTCTCCCAGCATGCACAGCAGGTAAAACCCGCCCACCGCACGGTAGCCGAGAGAGGACACCCAATTACACCACAATGCCACCTGTGGGTTAACCCGAGACCTGAGCGACAGCGCCACCCACAGGTCAAGGGGAACCATACTCCAGGCAACACCACAGCAGAGCAGAGTCCAAACTATGGAATTTGATAACCTGAGCCAAACTGTTGCTCAGGCTGCCCATAAATTTAAGGCATAGCGACCCCATTTTTGGGGGGTCCGCTACACATACTCCCCTTGAAAATCCACTGTCCCCAGTGGCTGGAAGAAATCAGAAAGACCCCTCAATCCTGAGTGGGTTCCGGTCTTTTCCAACTATGTACAGCAAAATATTCTTTTTTTTTTTTTTTTTAGAATGGTGCCTGAACCAACAATTTGGGAATAGCAGAGGAAGAGAAAAAAAAAAGAGAGCATGTAAAAATATACATCACAGTTTGTATAAACACACAGTATTACAAATTACAATCCAACCCCTCCTAACATATCTACCCCACCCGATCTCCGGCAGAGTTGACAGCAGATCACCTGCAGGGGGAGAGAAAAAAACACAATACACAATAAACCATCCTACACTTAAGATATGCAGAAGAAAACCATCTCCCCGGAGAGAGATGATTATCCTCGGATATATATATATTTATATTTTTTTCAGTTTGCCTTGCTAAGCCTAGCCTCACTGAAATTTCTGCAAAACACCACCACCTAGTGGCAACTTAAGTCAATACACTTCAATGCTGCGCGTGGGCATACATGTATTTCACATGAACTCTTCATCTTGACCACAACGGTTTCTCACTTTGGCCATGACTAACCTACCCCATTGTTCAGTAGAAAAAGGAAAAAAAATGTCTTTCCTTTGCGGAACTGAGGGGAGAGAGAAAAAAACAACAACTCTTCAATTCCTCAGTTGAGTAGATTCCCCTGCAGCAGAGGGCAAAGTCATAAGTGAGTTCAGGGCAGGCTATTCCTGTGAAACGGAATAATAAACAGCACACAAGTTCCATTTCACAAGTAGCACTGAGGATCCGGGAGAACAAGTCTTCCATTGTTTATCTAGGGTCTCTATAGAGTACACAGTATCCTCTTTCTCTCTGCAGCAAGTTACAAAAATAGAGAGTTTCCACGGGCTGGCTGTCCACGCATCCCCAGTAGTGTGGGGCATGGGCTTCCTTCCCTTCCCCGGCCAACTCAATGTCACAGTTCCCCCAACGTGGATCTCCTGGAGGTCCCTCCGGCTTGGAGTTCCGGTTCAGGCAGGCGCTGGGGCAGGCTTCGACCGTCGGCCGCGGGAGGCCTTAACATAGCCCACCTTTCGCTTGGCGGGCGGAATGGAGGTCTCAGTTGTAGCGGAGGCAGCATCTGCTCCGATATCAACCGATGGCTCTGCAGCAGCTAAGTCGTCTCCATTGGCCACATCCGTGGCAGCCAACGCGGTGCGCGTTGGCTCAACTGTGGGAGTACATGTTTCCTCCTCAGAAGTGATGGTACCCGTAAGGTAGTTGATCTGGTAGACCCGGGGTTTCTCGGTGGGTTGGTCTACTTTGAAGAGAAACTCTCCACAGGTTGTACACCTTCCAAAGGGCCGTAACTGCACCGCTAGTCCCTGGCATCTGGGGCAGAGCATGCCCAGGGCCTCCGCATTTTGGCAGACATAGAGAGCGAAGCGGCCCCTAGGCTTCAGCCGGATCCCTGTATTTGTCAGGGGGGCAGTGAGGGGAGCAATGTCCATGGTTGAGGTGGTTTGGAACATCCGAGGTCCCGATGTAACAGAAGTCCATGGAGCAGCGGCCATCTTACTTCTCTCTCACTAATCCAGCATGTCCTGTCCCTTTGGTGCCAGTTACACCACGTGCAACTCACAATTGGCGGGGGCTCCCCCCCCCTTTTCTTTTGCTGCACGTAGCTTGCGGGATTTTCTATGTTTTAGGCACGCCGACGAACTACGCAGTTAGAAAAAAAAATCCGGTAAAGGCCTTTACCTCCATTTCTCTCACAAGTGACGCAGTTCAATCTTCCCCAAAAACAATGGCAGACTTTCACATATACAGGAAAAATAGTCCAACTTCCAGAGGTAGCCGAAAAAAATTAATCCCGGACTCGAGCCCCCACGTGTAGCACACAGATCCTTTTTTCGTGCTTAGCTGCAATTGCAGGTTAAAGGCACACCATGCCACATGCCCGTATCCTCCTGGTATAAGAGGTTGAGCGGTGTTCTTGTCATTTTTGGGTCCTGCGATGAGTTACACCCTTCCACTGGTTCTCGTCCCTAGATTGTAGGGAAAAGTCTATCTTTCCTGTTTTAGAAAGGCCAATGTCCAGACAGTGTGAACTCCAACAAAGAGTTTATTTTTTCCTTTTCCTTGATAACAACAGGGGGAGTTGAAGAGAGAAAGAAGTTGGATAGGGAGGTAGATTCAGGCACACAACACCTATCGTTACACTTTGCCACTCAAGCCTGAGTGGACTTTGCTCACCCGGATAGTTCCCTCTCACAGTCCTAGCAACCGGAATGAAGCACGAACAGTCGCTTTAATTTCGTCCCCTTCACGGACAAGTTCAAGAGATCATCTGCCACAGAATCCTTTAATTCCTGAATTAGAACTTTGAAACTTGTAGATTATTAGAGACCATAGGTGCCAATGGGGCACACTACAGGAGCGATCTTGCAACTCACGAATCCTTCCCTCTGATAGGCAACCAGGCCTTACTGAGACCGTGACTTCCTTCACCGATCCATCGGACAGGTCCTCCCCTGGTTTCCTCTTTTTCAGAGTGGGCCACCCTCACCTGGGCTCCCTGGGACTCCAGTGGTTGGTTGTAGACCCAGTTAAAGGTACTGGGCCTACCTGGAACTCTGCAGCCTCAGGCTAAAGGTGCCCGAGACTCCTCGACCAGTTCACACACCCCCCGGCCAGCAGGGTCAAAGGGCGCGACTTCACCACCAGGGGTCCTCCTTGGAATCCCCCCGGAACACCACACCAGATCATGGCGTCTGCCCTTTTTGTACCCTCTCCCGGCATGCACAGCACGCAAAACCCGCCCACCGCACGGTAGCCAAGAGAGGACACCCAATCACACCACAATACCACCTGTGGTTCAACCCAAAACCTGAGCGACAGCGCCACCCACAGGTCAAGGGGAACCATACTCCAGGCAACACCACAGCATAGCAGAGTCCAAACTATTGAATTTGATAACCTGAGCCAAACTAATGCTCAGGCTGCCCCTAAATTTAAGGCATAGCGACCCCATTTTTGGGGGGTCCGCTACATATATATATATATATATATATATATATATATATATATATATATTTTTTAACATACTGTCACCAGTCAGCGTCGTTGATCACCGCCACACCATATGATGATGATGCTGTACTGCACTAGTGACAGGACTAATCAGGCAGGGGAGTAATAAGCTCTGTGAAGGAACTTAACCAGAATAAACCTATCCTTGGTCGAAACCATACTAGTAACATAATGGATCATACATGTGTCCCAATCTTCCTCAGTTAGATCAGGTAGGTCTGCCTGTCATTTGGAAAACAATCTAGTCAAGACGAAGGAAGATCGATGACAAAAGCTTCCACAATGACGCAGTGGTTAGGAGAGGCTCTATGGAATCAGATTCAAGAGTGAGCATCAGGGATTTGGAAGGAAACCGCATCTTTGAGTTGCAGATAGTGGAATACCATCTGGTTGGGGAGGTGAAATTCGTCATGAAGATGCGCAAAACCTTGCAGCCGGCCGTTAGATATGGATGCTTCTTTAACCATTTGCCGACTGCCGCACGCCGATTTACGTCGGCAGATTGGCAGGGGCAAGGCAAATGGGCGTACCTGTACGTCCCTTTAAATTTGCCTCCTGGCATGCGCGCCCACCGTGGGAGCGTGCCTGCAAACTCTATGTTCGCCGGCGGCCCGCTACCATGTCACAGGGCGGCAGAACGGGGAGATGCCTATGTAAACAAGGCATTCCCATGTTCTGCCTAGTGACATGACAGGGATCTACTGCTCCCTGTCATCAGGAGCAGTGATCTCTGTCATGTTGTAGTGAGACCACCCCCCCTCCCCACAGTTAGAATCACTCCCTAGGACACACTTAACCCCCTGATCGCCCATTAGTGTTTAACCCCTTCCCTGCCAGTGTAATTTATACAGTAATCAGTAGCTATTTGTAGCTCTGATCGCTGTATAGATGACAATGGTCCCAAAATAGTGTCAAAAGTGTCCGATGTGTCCGCCATAATGTCGCAGTCCCGCTAAAAATCACAGATCGCCGCAATTACTAGTAAAAAAAAATAATAATAATAAAAATGCCATAAATCTATCCCCTATTTTGTAGACACTATATAACTTTTGCGCAAAATCAATATACACTTATTGCGATTCTTTTCACCAAAAATATGTGGAAGAATACATATCGGCCTAAACTGAGGAAAAAAAATTTTATATATATTTTGTGGGATATTTATTATAGCAAAAAGTAAAAAAATATAGTTTTTTCGAAATTGTCGCACTTTTTTGTTTAAAGCACAAAATAGAAACCCCAGAGGTTATCAAATACCACCAAAAGAAAGCTATATTTGTTGAAAAAATAAGACATTTTGTTTGGGTACAGCGTCGCAGTATAGAATTGCAAAAAATGCTCTGGTCAGGAATGGGGTAAATCCATCCGGATATCTGAAAAAATGAAAAGCTGTAGGCCTTTGAGGCATATTTTCAATAAAAATCCATATTTGCAACTAGCAAATAAAAAGAAAAAGCTAAAGTAGACACAATAATCCAAACATTAGATGGTGCATGCCTGGAAAATGGACAGGTGAGTCTAGGTTTAAAGAACTTGGGGCAAGTAAAATAATGATGGGCGGATTTACTAAAGTACATGAAAATCTTAAGAAACTTGAGAGCTGTCACAAAATACATGTGTGTATTCAATTCATATATTAAATCAATGAAAATGCAAAATCCTGTTCACTTTGAATACCCAGTCATGTGCAGATAAAATAAGTTAGCAGAAATTAGTTTTTTACATAACTGGATAATTTAAGTGAATATCCTCAAATACAATAGAAAATCAGCCTCCTGTGCTAAATAT
Source organism: Rana muscosa (assembly GCA_029206835.1). Lineage (NCBI taxonomy): Eukaryota > Metazoa > Chordata > Amphibia > Anura > Ranidae > Rana > Rana muscosa. The sequence continues at coordinate 482,219,310 of CM055122.1, forward strand.
CTTTGTCTGAACCACTCAAGCCTCCTCTACAAGCAGCATAATAGCCAAAAGAACGCAAAATATCTAGAGTTAAGGACCAAGCCTCTTTCTGAGATTTGTTGTTTACAAATTAAAAACAGTTTTTTTTTTTTTTGCTAGAAAATTACTTAGAACCCCCAAACATTCATTTTTTTTCTAACACCCTAGAGAATAAAATGGTGGTCGTTGCAATACGTTCTGTCACATCATATTTGCGCAGCGGTCTTACAAGAGCACCTTTTTGGGAAAAATACAGTTTTTGAATTAAAGTAAAGTTAACCCAATTTATTTTATATTGAGAAAGATAATGTTACGCCGAGTAAATTGATACCCCACATGTCACGCTTAAATATTGCGCCCGCTTGTGGAATGGCGACAAACTTTTACCCTTAAAAATCTCCATAGGCGACATTTAAAAAGTTCTACAGGTTGCCTGTTTGGAGTTACAGAGGAGGTCTGGAGCTAGAATTATTGCTCTCGCTCTACCGATCGCAGCGATACTTCACATGTGTGGTTTGAACACTGTTTTCCTATGCGGACGCTGTTCACGTATGCGTTCGCTTCTGCATGCGAGCTCGGCAGGACGGGGCACGTTTAAAACATATTTTTTTCTTATTTATTTATTTTACCTTTTATTTTTATACTGTTCTTTTAAAAAAAAAAAAATTGTGTCACTTTTATTCTTATTACAAGGAATGTAAACATTCCTAAACATAAAAATCAAAAATAAAAGCATGACAGGACCTCTTAAATATGAGATCTGGAGTCAAAAAGACCTCAGATCTCATATTTACACTAAAATGCAAAAAGAAAAAAATGTGTCATTTGAAAAAAAAAAATTGTCCCTTTAAGAGCTTAGGACGGAAGTGACGTTTTGATGCCACTCCCGCCCTGCAATGGTATGGAGACGGGTGGGGCCATCTTCCCCTCACTCGTCTCCATACCAAGCAGGAGAAAGGACCCGATCGTCTCCGCCGCTACCGACGGCTCTGGTAAGCGGCGGAGGGCACGGGAGAGTGGCGGGAGCAGGGACCCTCTCCCGCCGCCGATAAAAGTGTTCTTGCGGCGAATCCACCGCAGAGACCACTATTATCGGAAACCAGACCTCCCGCTCAAGAAGAGGATACCGGGGTTATGGCAGTTAGCTGCTGCCATAACGAAGATATCCTTCTTCAAAGTGCCGACGTATATCGGCGTGCGGCGGTCCGGAAGTGGTTAAACTGACATAGAGAAAAGAGCTTAAATATACACGATTAATCCGTAACAGAAATCAATCAATTTTTAACAAAGCTGAGTGTATTGTTCTAAATCAGTTTATATTACAGAATTCAGTAAGATATTATGATAAATATATTCCCATTTATTAGGAATATAATCAGTGATTGAAATCCACAAAACAGGGTACCAATCAAATTGCTTCCCCAGCTTGGCTGACATTTTCATAACATGATCAGCAGATGGTGCCAAGGTACTGTTTATTGACTTACTCATTAAAGGAAAGAGCCAAACACTTTTATTGTTGGAATAACATAATTGAGTTCATTTTTCATTCATAATTTGACTATGCCGCTGTCCTGCCAAGTAGACTTATTTATTAATGGAACGTGCAATGTTTGTGTACAGAGTGATAATTCACACCAAAAAAACAGATTACAGTTTACAACTCAGCTGCAAGATGACTGCTGACTGCAGATGATAGCTGACTAATCTCTATTGCCCTAGTCCACTTTTCAAAAGATGTCATATTTTTTCCTTGCATATAAGTTTCTAAGCACAAATATAGTTATTACTGTAACATCACAGACTTTCAAAATCCAACTGTAATGAAAAAGTATTGACCCATGTTCATGGACACTTTGTAAAAATTGGCTGATTTTTACTCTGTCTTTTGTCTTTGTAGCCTACTGTATAAGGCAGTAGTCACTAAACTGCGGCCCTTTACTTGCCTTTATCTGGCCCCCGTGGGCACTAATCCTTCCACTGATACCAACCGTGGAGAACCATTCCTCTCTCTGACACCCACAATGGGGCATTTTTGATCACGGAACACTAATCCTCCCATTAAAACCAGCAATGGGCAATAATCCTCCCACTGACATAAACAATTAGGCACTATTCTTCCCACTAATACCAATGATGGGGCATTATTCCTACTTCTACTGACTACAGGCAGTGACATTTTTACTCCCATGGACTCTGGTAGGGATGAGCTCGGTGTTCGAGTCGAACATACGTTCGACTCGAACATCGGCTGTTCGATCGTTCGACGAAGATCGAACGATTTGGGCCGTTCGCGCCTAATTCGAGTGACGCGAATGGCCCACAATGCACTACGCCATCGCAGTGTCATCCAGGCGCTGTGATTGGCCAAGCATGCACTGTGACCCCGCATGCTTGGCCAATCACAGCGCCGGCAGCGAGGAGAGCAATGATTGGCCACAGGCAGGATGCCTGTGGCCAATTATTGCTGAGGGTGTTTAGTACACGCCCCACACTATAAAAGGCCGCCAGCACGGCGGCCTAGTGTAGTGTGTTCCGGAGCAGGGAAAGAGAAGCATAGGCAGGGACAGTGACATTTTTTTTTCTTGCTTAACCTGGATTCCTTTAGTTTAGGGAAAGAGAAGGATAGGTAGGGAGAGTGTCAGTGTGTTTTACTGTGCTAATCCTTGTTTGTAGGGACAGGGAAGGACAGTGAGGGAAATTCTCCTTGTGCTATACTGTGCTAAAGCATTGATCATCAACCATCTTTAAAAAATCATTTTTTATAGGGACAGAAAACTATAGGTAGGGAGAGTGTCAGTGTGTTTTACTGTGCTAAACCTTGTTTGTAGGGACAGGGAAGGACAGTGAGGTAAATTCTCCTTGTGCTATAGTGTGCTAAAGCATTGATCATCAACCATCTTTAAAAAAAAAATTTTTATAGGGACAGAAAACTATAGGTAGGGAGAGTGTCAGTGTGTTTTACTGTGCTAATCCTTGTTTGTAGGGACAGGGAAGGACAGTGAGGGAAATTCTCCTTGTGCTATACTGTGCTAAAGCATTGATCATCAACCATCTTTAAAAAAACATTTTTTCTAGGGACAGAAAACTATAGGTAGGGAGAGTGTCAGTGTGTTTTACTGTGCTAATCCTTGTTTCTAGGGACAGGGAAGGACAGTGAGGGAAATTCTCCTTGTGCTATACTGTGCTAAAGCATTGATCATCAACCATCTTTAAAAAAACATTTTTTCTAGGGACAGAAAACTATAGGTAGGGAGAGTGTCAGTGTGTTTTACTGTGCTAATCCTTGTTTCTAGGGACAGGGAAGGACAGTGAGGGAAATTCTCCTTGTGCTATACTGTGCTAAAGCATTGATCATCATCCATCTTTAAAAAAACATTTTTTCTAGGGACAGAAAACTATAGGTAGGGAGAGTGTCAGTGTGTTTTACTGTGCTAATCCTTGTTTCTAGGGACAGGGAAGGACAGTGAGGGAAATTCTCCTTGTGCTATACTGTGCTAAAGCATTGATCATCAACCATCTTTAAAAAAACATTTTTTCTAGGGACAGAAAACTATAGGTAGGGAGAGTGTCAGTGTGTTTCACTGTGCTAATCCTTGTTTCTAGGGACAGGGAAGGACAGTGAGGGAAATTCTCCTTGTGCTATACTGTGCTAAAGCATTGATCATCAACCATCTTTAAAAAAACATTTTTTCTAGGGACAGAAAACTATAGGTAGGGAGAGTGTCAGTGTGTTTCACTGTGCTAATCCTTGTTTTTAGGGACAGGGAAGGACAGTGAGGGAAATTCTCCTTGTGCTATAGTGTGCTAAAGCATTGATCATCAACCATCTTTAAAAAAACATTTTTTCTAGGGACAGAAAACTATAGGTAGGGAGAGTGTCAGTGTGTTTTACTGTGCTAATCCTTGTTTCTAGGGACAGGGAAGGACAGTGAGGGAAATTCTCCTTGTGCTATACTGTGCTAAAGCATTGATCATCAACCATCTTTAAAAAAACATTTTTTCTAGGGACAGAAAACTATAGGTAGGGAGCATGTCAGTGTGGATGACCAAGCCCTCCTCCTCCTCCTCATCCTCTCTCACCCAGGCTCAGGGTACTGGCAAAGCAGCTGCCAAAGCGTCCTCTTCCCTGGTATCAATGTCAGACTCATCATCAGTCACTCCTTCCCTAGACCCACCATGTCCTCCTGAGGAGTCCCCCGAACTGTTTGAGCACAGTGTTGGGTACATGCTCCAGGAGGATGCCCAGCGTTTCGAAGGGTCTGATGATGAAACCCAGCTACAGGAAGGCAGTAGCGTGAGAGCAGACAGAGGGGATGCTCAAGAAGGACACCAATCTGGCAGTCATGTTCCAGCAGCTGCAGCATACTGCCAGATTGGCTCCAGTGATGAGAAGGGAGGGGATGATGAGGTCACTGACTCCACGTGGGTGCCTAATAGGAGAGAGGAGGAGGAGGAGGATGAGGAGGAGGCACATCTCCGACGAGGCAGGATGCCCTTTGGTGGCCAGCGTAAGGGCAGTACACCGACGGAATCACACCGCAGAGCTCCGCCTGTGCAGGGCGCTGCCTCTGCCCGTCATTCAAAAAGTTCTTTGGTGTGGGCCTTTTTTGAGGCTAGTGCATCAGATCGCACAGCTGCTGTTTGCAACATATGTCTCAAGCGTATATCGCATGGCCAAAACATCAGCCGCTTGGGTACCACATGCCTGACCAGACATATGTTGACCTGCCATGCAGCTCGTTGGCAAGCCTACCTCAAAGACCCACACCAAAGAACAAAGCGGACCTCTCCTTGCACCGCATCAGCTGGGATCTCCAACCCCACTATAACTTCAGTCCTCTCTGAAACATGCACTGAGAGGAATGAAGGTGTAGAATTAGGTGTGTGTCCGATTCTAGCAGGCAAATTTCCCTGCCCCAGCTGCTGGACCGTCGAAAGAAGTTCACTCCCAGCCATCCACATGCCCAGCGGTTGAATGCTAGCTTGGCTAAATTGCTAGCGCTTCAACTGCTGCCTTTTCAGTTGGTAGACTCGGCCCCCTTCCGTGAGTTTGTGCAATGTGCGGTTACTCAGTGGCAGGTTCCCAAACGCCACTTTTTCTCACGGAAGGCTATTCCGGCTCTCTACCGGCATGTGGAAGGCAATGTCTTGGCCTCGCTGGACAGGGCGGTCAGCGGTAAGGTGCATATTACCGCTGACTCATGGTCCAGCAGGCATGGACAGGGACGTTACCTTTCTTTCACGGCCCATTGGGTCACTCTTTTGGCAGCTGGGAAGGATGCAGGACAAGGTGCAGTAGTGTTGGAGGTTGTTCCACCGCCATGCCTCCAAAATGCTACTACTGGTTGTGACACACCTCTCTCCTCCACCCCCTCCTCTTCTTCTTCCTCCATGGCCTCTTCCTGTGCTTTGTCCTCTGAACCAGCGGTGCTCCGTAGCCGTTCAAGGGGCTACGCAAGTACGCAGGCAAAAAGATGCCATGCCGTGCTTGCGCTGGTGTGTTTGGGGGACAGAAGCCACACTGGGGCAGAGGTCCTGTCTGCTCTGCAGGGCCAGGCCGAGAGGTGGTTGACGCCACGCCAGCTTAAGCCAGGAATGGTGGTTTGCGACAATGGCACCAACCTCCTCTCCGCCCTCCGACAGGGACAACTGACCCATGTGCCCTGTGTGGCTCACGTCCTTAACCTGGTGGTGCAGCGGTTCTTGGGCAGGTACCCGGGCTTACAGGATGTCCTGAGGCAGGCCAGGAAAGTCTGTGTGCATTTCCGCAGATCTTATAATGCCAGTGCTCGTCTGGCTGAGCTGCAAAAGGAGTTGAACCTGCCCAAGAACCGCCTTATATGTGACATGCCCACCAGGTGGAACTCAACGTTGGCCATGCTGCAGCGGCTGCACACGCAGCAGAGGGCCATCAATGAGTACCTGTGCGACTACGGCACCAGGACAGGGTCAGGGGAGCTTGGTTTTTTTCTCCACGCCAGTGGGGCATGATCAGGGATGCATGCTCTGTCCTGGCACCATTTGAGGAGGCCACGAGGATGGTGAGCAGTGACAGTGCATGCATCAGTGACACTGTACCTCTTGTCCACCTGTTGGAGCACACGCTGCGTGGAATAATGGACAGGGCACTTGAGGCAGAACAGAGGCAGGAAGAGGAGGACTTCCTTGCCTCTCAAGGCCCCCTTTACCCAGACAGTGTTCCTTCTGTCCCACCCATCGCACAGGAAGAGGAGGAGGAGGAGGAGGAGGATTGTGTCAGCATGGAGGTGGAGGCTGGCACTCAGCATCATCAGCAGCAGTCTTTTAGGGATGATTTACAGTCCCAAGAAAACAGTGGACTTGTACGTGGCTGGGAGGAGGTGGCTGCGGATCATGTCGTCCTTAGTGACCCAGAGGACTCCGGACCGAATGCCTCAGCTAACCTACGCTGCATGGCCTCCCTGATCCTGCAAAGTCTGCGGAAGGATCCTCGTATTATTCGGATCAAGGAGAGGGACCATTACTGGCTGGCCACTCTCCTTGATCCACGGTACAAGGGTAAGGTTGCGGACCTTATGTTACCGTCGCAGAGGGAGCAGAGGATGAGACAACTCCGGGAGGCCTTGCAGAAAGGTCTGTGCAACGCGTTCCAAGAGACTGGGAGGTTACAAACTCCTGGTCCTGGACAACGAGTTGTTGAGGCTTCGGCCAGTCAAAGAAGGAGCGGTGGGGAAGGTGGCCGTCTGACCGATGCGTTCAGACAATTCTTTAGTCCGCAGCCCCAAAGTATGATCGGTTCCAGCAACCATCGCCAGCGTCTGATAAACATGGTGCAGGAATATCTAGGGGCAAGGTCAGACTTGGACACCTTCCCCACCGAAAATCCTCTGGCTTACTGGGTCTTGAGGATGGATCACTGACCAGAGCTTGCACAGTATGCAATTGAGCTACTGGCCTGTCCTGCATCCAGCGTTCTTTCGGAACGCACATTCAGTGCTGCTGGAGGATTTGTCACGGATCACAGGGTGCGCCTGTCCACCGACTCGGTTGATCGACTGACTTTCATCAAGATGAACCAGTCTTGGATCACCACCAGCTACCACACACCTGATGCTGATATAACAGACTAATTGATTTTAACATGTCACATCCCTTCAAGACTGATGCTGATGCTGAGTGTCTGTGCTGTTATGTTGACTGGCTATCCTCCTCCTCCGAGTCCTCAATGATACGATTGATGATGATAGCTTGGAAGATCATTTTTGTTTATGGGTGCCGCCACCAGTGGCTAAGGCCCAATTTTTCAGCCCCTGTTTAACAGGGGCGTGTAATTACAATTTTTGAAGCAATACTTTGCAACAGGGCTCATTGCTGTGCTCCAAGTACAGTATCTGTGAGGGGTTGGAGTGTTGTGCCACCAGTGCCTAAGGCCCAATTTTTCAGCCCCTGTTTAACAGGGGCGTGTCATTACAATTTTTGAAGCAATACTTTGCAACAGGGCTCATTGCTGTGCTCCAAGTACAGTATCTGTGAGGGGTTGCAGTGTTGTGCCACCAGTGCCTAAGGCCCAATTTTTCAGCCCCTGTTCAACAGGGGCATGTAATTACAATTCTTGATCTAATAATTCACAGCAGGGCCCATTGCTGCACCCACCAAGAGTAACTCTGAGGGCTTACAGTGTTGTGGCAACGCCACCACCACCACCACCACGAAAGGCCCAATTTTTCAGCCCCTGTTCAAAAGGGGCATGTAATTACAATTCTTGATCTAATAATTCACAGCAGGGCCCATTCCTGCACCCACCAAGAGTAACTCTGAGGGCTTACAGTGTTGTGGCAACACCACCACCACCACGAAAGGCCCAATTTTTCAGCCCCTGTTCAACAGGGGCATGCAATTACAATTCTTGATCTAATAATTCACAGCAGGGCCCATTGCTGCACCCACCAAGAGTAACTGTCAGGGCTTACAGTGTTGTGGCACCAGCACCACCATCAAAGGCCCAATTTTTACTACCACTGTTCAACAATTATATGTAATTACAATTCCTGATATAATAGTTGACAGCAGGGCGTTCCAGCACCAACCAAGAGTAACTGTGAGTGCTTACAGTGTTGTGCCAACACCAACAACTAAGGGGCCTATTTCTGCAGAGTATATACGGCAGGTCCCTACTTTCAAACATCCAACTTACAAACGACTCCTACTTGCAAACGCAAGAAGACAACAGGAAGTGAGAGGAAATCTACCCCTAGGAAGGAAAATTCTCTCCTGTAAGAATTAATATGGGAGAAAGGTGTCTCCTCTGTACTGATGCTTTATCACCAATCCTTGTTTCAAGAAAAACACCACATTTCAAAAACAGTTGTCATTGGGACGGAAAGTGAGGTGAAATGTTCTGAACAGGGGCACAGACAGCAAAACAAATGTTACAGGGGTGATAACCCTTACCTATGTTTTCCAAAAAGTTTAAAAATAGATTTTTGGGCTGGAGCTACACTTAAACAATGTACCTGTTCAAAATTACAAACACATTCTACATAAGAACAAACCTACAGTCCCTGTCTTGTATGCACCGCCTGTATACGGCTGTTCAGAGTATATAGGGCCTTTTTTATTTTGTGTGCGGTGTTCCCCTTAATATCCATACAAGACCCAAAGGGGCTGGTAATGGGCTGGGGTGGGGGGGGGGGGGGGTCATGGGGTAGCTATGCCATTTTTCTTAAAGATTTTCATCCATATTACCGGGACCAGACATTACATTAAAGCCGCAAGCAGTTTTAAATGGCTTTTTTTTCCTTTAGAAGTGTCATTTTGTGCAGGGACAGTTCTAAACACGGGAAACATGTGGCACTTCACAGGCATACTTTAGACACCCCCCAGGTACGATATTTAAAGGAATATTTGACTTTTTTTTTTTTCACTTTATGCATCATTAAAATGACTGCTCCCGAAAAACGACCGTTTTTAAAACTTCTTTTTGCATTGATACATGTCCCCTGGTGCAGAACCCGGGTTCCCAAACCCTTTTTAGGACAATAACATGCATAATAGTCGTTATAATTAGCACTTTAGAATTCAAACGTTCGCATCCATTGTATTTAATAGGGTTCTAATGTTCGTACGAACGTTCGGTCCGTTCGCGGGTTCTGGTGCGAACCGAACCCGGGGGTGTTCGGCTCATCACTAGACTCTGGGGCATTTTCTACTTCTACCACTCCGGCCCCCCTAAAGGCTGAAGGAAAGTAAACCGGTCGTTTGTTTAGAACATTTAGCGACCCCTTGTAAAAAGCAAAACATCCTCCTTCACGACTCCAAACCATCCTCACACATGATGCATCTCTAATTGCAACTAATACGTTTTTATAACATTTTTCACTAAGATCCCAAAAATCTATTTTCATGAACACCTATCGCTTTGTCACACAGGCATCTGCAATTTAATAGGGCTCCGGGGTGGTTTGGCCACAGCTTTTCCACAAAAGTGTGAAAAGATTTTAAAGGGCTCTTTGATTTCAGTTTAAAGTTTGACATCTAACAGCAGCTGCTGGTAGCACACAACAGTTCAGGGTGTGTGTTTTTAGGTAAACTGTGTGCACTGCACTTCCACTTTACAAATTGAATTTAAAGAAGGTGCTCCTGAGCCTCCTGGCCAACAATGTAAGAAAATGAGGCATTGTACCTTTTCAGGCTCATGGCTAACAGATCTGCAGTTCAAATACTGGTTATCAGCAGATGAGGATTCAAAACAAAATGCAAAAGGTCTGTGGTGCAAAAAAAAGCAAAACGGAAAAACTCTGCCTTCATGGAAGGCATCCCGCTGACTGCCGTCTTTGCGCTTTGACAGCTGTTGAAGGGCTATTTCTTTTCAATCTGCAGTGATGTAATCTTCTGTAAAATGCAATGCGATATGGCTACCTTGAGGTGTTCTGGACACAGAATGTGTACCAAACGCCCCCCCCCAGAAACATAATTTCTTGCTTGTGTGATTGGTTCACCTATTTTCCCAGAAGTCTGCTCTAAGATACAAGTAAGGTTTCAGGCATTCCCTGCAACAAAAACTAGGATTTTTCTGTCATACTTACCTGTAAAATCCTTTTCTTGGAGTACATCAAGGGACACAGAGCAATCATAACAATGACTATATGGGTTATACGCCACCTACTGGTGGATGGACACTGGCAGATAGTCAAACAGGAATTCCACCCCTATATAACCCTCCTACACACAGAGAGCCGATCCGCCCTATATGCTCACTACGCAAGCTGCGTAGGGCCCCGCAAATTACTTGAGGCCCGCCTTCCCCTCGTGTTATAGCTCAACTCGGGGTGATCGCTGCGATCCTCATTGATCACACATATCCATCCATCACACGCCGTATTACCGTAAGCCCCTGGGTGGGCGTGTCATGGAAGGAGCCAAACACCCAACCAGCAACTAGCGTTCTCCCAGCTTACACGCCTCTCCCTCGTGACGCAGCCCGCTGGGTGGGGTTATAGGGACGCCGCATCTCCTCTCTTCACTGGCATCAAAGTCAGCTCGGAAGTTTTCCGTGAGTAGCCGAAGTTTGAGGGGGCTTGCGACCGGATGGAACATGAAAGGAACGGTCAGAAGAAGAGAGCGAGAAGGAGGGGCTCGGGGGCCCGGAGCGGAGGGGTGACAAGTTGTGCTGGGGTGCCGGGAATAGGGCGAGTTGGTGACCCAGATTGACTATGAGAGGGGCTGGGGTGGTGACCCGGAGTACACTGACCAGACATTCCTTCCTCTTCATGGCTTGCCCGGTACAGACCAAGAGGGTGACCCGACACACAGGTAGGTGACCCGGAATGGGTGAGGGTGTGAGTGTACAACTGTAATGTATCCCATGACATGGAAACAATCGGTAAAGTCCTGAGGAGGATCCCACATCTTCTACAAACTACACAAACTGTCACATCATAGGATTCTACCAAGTCAGGAGCAACCAATCCGCTTCTAGCTTCTGCCTATGTAGTTAAGCTTTGAAAATAAAAGCTAGAAGCTGATTGGTTGCCGTGCACAGCTCCTCCAGTCCTAAGCTGCCCTATACTCTATTCAATAAATATTGATTGTTTGAACCTCATTATGTTCTATATTGTTGTGCTTATTCTTTGACTGTTTTGTTTAAAGGAGGGAGGATTGTATTGGGAGCACTGAAGTGTCAGGTGTGACTGTGTGGCAATGGCAAATGGTTTACATAGCTCACGGCATCACGGGTCAGGTAGAGGGCCCCTTAGCAGAATTTTGCTTAGGACCCCAGTGAGGTCAGGATCGGCACTGCCTACACAGGAAGGACCTCAGTTTTGTAGCAAAGCAATGAATATCCAAAAAAAGAAGGGAGGGACCTCTGTGTCCCGTGATGTACTCCAAGAAAAGGATTTTACAGGTAAGTATGATGGAAAAATCCTAATTTCTTTATCGTACATCACAAGACACAGAGCAACCATAATAATGACTATATGGGATGTCCTAAAGCAATGCCCTTGAGGGAAGGGAGATACAATCATAGAAACCGCTACCTGAGAAGGACTCCTTCTGCCGCCCAAAACATACTGTGGCCAAAGCAGTATCCTCCGTGGCTTTGATATCTATCTGGTAAAATTCTGTGAAAGTATGAACAAAAGACCATGTAATGGCCTTAAATCCTGAGCCACTGACACCTGATGGCAGATGGCCCAAGATGCCCCCACACACCTGGTAACGAGCGCTTTTACCAAAAAAGGGGGTAGGGGACCTTGCCCTTTCAAGCCATAGGCTCAAATAATTAACTGGCAAATCCAATGAAAATAGTTAACTTGGATGCCTCCCTCCCATCCTGGGCTCTACTGGCAGCACAAACCAGGATTCCTGACCTGTACCGACAAATCAAGTAATTCTGAACACCAGAACTACCTCCGGAGTATGCAGTGATCCAACTCCTGCCAACTGAGGATCAGAAAAGAAGGCAAGACATGGTCTTGATTTCAGTGAAAGCTAGACACCATTCTAGGCAAAAAATGGATGAGGACGCAACATCACCTTATGATGCGAGACTAAGAACGGCTCCTAGCATAAAAGACCCGCCAACTCTGACACCCCACTTAATGAAGTGAGAACCACCAAAGAAGCCACTTTCTCAGATAAAGGACCAACACAATCCCCTGATTGGTTCAAAAAAATGGCCTCTGCAAGGACAGTCAAGTCCCAAGGACACAAGAGTGGCCTGACAGGTGGCACTGTCTACGTTACACGCTGTATGAATTATGAATCAAGGAGTGGGAAACAACGGCCTCTGCAAAAAAAGAAAGTATAGGGACGGACTTCGACCCTTAACGGTACTTAAGGCCAATCTCCTTTCCCATACCAATTGGAGAAAGAAAAAGAAAAATCTCCCACTCACATATTTCTGCGGGTGCCACTTCCTGGCTTCACCCCAGGCAAAAAAATATATTTCCAAGTCCTGTAATTGAAGTTCCCCGAAGTTGTCTTTCAGAGGCTCAACAGTGCTAAGATACAGGACTCAAGACCATTAGGTCCCGCTGGACTGGTAGTGTTCAAGAAGCAACCCCTGCAAGACTCGCTATGTCGGTGTACCAAGCCCTCCTGGGCTAATTCGGCTAACACTATTATCAGTGTTACCACCTCCCGGATTCTTCGCAAAAGATGTGGGAGACGTTGAAACAGAGGGAAGCATCAAATAAGGGAGAACTGGTCCCTAAGGTGTTACCAGTGCATCTACCCCTATTGCCAGTGGGACCCTCGTCCCGGACACAACCTGTCCCAACTTGTTGTAGAACTTGGAATCTAGTAGATTCACCTGCAGACTTCCTTTTGCCACTATTCTATACCTGGAATATGCACTGATGATAGAGACAGTCCTTGTGCTGTCCCAGACAGAATGTGGTTCACCTTCCTGAGCCGCATGACTCCTGGTGCCACCCTGGTGGTTGATATATATGCCCCTGCAGAGGCTATTACTGGATAGAGCCTACAACTGGTTTGTACCATAATCCAGAGCAAGGCGTACTGGCCAAAAACTCCAAGATATTTATGGGCAGTATACTCTCCTGTGGAGACAAAGTCCACTGAACTGTAGTCACCCTCAAACCAAATGGAGAAACTGGCATCAGTGGTTATTATTTTCCAATACATGAAAAGGAAGAATTCAACCTTTCTAGATTCCAAACCATCAACCACCAATCTTTATCTGTGCAACACCCCGGGAACAGAGCCCTCGGGCAATCCAATGCCTGGATCTTCAAGTTCCAGACAGAGAGAATGATCCTCTCCAAGACCTGAGTAGAGCTTCCTACTGCAAGATGTACCAAAGGAAAATCTGGACCAACTGCTTCCTGAGCAAAGGTTATTGAGGTATACTGAGATTGACACCCCATGCGTATTTAGCAAGTCCAGCACCATAGCTAGGAGCTTTGTGAACCTCAGAAGCTGTGGCCAGCCCGAAGTATGGTCACAAAAAAGAAAACAGAGGACTTTCCACTGCAATTATAGAAATCTTTGAGGCTGGAAACAACCCGGCACACGAAGCTGTGTGTTTCCTGATGATTATGGGCCCCACAATCTACCTCGTGCAGAGAGGTCATCACTGAACAGACCACGCCTATCTGAAACAGAAGGATGCCCAGCTGATTGAGATCTAAAGATAGACCAGATGCCCCTATTCAATTTTGAAGCTGCTACCATTTAATTGTTTTACAATATAGAGCCCATAACTTTTGCTCCAAGACCCAACGTAAAGCAAAGACTGACCCAGCTAAGGAAGGAGCAACCACCTCAGAGACTGCTCTAAAATCTTATGGTCTGAGATACTCTCAAACACAGGAACTTCAGATGCCTCCCTCATGTAGGAGGGAAACCTGGGCAGTCTCCTATCCAAGTACTAACCAGGCTTGATCCGAGATCAGGCGCCACAGTCGCTCAGATCACCCTGATGCCATTGGTCCAACAGGAGACGTGAACATTGTCAGACCACTGAAACTAAGGGCAGTGGCACCCTTCTAAGTCATTTAGCTAGTCTAACAGATGCATAATAAAGTGACTGTATTAGACAAACTAATTACACAGTTCCACAAGGATGCAGGCCTAGACAATGTTGGTCTATCCGCTATACAACCCCATAAGTATGCAGGTAACCAGGTATGCAAGTATTCTTGTCATTCATGCATCTATGTATGCAGCTCAAGGCAATAAGCACATTTGTATGCTCGGCAAAGCGTCGTAGCCCTCTAGGCGGCCAGCGACGATCGGATTCGCTTCAGAACCGATCAGTCTCCAGGACTAAGCCAATGATTTCTAGCCTGGACCGGGTGATCAGTCCTGGCAAATGAAATGCTTCCCCTGCCTGTGTAAACGTAAAAACAGGAAGGGGAAGTGATGTCATCTCTCCTCGTGGAAGTCTTTTCGTTCCAGAGAGAGGAGAGAAGACATCTCAGAGTAAGTGCACCAACTCTACACTGACACCAGTACACGTAGGTAGACTTGTCAGCCCCTGATCACCCCCCGATTTCCCCCCCAGTTAACCCCTTCACTTGTTGTCACTGTCACCCAGTGCAGTGTTCATATTTTTTTGATCACTGTATTGGTGTCATTAGTGACAAAAATCAGTGTTATGCTGAGTACACACGATCGGTTTTTCTGATGAAAATAGACGGATGGACTTTTTTCATCGGACAAACCGATCGTGTGTGGGCCCCATCGGTCTTTTTTCCATCGGTATAAAAAAATAGAACATGTTTCAAATTTTACCAATGGAAAAAAAAAACTATAGCAAATTCCGATCGTCTGTGGGGAACTCCATCGGAGAAAAAACCCATGCATGCTCAAAATCAAGTCGACGCATGCTCAGAAGCATCACAGCGTTTGGGACGGTCGGATTTTTGACTGATGGTGTGTAGGCAAGACTGATGGAAGTCAGCTTCATCGGATTTCCGATGGAAAAATCCATCGAATTTCATTCCATCGGAAATCCGATCATGTGTACAGGGCATTAGGGTATTTAGTGGTAGGCACAGATAGGTCTAACAAAGGTTTAACCCCTTGATCACCCCCCGTCACCAGTGATCACCGCATTAGTGTCAGGGTTAGCTAGTTATTTTTTATAGCGTCAGGGCACCCGCCGTATATTGCCTAAAAAAAGGTTTAATCCCCTGATCACCCGGCGGGTGATATCAGTTAGGTTTTAGTGTCAGTTAGGATCTGCGTCGCCCCAGGCAGTGTCAGATTAGTGCCAGTAGCGCTAACACCCTTGCACGCACCATATACCTCCCTTAGTAGTACAGTGCCTGAACAGATCAATATCTGATCAGATCTATACTAGTGTCCCCAGCAGTTTAGGGATCCCAATAATGCTGTATTAGCGGGATCAGCCCAGATACCTGCTAGCACCTGCGTTTAGCCCCTCCGCCCAGCCCACCCAAGTGCAGTATCGATCGATCACTGTCACTAACAAAACACTAAACACATAACTACAGTGTTCACAGAGTCAGGCCTGATCCCTGCGAACGCTAACAGTTTTTTTGGTAGCGTTTGAATTAGTCGCTGACAGTCAGGTGCTTTTTTTCCTGTGAGTCTCACTACTGTACCAGTAAATTTAGAGACCAAAATGTCAAATCGAAGTAGTAGTAGTGTAGAAGCCTACACATTTCTGAGCATGACAGATAGTGAAGAGGAAGTCACCCATCTATCAGATTCAGGCCTCGTACACACGGCCGAGATTCTCGTCGAAAAAACATGTCGTTTTTTTCGACGAGATTCTTGGACAAGAAAATTGTCCCGGCCGAGTGTACACACGCTCGATTCAAAGAACCTGCGGTTCTTTGAATGGAGCGTACGTGGTGACGTCATCGACTACGACGAGCATGCGCTCGTCACATTCGATGCCGTCGCCGCCATCTTGGTATACCCTATCTATGCCTAGGAAGCTACCGCGCATGCGTCAAATTCATTTCGAACATGCGCGGGCTTCCCGGCGGACAGGTAAGTGTACACACACTCACTTTTCTCGTCGAGAAACAGGCTGACGAGAATCTCGACGAGAAAATAGAGAGCAGGTTCTCTATTTTCTCGTCGAGGTTACTTGTCGGTTTTCTCGACGAGAAACCATACACACGAACGAATTTCTCGGCAAGACATCTCTGCCAGCAAGTTTCTTGCTGGTTCTTGCCGAGAAACTCGGTCGTGTGTACGAGGCCTTAGGCTCAGAATATGAATTCGTAGACAGCAGCGGCACCCTGACAGATAGCTCTGAGGACAAAGTAGTATTCCCTGCCAAGGTCAGGCGTACCCAACCCCGTTCTTCTGCTGTCTTTGAGGTGCAAGAACCGCAGGGCTCTCGTATGGAGCAGAGAGCCAGTACTAGTGCCGCTCATCCTTCTGGTGAACTGGCAAGCACCAGAGGCCTAGTACATCCTGGTCGTACATCCAGCACTGCAGTATCACTTGGTGATGTGGTGAGTCCCATAAGTGCAGTTCAAGCTGGTGAGGTGGCTAGCACGAGTAGAGTCCCGCAGCCACCAAGAAGAAGACAAACACAGGCCCGTCGAGCCCAGAGTGCCCTACCTGCTGCATTTGCCAATCCGAATTGGGAGCCCACCACTTTTGCAGCACCCGTACTTCCCCCATTCACTGGCTAACCCAGAATTCAGGTGGAAACAGTTGATTTTACGTCACTTGATTTTTATTTGCTGTTTTTCATGGAAGAGCTCTATAGATCTATTGTGGACCAAAGCAATTTGTAAGCTGGTCAATTCATGGCCGCTAATCCCCAGTTGATCCTTGCCAGAGATTGGAAACCTATTACGGTTTCCAAATTTAAGACCTTCCTGGGCCTATCCCTCCTCATGGGCATTACTAAAAAGAACGAGTTGCGGTCATATTGGTCCACTGACCCAATTCATCATATGCCCGTGTTCTCTGCCTAAATGACCAGGACATGACACGGGCAGATCTTGCGGTTCATGCAATTCAATGATAATGAACTCTGTCGTCCTCGGGGTGACCCTGGATTTGATCGGCGCCCCTTGTAAACCACTTCAACCAACTCTTTGCAGCCTTGTTTACTCCTGATCAAGTTGTCTGCGTTGATGAGTCCCTGATTAAGTTTTCTGGCCACTTGTCTATCAAACAGTATTTTCCCAGCAAGCGTGCCAGATATGGGGTCAAGATGTATAAGCTCTGTGACAGGGCAAAAGGCTATACATATAGTTTTATGGTTTACGAGGGAAATGATAGTCACGTAGAGCTGGAGAACTGCCCAGACTTCATAGGGAGTGCAGGTAAGATTGTGTGGAACTTGGTGTCACCCTTATTCAGAAAGGGGTACCACTTGTACATGGACAAATATTACACGAGCGTGCCACTTTTTAGTCACCTTTTTGATTGTGGAATTGGCGCATGTGGCACCGTGCGATCTAATCGCTGGGGCTTCCCCCAAAGGCTTGTAGAATCCCGACTTAGACGGGGGGAGAGAGCCTGCTTGAAGTGTAATAATCTGTTAGCAGTGAAGTGGAGGGATTCACAGAATGTTTTTCGTTCTGTCCTCCCTTCACGCAGATACGACAGTCCAAATTCCTACGGCGACTGGTGTTGTGTAGAAACCCATCTGTGTCTACAAATACAACCTTAACATGGGAGGGGTGGACCTCAACGAAAAGTTGTTGGCGCCGTACCCAATTGCCCATAAGGCCAGACGCTGGTACAAAAAAGTGTCTGTATATTTATTCCAATTGGCTCTGCTGAATGCTTATGTGCTATACAAAGCTTCAGGACGAACTGGATCCTTCCTAAAATTCCAGGAAGAGATTGTCACAGCCCTTCTGTTTCCAGACGATGCTGTGCCCCACCTTCCCAACGCAAATGCAGTGAGCCGGCTGCATGAGAGGCATTTTCCGTATGTCCTCCCTGGTACCCCTAGCCAAAGAACACCCCAAAGAAGATGTTGTGTCTGCATAAAACCCAGATTTAGGCGTGTCACCCGCTTTTATTGTCCCTCCTGTCCTGATCAACCTGGTCTTTGCATCAGTGACTGTTTCAAAAGCTACCACACACTAGTGGAGTATTAACGTACTGTAGGGTACAGCACTGCACAGTCCTAGGCACACTAAAGGCCCGTACATACGGTCTGACTTTTTGCCAACAAACTTCAAAATGAGCAAGTTTTCCCAAAAATCCTACCGTGTGAACGCTCCATCGGACAAACTTTTTCGATTTTCATCGGACAAAAGTTCGCTCTGCAAACGGACAAACTTTTCGGCAACAAAAGTCCGATGTGCAAAGTCCGACCGTGTGTACAGAAATCCATCGGACTTTTGTCCAAAGTACAAATACGCATGCCCAGAACCAATGTTAAAATAACCAACAATAGCAGAAGTTGACCAAAGGGTGGCGGTAAAGAGCAGAAAAGAGCAGAAAAACCATGTGATGTTGGGAAAGTTTTGGGAAAGTTTGCAGAAAAGTCCTGCCATGTGTATGCTATGGGTGTGCCCGGCCAACTCCCTTCGGACAAAAATCCACGGAAAAGTTTGTTTGAAGTCCGACCGTGTGTACGAGGCTTTACACAGGGTTTTGAAAGATGAGATGGCCATCACATTTTGAGAGAACCTAATCTGGAACGCTCACAGGTTTTTATAAAGGTGCCAAAAAAATAAAAAAAATAAAACACACACAAAAAAATAAATAGTTGTGTTTTTTTTCTCTCTCTCTCTCTCTCTCTCTCTCTCTCTCTCTCTCTCTCGTTCTCTCTCTCTCTCTCGTTCTCTCTCTCACTCACTCACTATTTTCTCTATCTATTGTTCTCTCTCTCTCTTGTTCACTCACTATTTTCTCTATCTATTGTTCTCTCTCTCTCTCTTGTTCACTCACTATTTTCTCTATCTATTTTTCTCTCTCTCTCTCTTGTTCACTCACTATTTTCTCTATCTATTGTTCTCTCTCTCTCTCTTGTTCACTCACTATTTTCTCTACCTATTGTTCTCTCTCCATTTAGAACTGTAATGTTTTATTTTTACTATGTTGCATATATGCCGAAGCATGGGGGCAGGTGTGGAGGAGCGATTTGCTCCTAACAATAAGGGCGGAATGCCCCAATGCTTCGGCATTTATTTTTTAGGCACAGATTGTGTTAAAAAATGTTTTATTTTTTACTATGTTTTATTGTATTTGCTTTGCAGGTATGGTATGTCTTACTGTTTTACTGTAATGTTACTTTGCTTTCTTATAATAAATGGAAAAAATCTAGCGCTGCCTTTAACAGTGAAAAACTACGTGTTTGGGACACAAAAGTGAGTGTGATACTCTAAGCCCACGTTCACACTGGGGCTGCGGGAGTGAAGCCTGCGAGTTCAGCTGAACTCGCACGATTTCACTCCCGCTGGCAGTCCCGATTTCAGCCACGATTTCAAAGACATCTGAAACAGATGTCAATGTAAATCGCGGCTGAAATCGCAAAAAGTAGTACAGAAACTACTTTCTGTATTCGGTGCAGCGCCGCAGATGCGGCGTCGCACCGATTAGGACGGTGCCATTGCCCGCAATTTGCGGCAAATTTCGCCGATTTGACATGCGATTTGACATGTCAAATCGCATGTCAAATCGCACCAGTGTGAACCAGGGCTAAATGTGTGAGTGAATGGGGAACGATATGACCTTCACCTGAAGGGTGGGTGCTGCTATTCAATTAGCCTGAAAAAGACTCAAACATATGGAAAAAAGAGATCAAAAAAGTGCAACCCAATATAATTAATATCAGTGAATAAAATCACTAAAACAATGTGTCTAAGAAGTTCCAACTGATATCTCATAGGATATCAAAAAAGCTGAAATATAAGTGAAACAAATAAGGACAAATAAAACTTATAACATAAAAACTCTCAAATAATAAAAGTCCATGTGATGTTATATCTATAGGGGAAAGGTTCCCTAGATGAAAAAACATATAAGATTGTTGCCGTGAAGATATTCTTATGTGGCGGAAGACATGATACCCAGACAAGTTGATAGTAAAAGCTTCACCTCCAATGGATTACTGATAAGTAAATGGCTGCTTACCAGATATAAGATGATATTGGGCTCAGGATTAGGCTGACCTGCCTTCACACGATCTATCCTCTGTGTTCACCACACATGGATCGATTTGGAATTCCAGAGGCGGTCACCATAAAGCTGAATGCCACAAACTGCAGACACTTCAGTAATCTTTAAAATGTCGTGAAGCGAGTGTTGTATTTTATGTAGCTCACGTTTTCCACACACAGCAAGCAGAGATTGACATCCAGAAGTCAGCAATCATTTACCAGAGAGAGGAAGAAGAAAAAATCCTCATGGTGCAGTATTTCTTCATAAAAATGTATTTATTGCACAGGCTTCATAAAACACTGACATCCATGGAACAGAGACAGTTTTTCAAAAACAGCCGCCGTTAGCACCAGCTGGCTGGAACGTGATGACGTCAGAGATTTGTAGCTCCACCCTACATGTTTCCCTGTATAAGGATTATACTGGGAACGGAGGCTCTACTTTGCTTTCTTGTTAACCATCATTTGCTTAGCAGGTACGCCATTCAGCTGCAGCACTGATTTATTCATCTTGACAGCAACAGCGTTTGCTGCCACGATACGTAAATCAGTGACTCCAGCGCTGTAGGAGGGGATTTCACCACCACAGTTTAAAAAAAAATGGTGCATGTATGCCCATCATTAGAAGTGGGTGGATGAAGGGCGGTATTCTAATGGTGGGAATACACACTGATCAATCTCTTTTTTCGTTCAGCCCACAGGCTGCATGAAAAAAAAAACATTACAATGTATGCCCAACAAGGACCAGCAAATGTCTTATATTTTGCTGGACTTTGAGTGGTTATACCAGAATGATGCCTGCAGATTTAGGTATCATCTTGGCATCATTCTTTTCAGCCAGCGGATAGCTTTCATGTAAAAGCAATCTTAGCAGCTTATTAGCCTCTAGACTGCTTTTACAAGCAGTGGAAGGGAACGCCCCCCCTCCCACCATCTTCCATGGTTTTCTTGGGCTCTCCTGTCCCAACAGGAAACCCGAGAATGCAGACGGTGGTTCCACCAGCTGACCATAGAGCTGATCAGAGACCAGAATAGCTCCAATCTGTCATGGATATGCAGTAGTGTTTGTCTGTCAGCTTACCTTCCTTCCATGTGTTCATCTTAGAGGCCTGAGCCCTTTCACCTGGCTTCCTTTATAATCTCCTCCCAGCCAGACTCCACCCCAGGCCCTATCACAGAACACTATATTAACCTGTGCACTGCAAGCCTGCTTTTCTGATCAACGTGTTTGTTAGGCATTGTGTGTTTGGGTTCCTGCCTGCCGTGTGCTACGTCTGTCTCTCTGTTACGTTATTGGCTTGTCCCCGACTATCCCTGTCTGCTCGTGACCCTTGACCTTCGGCTCGTTCCTTCGTTATCCTTGTCTGCTTGTGGCCCCTGACCTTCAGCTTGTTATTCGGTTCTCTCATATCTTGTGCTGCTGCTTCCCCTCTTTTCCCCTTATCCTACGGGGCGTGAGCTAGGAAACTCCAGGGGCCGCGACCTGGTCCCAGCCTGCAGCATAACATCCTCACCACTAGAGGCCCTGGAGAAGACCTGCTGGGTCTTAGACTCCGCGCCCTGGGGAATCTTGGCTCTAGCTTCCGTTAGGATCCCGGTTGTGCTCCTCTGGTCCCGCTTTCCACAACCACCCAGTTTCCTATCCGCAGCAGTCAGCCATAGGGTTCACTACCTTGCGGTGCACTCCTGTCCCCCTACGGTGTGCATCTGTCACCTGGCCACAGGTGACCTTGACAGTTTGATCAGCCATGAACCCGGCTGACATCCCGTTACCCGTGGATGATCCGTTGCAGGGCACAGTTTGCAGACTTGAAACCCAGGAATCGAATCAGACTCAGGTGATGCGATTCCTCCAGGATCTGGCTTCTCGCTTCGAGCAGCTTCAGGCCTCCTTGGGAACCCTGAATCCGCAACCTCAAATACAACCAGCGGCTGCACCTATTGCACCAGTCGCAGCCACACACTCACTAAAACTGCCAGCTCCGTCCCGTTTCTCTGGGGACTCCAAGGCTTGCAGGGGGTTCCTTAGCCAATGCACGATTCATTTTGAGCTCCAGCCCCAAAACTTCCTGTCTGATCGGGCTAAGGTAGCCTATATCATTTCCCTCCTCTCTGGTGAAGCTTTAGCCTGGGCAGCCCCTCTGTGGGAACTGAATGATCCAGTGGTTTCTAGCCTGTCTGGCTTCTTGAAACTTTTTCGGAATATCTTCGAAGAACCGGCTCGTGTCTCTTCAGCGGCCAGCGCCCTTTTACGTCTCCGCCAAGAGTCTGCTTCTGTGGGACAGTATGCCCTTCATTTCCGCATACTGTCGGCTGAGTTGAGCTGGAACAATGAGGCCTTAGTCGCAACCTTTTTGCATGGCCTGTCTGATAGAGTGAAGGATGAATTAGCAGGAAGAACCATCCCCACTGATCTGGCCGGCATTATCTCCTTGTGTAACCAGATCGATATTCGCTTTCAGGAGAGGACCTTAGAAAAGCAACGCCAGCACTCCTTGGTTCTTAGTCAGCCTGAGCTCCCCTCTCTTTGACCCGTAGAGCATCTCCTACCAGCTGAGGAACCCATGCAGCTGGGTCGGACCAGGCTATCCCCCGAGGAACGTGCTAGGCGCAGAACTCTTGGTCTGTGTCTTTACTGTGGGGGCAAAGGTCATTTTCGTGACACTTGCTCTCTTTGTCCAGAAAAACGTTCGGGTCCACTTCATCTGGAAAGTGGAGTATTGGACCCAGAAATATCACCTTCCCCTTCTCGTCTTCTGCTTTCTGTGTTCCTTTATGTTGGTGCTTCTTCTCATTCGGTCTCAGCATATCTGGATTCCGGAGCCGCTGGTAATTTCATGGACTGGGAAATCGCATCGTCCATGAGACTTACTCTTTTGCCCCTCACCACGCCATTGGTGGTCTTGGCGATTGATGGTACTGTTCTCCCAGGGGGACCTATCCGCTTCCAGACCCTCCCTGTTAAGATGTCGTTAGGGACACTCCACCATGAGTGGATATCCTTCCTTATCTTACCCAAGGCCTCAACGCCTATAATTTTGGGTCTCCCATGGTTACAGCTCCATTCTCCTCATGTGGACTGGACTACTGGACAGATCCTGGCTTGGGGTCCCTCCTGTTCCTTGTCCTGCCTACCCAAGGTTGCCCCCTGTGAACCTGAGCCAGTCATTCATTCCAGGTTGCATAACCATTTACATTTCTCTGTCCCTAACCACCTTTGGACGCACAGCCAGGCTAGCTTGTCTACAAGTCCTGCAGTCGCTACGTCTTGCGATGCGATTCAGGTAGTCGCTACACCTGACTCAGCTATTCACTCTGCCTCTGTACTAGTTATGCCAGTCCAGCCCATGCCCAGTGAGCCTCCTACTTTTTCTTTTTCAGGATATTCTGCTTGTCCTTCAGCTATTCAGCTTGACTCCGGCGACATGTCACCTTCTAACCAACCTGACTTCAGGGTTCCACTGACATCTGCCCAGTCTGATGGTCCTGTGCAAGATGACCAGTCCCCCTTTAAGGGTCTAGGGGACCCTCCTCAGATTCCTGTTGATCCTCTCATGCCCTTGCTTATTCCTAGAGAGCCTTTGGTCCTCAATAGATCTTCTTGTCATCTCCCTACCTCGTTTTCGGTCTCTGAGGATAATCTTAAGTACGAGGTTAGACAAGTTCTGGATTCTCGGCTCTGCAGAGGCATTCTTCAGTACCTTGTGCATTGGAGAGGTTTTGGTCCTGAGGAGTAGGGATGAGCTTCGTGTTCGAGTCGAACATACGTTCGACTCGAACATCGGCTGTTCGATCGTTCGACGAAGATCGAACGATTTGGGCCGTTCGCGCCAAATTCGAGTGACGCGAACGGCCCACAATGCACTACGCCATCGCAGTGTCATCCAGGCGCTGTGATTGGCCAAGCATGCACTGTGACCCCGCATGCTTGGCCAATCACAGCGCCGGCAGCGAGGAGAGCAATGATTGGCCACAGGCAGGATGCCTGTGGCCAATTATTGCTGAGGGTGTTTAGTACACGCCCCACACTATAAAAGGCCGCCAGCACGGCGGCCTAGTGTAGTGTGTTCCGGAGCAGGGAAAGAGAAACATAGGCAGGGACAGTGACATTTATTTTTTTCTTGCTTAACCTGGATTCCTTTAGTTTAGGGAAGGAGAAGGATAGGTAGGGAGAGTGTCAGTGTGTTTTACTGTGCGAATCCTTGTTTCTAGGGACAGGGAAGGACAGTGAGGGAATTCTCCTTGTGCTATAGTGTGCTTTAAAAAAACATTTTTTCTAGGGACAGAAAACTATAGGTAGGGAGAGTGTCAGTGTGTTTTACTGTGCGAATCCTTGTTTCTAGGGACAGGGAAGGACAGTGAGGGAATTCTCCTTGTGCTATAGTGTGCTTTAAAAAAACATTTTTTCTAGGGACAGAAAACTATAGGTAGGGAGAGTGTCAGTTTCTTTCACTGTGATAATCCTTGTTTCTAGGGACAAAGAAGGAAAGTGAGTGAAATTCTCCTTGTGCTATAGTGTGCTTTAAAAAAACTTTTTTTCTAGGGACAGAAAACTATAGGTAGGGAGAGTGTCAGTGTCTTTTACTGTGCGAATCCTTGTTTCTAGGGACAGGGAAGGACAGTGAGGGAATTCTCCTTGTGCTATAGTGTGCTAAAGCATTCCTCATCAACCATCTTTGAAATCCTTGTTTTTTTGGACAGTCAGGGAAATTGTCGTTGTGCTATTCTGTGCAAAAGCAATCATCCTCAACCATATTTAGAAATCCTTAAGTAAAGGGACAGAGAAGGACACCTGAAGGTAGCCCTTATTGCTTTTTTCCCATCTCCCTGCAGGCCATCTATTAGAATGTCTGGAAGGCAAACAAGGAGAGGCAGACAGTCAGGAGGCAATAAAAGAGGGCAAGCAGGCTCTGTGTCTGGGGGCAACAGTGCTGGTCGTGGACGCGGTGCATTGTCATCAGCACATGGCCATGGGACACGCTTGTCCTTCTTTTCGGCAGCTGGACATGTTGAGCCACATCATGCCGAAGACTTGGTAGAGTGGATGACCAAGCCCTCCTCCTCCTCCTCATCCTCTCTCACCCAGGCTCAGGGTACTGGAAAAGCAGCTGCCAAAGCGTCCTCTTCCCTGGTATCAATGTCAGACTCATCATCAGTCACTCCTTCCCTAGACCCACCATGTCCTCCTCCTGAGGAGTCCCCCGAACTGTTTGAGCACAGTGTTGGGTACATGCTCCAGGAGGATGCCCAGCGTTTCGAAGGGTCTGATGATGAAACCCAGCTAGAGGAAGGCAGTAGCGTGAGAGCAGACAGAGGGGATGCTCAAGAAGGACACCAATCTGGCAGTCATGTTCCAGCAGCTGCAGCATACTGCCAGATTGGCTCCAGTGATGAGGAGGGAGGTGATGATGAGGTCACTGACTCCACGTGGGTGCCTAATAGGAGAGAGGAGGAGGAGGAGGATGAGGAGGAGGCACATCTCCAACGAGGCAGGATGCCCTTTGGTGGCCAGCGTAAGGGCAGTACACCGACGGAATCACACCGCAGAGCTCCGCCTGTGCAGGGCGCTGCCTCTGCCCGTCATTCAAAAAGTTCTTTGGTGTGGGCCTTTTTGGAGGCTAGTGCATCAGATCGCACAGCTGCTGTTTGCAACATATGTCTCAAGCGTATATCGCGTGGCCAAAACATCAGCCGCTTGGGTACCACATGCCTGACCAGACATATGTTGACCTGCCATGCAGCTCGTTGGCAAGCCTACCTCAAAGACCCACACCAAAGAACAAAGCGGACCTCTCCTTGCACCGCATCAGCTGGGATCTCCAACCCCACTATAACTTCAGTCCTCTCTGAAACATGCACTGAGAGGAATGAAGGTGTAGAATTAGGTGTGTCACAGCCAAGTACTTGCGGCCACTCTGCTAGCAGTACACCGACGTCCGATTCTAGCAGGCAAATTTCCCTGCCCCAGCTGCTGGACCGTCGAAAGAAGTTCACTCCCAGCCATCCACATGCCCAGCGGTTGAATGCTAGCTTGGCTAAATTGCTAGCGCTTCAACTGCTGCCTTTTCAGTTGGTAGACTCGGCCCCCTTCCGTGAGTTTGTGCAATGTGCGGTTCCTCAGTGGCAGGTTCCCAAACGCCACTTTTTCTCACGGAAGGCTATTCCGGCTCTCTACCGGCATGTGGAAGGCAATGTCTTGGCCTCGCTGGACAGGGCGGTCAGCGGTAAGGTGCATATTACCGCTGACTCATGGTCCAGCAGGCATGGACGTTACCTTTCTTTCACGGCCCATTGGGTCACTCTTTTGGCAGCTGGGAAGGATGCAGGACAAGGTGCAGTAGTGTTGGAGGTTGTTCCACCGCCACGCCTCCAAAATGCTACTACTGGTTGTGACACACCTCTCTCCTCCACCCCCTCCTCTTCTTCTTCCTCCATGGCCTCTTCCTGTGGTTTGTCCTCGGAACCAGCGGTGCTCCGTAGGCGTTCAAGGGGCTACGCAAGTACGCAGGCAAAAAGATGCCATGCCGTGCTTGCGCTGGTGTGTTTGGGGGACAGAAGCCACACTGGGGCAGAGGTCCTGTCTGCTCTGCAGGGCCAGGCCGAGAGGTGGTTGACGCCACGCCAGCTTAAGCCAGGAATGGTGGTTTGCGACAATGGCACCAACCTCCTCTCCGCCCTCCGACAGGGACAACTGACCCATGTGCCCTGTGTGGCTCACGTCCTTAACCTGGTGGTGCAGCGGTTCTTGGGCAGGTACCCGGGCTTATAGGATGTCCTGAGGCAGGCCAGGAAAGTCTGTGTGCATTTCCGCAGATCTTATAATGCCAGTGCTCGCCTGGCTGAGCTGCAAAAGGAGTTGAACCTGCCCAAGAACCGCCTTATATGTGACATGCCCACCAGGTGGAACTCAACGTTGGCCATGCTGCAGCGGCTGCACACGCAGCAGAGGGCCATCAATGAGTACCTGTGCTTATAATACAGATAATGGCGCAAAAAGAAGGAACAACAACCTAACTGATAAAAATAAATCAGATGAAAATCAATAGGATTTAAAGTATAAAAGTCTCTCTCTTTGGAAGTCCATGTAATATTGAAAGCAAGTCATATGAACATATGCACCGTTGGCAGCAATTGTAGAGCGAAGCAGACTCTATATATGGCAAAGAAAAGAAAAAACAAATGCGCCTACTAAGTGTAGTATGTTAGAAATTTATTCGAGAATAATTAAAATAACAGCCAAATGGCTACTCACAGGATGGAAGTGGAGTAAAAGCATAAATAGATATCCTTCTAAGTTGTCTGCGGAGGGCATGAGTCACTCCGTGTGTCTGTAGTCTCCCGGTGGTGGAATACTGCCAAGATGAAGAGGTAGTGCACTGCGGTGTTGCTGCAGGGATGGGGAGATGGCAGAAGAACGGTAGATGCGAGAAGAGCTGTCCCTCTATGCCAGTGTGGACACCGGTTCCCACACGGCGTACGGCGTGCGGTTCACGCTGGAGCGCAGTCAGCTTCGGCAACCGGACGTGACGTCAATAGCAGACGCTAACTGATGACGCGTTTCAATGCTTCCGCATTTTCCTCGGATCAATCTCCTGTCCCATTCCATACACTGACCAATCTGGTCAGTGTATGGAATGGGACAGGAGATTGATCCGAGGAAAATCTCCTGACCAATCTCCTGACCAATCTGGTCAGTGTATGGAATGGGACAGGAGATTGATCCGAGGAAAATGCGGAAGCATTGAAACGCGTCATCAGTTAGCGTCTGCTATTGACGTCACGTCCGGTTGCCGAAGCTGACTGCGCTCCAGCGTGAACCGCACGCCGTACGCCGTGTGGGAACCGGTGTCCACACTGGCATAGAGGGACAGCTCTTCTCGCATCTACCGTTCTTCTGCCATCTCCCCATCCCTGCAGCAACACCGCAGTGCACTACCTCTTCATCTTGGCAGTATTCCACCACCGGGAGACTACAGACACACGGAGTGACTCATGCCCTCCGCAGACAACTTAGAAGGATATCTATTTATGCTTTTACTCCACTTCCATCCTGTGAGTAGCCATTTGGCTGTTATTTTAATTATTCTCGAATAAATTTCTAACATACTGCACTTAGTAGGCGCATTTGTTTTTTCTTTTCAATGAGTACCTGTGCGACTACGGCACCAGGACAGGGTCAGGGGAGCTTGGTTTTTTTTCTCCACGCCAGTGGGGCATGATCAGGGATGCATGCACTGTCCTGGCACCATTTGAGGAGGCCACGAGGATGGTGAGCAGTGACAGTGCATGCATCAGTGACACTGTACCTCTTGTCCACCTGTTGGAGCACACGCTGCGTGGAATAATGGACAGGGCACTTGAGGCAGAACAGAGGCAGGAAGAGGAGGACTTCCTTGCCTCTCAAGGCCCCCTTTACCCAGACAGTGTTCCTTCTGTCCCACCCATCGCACAGGAAGAGGAGGAGGAGGAGGAGGAGGAGGATTGTGTCAGCATGGAGGTGGAGGCTGGCACTCAGCATCATCAGCAGCAGTCTTTTAGGGATGATTTACAGTCCCAAGAAACCAGTGGACTTGTACGTGGCTGGGAGGAGGTGGCTGCGGATCATGCCGTCCTTAGTGACCCAGAGGACTCCGGAGCGAATGCCTCAGCAAACCTACGCTGCATGGCCTCCCTGATCCTGCAAAGTCTGCGGAAGGATCCTCGTATTCTTCGGATCAAGGAGAGGGACCATTACTGGCTGGCCACTCTCCTTGATCCACAGTACAAGGGTAAGGTTGCGGACCTTATTTTACCGTCGCAGAGGGAGCAGAGGATGAGACAACTCCGGGAGGCCTTGCAGAAAGGTCTGTGCAACGCGTTCCCAGAGACTGGGAGGTTACAAACTCCTGGTCCTGGACAACGAGTTGCTGAGGCTTCGGCCAGTCAAAGAAGGTGCGGTGGGGAAGGTGGCCGTCTGACCGATGCGTTCAGACAATTCTTTAGTCCGCAGCCCGAAAGTATGATCGGTTCCAGCAACCATCGCCAGCGTCTGATAAACATGGTGCAGGAATATCTAGGGGCAAGGTCAGACTTGGACACCTTCCCCACCGAAAATCCTCTGGCTTACTGGGTCTTGAGGATGGATCACTGGCCAGAGCTTGCACAGTATGCAATTGAGCTACTGGCCTGTCCTGCATCCAGCGTTCTTTCGGAACGCACATTCAGTGCTGCTGGAGGATTTGTCACGGATCACAGGGTGCGCCTGTCCACCGACTCGGTTGATCGACTGACTTTCATCAAGATGAACCAGTCTTGGATCACCACCAGCTACCACACACCTGATGCTGATATAACAGACTAATTGATTTTAACATGTCACATCCCTTCAAGACTGATGCTGATGCTGAGTGCCTGTGCTGTTATGTTGACTGGCTATCCTCCTCCTCCGAGTCCTCAATGATACGATTGATGATGATAGCTTGGAAGATCATTTTTGTTTATGGGTGCCACCACCAGTGGCTAAGGCCCAATTTTTTAGCCCCTGTTTTACAGGGGCGTGTAATTACAATTTTTTTAGCAATAATTTGCCATAGGGCTCATTGCTGTGCTCCAAGTACAGTATCTGTGAGGGGTTGGAGTGTTGTGGCACCAGTGCCTAAGGCCCAATTTTTCAGCCCCTGTTTAACAGGGGCGTGTCATTACAATTTTTGAAGCAATACTTTGCAACAGGGCTCATTGCTGTGCTCCAAGTACAGTATCTGTGAGGGGTTGTAGTGTTGTGCCACCAGTGCCTAAGGCCCAATTTTTCAGCCCCTGTTCAACAGGGGCATGCAATTACAATTCTTGATCTAATAATTCACAGCAGGGCCCATT
This sequence comes from Rana muscosa, assembly GCA_029206835.1. Taxonomy (NCBI): domain Eukaryota; kingdom Metazoa; phylum Chordata; class Amphibia; order Anura; family Ranidae; genus Rana; species Rana muscosa. The sequence goes on from CM055122.1 coordinate 482,249,246, forward strand.
GCTGCACCCACCAAGAGTAACTCTGAGGGCTTACAGTGTTGTGGCAACGCCACCACCACCACCACCACGAAAGGCCCAATTTTTCAGCCCCTGTTCAAAAGGGGCATGTAATTACAATTCTTGATCTAATAATTCACAGCAGGGCCCATTCCTGCACCCACCAAGAGTAACTCTGAGGGCTTACAGTGTTGTGGCAACACCACCACCACCACCACCACCACGAAAGGCCCAATTTTTCAGCCCCTGTTCAACAGGGGCATGCAATTACAATTCTTGATCTAATAATTCACAGCAGGGCCCATTGCTGCACCCACCAAGAGTAACTGTCAGGGCTTACAGTGTTGTGGCACCAGCACCACCATCAAAGGCCCAATTTTTACTACCACTGTTCAACAATTATATGTAATTAAAATTCCTGATATAATAGTTGACAGCAGGGCGTTCCAGCACCAACCAAGAGTAACTGTGAGTGCTTACAGTGTTGTGCCAACACCAACAACTAAGGGGCCTATTTCTGCAGAGTATATACGGCAGGTCCCTACTTTCAAACATCCAACTTACAAACGACTCCTACTTGCAAACGCAAGAAGACAACAGGAAGTGAGAGGAAATCTACCACTAGGAAGGAAAATTCTCTCCTGTAAGAATAAATATGGGAGAAAGGTGTCTCCTCTGTACTGATGCTTTATCAGCAATCCTTGTTTCAAGAAAAACACCACATTTCAAAAACAGTTGTCATTGGGACGGAAAGTGAGGTGAAATGTTCTGAACAGGGGCACAGACAGCAAAACAAATGTTACAGGGGTGATAACCCTTACCTATGTTTTCCAAAAAGTTTAAAAATAGATTTTTGGGCTGGAGCTACACTTCAACAATGTACCTGTTCAAAATTACAAACAGATTCTACATAAGAACAAACCTACAGTCCCTGTCTTGTATGCACCGCCTGTATACGGCTGTTCAGAGTATATAGGGCCTTTTTTATTTTATGTGCGGGGTTCCCCTTAATATCCATACAAGACCCAAAGGGGCTGGTAATGGGCTGGGGTAGGGGGGGGGGGTCATGGGGTAGCTATGCCATTTTTCTTAAAGATTTTCATCCATATTACCGGGACCAGACATTACATTAAAGCCGCAAGCAGTTTTAAATGGCTTTTTTTCCCTTTAGAAGTGTCATTTTGTGCAGGGACAGTTCTAAACACGGGAAACACGTGGCACTTCACAGGCATACTTTAGACACCCCCCAGGTACGATATTTAAAGGAATATTTGACTTTTTTTTTTTCACTTTATGCATCATTAAAATGACTGCTCCCGAAAAACGACCGTTTTTAAAACTTCTTTTTGCATTGATACATGTCCCCTGGTGCACAACCCGGGTTCCCAAACCCTTTTTAGGACAATAACATGCATAATAGTTGTTATAATTAGCACTTTAGAATTCGAACGTTCGCATCCATTGTATTTAATAGGGTTCTAATGTTCGTACAAACTTTCGGTCCGTTCGCGGGTTCTGGTGCGAACCGAACCCGGGGGTGTTCGGCTCATCACTACTGAGGAGGTGTCTTGGATCGCTGCATCTGATGTCGCTGCACCTCATCTGTTGAGGAGATTTCATCAGAGATTTCCCTTTAAGCCTGGGCCCAGGCGGGGGAGGGCCCATAAGAGGGAGGGTACTGTCATGGATATGCAGTAGTGTTTGTCTGTCAGCTTACCTTCCTTCCATGTGTTCATCTTAGAGGCCTGAGCCCTTTCACCTGGCTTCCTTTATAATCTCCTCCCAGCCAGACTCCACCCCAGGCCCTATCACAGAACACTAAATTAACCTGTGCACTGCAAGCCTGCTTTGCTGATCAACGTGTTTGTTAGGCATTGTGTGTTTGGGTTCCTGCCTGCCGTGTGCTACGTCTGTCTCTCTGTTACGTTATTGGCTTGTCCCCGACTATCCCTGTCTGCTCGTGACCCTTGACCTTCGGCTCGTTCCTTCGTTATCCTTGTCTGCTTGTGGCCCCTGACCTTCAGCTTGTTATTCGGTTCTCTCATATCTTGTGCTGCTGCTTCCCCTCTTTTCCCCTTATCCTACGGGGCGTGAGCTAGGAAACTCCAGGGGCCGCGACCTGGTCCCAGCCTGCAGCATCCTCACCACTAGAGGCCCTGGAGAAGACCTGCTGGGTCTTAGACTCCGCGCCCTGGGGAATCTTGGCTCTAGCTTCCGTTAGGATCCCGGTTGTGCTCCTCTGGTCCCGCTTTCCACAACCACCCAGTTTCCTATCCGCAGCAGTTAGCCATAGGGTTCACTACCTTGCGGTGCACTCCTGTCCCCCTACGGTGTGCATCTGTCACCTGGCCACAGGTGACCTTGACACAATCATCTCTATGGTCTAAGAAACCAGAAGCTACGAGCATTTCATGACTTCGGTTTCGCCGGATATAAATAGCGCCATTGGGAAATTGGGAAAGCATTTTATTACATTGATCTTGGTGTGATCAGATGCTTTGAGAGCAGAGGAGAGATCTAGGGTCTAATAGACCCCAATTTTTTTTTTAAAAAGAGTATCTGTCACTACTTATTGCTATCATAGGGGATATTTACATTCCCTGAGATAACAATAAAAATGATTAAAAAATAAAAAATGAAAGGAACAGTTTAAAGAAAAAAAAAAAAAAGCAAAATAAATTAAAAAAAATAAAAAAAGCACCCCTGTACCCCCGTGCTCACGCACACAGATGAACGCAAGCGTCGGTCTGGCGTCATATGTAAACAGCAATTGCACCATGCATGTGAGGTATCACCGCGAACATTAGATTGAGTGCAGTAATTTTAGCAGTAGATCTCCTCTGTAAATTTAAAGTGGTAACCTGTAAAGACTTTTTAAAAAGAGTATCTGTCACTACTTATTGCTATCATAGGGGATAGTTACATTCCCTGAGATAACAATAAAAATGATTAAAAAATAAAAAATGAAAGGAACAGTTTAAAAAAAAAATAAAAAAAGCAAAATAAATTAAAAAAAATAAAAAAAGCACCCCTGTACCCCCGTGCTCACGCACACAGATGAACGCAAGCGTCGGTCTGGCGTCATATGTAAACAGCAATTGCACCATGCATGTGAGGTATCACCGCGAACATTAGATTGAGTGCAGTAATTTTAGCAGTAGATCTCCTCTGTAAATTTAAAGTGGTAACCTGTAAAGACTTTTAAAGGCTTTTTAAAATGTATGTAGTTTGTCGCTGCTGCACGTTTGTGCGCAATTTTAACGCATGCCGTGTTTGGTATCCATGTACTCAGCTTAAGATTATCTTTTTAATTTCCTCAAACATTTGGGCAATATAGTGTGTTTTAGTGCATTAAAATTTTAAAAAGTGTGTTTTTTCCCCCAAAAAATGCATTTGAAAAATCGCTGAGCAAATACTGTGTGAAAAAAAAAATGCAACACCCACCATTTTAATCTGTAGGGCCTTTGCTTTAAAAAAATATATAATGTATGGGGGTTCAAAGTAATTTTCTTGCAAAAAAAATATATTTTTTCATGTAAACAAAAAGTATTAGAAAGGGCTTTGTCTTCAAGTGGTTAGAGTGAGTGATGTGTGACATAAGCTTCTAAATCTTGTGCATAAAATGCCAGGACAGTTCAACCCCCCCCCCCCCCCAATGACCCCGTTTTGGAAAGAAGACACTTCAAGCTACTTGCTGAGAGGCATGTTGAGTCCATGAAATAATTTATATTTTGCCACAAGTTTCGGGAAATTTTTATTGTTTTCCTATTTACAGGAAGTTGTCACTAAATGATATACAGTGGAACCTTGGATTACGAGCATAATCCGTTCCAGGAGAATGCTCGTAATCCAAAGTACTCGCATATCAAATCGAGTTTCCCCATTGAAGTCAATGGAAACGAAAATAATTTGTTCCGCATTTACTTCAATGGCATGCAATACCGCATGTGGCTAGAGGTGGGGGAGCGCCGGAGAGCCTCGGAAACACACGGAAAGGCCCAAGGACACCTCGGCTGAACTCGGAAACCTCGGAAAGGCTCGGGAACGGACTATTTCCAAGATTTTCTGAGCATTTCCGAACGGCGCTGATCGGCTGCGATCGGCGCTGTTCGGCTCTGCTCGGCTCCGACGCCCCCCACCTCAGGCCAAACGCAGTATTGCACACCGCTTTGGCTTGAATCCTGCTCGTTTTGCGAGACAACACTCGCAAACCGAGTCAGGATTTTTTAAAATACAGTGCTCGTATTGTGAAACGCTCGTTAACCGCGTTACTCGAAAATTGAAAAAAAAATAATATTTATTTTCTTTCTTCATTTTCAAAAACAAATGAGAGCTGCAAAATACTCATCATGCCTCTTAGCAAATACCTTGGGGTGTCTACTTTCCAAAATGGGGATATTTGGGGGGGGGGTTGTGCTATCTGGACATTTCAGGGCCTCCGTAACTGTGATGGGTAGTGAGGAGTAATATTACAATTTTTCCTGTGTAGGAGGGGTTATATAGGGGTGGACTTCCTGTTTGACTATTTGCCAGTGTCCATCCACCAGTAAGTGGCGTATAACCCATATAGTCATTATTATGGTTGCTCTGTGTCCCATGATGTACGATAAAGAAATTTCATTTTGGTGAGATACACCCAATAGGAAATCACGTCTAAAGGGATGCAGGCCCAGCAGCTTTCCTCATTAGTGCCCTGCAGGTGCCACAGCTGATTGATAATTATGAAACCACTCCAATTAGACTCACTTTCCCACATGGACACAGACACAGGGATTTCTTCAGAATAACAGACGGTAGGAATCTGCAACAAAGTTTGTAATGTGAGAAAAAAAAATGTAAACCACTGGGTGTTTCTTCTGCTGCTGGTAACATGTATATCAGGGGTAGGCCACCTTTTGAGCACAGTGTGCCGAAAAATATTTTCAAAGAAATTGAGAGCGCCGATTTTATAACAAAAAAAGTCAACTTCACACTCTCGATCACGAAAATTATTTTTTATAAAGTAAATGTGGTAAACTACTTGAGTAGTAGTGATAAATTAACATCCTGCACTCACGCCTCGGATCAGCCCTAATTCCTGCAACTCCACACTTCAAATCAGTCCCAATTCATGCACCTTCACACCTCAGATCACTGTAACCCCTTGTACATTTGCCCCACCTCTGTACGCCATGCTCTTCTGCCCAACCACTGTAACCCCCTGCTCATCTGTCCCACCAATGCACCTCCTTTCACATCTGCCCCACCGCTGTACCCCCCTGCTCTTCTGTCCCACCGTTGAACCCCCTTCTCTCATATGCCCTAACACTGAACACCCCCTGCTCATCTGTCCCACCACTGTAACCCCTGCTCATCTGTCCCACCACTGTAACCCCCTGCTCATCTGTCCCACCACTGTAACCCCCTGCTCATCTGTCCCACCACTGTAACCCCCTGCTCATCTGTCCCACCATATTAGTATGAGAACACCAGCAATTGTCTTCAGGTAGCTTTAGGTGCAAACTGTGCAGAGGAAACATTACACTAACTGAAAATACTGCAGCTCCCTGCCTGTGGTATTATTTTTATGAGAACACCAGCAATTGTCTTCAGGTAGCTTTAGGTGCACACTGTGCAAAGGACACAGTACACTAACTGAAAATACTGCAGCTCCCTGCCTGTGGTATTAATATTAGAAGACCAGCAATTGTCTTCAGGTAGCTTTAGGTGCATACTGTGCAGAGGACACAGTACACTAACTGAAAATACTGCAGCTCCCTGCCTGTGGTATTATTTTTATAAGAACACCAGCAATTATCTTCAGGTAGTGTCAGGTCACCTGAGGCCAGATGACAGATGCACACCGTTGGGGTCAGGAGTGCACCACAAGGTAGTGAACCCTATGGCTGACTGCTGCGGATGAAACACTGGGTGGTTAAAGAAGGCAGGTCCTCTGGAGCACAAACAGGGATCCCACAGGGAGCTAGAGCCCAAGATTCCCCAGGGCGCGGAGTCTAAGGTCCAGCAGGTGTTCACCAGAGCCTGCAGTGGTGAGGATGGACTGAGCTGCAACTGGATCCTTAGGGGCCACCTTGAGAAGACATGACGAGAAACATGAGGCACCCCAAGCCAGGATCTGCCCAGAGACCCAGTCCACATGTGGAGAGTGGAGCTGTAGCCAAGGAAGGCCCAATACAATGGGGGTAGAGGCCTTGGGTAGAATGAGAAAGGATATCCACTCCTGGTAGAGTATCCCTACCGACATCCTAATAGGTAGCGTCTGGAAGCGAATACGACCCCTTGGGAGAACAGTGCCATCAATTGCCGAGACTACAAATGGCATAGTGAGGGGTGAAAGGGTAAGCTTCATAGAAGAAGCAGTTCTCCAGTCCATAAAATTACCGGCAGCCCCGGAATCCAGATATGCAAGGGTTGATTGAGGAGAAGTGCCTACATGAAGGAACACCGGAAGAAGAAGACGAGAAGGTGATGTTTCTGGGTCCAATACTCCACCTTCCAAATGTATTAGACACGAGCGTTTCCCGGGCGAAAGCGAGCAGGAGTCACGAAAATGACCCTTGCCCCCACAATAGAGACACAAGCCCAGAGTTCTGCGCCTAGCACGTTCTTCGGGGGTTAGTCTGGTCTGGCCCAGCTGCATAGGTTCCTCAGCAGGCAGAAGATGCTCCACGGGACGAATGGAGGGGACCTCAGACTCGCTAGGGCCCAGGGAGTGTTGGCGTCTTTTTTCTAGGGACCTCTCCTGAAAACGAATGTCGATCTGATTGCACAAAGGAAATTACATCGTCCAGACCGGTTTGGATGGCTCTTCCCGCTAATTCGTCTTTCACTCGGTCAGAGAGGCCATGTAAAATCGTAGCGACCAGGCCTCATTGTTCCAGCTCAATTCAGCTGTGAGGATACGGAACTGAAGAGCATATTGTCCCACTGAACAATTTTCTTAGCGAAGACTTAAAAGAGCACTAGCCGCTGAAGAAACCTGAGCCGGCTCCTCGAAGATGTTACGAAAGAGCTTCAAGAAGTCAGACAGGCTGGAAACCACGGGATCATTCTTCTCCCACGGGGGGGGCAGCCAAGGCTAAAGCTTCCCCGGAGAGGAGGGAAATGATATAGGCTACCTTTGCCCGATCAGACAGGAAGTTTTGAGGCTGAAGCTCAAAATGGATAGTACATTGGCTGAGAAACCCCCTGCAGGCCTTGGAGTCCCCAGAGAAACGGAACGGAGCTGGCAGTTGTTGTGCATGTATGGCTGCGACTGGTGCGATAGGTGCAGCCACTGGTTGTACTTAAGGTTGCTGATTCGGGGTTCCCAAGGAGGCCTGGAACTGCTTGAAGCGGGAAGCCAGATCCTGGAGGAATCGTACCACCTGAGTCTGATTCGATTCCTGGGTCTTAAGTCTGCGGAATATGCCCTGCAATGGATCATCTGCGGGAAGCGGCACGTCAGCCGGGTCCATGGCTGATCAAACTGTCAGGTCACCTAAGGCCAGATGACAGATGCATACCGTTGGGGTCAGGAGTGCACCACAAGGTAGTGAACCCTATGGCTGACTGCTGCGGATGGAACACTGGGTGGTTAAGGAAGGCAGGTCCAATGGAGCACAAACAGGGATCCCACAGGGAGCTAGAGCCCAAGATTCCCCAGGGCGCGGAGTCTAAGATGCAGCAGGTGTTCACCAGAGCCTCTAGTGGTGAGGATGGACTGAGCTGCAACTGGATCCAGGTCGCGGCCCCCAGAGTCCCCTAGCTCACGCTCCGTAGGGTATAGAGGATAGAGGGGAAGCAGCAGCTCAGGATACAGGAGATAGTGAGGGGATAAGCCAAGGTCAGGGCGACAAGCAGACAAGGATAAACAAAGGACATACCAAAGGTCAAGGTCACAAGCAGACAGGGATAGTCAAGAACAAGCCAAGATCGGTAACACAGAGACAGACGTAGCACACGGCAAGCAGGAACCCAAACACACAATGCTTAACAAACAACGTTGATCAGCAAGGCAGACTTGCAGTGCACAGGTAAATATAGAGTTCTCTGATAGGGCCTGGGGTGGAGCCATGCTTGGAGGAGAGATTATAAAAGCAGCCAGGTGAGAGTGTCTGGCCTCTAAGGTGAACACATGGAGAGGAAGGTAAGCTGACAGACAAACATTACTGCATATCCATGACAGGTAGCTTTAGGTGCAGACTGTGCAAAGGACACAGTACACTAACTGAAAATACTGCAGCTCCCTGCCTGTGGTATTAGTATGAGAACAGCAGCAATTGTCTTCAGGTAGCTTTAGGTGCACACTGTGCAAAGGACACAGTACACTAACTGAAAATACTGCAGCTCCCTGCCTGTGGTATTAGTATGAGAACACCAGCAATTGTATTCAAGTAGCTTTAGGTGCACACTGTGCAAAGGACACAGTACACTAACTGAAAATACTGTAGCTCGTTGCCTGTGGTATTAATATGAGAACACCAGCAATTGTCTTCAGGTAGCTTTAGGTGCACACTGTGCAAAGGACACAGTACACTAACTGAAAATACTGCAGCTCCCTGCCTGTGGTATTAGTATGAGAACACCAGCAATTGTCTTCAGGTAGTTTTAGGTGCACACTGTGCAAAGGACACAGTACACTAACTGAAAATACTGTAGCTCCCTGCCTGTGGCAGGGCCGCTGATAGGCCAGTACAACTGGCCCTGTTCTACCGGGCCTGGCCAGCAGGGGGGCCCGGCAACCTGATCAGATCAATAATTTAATGTAGTAAAAAAAAAAACCTCCAGCCATGTCCCTTAACGTCGATCAAATGCCCAACCGACACAGCCCAACCTCCCCCCACCCTCCTCGTTTAGATTTTATGTTTTTTTTTGTTTCTGATCGCTATTTGTAGTATTAGATGGCGGCAGGAAAGGGACTATTTAGTGTATTTCAGGCGCAGAATAATACCTCTTCCGCGCCCGCTCTTCGTGCTGCCTCAAGTCCCGGCCAGCGCGTCGTCTGTGTAATGCCGTCCTGCTGGCGCCGCAAAGTGATTCCTTCCTGTCTCTGAGTCTCTCCGTGCGCGTGAGAAGTAGCAGTAAGGCGACTCAGGCGAGCAGCGGCAGCAGAGGATATCGGCAGAGGCAGGGGCATCCCATCTATCTGACCCTCAAGTCCAGGCAGCAGAAGTGACTCCTTGGGCAGCTAAAAATTACACAGGTGTGTGCTTGGGGGGGGGGGGGGCTTCAAGATCTCCTCCTACTACTACCTACTACTGCAGCAGCAGCATGTATACATTATGGCATGATTGGCATCAGCAGGATCGGCATGGGTGGCTCTGTCTGCCCATAACACATGTGCTGCCTGCAGAGACAGTGCCGCCAATGCCGTAATGTGCTGCAGACAGTGCCACCCATGCAGGGCTGGTGCAAGGATTTTTTACACCCTATGCGAAACCTCATTTTGCCGCCCCCCCCCCCCTCCTTGGTTCCACCCCTGACCCCACCCCCTTTGCCCTGCCCTGCCCATGTATAACCCACCTTTTTAATGAATCGCCATCAAATGCAGCCTCACCAGCACCCATCAAATGCACCCTTACCAGCGCCCAACAAATGCAGCCTCACCAGCACCCATCAATCAATGTTTGGTGTAAAAAATTAAAGCAATAAACCACGCTAGCCAGTAACATAAATAAATATACAGCAGCACCTGTGATATGTGATAACATATAAAGTATACAAAAGAATAAAAAAGAACAAGTGTGCTAATGTGAATTGACTAATAATCAAAAATTATGAATCCACACATATATTGAATAAATAAAGTCCAACAGTGAAAACAATGAATGTGTCCTGTAAAAAAGAATATATCCTAAATAAGTCCCATCAAAAATCAGCAATGAAGGGAAGCCGTGAAGAGATGAACCGCAAAAAGTTTGAAATTCGGTGCATGCACACCCGTGTCCACCACCAACAATCAAGCTGCTTACCAGAGGTAAGAAACAAATAAGCCCATCAGCAATCCCAGGGGGAGATCCAGAGAAATCCAGATAAACTTCGCAGAGTTCCAACGTCACTTGATAGCAGGGCCGGATTAACATAGCTGCTGCTCCAGGCCCCTTCCTCAAGATAGGCCCATTTGCCCAAAAAAAAAAAAAAAATCTAAAAAAAAAAAAAAAAAAAGATCGGCTTTGAGGATTGTAGCTCGGCGACCAGGGGCCACAGAGACCCCATATTTGGGGGGTATGCAGCTGAAGACCCACCCCACCACTGGTCAAAATATGGGGCTGCTATCATGTACGGTTCCGGAGATACTGGCTGCTTGCGCAGCCTGTCAGAAGCTATATACAGAAAGGCCAGTTTAAATACAAGCTGACACACTCTGCAGCAGAGAGGATGAGCTCACAGTGCTTATCATAATTATTTGTATATCACTAAGACTGCTTTCACACTATGCCGCCCCGAGCGTTGGCGGTAAAATAGCGGTAAAACGCTGCTATTTTACCGTCGGATTTGCGGCACATTTCGGCCACTAGCAGGGCGCTTTTAACCCCCGCCAGCGACCGAGAAAGGGTAAAAAAACGCCCGAGATGTGCCGCTACAGCGGCGTATTTCCAGCATACGGCGGTGCTGCCCATTGATTTTAATGGGCAGGAGCGCATTAGGAGCGGTGAGTTCACCGCTCCTAATGCACTCTAAAGAAGTTGCTGGCAGGACTTTTTCTGACGCCCTGCCAGCGCACCGCTCCAGTGTGAATAGAGCACCTGTTTAAGGGCGGATTGCAGGCGCTATTTTTAACGCTATAGCGCCTGCAAAACGCCCTCAGTGTTAAAGGGGTCTTATAGTAATTAACCCCTTGCCACCCAGGCCAATTCTGAAACTTCTCTCCTACATGTAAAAATCATCATTTGTTTTTTGCTAGAAAATTACTCAGAACCCTCAAACATTATATATTGTTTTAGCAGAGACCCTATGGAATAAAATGGTGGTCTTTGCAACTTTTTATGTTACACGGTATTTGCGCAGCAATTTTTCAAACCTGTTTTTTTTTTTTAAAGAGACTGTTTGTTTGATTCATAAAAAAAAAAAAAAAAAAACACTAAAGTTATCACGATTTATTTTGTTGTATACTAAGCGATGCTTTAATTTTTTTTACAGGTTACATGTTGAGAGTTACAGAGGGGGTCTAGTGCTAGAATTATTGTTCTCGCTCTAACGATTGTGGCGTATGTAACCTGTGTGTATCTGGCTCTGATACTAGCCAGGGCCTACCCAGCCACTGACTAGTATCTCTCCCCAGCCTGTCCCCACACACCCTCTCACCTGCTGACCTGTGGATGGGGGAATCACTCCTGCAGTGTTATTGTGTTCTGCCTGCGAATACAATGATTAGTGTTGCTAACTATAGCTGGCAGCACTGATTGTTTTGGGAAAAACCTGACAGGCTGGTTGTACTCAAGTCAGATAATAGATTGACTTGTGTAAAACCAGCTAGCCCATACATAGATCGACTATGGCTGGTCTCTGCTTAAGTGGCGTAATTTCAATCCATGTATGGCCCGCTTAACCACTACGCAGTCCCTAAACATCCTTCCACAAACCTTTACATTTTTCCTTCCCAGATTCCCTTTATCCTCTCTTCACCTGTAAATACTCTCCACACTTCTCTCCTGTACATACTGCTCACTGTCATACCCTCCACACTTCTCTCCTATACATAGTGCCCACTGTCATACCCTACACACTCCTCTCCTGTACATAGTGCCCGCTGTCATACACTTCTCTCCTGTACATAGTACCCACTGTCGTACTCTCCACACTCCTCTCCTGTACATACAGCTCACTGTCATACCCTCCACACTCCTCTCCTATACATAGTGCCTACTGTCATACCCTCCACACTCCTCTCCTATACATAGTGCCCACCGTCATACCCTCCACACTCCTCTCCTGTGCATACTGCTCACTGTCATACCCTCCACGCTCCTTCCCTATACATACTGTTCACTGTCATACCCTCCACACTTCTCTCCTATACATATGGCCCACTGTCATACCCTCCACACCTCTATCCTGTACATACTGCCCATTGTCATATCCTCCCCACTCTTCACTGTCATACCCTCCACACTTCTCTCCTATACATAGTGCCCGCTGTCATACCCTCCACACTCCTCTCCTGTACATACTGTTCACTGTCATACCCTCCACACTTCTCTCCTATACATAGTGCCCACTGTCATACCCTCCACACCTCTATCCGGTACATACTGCCCATTGTCATATCCTCCCCACTCTTCACCGTCATACCCTCCACACTCCTTTCCTGTGCATACTGCTCACTGTCATACTCTCCACGCTCCTTCCCTATACATAGTGCCCACTGTCATACCCTACACACTCCTCTCCTGTACATAGTGCCCGCTGTCATACACTTCTCTCCTGTACATAGTGCCCACTGTCGTACTCTCCACACTCCTCTCCTGTACATACAGCTCACTGTCATACCCTCCACACTCCTCTCCTATACATAGTGCCCCCTGTCATACCCTCCACACTCCTCTACTATACATAGTGCCCACTGTCAAACCCTTTACACTCCTCTCCTATACATAGTACCCACTGTCATACCCTCCACACTTCTCTCCTATACATAGTGCCCACCGTCATACCCTCCAAACTCCTCTCCTGTGCATACTGTTCACTGTCATACCCTCCACACTTCTCTCCTATACATAGTGCCCACTGTCATACCCTCCACACCTCTATCCTGTACATACTGCCCATTGTCATATCCTCCCCACTCTTCACTGTCATACCCTCCACACTTCTCTCCTATACATAGTGCCCACTGTCATACCCTCTACACTTCTCTTCTGTACATACTGCTCACTGTCTTACCCTCCACACTCATCTCATGTACATACTGCTCAGTATCATACTGTCCACACTCCTCTCCTGTACATACTGACCACTTTCATAAACTCCTCTATTGTACATAGTGCCGGCTGTCACACCCTCCACACTCCTCTCCTTTACATACTGCTCGCTCTCATACCCTCCACATTCCTTTCCTGTACATACTGCCTATTGTCATACCCTCCTCACCTGTACATACTGCCCACTGTCATTCCCTCCACACTCTTCTCCTGTACATACTGCTCACTGTCTTACCCTCCACACACATTTAATGTACATACTGCTCAGTATCATACCGTCTACACTCCTCTCCTGTACATACTGCTCACTGTCATACCCTCCACACTCCTCTCCTGTACATACTGCCCACATTCATAAACTCCTCTATTGTACATAGTGCCGACTGTCATACCCTCCACACTCCTCTCCTGTGCATACTGCCCACTATCATACCCTCCACACTCCTCTCCTGTACATACTGCCCCCATTATACCCTCCACACCCCTCTCCTGTACATACTGCCCGCTATCATACCATCCACACTCCTCTCCTGTAGGGATGAGCTTCGTGTTCGAGTCGAACATACGTTCGACTCGAACATCGGCTGTTCGATCGTTCGACGAAGATCGAACGATTTGGGCCGTTCGCGCCAAATTCGAGTGACGCGAACGGCCCACAATGCACTACGCCATCGCAGTGTCATCCAGGCGCTGTGATTGGCCAAGCATGCACTGTGACCCCGCATGCTTGGCCAATCACAGCGCCGGTAGCGAGGAGAGCAATGATTGGCCACAGGCAGGATGCCTGTGGCCAATTATTGCTGAGGGTGTTTAGTACACGCCCCACACTATAAAAGGCCGCCAGCACGGCGGCCTAGTGTAGTGTGTTCCGGAGCAGGGAAAGACAAGCATAGGCAGGGACAGTGACATTTATTTCTTTCTTGCTTAACCTGGATTCCTTTAGTTTAGGGAAAGAGAAGGATAGGTAGGGAGAGTGTCAGTGTGTTTTACTGTGCGAGTCCTTGTTTCTAGGGACAAAGAAGGAAAGTGAGGGGATTTCTCCTTGTGCTATAGTGTGCTTTAAAAAAACATTTTTTCTAGGGACAGAAAACTGTAGGTAGGGAGAGTGTCAGTTTCTTTCACTGTGCCAGTCCTTGTTTCTAGGGACAAAGAAGGAAAGTGAGGGGATTTCTCCTTGTGCTATAGTGTGCTTTAAAAAAACATTTTTTCTAGGGACAGAAAACTGTAGGTAGTGTGAGGGGGTTAGCTCGGTAGCGGGTGTGTGTGACCCCCTGGTTGGGCTCCCCACACAAAAACAGGGCCAGCAGACGGAGGTTGTGGTTTTCAAAATCAAAAGGTGCGGTTTATTTCTCTATGTACAGTGACAAAAACACAGCAAAGCCAAAAAGAAACATAAACAAAATAAATCCTGGTCAGTTTGACCTCTGACTAAACATGCAGGTTTCCTAAACTAACAACTGGGATCAGCCTGGTGCTGTCCTAGTCCCTAAGTCCCTGGTTTAGTAAAAGTCCAAACAAATAGCCACACAGGCTTTGCCTCACCGCACAGGGGTTCACTCTCCCTAGACAGTCCACACAGGTCTGGTTCCAGGCATGAGCTAACACCTAATGAATCTGGGAGTTCTTATAGAGGCCTAAATGAGCTGACAAGCTTCAGCTGGTCTCATCAACTCCCTGCCTCACGACGCCCAGCACTCTCCCTAGAGGTATGAGTCATTCATGAGCCCACTAGCCTCAGCTGGGCTTCATCAACTCCCTAGTTGTATAAGTCGGCATAAAGCCTGAATCTGGGAGAAATATATCTACCCCCCTGGATGCAACCAGGTGACTTTACCTTCCTGCTGTCACATACCCCCCCCTCTTGTTTTAACCTTGGGGTTGGAACACCAGCAATCAGGCATTCATGTACTCGAGACAAAGCATCCACATTCCCCATTTGAACGCCAGGGCGATGCTTTACTGTGAAGTTGAATTCCTGTAGGGCCAGGAACCACCTATTCACTCTTCTATTTGTCTCCTTGTTTTGAGCCATCCACTTTAACGGAGCGTGATCCGTAACCATGTCAAAGTGCCTACCTAGCAGATAGTACCGAAGGGAATCTAGAGCCCACTTCACCGCTAAACACTCCTTTTCAACCGTGGCGTAATTTACCTCATGGGACTTCAACTTCCTGCTGAGGTAAATGACTGGGTGCTCTTCCCCGTTCCAGACCTGGGACAATACTGCTCCTAACCCCACATCTGACGCATCACTTTGTACGACAAAGTCTTTAGAGAAGTCGGGTGAGTACAACACTGGCTGGCTACATAAGGCTTGTTTCAAGAATTGGAATGCTGCCTCCGCCTCGGGGGTCCATTTAATCATGACCGACCCTTTCCCTTTCGTCAGGTTGGTTAGGGGCACAGCCTTAGAAGCAAAGTGGGGAATGAAGCGCCGATAATAACCCGCGATTCCCAGAAAGGCTCGTTCCTGCTTCTTGCTGTTGGGACGTGGCCAACTCTGGATGGCCTCGACTTTGTTGAGTTGGGGTTTTATTACTCCCCTGCCAATGGTGTACCCAAGATATTTGGCCTCCTCCTGCCCAATGGTACACTTCTTGGGGTTAGCCGTAAACCCCGCTTCCCGGATAGAGTCTAGGACTGCTTGCACTTTTGGCAGATGTGAGGCCCAATCTGTGCTATGGACAATTACGTCATCCAGGTAAGCCGCAGCATACTTCCGATGGGGCCTCAGTATCTGGTCCATTTTCCGCTGGAATGTGGCCGGCGCATTCTGTAACCCGAACGGCATTCTCTTATATTGGAACGCCCCGTCTGGGGTTACAAATGCGGTTTTCTCTTTGGCCGACTTGGCCAGGGGAATTTGCCAATACCCTTTTGTGAGGTCAAGAGTCGTCATGTATCGGGCTGTTCCCAGCCGGTCGATCAACTCATCTATACGTGGCATGGGGTAGGTGTCAAATTTTGTAACTTTGTTCAACTGACGAAAATCGTTACAAAATCGCCAGCTCCCATCCGGTTTAGGCACCAACACAATGGGACTAGACCAATCACTTTGGGACTCCTCTATCACCCCTAAGTTCAGCATTTTCTGTACTTCCTCCCGTATTGCCTCCCGTCGGGCCTCTGGGATCCGATAGGGTTTTAACTTCACCCTTTCACCGGGCGGGGTAATAATATCATGCTCTACCCCAGATGACCTCCAAGAATGTGCCCATGGGCCAACTCCAACACCAACTTCCTGTAAGGTTTGGGCACCACAAGCTGCTCAACGGTTTCTTCTGCCCTTTTTGCCACCCGATACAGTAGGTCCTTCTCTACGCTGAAGTATGGGTAAGTGCAGGTATTATCTGGGTTCACTAACTCGCCATCTATTTCCACTACGTTTTCCCGTGCCTTTATTAGGGCGGGGTCTTTTAACTGTTCTGTGGCAAAATTTTCCCTGTGAACCTCCAGATCAGAAAACTCCACAGACGGTAGGTTTTCGTCTGAGGAGGTGGGCTCCTCTCCAGTTTCTTGAGTCTCCCCTGCCAATACTGACAAGGGAAATTCTGGAGAGTCCTCACCACTCTCAGAGGAGTTCTGGCTATCACATTCCTGGTACATAGGGGCACCAGTGGGGGGCTCAGGATCATCCCACAGTTCCCAGAACTTCGGAAAATCCCTTCCCACAATGGCATCATGCGGTAATTGAGATACTAACCCCACTGGATGAGAGAGGGTACCTTTGGGGGTCTCGAAACACACTGTAGTCACTGGATACTCTCGGGTGTCCCCATGCACACAAATAACAGCTACCTTGCTATTCCCAGAGACCTCTGTTTTAACTAATTCAGCCTTTATCAGGGTCACAAGGCTACCTGAATCCAGTAATACCACAACATTTCTACCATTAATACACATTTTGCATAAATGTTTCTCAGTTCCCCGAATGGCAGTGCATGCGACTGTCGCACACAGCGACTGACGTCTGTCCATCAGAAAGTCACATTGCATGGGTTCCTCCACAACCGGGCAATTTGCTGCAATATGTCCCGCTTGCCGGCAGCGGTAGCAAACAATCCATTTGGCTGCCTCTTGAGCCCCTGACTTCCCAGGCTGTTCTCGCCAAACTTTGGGTAGAGCTCCCACCCTCTCACTCTCTCCACCCTCACCCCTTGGAATCCTCTTATCCGCCCCTGGGGATGGTCTGGTCTTAGGGTGGAAAGTCCGAGAGTCTCTGGAAGAGGCCGTCAGGTTCTCTGTAGCCAAGTATTTCTCTACACGATCCACAAGACCACCGGCCGTCTCTGGGTCTCCATGGCTTACCCACTTTTGGATGGCAGTAGGAAGAGCTCTCAAAAACCGATCCATTACAACACGTTCCACAATCTCTGGTGCGGACAAAGTCTCTGGCTGTAGCCACTTCCTGCTCAGGTGAATGAGATCATACATTTGAGACCTGGGGGGTTTTCCAAGCTGGAAAGTCCAGTTATGCACACGCTGAGCCCGGACAGCCTGGGTGACACCCAGCCTTGCCAATATTTCAGCTTTTAGCATCACATAGTCTTTTGCTTGGTCAGGCTCTAGGTCATAGTAAGCCTTCTGCGATTCACCAGTTAACAGAGGAGCCACCAGTCCAGCCCACTGCTCCTCAGGCCACTTTTCTCTTTCAGCAGTCCTTTCAAATGTGGTCAAAAATACCTCTGGATCATCCTCTCCAGTCATTTTTGTCAATAAACGACTCACCCCAAAGGACGCGGTATTAGTGGGACGGCTTTCCTCACTGGTCTGCGGACGTTGCTGCATTACTGCTTCCATTTGTTGTAGTCTCTGCTCTTGCTTCTGTAACAGGTCTATGAAGCGGGCCTCAGATTGCTGCTGGGCTTGTTGATGAGCTTGCTGCTGGGCTGCAAGGCTCCTTTGCAAACCTGCATTTGTCTGCTGTTGATTGGCATTTGCTAGAGCCAGCTGTTTCAGTATCTCCTCCATGCTGGCTTAAAAAAAACTGCCACTGGTTCTCCACCAACTGTGAGGGGGTTAGCTCGGTAGCGGGTGTGTGTGACCCCCTGGTTGGGCTCCCCACACAAAAACAGGGCCAGCAGACGGAGGTTGTGGTTTTCAAAATCAAAAGGTGCGGTTTATTTCTCTATGTACAGTGACAAAAACACAGCAAAGCCAAAAAGAAACATAAACAAAATAAATCCTGGTCAGTTTGACCTCTGACTAAACATGCAGGTTTCCTAAACTAACAACTGGGATCAGCCTGGTGCTGTCCTAGTCCCTAAGTCCCTGGTTTAGTAAAAGTCCAAACAAATAGCCACACAGGCTTTGCCTCACCGCACAGGGGTTCACTCTCCCTAGACAGTCCACACAGGTCTGGTTCCAGGCATGAGCTAACACCTAATGAATCTGGGAGTTCTTATAGAGGCCTAAATGAGCTGACAAGCTTCAGCTGGTCTCATCAACTCCCTGCCTCACGACGCCCAGCACTCTCCCTAGAGGTATGAGTCATTCATGAGCCCACTAGCCTCAGCTGGGCTTCATCAACTCCCTAGTTGTATAAGTCGGCATAAAGCCTGAATCTGGGAGAAATATATCTACCCCCCTGGATGCAACCAGGTGACTTTACCTTCCTGCTGTCACAGTAGGGAGAGTGTCAGTTTCTTTCACTGTGCCAGTCCTTGTTTCTAGGGACAAAGAAGGAAAGTGAGGGGAATTCTCCTTGTGCTATAGTGTGCTTTAAAAAAACATTTTTTCTAGGGACAGAAAACTGTAGGTAGGGAGAGTGTCAGTTTCTTTCACTGTGCCAGTCCTTGTTTCTAGGGACAAAGAAGGAAAGTGAGGGGAATTCTCCTTGTGCTATAGTGTGCTTTAAAAAAACATTTTTTCTAGGGACAGAAAACTGTAGGTAGGGAGAGTGTCAGTTTCTTTCACTGTGCCAGTCCTTGTTTCTAGGGACAAAGAAGGAAAGTGAGGGGAATTCTCCTTGTGCTATAGTGTGCTTTAAAAAAACATTTTTTCTAGGGACAGAAAACTGTAGGTAGGGAGAGTGTCAGTTTCTTTCACTGTGCCAGTCCTTGTTTCTAGGGACAAAGAAGGAAAGTGAGGGGATTTCTCCTTGTGCTATAGTGTGCTTTAAAAAAACATTTTTTCTAGGGACAGAAAACTGTAGGTAGGGAGAGTGTCAGTTTCTTTCACTGTGCCAGTCCTTGTTTCTAGGGACAAAGAAGGAAAGTGAGGGGATTTCTCCTTGTGCTATAGTGTGCTTTAAAAAAACATTTTTTCTAGGGACAGAAAACTGTAGGTAGGGAGAGTGTCAGTTTCTTTCACTGTGCCAGTCCTTGTTTCTAGGGACAAAGAAGGAAAGTGAGGGGATTTCTCCTTGTGCTATAGTGTGCTTTAAAAAAACATTTTTTCTAGGGACAGAAAACTGTAGGTAGGGAGAGTGTCAGTTTCTTTCACTGTGCCAGTCCTTGTTTCTAGGGACAAAGAAGGAAAGTGAGGGGATTTCTCCTTGTGCTATAGTGTGCTTTAAAAAAACATTTTTTCTAGGGACAGAAAACTGTAGGTAGGGAGAGTGTCAGTTTCTTTCACTGTGCCAGTCCTTGTTTCTAGGGACAAAGAAGGAAAGTGAGGGGATTTCTCCTTGTGCTATAGTGTGCTTTAAAAAAACATTTTTTCTAGGGACAGAAAACTGTAGGTAGGGAGAGTGTCAGTTTCTTTCACTGTGCCAGTCC
Source organism: Rana muscosa (assembly GCA_029206835.1). NCBI lineage: Eukaryota > Metazoa > Chordata > Amphibia > Anura > Ranidae > Rana > Rana muscosa. The sequence goes on from CM055122.1 coordinate 482,268,864, forward strand.
TTGTTTCTAGGGACAAAGAAGGAAAGTGAGGGGAATTCTCCTTGTGCTATAGTGTGCCAAAGCATTCCTCATCAACCATCTTTGAAATCCTTGTTTTTTGGACAGTCAGGGAAATTGTCGTTGTGCTATTCTGTGCAAAAGCAATAATCCTCAACCATATTTAGAAATCCTTAAGTAAAGGGACAGAGAAGGACACCTGAAGGTAGCCCTTATTGCTTTTTTCCCATCTCCCTGCAGGCCATCTATTAGAATGTCTGGAAGGCAAACAAGGAGAGGCAGACAGTCAGGAGGCAATAAAAGAGGGCAAGCAGGCTCTGTGTCTGGGGGCAACAGTGCTGGTCGAGGACGCGGTGCATTGTCATCAGCACATGGCCATGGGACACGCTTGTCCTTCTTTTCGGCAGCTGGACATGTTGAGCCACATCATGCCGAAGACTTGGTAGAGTGGATGACCAAGCCCTCCTCCTCCTCCTCATCCTCTCTCACCCAGGCTCAGGGTACTGGCAAAGCAGCTGCCAAAGCGTCCTCTTCCCTGGTATCAATGTCAGACTCATCATCAGTCACTCCTTCCCTAGACCCACCATGTCCTCCTCCTGAGGAGTCCCCCGAACTGTTTGAGCACAGTGTTGGGTACATGCTCCAGGAGGATGCCCAGCGTTTCGAAGGGTCTGATGATGAAACCCAGCTACAGGAAGGCAGTAGCGTGAGAGCAGACAGAGGGGATGCTCAAGAAGGACACCAATCTGGCAGTCATGTTCCAGCAGCTGCAGCATACTGCCAGATTGGCTCCAGTGATGAGGAGGGAGGGGATGATGAGGTCACTGACTCCACGTGGGTGCCTAATAGGAGAGAGGAGGAGGAGGAGGATGAGGAGGAGGCAAATCTCCAACGAGGCAGGATGCCCTTTGGTGGCCAGCGTAAGGGCAGTACACCGACGGAATCACACCGCAGAGCTCCGCCTGTGCAGGGCGCTGCCTCTGCCCGTCATTCAAAAAGTTCCTTGGTGTGGGCCTTTTTTGAGGCTAGTGCATCAGATCGCACAGCTGCTGTTTGCAACATATGTCTCAAGCGTATATCGCGTGGCCAAAACATCAGCCGCTTGGGTACCACATGCCTGACCAGACATATGTTGACCTGCCATGCAGCTCGTTGGCAAGCCTACCTCAAAGACCCACACCAAAGAACAAAGCAGACCTCTCCTTGCACCGCATCAGCTGGGATCTCCAACCCCACTATAACTTCAGTCCTCTCTGAAACATGCACTGAGAGGAATGAAGGTGTAGAATTAGGTGTGTCACAGCCAAGTACTTGCGGCCACTCTGCTAGCAGTACACCGACGTCCGATTCTAGCAGGCAAATTTCCCTGCCCCAGCTGCTGGACCGTCAAAAGAAGTTCACTCCCAGCCATCCACATGCCCAGCGGTTGAATGCTAGCTTGGCTAAATTGCTAGCGCTTCAACTGCTGCCTTTTCAGTTGGTAGACTCGGCCCCCTTCCGTGAGTTTGTGCAATGTGCGGTTCCTCAGTGGCAGGTTCCCAAACGCCACTTTTTCTCACGGAAGGCTATTCCGGCTCTCTACCGGCATGTGGAAGGCAATGTCTTGGCCTCGCTGGACAGGGCGGTCAGCGGTAAGGTGCATATTACCGCTGACTCATGGTCCAGCAGGCATGGACAGGGACGTTACCTTTCTTTCACGGCCCATTGGGTCACTCTTTTGGCAGCTGGGAAGGATGCAGGACAAGGTGCAGTAGTGTTGGAGGTTGTTCCACCGCCACGCCTCCAAAATGCTACTGCTGGTTGTGACACACCTCTCTCCTCCACCCCCTCCTCTTCTTCTTCCTCCATGGCCTCTTCCTGTGGTTTGTCCTATGAACCAGCGGTGCTCCGTAGCCGTTCACGGGGCTACGCAAGTACGCAGGCAAAAAGATGCCATGCCGTGCTTGCGCTGGTGTGTTTGGGGGACAGAAGCCACACTGGGGCAGAGGTCCTGTCTGCTCTGCAGGGCCAGGCCGAGAGGTGGTTGACGCCACGCCAGCTTAAGCCAGGAATGGTGGTTTGCGACAATGGCACCAACCTCCTCTCCGCCCTCCGACAGGGACAACTGACCCATGTGCCCTGTGTGGCTCACGTCCTTAACCTGGTGGTGCAGCGGTTCTTGGGCAGGTACCCGGGCTTACAGGATGTCCTGAGGCAGGCCAGGAAAGTCTGTGTGCATTTCCGCAGATCTTATAATGCCAGTGCTCGCCTGGCTGAGCTGCAAAAGGAGTTGAACCTACCCAAGAACCGCCTTATATGTGACATGCCCACCAGGTGGAACTCAACGTTGGCCATGCTGCAGCGGCTGCACACGCAGCAGAGGGCCATCAAGGAGTACCTGTGCGACTACGGCACCAGGACAGGGTCAGGGGAGCTTGGTTTTTTTTCTCCACGCCAGTGGGGCATGATCAGGGATGCATGCACTGTCCTGGCACCATTTGAGGAGGCCACGAGGATGGTGAGCAGTGACAGTGCATGCATCAGTGACACTGTACCTCTTGTCCACCTGTTGGAGCACACGCTGCGTGGAATAATGGACAGGGCACTTGAGGCAGAACAGAGGCAGGAAGAGGAGGACTTCCTTGCCTCTCAAGGCCCCCTTTACCCAGACAGTGTTCCTTCTGTCCCACCCATCGCACAGGAAGAGGAAGAGGAGGAGGAGGAGGAGGAGGATTGTGTCAGCATGGAGGTGGAGGCTGGCACTCAGCATCATCAGCAGCAGTCTTTTAGGGATGATTTACAGTCCCAAGAAACCAGTGGACTTGTACGTGGCTGGGAGGAGGTGGCTGCGGATCATGTCGTCCTTAGTGACCCAGAGGACTCCGGAGCGAATGCCTCAGCAAACCTACGCTGCATGGCCTCCCTGATCCTGCAAAGTCTGCGGAAGGATCCTCGTATTCTTCGGATCAAGGAGAGGGACCATTACTGGCTGGCCACTCTCCTTGATCCACGGTACAAGGGTAAGGTTGCGGACCTTATGTTACCTTCGCAGAGGGAGCAGAGGATGAGACAACTCCGGGAGGCCTTGCAGAAAGGTCTGTGCAACGCGTTCCCAGAGACTGGGAGGTTACAAACTCCTGGTCCTGGACAACGAGTTGCTGAGGCTTCGGCCAGTCAAAGAAGGAGCGGTGGGGAAGGTGGCCGTCTGACCGATGCGTTCAGACAATTCTTTAGTCCGCAGCCCCAAAGTATGATCGGTTCCAGCAACCATCGCCAGCGTCTGATAAACATGGTGCAGGAATATCTAGGGGCAAGGTCAGACTTGGACACCTTCCCCACCGAAAATCCTCTGGCTTACTGGGTCTTGAGGATGGATCACTGGCCAGAGCTTGCACAGTATGCAATTGAGCTACTGGCCTGTCCTGCATCCAGCTTTCTTTCGGAACGCACATTCAGTGCTGCTGGAGGATTTGTCACGGATCACAGGGTGCGCCTGTCCACCGACTCGGTTGATCGACTGACTTTCATCAAGATGAACCAGTCTTGGATCACCACCAGCTACCACACACCTGATGCTGATATAACAGACTAATTGATTTTAACATGTCACATCCCTTCAAGACTGATGCTGATGCTGAGTGCCTGTGCTGTTATGTTGACTGGCTATCCTCCTCCTCCGAGTCCTCAATGATACGATTGATGATGATAGCTTGGAAGATCATTTTTGTTTATGGGTGCCGCCACCAGTGGCTAAGGCCCAATTTTTCAGCCCCTGTTTTACAGGGGCGTGTAATTACAATTTTTTTAGCAATAATTTGCCATAGGGCTCATTGCTGTGCTCCAAGTACAGTATCTGTGAGGGGTTGGAGTGTTGTGGCACCAGTGCCTAAGGCCCAATTTTTCAGCCCCTGTTTAACAGGGGCGTGTCATTACAATTTTTGAAGCAATACTTTGCAACAGGGCTCATTGCTGTGCTCCAAGTAACGTATCTGTGAGGGGTTGTAGTGTTGTGCCACCAGTGCCTAAGGCCCAATTTTTCAGCCCCTGTTCAACAGGGGCATGCAATTACAATTCTTGATCTAATAATTCACAGCAGGGCCCATTGCTGCACCCACCAAGAGTAACTCTGAGGGCTTACAGTGTTGTGGCAACGCCACCACCACCACCACCACCACGAAAGGCCCAATTTTTCAGCCCCTGTTCAAAAGGGGCATGTAATTACAATTCTTGATCTAATAATTCACAGCAGGGCCCATTCCTGCACCCACCAAGAGTAACTCTGAGGGCTTACAGTGTTGTGGCAACACCACCACCACCACCACCACCACGAAAGGCCCAATTTTTCAGCCCCTGTTCAACAGGGGCATGCAATTACAATTCTTGATCTAATAATTCACAGCAGGGCCCATTGCTGCACCCACCAAGAGTAACTGTCAGGGCTTACAGTGTTGTGGCACCAGCACCACCATCAAAGGCCCAATTTTTACTACCACTGTTCAACAATTATATGTAATTAAAATTCCTGATATAATAATTGACAGCAGGGCGTTCCAGCACCAACCAAGAGTAACTGTGAGTGCTTACAGTGTTGTGCCAACACCAACAACTAAGGGGCCTATTTCTGCAGAGTATATACGGCAGGTCCCTACTTTCAAACATCCAACTTACAAACGACTCCTACTTGCAAACGCAAGAAGACAACAGGAAGTGAGAGGAAATCTACCACTAGGAAGGAAAATTCTCTCCTGTAAGAATAAATATGGGAGAAAGGTGTCTCCTCTGTACTGATGCTTTATCAGCAATCCTTGTTTCAAGAAAAACACCACATTTCAAAAACAGTTGTCATTGGGACGGAAAGTGAGGTGAAATGTTCTGAACAGGGGCACAGACAGCAAAACAAATGTTACAGGGGTGATAACCCTTACCTATGTTTTCCAAAAAGTTTAAAAATAGATTTTTGGGCTGGAGCTACACTTCAACAATGTACCTGTTCAAAATTACAAACAGATTCTACATAAGAACAAACCTACAGTCCCTGTCTTGTATGCACCGCCTGTATACGGCTGTTCAGAGTATATAGGGCCTTTTTTATTTTATGTGCGGGGTTCCCCTTAATATCCATACAAGACCCAAAGGGGCTGGTAATGGGCTGGGGTAGGGGGGGGGGTCATGGGGTAGCTATGCCATTTTTCTTAAAGATTTTCATCCATATTACCGGGACCAGACATTACATTAAAGCCGCAAGCAGTTTTAAATGGCTTTTTTTCCTTTAGAAGTGTCATTTTGTGCAGGGACAGTTCTAAACACGGGAAACACGTGGCACTTCACAGGCATACTTTAGACACCCCCCAGGTACGATATTTAAAGGAATATTTGACTTTTTTTTTTTCACTTTATGCATCATTAAAATGACTGCTCCCGAAAAACGACCGTTTTTAAAACTTCTTTTTGCATTGATACATGTCCCCTGGTGCAGAACCCGGGTTCCCAAACCCTTTTTAGGACAATAACATGCATAATAGTTGTTATAATTAGCACTTTAGAATTCGAACGTTCGCATCCATTGTATTTAATAGGGTTCTAATGTTCGTACGAACTTTCGGTCCGTTCGCGGGTTCTGGTGCGAACCGAACCCGGGGGTGTTCGGCTCATCACTACTCTCCTGTACATACTGTAACCCAACCTTACCCTCCACACTCCTCTCCTGTACATACTGTAACCTAACCTTACCCTTCACACTCCTTTCCTGTACATACTGCCAACTATCTTTCTCTCCACATTTCTCTCCTGTACATACTGCCCCCATCATACCCTCCACATTCCTTTCCTGTACATACTGCCCACTGTCATACTCTCCACACTGCTCTTCTGTACATACTGCCCACTTTCATACACTCCACACTCCTCTCCGGTACATACCACCCTCTGTCATACCCTCCACACACCTCTGCTGTGAATGCTGCCCACTGTCATACCCTTCAAACTCCTCTCCTGTACATAGTGCCTTCTGCCATACCCTCCACACTACTCTCCTGTACATAGTGCCCACTGTTAGACCCTCCACATTCCTCTCCATTACCTGCACATACTTCCCAGTTGTATACCGTCCATACTCCTCCCCTAAGCCTCTTACCCACAAAAAACAGTTATTTAAAATTATACAGAATATCCTCAATGTTACCAGATCTAGAATAGGCACAATTTTGTTAGTTCAACTGAAGGAAAGCTTCTCAGTCCTCATATTAGTTCTGCCCCATTATTAGTACTCATTTCATTTTGTGATTACTATTGTGATGTATAGAGGAACATAGGGGATCTCAGCTACTCTAAATATAGCACTGGTGAAAAAAGTGCCCCTTAAAAATATTTTTGAAATGTTGGCAACTATGCACTTAGGCACTGACCAAAGGCCACCGGGTCAGTAGGGGCCCCATGAGAGGCTCCTGGGATCCTGTGATAATAAAGCGGTAGTAAACTTTGCTAACATTACTACTTTTTAGAGGCCCTGTGGTAGGTTTTGCCATAATGTACAAGTATGCACAGCATATTAGCACATTAGGGTACATTTAAATTGTCAGACTGAGCCCTCCAGCGCTGTGATCAATCCGGCGGGTCCTGAGCGCTTCCATTTTCACCTGGTCTTCCTTCTGGGCTCTGTGCCTTCGGTCACTTGCCTTGGCCGGGCTGCGTTGATGTCATTCCCACGCATGCTCATGCGCATCCTCTCTTTCTCATCCCCCCTTTCTTCCTCATCCTCCCTCCCTTACCCCTCACCCCTCTCTCACCCTCTCTCTCTTTCTCATCCTCCCTCTCTCTCTCTAATTTAATTTGTTATAACAAAAAATTGTTTGCATATTTATTTATTTATTATTTAGAAAAGGCCCACCAAAATCCTCAGCACCAGGCCCATGATGTTCTTAATCTGGCCCTGCTTGATAGGCAGTGGATACAGCAAAGATTTCCCAAGGAGAGAGAGGAGGCTCAATAGTGCATTACCCAATGTAAAATTTATTTTTAAAACGGGTTTAAAAACACTTACACAATGTACAATTTAAAGAACATAACAACCGGCCGGTCCGCCGTACCTGTCCCGTAGTGATGACGTCAGCACGCACACCTTGGGAGGTGTGCGTGCTGACGTCATCACTACGGGACAGGTACGGCGGACCGGCCGGTTGTTATGTTCTTTAAATTGTACATTGTGTAAGTGTTTTTAAACCCGTTTTAAAAATAAATTTTACATTGGGTAATGCACTATTGAGCCTCCTCTCTCTCCTTGGGAAATCTTTGCTGTATCCACTGCCTATCAAGTGACGTTGGAACTCTGCGAAGTTTATCTGGATTTCTCTGGATCTCCCCCTGGGATTGCTGATGGGCTTATTTGTTTCTTACCTCTGGTAAGCAGCTTGATTGTTGGTGGTGGACACGGGTGTGCATGCACCGAATTTCAAACTTTTTGCGGTTCACCTCTTCACGGCTTCCCTTCATTGCTGATTTTTGATGGGACTTATTTAGGATATATTCATTTGTACAGGACACATTCATTGTTATCACTGTTGGACTTTATCAATCAATGTTTGCTTGCTTCCAATCATTCAGGAGTCGGGACACAGACACAGTCCTCCGCCGTCGCTGTGCCTCTGACACTATGTGCGAACGGAGCGACTGCTGCCTGTTGATGCTGAGACTTAGTTGCTTGCTGCAGAGAGAAGAAAGTAGGAACACCAGTGGCTGGGCGCCCCCTAGGCAGCAGTGCGCCCTAGGCGGCTGCCTAGTTTGCCTAGTGGTAGCACCAGCCCTGCACCCATGACGCTAATGCCATAACGCATGTACTGCTGCAGAGACAGTGGGACCACTGACATTTATACAGCGATCAGAGCTAAAAATAGCCACTGATTACTGTATTAATATCATTGGCAGGGAAGGGGTTAACACTAGGGGCGATCAAGGGGTTAAATGTGTTCCCTAGGGAGGTGTTTCTAACTCTCTCTCTACTTGCCTGTCAGAACGGGGATCTGTCTGTTTACATTGACAGATCCCCTTTCTGGCTCTCTGAGGAGCGATTGCGGGTGGCCAGTAGAGCTGGGCGATTTTGGCCCCCAAAAAAATCAGCGATTTAAAAAAAAAAAACTTGATTCACGATTCGAATCAAGTTTTTTTTTCCTGATGGACACCGCGCCGGTCCTCAGGAGCTGCGGGCAGGAGTTTTTAGGCGAGGCCACGGCTTCGGCCTAGTCCACCGCGATCCTGGGAAAAGGCCGCGGACTAGGCCCGAAGCCGCGGCCTCGCCTAAAAAAACTGCCCGCAGTTCCTTAGGACCGGCACCCGCAGCTCGGCGCGATGCTGGGAAAAGGCCACGGCTTCGGCCTAGTCCGTGGCGTCCGGCCTTGCGGCCTTTTCCCAGGATCGGGCCGAGCAGGATTTTTTAGGCGAGGCCGCGGCTTCAGCCTAGTCCGCGGAGCGCCGGTCCTATGGAAAAAAAATGAAAAAAATCGAAAAAATCTATTTGGCCAAAATTTTAATCGATTTGCCCTTGCAACTCGGTTCAAGATTCAAATCGATTTTTTCCCCAGCCCTAGTGGCCGGTAAACATCGCGGGCGCCGGCCACGCGCATCGGCTCCAGGGTCGTACGTGCATCCTCTATAGCCCTTAAAGCGGCTGCCGTACAGCTATGGTGATTCGCGCAGGGGAGCACGTCAGCAAGTAGTTAAAGTGCCTACTGCTTTAATGTTTTTTTTTTAATTTTTATGCTTTTTTGAAGCTTTAATGAAGCTTGGCAAATGCCCTGTGTGTGTGTTTGTTTTGAAGGGGTTGTAAACCGTTGTTTTTTTTTTTTTAAATAACAAACATGTCATACTTACCTCCACTGTGCAGTTAGTTTTGCACAGAGTGGCCCCGGTCCTCCTCTTCTGGGGTCCCCAGGCAGCATTGGTGGCTCCTCCCCACATTGGAGAAGGCTCTCCTAAGGTGGACACCCGTGCGGGCGCACTCCCGAGTCCTAATTCGCATCATTGGATTTGATTATCAGCAGCGGGAGCCAATGGCTGTGCTGCTATCAATCTATCCAATCAGGACATTGAAATGGTAAATGAGGAGTATATCCAGTGCAGACATGAGACACCAGCTAGAGCTGGTTTGCTTGTTCCCAGTCGGAGAAAGATCTGTGTCAGGTAAGTAAAACAGGGGCTTGGGGGGCTGCAGCACCACAGAAGGTTTTTCACCTGCAAAGAATGCATTAAGGTGAAAAACCATGAGGGTTTACAACCCCTTTAAAGGCGAAGTGATGATGAGGAAGTTGCCAGATTTGAGGCGTGGTTAAAGCGGTAGTAAACCGCATATCATTTTCTTTTAAAAATCGAGCCCCAGGCAGTTTAAGTCATAATGTGCTAGTATAAATCTCTCCTTGCGCCGAGCCAGCAATGACATCACTCCTGCGCATGCACGCGTGATGTGCCGTTTACGGCGTGGCTCTGAAGGAATGACGCGGATATGCCGTTCCGTCAGAGTGCGTGCACCTGTGATGTCACCGTCATCACATGCCTGACGAAGGGGTCCTGCGCGGCTCCAAAACGTTGCACCTTTGTGATGTGATCTCTTTTCCTTAAAGCTTTCTGTACCAAAATTGTTGGAAACTTTCTGTACCAAAATTGTTGATCCTTGCTGTGCTTTGCGAATATGTACGCTCCTGTGACGTCACCAACTGAATCTAAAGTAAATATCTCCTAAATGGTGCACGTTTAGAAGATATTCGCAGTACCTACAGGTAAGCCTTATTATAGCACTACAGTCTGCATACCCCCCCTCCCCCCCAATGCTCAGTAGTGCATTATCACCCCCCAGCTCTAGTGATCCCTCCCAGCTTTCTACTGTAATTGGTGGGTGTAGGCTTCGAAAGTTTGACATTTAAAGAGGTCAGGGTTGGGGGTATACCAGCTACTGCCCTAAGGAGGGGGGCCAGTTCCCCCGAAACGTGTAAGCTGGTGTTGTCATCTGCACATCCGTCTTGGAGAGCGAATTTATGGTTTTATGTTATGCCATCCACATTTGACTTGAGTATAATATGTTTTTTGTCACCCTTTAATAAAGGTGTTTGCAGACCTTTTTTTCCTTGTTTTCCTGCAGTAATGGATTCATGGGGGTCTGAGGAGGGCTGCACTGTTTGTTCCTTCCAGCCTAGGTTGCGCACATGTGGTTCTAATGGTAGGCCTCTCCCACGATTTCTGAGCGCTGAAGTGTTAAAGTATTCCTAAAGGCAAGTTTTGGATAGGGTGGAGAGGGATTAGAACCCCTGTCAGTTTTTATTGCTGCCTGTGTCCCCGTTAGGGAGATTCAACCTCTCTATCTTTCCTGTTTACCATTAGCATTGAAAGTGAAAGTAAAAGAAAATCACAAATTTCGGGTTGTCCCCTGAAAAGTTCCACCTTAACTAAAGCTCAACACATAGGAATCTTTCTTCTCCTGGGGGTCCCCAGTGTCAGGGCCGTCTTTAACGTGGGGCCCTGTCATTATTGTGGGGCCCAAAGCAGCTGCCCCTTTAGCCCACGCCAGCAGACTTGGGCAGGCTCAGATGGGGGGGGGGGGGGGAGCTGTCATGTGCTGACATTATGTATAGAAAGGAGGGGGAGCCGGGAGCGGGAGTGCTGACCGGCCAGCTGGGAAATCCCAGTAGACTACATTGCATGCTGTGGCTGTGCTGGAGGAACGTTCTATTTGGGGACTTGTTGCTGGGGGAAGGTCTGAACGGACATCACTGGTGGGTGAAGCGATTTGATTTTCCCAGATTATCAGCTGTGTGTGGGTAACCTAAAGGGGGCAGTTCAGTTCCTGGTGTAGTGAAGTGGGCTCTCTGGGTCACGGTGTATGGCGCGCTATGTGCTGATCGTCAGCTGCCAGAGGAGGGTGGAGGGAGTCTAGGACCAGCAGCAATAACTTCCCCACAGGTAACAAAGAACCCAGCATGGGCTCACTGTCCTAATAGGGGGTGCTGCTACTATTCTACTAAACATGTCAGCTGCCTGGCTGCCAAGATAAGTTAACCTGAGACCAAGCATGCTGATCCAGAGTCCTTATGGCTGCATGCTTGTTCAAAAATTTCCTGCAGCCAGGCAAGCAATCCCTAATGTAAGTTGGAACTCTAATGTAAAGGGGAATGCTGTGGGCTGCAACCAATCAGTGAGCAATAATGATGCGCAGTAACCTCTAGCAACCAACCAATGAGTGGTAATGATGCACAGTAACCTCTAGCAACCAATCAGTGAGCGGTAAGGATGCGCAGTAAACTCTAGCGACCAATTAGTGAGCAGTATGGATGTGCAGTAACCTCTAGCAACCAATCAGTGAGCGGTAATGATGCACAGTAACCTCTAGCAACCAATCAGTGAGCAGTAAGGATACACAGTAACCTCTAGCAACCAGTGAGCGGTAAGGATGTGTAGTAACCTCTAGCAACCAACCAGCAAGCAGAAATGATGTGATTTAACCTCTAGAAACTAATCAGTGAGCACTAAGGATGTGTAGTAACCTCTAGCAACCAATCAGCAAGCAGAAATAATGTGCTTTAACCACTAGAAAATAATCAGTGAGCGCTAATGTGTGCTGTGATCTCTAGAAACCAGTCAGTGAGCGGTAATGTGTGCTGTGACCTCTAGCAACCAGTCAATGAGTGGTAATGTGTGCTGTGACCTCTAGCAACCAGTCAGTGAGCGGTAATGTGTGCTGTAGCCTCTAGCAACCAGTCAGTGAGCGGTAATTATTTGCTGTAACCTTTGGCAACCAATCGCTGCCTGATCTGCTGCAGTAAACTGATTTTGAGTCTAGCTGCTATTTATTGTATGTATTAGAGCAGGTGGAAATCGAAATTGCATAGGGTGGGCTGGGGGTCCAAGAAAATGTTTGCCCAAAGTCCAATTAATATTAAAGATGGCCCTGCCCAGTGTGGTTTGCTTTCCACCCCACACATCATCTGAAAAATGTTCTCACCTTTGTACAAAAAAAACAACAGTTTTGTTTCTAGTCAATGCAAGTTAACAATTCCCTTCGACGCTCCTCAGTACATTGCACTTAGACCAAGGACACCCCAGCTAATTAGCAGTGCTCTTGCAGTCACATGGTGCTACATTCATAACGTTTCACTGACACGTTCCCTTCAGAGTATTACACTGCAGTACGTCTCGCAAGCCGCCCCCTGGAACTTCACTTCTTCATAACGTTCCACAACACCTCCCACAAGTACACATCGCAGTAACAAGTGGGCGGAGCCTTAGGCAACGCCGGACGGCGTGACGTACGGCAGGTGGTTCCAAACTTTGCTTGGCAACCGATGCGAAGCCCCTAGCAACAGGACAGCGCAAGAACCCCGCCAGGTACAATGAAGCCCCGTATGTATCAGTGTGTGAGGTGTGTGTGTGTGAGGTGCCGCCGTGGTCCCCAGTCCTTACGATGGCTCGTACATTGGTGTGTCATTGTGTCATATGCTGCTACAGCCACAATGTAACTTCTCTATAAAGTGGACTCGTGTTTACATAACAACAGTAAGAAGAACGTACAGACTGCGGTTTCTGTACTATTGTTACACCATGTTACTATTTTCACTGTAACTGCACACTCAATTCAAGCAACATCACTAATTATAATGACGCCCACATTACAAATTAACCACTTCAATACTGGGCATTTTTACCCCCTTCCTGCCCAGGCCAAGCGGCAATTTTCAGCTTTCAGTGCTCTCACACTTTGAATGACAATTGCGCAAATTAAGTTGGTATCATTTTGTTCACACAAATAGAGTTTCTATACATTTTTGTAATAGACCATACATTTTGAAAAAACAAACAAAAAAAAACGTGTTTTTCTTTGTTTCTGTTATAATTTTTATTTTATTTTTTTACATACTGTCACTAGTGCAGTACAGCGTTATCATATAATGGGTGTGAAGGTAATCAGGGACACTGACTGGTGACAGTATGTAAAAAAAAGTATATTTTGCATGAAACTACGCACAGGTACGTTGTTTCATGCAATACAGCCGCCCTGCCGCAGTATATGTGCTGTGGGCAGTCTTAAAGTCGTTAAAACAGGTGGCGAGGAGGTGACATTTTGCCACTTTACTATATGGCAAATGGAACTGAAAAGCGATCTGAAGCAGGGATTGCTTTTCACAGGATCCACATTCTCAGCTGGTATTGTGAACAAGCCTTAAAAAAAGCAGTTTTGATTGTACGAGATTAGGGGTCAAAATTAAAAGTAATGTACATACACACATGCATATAATTATACACGCATACATACAGTACATACACACATACATAAAGTACATACACAAACACACATATATGCGTATATACATACACACATATATGTAAAAGCGCTGTGTAAATAAGTACCTTAATAATAATAATAATATATATATACTGTATATATATATATATATATTGTGAGGGGGTTAGCTCGGCAGCGGGTGTGTGTGACCCCCGGGATGGGCTCCCCACACAAAAACAGGCCCAGCAAACGGAGGTTGTGGTTTTCAAAATCAAAAAAAAAGTGCGGTTTATTTTCTATTTACAGTGACAAAACACAGCAAAGCAAAAGAAACATAAACAAAATAAATCCTGGTCAACTTGACCTCTGACTAAACATACAGGTTTCCTAACTAACAACTGGGATCAGCCTAGTGCTGTCCTAGTCCCTAAGTCCCTGGTTTTAAATGTCCAAGCAAATAGCCACACAGGCTTTTTCTCACCGCACAGGGGTTCACTCTCCCTAGACAGTCCACACAGGTCTGGTTCCAGGCATGAGCTAACATCTAATGAAGTTGGGAGTTTTTATATAGGCCTTAAACCAGCTGACAAGCTTCAGCTGGTCTCATCAACTCCCTGCCTGCACGACGCCCAGCCCTCTCCCTAGAGGTATGAGTCATCCATGAGCCTTCTAGCCTCAGCTGGGCTTATACAACTCTCCACCCTAGTTGTATAAGTCAGCATAAAGCCTGAATCTGGGAGAAATATATCTACCCCCCTGGATGCAACCAGGTGACTTTACCTTCCTGCTGTCACATACCCCCCCTCTTGTTTTAACCTCGGGGTTGGAACACCAGCAATCAGGCATTCATGTACTCGAGACAAAGCATCCACATTCCCCATTTGAACGCCAGGGCGATGCTTTACTGTGAAGTTGAATTCCTGGAGGGCCAGGAACCACCTATTCACTCTTCTATTTGTTTCCTTGTTTTGAGCCATCCACTTTAACGGAGCGTGATCCGTAACCATGTCAAAGTGCCTACCTAGCAGGTAGTACCGAAGGGAATCTAGAGCCCACTTCACCGCTAAACACTCCTTTTCAACGGTGGCGTAATTTACCTCATGGGACTTCAACTTCCTGCTGAGGTAAATGACTGGGTGCTCTTCCCCGTTCCAGACCTGGGACAATACTGCTCCTAACCCCACATCTGACGCATCACTTTGTACGACAAAGTCTTTAGAGAAGTCGGGTGAGTACAACACTGGCTGGCTACATAAGGCTTGTTTCAAGAATTGGAATGCTGCCTCAGCCTCGGGGGTCCATTTAATCATGACCGACCCTTTCCCCTTCGTTAGGTTGGTTAGGGGCACAGCCTTAGAAGCAAAGTGGGGAATGAATCGCCGATAATACCCAGCGATTCCCAGAAAGGCTCGTACCTGCTTCTTGCTGTTGGGACGTGGCCAACTCTGGATGGCCTCGACTTTGTTGAGTTGGGGTTTTATTACTCCCCTCCCAATGGTGTACCCAAGATATTTGGCCTCCTCCTGCCCAATGGTACACTTCTTGGGGTTAGCCGTAAACCCCGCTTCCCGAACAGAGTCCAGGACTGCTTGCACTTTTGGCAGATGTGAGGCCCAATCTGTGCTATGGACAATTACGTCATCCAGGTAAGCCGCAGCATACTTCCGATGGGGCCTCAGCATCTGGTCCATTTTCCGCTGGAATGTGGCCGGCGCATTCTGTAACCCGAACGGCATTCTTTTATATTGGAACGCCCCGTCTGGGGTTACAAATGCGGTTTTCTCTTTGGCCAATTTGGCCAGGGGGATTTGCCAATACCCTTTTGTGAGGTCAAGAGTCGTCATGTATCGGGCTGTTCCCAGCCGGTCGATCAACTCATCTATACGTGGCATGGGGTAGGTGTCAAATTTTGTAACTTTGTTCAACTGACGAAAATCGTTACAAAATCGCCAGCTCCCATCCGGTTTAGGCACCAACACAATGGGACTAGACCAATCACTTTGGGACTCCTCTATCACCCCTAAGTTCAGCATTTTCTGTACTTCCTCCCGTATTGCCTCCCGTCGGGCCTCTGGGATCCGATAGGGTTTTAACTTCACCCTTTCACCGGGCGGGGTAATGATGTCATGCTCTACCCCAAATGTTTGTCCCGGCAGCTCAGAGAATACCTCCTTGTTGCGAAGCACAAACTCCTTAACCTCCTGTTGTT
Organism: Rana muscosa; assembly: GCA_029206835.1. Taxonomy (NCBI): domain Eukaryota; kingdom Metazoa; phylum Chordata; class Amphibia; order Anura; family Ranidae; genus Rana; species Rana muscosa. The sequence goes on from CM055122.1 coordinate 482,284,307, forward strand.
GGGGTTGTGACAAGGTGGCTGCTATTCCAACCTCAGGAATCACGCAACCAGTTTGAGCTGGTGACCAAGTGTCTGCGACTAGGGACTCTCTATCCCTCCAGGCTTTCAACAGATTAACGTGATAGATCTGTTCGGGCTTTCGCCTTCCTGGTTGTCTGACCTTGTAATTCACTTCGCTCACTTTTTCCATTATCTCGTAGGGGCCTTGCCATTTGGCAAGGAATTTACTTTCAACCGTAGGGACAAGTACCAGTATCCTATCCCCCGGGGAAAAGGTACGGGTCTTGGCTCCACGGTTGTACACTCTCTGCTGTGCTAACTGCGCTTGGGCCAAATGTTCCTTCACGATGGGCATTACCTGTGCAATTCGGTCTTGCATCAGGGCGACATGCTCAATCACACTCCTGTGGGGAGAACTCTCACTTTCCCAAGTTTCCTTGGCAATATCCAACAGCCCTCTTGGGTGTCTCCCATACAGTAACTCAAAGGGGGAGAATCCCGTAGAGGATTGGGGCACCTCCCTAATAGCAAACATCAGATAAGGAAGTAGACAGTCCCAATCCTTTCCATCTCTATCCACCACTTTCTTCAACATTTGTTTTAGGGTTTTGTTGAATCTTTCAACCAGCCCATCGGTTTGGGGGTGATACACAGATGTACGTAATTGCGTCACTTTGAACAATTTACACAGCTCCTTCATAACCCGGGACATAAAGGGTGTACCTTGGTCCGTAAGCAGTTCTTTACAAATACCCACCCGGCTAAACACAAGAGATAGCTCTTTGGCTATGGTTTTGGCCGAGGTATTTCGGAGAGGGATCGCTTCTGGATAACGGGTGGCATAGTCCATTATAACTAATATGTACTGGTGCCCCCTAGCGGACTTGATTATAGGACCTACCAAATCCATGGCGATCCTCTCAAACGGGACCTCAATGATGGGTAGAGGGACCAGCGGGCTACGGAAATGTGGCATCGGGGCCGACCTCTGACACACAGGGCAGGAGGAACAATAATTTTCTATGTCCTTCATCACCCCCGGCCAATAGAATCTCTGTAATACCCTCTCTCGGGTTTTCTCTGTCCCCAGATGACCTCCAAGAATGTGCCCATGGGCCAACTCCAACACCAACTTCCTGTAAGGTTTGGGCACCACAAGCTGCTCAACGGTTTCTTCTGCCCTTTTTGCCACCCGATACAGTAGGTCCTTCTCTACGCTGAAGTATGGGTAAGTGCAGGTATTATCTGGGTTCACTAACTCGCCATCTATTTTCACTACGTTTTCGCGTGCCTTTATTAGGGCGGGGTCTTTCAACTGTTCTGTGGCAAAGTTTTCCCTGTGAACCTCAAGATCAGAAAACTCCACAGACGGTAGGTTTTCGTCTGAGGAGGTGGGCTCCTCTCCAGTTTCTTGAGTCTCCCCTGCCAATACTGATAAGGGAAATTCCGGAGAGTCCTCACCACTCTCAGGGGAGTTCTGGCTATCACATTCCTGGTACATAGGGGCACCAGTGGGGGGCTCAGGATCATCCCACAGTTCCCAGAACTTCGGAAAATCCCTTCCCACAATGGCGTCATACGGTAACTGAGATACTAAGCCCACTGGATGAGAGAGGGTACCTTTGGGGGTCTCGAAACACACTGTAGTCACTGGATACTCTCGGGTGTCCCCATGCACACAAATAACAGCTACCTTGCTATTCCCAGAGACCTCTGTTTTAACTAACTCAGCCTTTATCAGGGTCACAAGGCTACCTGAATCCAGCAATACCACAACATTTCTACCATTAACACACATTTTGCATAAATGTTTCTCAGTTCCTCGAATGGCAGTGCATGCGACTGTCGCACACAGCGACTGACGTCTGCCCGTCAGAAAGTCACACTGCATGGGTTCCTCCACAACCGGGCAATTGGCTGCAATATGTCCCGCTTGCCGGCAGCGGTAGCAAACGATCCTTCTTGCCGCCTCTTGAGCCGCTGATTTCCCCGGCTGTTCTCGCCAAACTTGGGGTAGAGCTCCCACCCTCTCACTCTCTCCACCCTCACCCCTTGGAATCCTCTTATCCGCCCCTGGGGATGGTCTGGTCTTAGGGTGGAAAGTCCGAGTGTCTCTGGAAGAGGCCGTCAGGTTCTCTGTAGCCAAGTATTTCTCCACACGATTCACAAGACCATCGGCCGTCTCTGGGTCTCCATGGCTTACCCACTTTTGGATGGCAGTAGGAAGAGCTCTCAAAAACCGATCCATTACAACACGTTCCACAATCTTTGGTGCGGACAAAGTCTCTGGCTGTAGCCACTTTCTGCTCAGGTGAATGAGATCATACATTTGAGACCTGGGGGGTTTTCCAAGCTGGAAAGTCCAGTTATGCACACGCTGAGCCCGGACAGCCTGGGTGACACCCAGCCTTGCCAATATCTCAGCTTTTAGCATCACATAGTCTTTTGCTTGGTCAGGCTCTAGGTCATAGTAAGCCTTCTGCGATTCACCAGTTAACAGAGGAGCCACCAGTCCAGCCCACTGCTCCTCAGGCCACTTTTCTCTTTCAGCAGTCCTTTCAAATGTGGTCAAAAATACCTCTGGATCATCCTCTCCAGTCATTTTTGTCAATAAACGACTCACCCCAAAGGACGCGGTATTAGTGGGACGGCTTTCCTCACTGGTCTGCGGACGTTGCTGCATTACTGCTTCCATTTGTTGTAGTCTCTGCTCTTGCTTCTGTAACAGGTCTATGAAGCGGGCCTCAGATTGCTGCTGGGCTTGTTGCTGAGCTTCCAGACTCTGTTGGTGAGCTTGCTGCTGGGCTGCAAGGCTCTGTTGATGAGCTGCAAGGCTCTTTTGCAAACCTGCATTTGTCTGCTGTTGATTGGCATTTGCTAGAGCCAGCTGCTTCAGTATCTCCTCCATGCTGGCTTAAAAAAAACTGCCCGCATTCTCCACCAACTGTGAGGGGGTTAGCTCGGCAGCGGGTGTGTGTGACCCCCGGGATGGGCTCCCCACACAAAAACAGGCCCAGCAAACGGAGGTTGTGGTTTTCAAAATCAAAAAAAAAGGTGCGGTTTATTTTCTATTTACAGTGACAAAACACAGCAAAGCCAAAAGAAACATATAAACAAAATAAATCCTGGTCAACTTGACCTCTGACTAAACATACAGGTTTCCTAACTAACAACTGGGATCAGCCTAGTGCTGTCCTAGTCCCTAAGTCCCTGGTTTTAAATGTCCAAGCAAATAGCCACACAGGCTTTTTCTCACCGCACAGGGGTTCACTCTCCCTAGACAGTCCACACAGGTCTGGTTCCAGGCATGAGCTAACATCTAATGAAGTTGGGAGTTTTTATATAGGCCTTAAACCAGCTGACAAGCTTCAGCTGGTCTCATCAACTCCCTGCCTGCACGACGCCCAGCCCTCTCCCTAGAGGTATGAGTCATCCATGAGCCTTCTAGCCTCAGCTGGGCTTATACAACTCTCCACCCTAGTTGTATAAGTCAGCATAAAGCCTGAATCTGGGAGAAATATATCTACCCCCCTGGATGCAACCAGGTGACTTTACCTTCCTGCTGTCACAATATATATACACACACATACATATAGCCATTTTAAAAATAGCAGTACTGTACCTTCACCCACATTTCTGGGTATTGGACTTCATAGTACTTCCCTGTAGGTGGAGGTGTAGAGCACAGGACTCTGAAGGGCACCTCCCCCTTCCCTGCTCTGCACGTCACTGTCCTTATTGAGCTCCTGCTGTGCCGATGCGGAGGAGGTGGGAACGTGACCAACTTTTCTCAAGCAGAATGCTGCGGCATCTTGTTCACCTCAGATGGCACCCCTTGTCGAAAGGATGGCCTAGCCATATAGAGAGGCCCAAAGTCCAAGGAGCACCTTAAGACTTTCTACAGGCATAAATTACACATCCAATTACCTGACTACCTATTACATTGATGGAGGCCCTGGAGAACCAGGACAGTGGAAACGCCCACATATTGACTGTACTTTAAAAAGAAAAACACCCCAAGATATTTTGTAGGAGGCATATTGAGTCTTTTTGAAATGTAATTTTTTTTTATCCAAAAGTTTTTGGAAAATGTGGATAGAATATGAAAATATTTTTTTTACACAAAGTTGTCAATCAATAAGAAATTTCTTGACACCCAGCATGGGCATACTTAAAATTACACCCCAAAACACATTCTGAGTACAGCCTAGCCAGATAGAGAAGCTAAAAATCCAAGTAGCACCTTAAAGTGGTTGTAAACCCTTTACAACCACTTTTACCTACAAGTAAGCCTATAATAAGGCTTACCTGTAGCTACCCGTGGATATCTCCTAAACCTGCACGGTTTAGGAGATATTCCCTGTATCAGCATGTGCTGATGTTATTGGCACATGCGCATTGAAGCAATGGCTCATTCATGCCATTGCTTCAGCTGACGTGTCGTTACCGGCGGCTCCAGCGTGCATACGCTGGAGTGACATCATCACGGCTCCGGCCAATCACATCCCTGGAGCCGCGATACCCGGAATTAACTCCGGGAGACATGTCGCCGGGCAGAGCAGTGTGCCGGGACTGCTGCAGGGGCTTCGATTTAAGGTGAGTATTTCATAGTCAGCTAGTATGCTATGCATACTAGCACATTATGCCTTTGTCTTGCAGGTTTTTGTTTTTTTTGGGGGGGTTTACAACCACTTTAAGGGCTCACGTTTCCTCCTAATTTCCATCTTCCCTATAAACCCTTTTGCTGCCAGGTCTGTACGTCATACACTTCTGAGAGCAGGGTTTTTACACACATTGGGGGTTATTTACTAAAGGCAAATCCACTTTGCACTAAGTGCACTTGTAATTGCACTGAAAGTGCACTTGGAAGTGCAGTCGCTGTAGATCCGAGGGGGACATGCAAGGAAAATAAAAAACAGCATTTTAGACATAGCTAAGCTATAGACAAGCTATCAGCCTAAATGGATGGTACCCAAACCTCGGAAGGAGAGAAGATTCTTTGAGGTTTTGCCTGTAATGCAGTCTTTCGGCGCTGGACCCTGCGCAATGAAACCCTGTGCAGTGTTTGTTCTGACCAAGGTACTTTCCTGCAGGGTGCTATACAGCTCCAAGGGAGTGGACCCCACATTAAGGGGGACCCAGTCCCTGAAGGTCTTCTATGACAAAGCTCACCGTGATGGGTGAAGATTGGACTCCTGTTATGTTCAGAGTCCTGCAGCGGGAATGGTAAGTCTGCATTTTTGCAGTTCTCTTTTAAGAAATAAAGAGAGATCTCACTGTCTGTTCTCCCAGTGGCCACTGGGGGCAGTGTGCTGTTTAATCATGCTATGTACTTCTTAGTCATGAGGGCTGCTGTTTCTCCTCCAACCACTAGAGGGCGCAGGTCACTCAGTATGGCCTATTTTTATATAGGCAGGAAGTGGAAGGGCGGCCATGTTAAAGGGACACTAAAGGTTCCCGATTAGAAAAAAAATAAAAATAACAAACATGTCATACTTACCTCCACTGTGCAGCTCAATTTGCACACAGTGGCCCCGATCCTGGTCTTCTGGGGTCCCTCGGCGGCTGTCTCGGCTCCTCCCTGCATCAGCTAACCCCCTTCATGGGAAGTGCTCTCCCAAAGGGGTTAGCTTGTGGACGCGCTCCCGTGATACAGCCGGCGGCCATAGCCGCCGACTGTATCACACGACCCCGCCCCCTGGCGCGCCGAGTCATTGCATGTGATTGACAGCAGCGCGAGCCAATGGCTGCGCTGCTATCAATCTTGCCAATCGACGGCCAGACTCCGAGGAGAAGAGGACGCCGGGGGACACGCACAACAGATTCGGGGCTTAGGTAAGTATAACAGGGGGCTGGGGGGGCTGTCATTGCCAGTTTTTTTTTTCACCTTAATGCATAGGATGCATTAAGGTGAAAAAAAAACGAACCTTTACAACCCCTTTAAAGCCATGCGGTCCTGGGAATACCAGGTGGGGCCTCTGGAGACATAACACCAGCCCATGGATACTAGTGAAGTGTGAGTACTTACTATTGGAGAAATATGTGGCCAGACAAGTCATGATTATATACAGCTTACTTAAAATGCTTAATCTGGGGGGCCTGAACAACTGAAAGTCGATACACTCCTAGCAGTGCACTTTAACCACTTCAGCCCCGGAAGAATCTACCCCCTTCCTGACCAGAGCACTTTTTGTGATTCGGGACTGCGTCGCTTTAACTGACAATTGCGCGGTTGTACGACATTGCACCCAAACAAAATTGATGTCCTTTTTTTCCCACAAATAGAGCTTTCTTTTGGTGGTATTTGATCACCCCTGCGATCTTTTTTTTTTTTGCGCTATAAACAAAAAAAGACTGACAATTTTGAAAAAAAAACACAATATTTTTTACTTTTTGCTATAATAAATATCCCCAAAAAATATATATAAAAAAGCAATTTTTTTTCTCAGTTTAGGCCAATATGTATTCTTCTACGTATTTTTGGTCAAAAAAATCGCAATAAGCGTATATTGATTGGTTTGCGCAAAAGGTGTAGCGTCTACAAAATAGGGGATAGTTTTATGGCATTTTTATTATTATTATTTTTTATTAGTAATGGCGGCGATCAGCGATTTTTATCATGACGGGTATTTAACATTATGGCGGACACATCGGTTACTTTTGACACCATTTTGGGACCATTGTCATTTATACAGAGATCAGTGCTATAAAAATGCACTGATTACTGTGTAAATGACACTGGCAGGGAAGGGGTTAACCACTAGAGGGCGAGGAAGGGGTTAAGTGTGTCCTAGGGAGTGATTCTAACTGTGTGGGGGCTGGGCTACCAGTGACACGACAGTGATCACTGCTCCCGATCACAGGGAGCAGTAGATCTCTATTCTGTCACTAGGCAGAACAGGGAAATGTGTGGACATCGAGTCATGGAGCTCGTGGCGGGCACACGAGCCCACAATGCCGCGATTTAAAGGGGACGTACATGTACTCCCATTTGCCCAGCCGTGCCATTGTGCCGACGTACAGGTGAAACTCGAAAAATTTGAATATCGTGCAAAAGTTAATTTATTTCACTAATGCAACTTAAAAGGTGAAACTAATATATGAGATAGACTCATTACATGCAAAGTAAGATAGTTCAAGCTGTGATTTGTCATAATTGTGATGATTATGGCTTACAGCTCATGAAAACCCCAAATCCACAATCTCAGAAAATTAGAATGTTACATGCAATCAATAAAACAAGGATTGTACATAGAACAATATCGGACCTCTGAAAAGTATAAGCATGCATATGTACTCAGTACTTGGTTTGGGCCCCTTTTGCAGCAATTACTGCCTCAATGCGGCGTGGCATGGAAGCTATCAGCCTGTGGCACTGCTGATGTGTTATGGAAGACCAGGATGCTTCAATAGCGGCATTCAGCTCTTCTTCATTGTTCGGGCTCATGTCTCCCATCTTTCTCTTGGCAATGCCCCATAGATTCTCTATGGGGTTCAGGTCAGGCGAGTTTGCTGGCCAATCAAGCTTAGTAATCCCACGGTCATTGAACCAGGTTTTGGTGCTTTTGGCAGTGTGGGCAGGTGCCAAGTCCTGCTGGAAAATGAAGTCAGCATCCTCATAGAGCTCGTCTGCGGAAGAAAGCATGAAGTGCTCCAAAATTTCCTGGTAGACGGCTGCGTTGACCCCGGACTTAATGAAGCACAGTGGACCAACACCAGCAGATGACATGGCTCCCCAAATCAACACAGACTGTGGAAACTTCACACTGGACAAGCATATTGCAGTGTGTGCCTCTCCATTCTTCCTCCATACTCTGGGTCCTTGGTTTCCAAATGAGATGCAAAATTTGCTCTCATCAGAAAAGAGGACTTTGGACCACTGAGCAACAGACCAGGTCTGTTTTTCTTTAGCCCAGGTAAGACGCTTCTGACATTGTTTGTTGTTCAGGAGTGGCTTGAAAAGAGGAATACGACATTTGAAGCCCATGTCCAGGATCCGTCTGTGTGTGGTGGCTCTTGATGCACTGACTCCAGCCTCAGTCCACTCCTTGTGAAAGTCCCCAACACATTTGAATGGCCTTTTCCTGACAATCCTCTCCAGGCTGCGGTCATCGCTGCTGCTTGTGCATCTTTTTCTTCCACACTTTTCCCTTCCACATAACTTTCTATTAATGTGCTTTGATACAGCACTTTGGGAACGTCCAACTTCTTTTGCAATTACCTTTTGAGGCTTTTCCTCCTTTATGGAGGGTGTCAATAATGGTTTTCTGCACAACTGTCAGGTCAGCAGTCTTTCCCATGATTGTGATTCCCACTGAACCAGAATGAGAGACCACTTAAAGCAGGGATATGCAATTAGCGGACCTCCAGCTGTTGCAGAACTACAAATCCCATGAGGCATAGCAAGACTCTGACAGCTACAAGCATTACACCCAGAGGCAGAGGCATGATGGGACTCGTAGTTTTGCAACATCTGGAGGTCCACTAATTGCATATCCCTGACATAAAGGCTCAGGAACCCTTTGCAGGTGTTATGGATTAATTAGCTGGTTAGATTAGGAAACTTTGAGCCTAGAATATTGCACCTTTTCACAATATTCTAATTTTCAGAGATTGTGGATTTGAGCTGTAAGCCGTAATCATCACAATTATGACAAATCACAGCTTGAACTATCTTGCTTTGCATGTAATGAGTCTATCTCATATATTAGTTTCACCTTTTAAGTTGTATTAGTGAAATAAATGAATTTTTGCACGATATTCAAATTTTTCGAGTTTCACCTGTATATCGTTTTGTGCTGGTCGGCATGTGGTTAAAGTGTTGGGTTTCCAGAATACTGTGCATTTGGCACAAAAATAGTATGGGGCCTGGTGCAGTTGAACAGGTGCATACTTGCAAACTTCAGAATAATGTGCATTTGGTCCGCAGGAGCTTACTTTTAGGCTAAAGCAGGAAAAGACTGCATGACATGCCTATGTGCTAAACTAGCAAAACTATTATGGGGCCAAGTGCAGTTGGGCAGGTGCAGCCTAGTATACATGCTTGCAAGCTTGTTGCCTAAACGCATGCTAGAATAAACACATGTTTTGCATGGATGTTGCATACATACATGTGACATAAGCACATGTTTGAAAGAACATGGGCATCGGTGCACTTGAAGGAGTTAAGTCTCCAGAATAGCATACATTGGGTCTGCAGTAGCTTAGTTTTGGGCTCCCTTTTCACACTTGTGCGATTTAAAAGCTGTGCATTTTGGCCGCAACTTTAATGCGATTTTGCAGCGACATGAACAGTGCCTGTATAATTTTGAGGTCTACCTCAAGTCGTGCCAAGGTCGGACCGGAGTGGTGCAGGGACTGCTTTGAGGTTGCTGCGACTTGAAGATGTACGAATGTGAAGGGTACACATTAAAAATCATGGGGTGCGACTTGTCAGGCAACCTTGCAGTCCAAAGTCACAGGACGGGGTCACACAGGTATGGAAGAGACCTTACGCTGTTGAAGCAGCATATAGGCTCCAATGGATGCCTGTGTACTTGGCTAATCCTGACTATAACTAATATGGGCACAGGTGTGGTTGAGATGTGCAACTTAGTATACATTGCTTGCTTACTTGCATAGAACACAAGTCTGCATAGGCACATGTTCGCAGAGGGCCCCGCCCCATGGCCCCCGTGCCTGACAAGCGGGCATCGCTCAGCATGCACTCCCCCAAGGCTGGCCGCGACGGCACATCTGCATGAATGCAGGTTTTTATAAGCATATGTTTGTATAGACGTGTGGGCAAAAGTGTGAATGCATGTTGCATAGATGCACATGTTTGCATAGATGCGTGTTGCGTAATATGTTGCATAAACACGTTTCATAAACGCATGCTTGCTTATTCCGTAAATGCATGTCTACATGGGCACGTATTGTGTAAGTGCATGTTTGCTTGGACATGCACTTTCGTGTTTTGCCTAAACGCATATTTGCTTAAGCACATACCTACATGCTTCCATAAACGCATGCCTCCATAAAGGCATATTGCTTAAACGCATGCTGGCATGTTTTCATTTGTACTGCATGCGTAAATGCTTACTTTAAACTGTATACATATGTGCTTATTTGCCTAGCATTACATACGTGCTTATTTGCTTTAGGATTTCATACATATGTGTTTATTACCTTGAGCTGCATACATAAATTCATGAATGGCAAGAATACTTGTATGCCTGCATGTTTGCATAACTTAGGTACCTACATAACAGCATGCCTGGGTACCTGCATACTTGCATACGTAAGGAGTTGCATAGCAGTAAACCAACATTGTTTTAGGCCTGCATCCTTGGATTGTGTATTAGTTTGGCTAATGTAGTTGCTGTGTTACTTACCTTTTTTATCAGTTAAATGGTTACAGAAAGGCAGCCGGGGAAAGCAGGTGCACCGCTTTCAGGTTCAGTGATCTGGCAGTGTCCACATCCCCCCAATGGTCAGTGGTGTCAGATGCATCTGAGCCACTGTGGTGTTTGGCATTGCAGCATTTTCCTGACTCATTAATTTTTCATATGTTCAGATGGACTGCGGCCGCATCACCTTGATTATGCCTGATCTCTGTTAATCAAAGCCTAAACGGGATCAGGCCTGGTTAGTATATGGATGTGAGACTGCCCAGGAATGCCAGATGCTGTAAGCTTTCCCCCCACCTGTGTGAGGAAGGCATCTGAGGCTGCTGTGTTTTGAGAGGATCTCAGGCCAGATGATCTTAGGGCAGTCTCTGAGGTGGTTGCTCCATCTTTAGCCACAAAAAGCTTGGTAGGTAGGTACGCCTCATTTGGCCTTCGGGGTATGCCACAGAGTTGTCAGTCTTTTGCCTTGCATTTGACTCTTGGAGTAGAAGATATGGGCTCATTATTTAAAAAAAAAAAAAAAAACTCATCCGGTAGTGGTCCCAAAACCAAATGGGGACATAAGGTCTAGCTTGGATTTTAAGCCGCTGGACATCCTTCTGTTTCAGTTTTCTGTCCATTTAGTGTTGACCTCTGCGGGAGGTAGATCTCGGCGTCCATAGTCATCAATGACGCATGTGCCATTATTTTTTTTATGTGACTCTGCTCTTCGGGGCTGGCCACAGTTCACAAAGCTCCCAGCCCAGTACTGGAATTGCTGAAGACGCAGATGTGCCAATCTCAATAATCTTTGTTCAGGAAGCAGTCTATTCCAGATTTTCCTTTGAAACATTTCTGCAGAAGGAAGTTGTATCTAGGTCAAGGCATGTTCCCTACATACAGTCCTACTCCAGGTCTTTGGTAGAGGATCATTCTCTCTGTCTGGAACATGAAATCCCAGGCATTGGATTGCCAGAGGGCTCTGTTCCTGAGGGAATTACAGAGATAAGATTGCTGGTTGATGGTTTGAGATTTGGAGAAGAGATGAGCAAGATAACTACTGATGCCAGCTTCTCCAGCTGGTCTGAAGGTGGCTATATTTAAGTGGACTTGGTCTCCACATGAGAAAGTACTGCCCATCGATATCTTGGCTCGTTGGCCAGTACGCCTTGCTCTGGAGGTTGAAACAAACCGGTTGTAGGTGTAATCCGGTAATGCTTCTGCAGGTATATATATCAACCACCAGGTGTCATACGGCTCAAGAAGGTGAACAACATTCTGTCTGAGACAGTACAACAAGTGCTATCTCTATCACTAGTACAATGGTGTCTCCCTCCCCTCAGGGGCATTGCTTGGGGACTTCCCATGTAGTAATGACTGCTCTGTGTAATGATTGCACTGCTATACAAATGCACTGATTACTGTGTAAATGACACTGGCAGGGAAGGGCTTAAACACCTAGGGGGCGATGAAGGGGTTAAGTGTGTCCTAGGGAGTGATTCTAACTGTGGGGGGGATGGGCTACCAGTGACACGACAGTGATCACTGCTCCCAATCACAAGGAGCAGTACCGTATTTTCAGGCGTATAAGATGACCTTTTGTACTTAAAAATATCCCCCAAAAATCGGGGGTCGTCTTATACACCGGTACCTGTATGCAGAGTCAGACTGCGGGCGTCCATTGTTCAAAAGCCGCGCCTCCTCCTCGTCCTGTTCCATGATAGGCGGAACACTCAGTTTCCCAGCAGAGCCTGTGTTCGGTTTTCTGCCTATCACGGATGTCCCCTCATCCGAGGCCGATGATAAGAAGACGTCCATGATAGGCGGAACACCGAACACAGGCTCTGCTGGGAAACTGAGTGTTCCGCCTATCACGGAACAGGACGAGGAGGAGGCGCGGCTTTTGAACAATGGACGCCCAAAGTCTGACTCTGCATACAGGGATAAGATATGGAGATCGGCACAGTGAGGTAGGCAATGGGCACAGTGAGGTAGGCAATGAGCACAGTGAGGTAGGCAATGGGCACAGTGAGGTAGGCAATGAGCACAGTGAGGTAGGCAATGAGCACAGTGAGGTATGCAAAGGGCAAAGTGAGGTGTGTCGGAAGGGGGTCGTCTTATACGGCGAGTATATCCCAAAACCAACCTATTAGTTGGAAAATTAGGGGGTCGTCTTATACGCCCAGTCGCCTTATACGCCGGCAAATACGGTAGATCACTATCCTGTCACTAGGCAGAACAAGGAAATGCCTTGTTTACAAAGGCATCTCCCCGTTTTGCCTCTCCGTGACACGATCGCGGGCCGCTGGCGAACATCGAGTTCACGGGGCCCGTGGGCACGGTCACGGAGAGTGCGGGGGGGCGCTCGCTCACTCCGCCGGCGGCGGGCGCACGCCCACTGCACGGCTTCTTAAAGGGGACGTACAGGTACGTCCATTTGCCCACCGCTGCCATTCTGCCAACGTATATCGGTGTGCAGCAGTCGGCAAGTGGTTAATGCAGTAATAGTGTAAACTTCACATAACTTTCAGGGTTTAAGGCCTATGTCAATGTGCTTTGGGCATGTGTGAACAGCAACAGTTTGACATCAGTTAAAGCTTTTGGGATCATTTAGAATTCGATGACAGGTACATTTGGCCTGCATTTTACCTTCTTCTGACCTGTATTTGATCTGTTTTTAAAATGTTGTTTGCAGTCCCATGTTTTCTATTGTTAGAGTTTTGCAAAACCACAGTCTGTACTCCAAAACCATCTCTTATTAGGAATACACAGATTACCCTGACCTGGAGAAAAATATCTAAATTGTGATTCCCATATTGTTGCCTACAAAACACCTGTGCCACAAACAGCCAAAAAGCCTAATACAGTACTAAGTGTTCATTTACAGTGCATCTGGAAAATATTCACATCGCTTCACTTTTTCCACATTTTCATGGTTAGTGTTTGGCTGAAGCCATTTTTTAGAGAATATGAATGATAACACAAAAACGTTTCTTTCACTCATGGTTAGTGTTTGGAAGAAGCCATTTAATATCAATCAACTGTGTTTACTCTTTTTAGATCATAATCACAACAGAAATTACCCAAATGACCCCGATCAAAAGTTTACATACCCTGGTGATTTTGGCATGATAACATGCACACAAGTTGACACAAAGGGGTTTGAACAGCTATTAAAGATAACCATCCTCACCTGTGATCTGTTTGCTTGTAATTAGTGTGTGTGTATAAAAGGTCAATGAGTTTCTGGACTCCGGACAGACCCTTGCATCTTTCATCCAGTGCTGCACTGACATTTCTGGATTCTGAGTCATGGGGAAAGCAAAAGAATTGTCAAAGGATCTGCGGGAAAGGGTAGTTGAACTGTATAAAACAGGAAAGGGATATAAAAAGATATACAAGGAAATGAGAATGCCAATTAGCAGTGTTCAAACTCTAATCAAGAAGTGGAAAATGAGGGGTTCTGTTGAAACCAAACCACGGTCAGGTAGACCAACTAAAATTTCAGCCACAACTGCCAGGAAAATTGTTCGGGATGCAAAGAAAAACCCACAAATAACTTCAGGTGAAATACAGGACTCTCTGAAAACATGTGGTGTGGTTGTTTCACGATGCACAATAAGGAGGCACTTGAAGAAAGATGGGCTTCATTTTCGAGTCGCCAGAAAGCCATTACTAAGCAAATGCCACAAAATATCCCACTTACAATACACCAAACAGCACAGACAAGCCTCAAACCTTCTGGCACAAAGTCATTTGGAGTGATGAGACCAAAATTTAGCTTTTTGGCCACAACCATAAACGCTTCATTTGGAGAGGATTCAACAAGGCCTATGATGAAAGGTACACCATTCCTACTGTAAAATATGGAGGTAGAGCGCTGATGTTTTGGGTGATGTGTGAGCTTCAATGGCACAGAAAATTTGGTCAAAATTTATGGCAAGATGAATGCAGTATGTTATCAAAAAATACTGGAGGAACATTTGCATTCATCAGCCAGGAAGCTGCGTATTGGACGTACTTGGACATTCCAACATGACAATGAGCCAAAACACAAGGCCAAGTCGACCTGTCATTGGCTACAGCAGAATTAAGGGAAGGGTCTGGAGTGGCCATCTCAGTCTCCTGACCTCAATATCATTGAGCCACTCTGGGGAGATCTCAGACTTGCAGTGCATGCAAGACAGCCCAAGAATCTACAGGAACTGGAGGCTTTTTGCCAAGAGGAATGGGCAGCTTTACCATCTGAGAAGATAAAGAGCCTCATCCACAAATACCACAAAATACTTCAAGCTGTCATTGATGTTAAAGGGGGCAATACACGGTATTAAGAACTGGGGTATGTAAACTTTTGATCAGGGTCATTTGGGTAGTTTCTGTTGTCATTATGATTTAAAAAGAGTAAACACAGTTGATAATAAATGGCTTCAGGCAAAAACTAACCATTAGTGAAAGAAAAGTTTTTGTGTTATCATTCATATTCTCTGAAAAATGGCCAAGAAATCATAAGTTCTGCCAGGGTATGTAAACTTATGAGCACAATTTTATTTACAGCCTTTGCTCAATACTTTGTTGAAGCACCTTTGGCACCAATTAAAGCCTCAAGTCTTTTTAAGTATGATGCTACAAGCTTGGCACATCTATTTTTGGGCAGTTTTTCCTATTTTTCTTTGCAGGACCTCTCTAGCTTCATCAGGTTGGATGGGGAGCGTTGATGCAAAACCATTTTCAGATCTCTCCAGAGATGTTCAATCGGGTTCAAATCTGGGCTCTGGCTTGGCCACTCAAGGACATTGACAGAGTTGTCCCATAGCCACTCCTTTGTTATCCTAGCTGTGCTTATGGTCGTTTTCCTGTTGGAAGATTAACTTTTGCCCCAGACTGAGGTCCAGAGCGCATCAAGGATGTCTCTGTACATTGCTGCATTCATCTTTCCCTCCCTCCTGACTAGTCTCCTAGTTCCTGCTGCTGAAAACCTCCCCACAGCATGATGCTGCCACCACCATGCTTCTCTGTAGGGATAGTATTGGCCAGTTGATGAGCGGTGCCTGGTTTCCTCAAGACATGACGCTTGCCATTTAGGCCAAAGAGTTCAATCTTTGTTTCATCAGACTAGAGAATTTTGTACCTCATGGTCTGAGATTCCTTCAGGTGCCTTTTGGCAAACTCCAAGCGGACTCTCATGTGCCTTTTAGGAGTGGATTCTATCTGGCCACTCTACCATACAGGCCTGACTGGTAGAGTGCTGCAGAGATGGTGGTTCTTCTGGAAGGTTCTCCTTTCTCCACAGAGAAACACTGGAGCTCTGTCAGAGTGACCATCGGGTTCTTGGTCACCTCCCTGACTAAGGCCCTTCTCCCCCGATCGCTCAGTTTGGCCAGGCGGTCAGATCTAGGAAGAGTCCTGGTGGTTTCAAATTTCTTCCATTTACGGATGATGGAGGCCACTGTGCTCATTGGGACCTACAATGCTGCAGTCAATTTTCTGTATCCTTCCCCAGATCTGTGCCTTGATACAATCCTGTCTTGGAGGTCCACGGACAATTCCTTTTGGACTTTCATGGCTTGGTTTGTGCTCTAACATGCACTGTTAACTGTGGAACCTTATATAGACAGGTGTGTGTGTGTTTTCCAAATCATGTCCAATCGATTGAATTTACCACAGGTAAATCAAGTTGTAGAAACATTTTGTTATTTTTTTTATTTTTAATAAATTTAAAAATATTTCAAACAAACTTTTTTCACGTTGTTATTATGGGGTATTGTTTGTATAATTTTGAGAAATATAATGAATTTAATCCAGTTTGGAATACTTTCCAGATGCACCGTACAATATGGCTGTAAGAGGATTCTTGGAAATCAGTTCATACCCCTTCCACGTACCCTCTAGAAAGGGGGTCATAAGGTGTGGACTGACTAGAAGGGCCAGTGGCAGCACTAGGCAGTTGTCTGCCGATAGAGGGGTACAGCCAGTCCAGTCATTGACTCAGTGGGGGGGGGGTCTTTTAGAGCCCCAGCTGGATGTCTAATCTCCTCCCTATACATGTCCTGGCCTCCTCTAGTCTTTCCTGGATTCTTACATTCTTTGCACACAGCAAAGGCATCTTCAGGGATTGAGACCACCTATCCTGGACACAGCGAGGTAAGAGACAGGGCGGTTGGCAGATGGGGCTTTGTGCATTTAAGCAAGAAAGCAAGTGGGGAACACTGCAACCTTTTGACTGCTGCTAGAAACAGAGCCCCAATCCGGAGTCCTCACCCCTCTCCTTGTTTGGTCACAGTCCTCACCCCTCTCCTTCTTTGGTCCACAGTCCTCACCCCTCTCCTTCTTTGATCCACAGTCCTCACCCCTCTCCTTCTTTGGTCCACAGTCCTCACCCCTCTCCTTCTTTGGTCCACAGTCCTCACCCCTCTCCTTCTTTGGTCCACAGTCCTCACCCCTCTCCTTCTTTGGTCCACAGTCCTCACCCCTCTCCTTCTTTGGTCCACGGTCCACAGTCCTCACCCCTCTCCTTCTTTGGTCCACGGTCCACAGTCCTCACCCCTCTCCTTCTTTGGTCCATGGTCCACAGTCCTCACCCCTCTCCTTCTTTGGTCCATGGTCCACAGTCCTCACCCCTCTCCTTCTTTGGTCCACGGTCCACAGTCCTCACCCCTCTCCTTCTTTGGTCCACAGTCCTCACCCCTCTCCTTCTTTGGTCCACAGTCCTCACCCCTCTCCTTCTTTGGTCCACAGTCCTCATCCCTCTCCTTCTTTGGTTTACAGTCCTCACCCCTGTCCTTCTTTGGTCCACAGTCCTCACCCCTCTCCTTATTTGGTCCACAGTCCTCACCCCTCTCCTTCTTTGGTCCACAGTCCTCATCTCCGGCTCCGGTGCATAGCCCTAACCCCCTCCATGCAACAGCGCTCACACAGCCCTTTGGGTTCATTCGCAGCCATGGGGATGTCTGTTAGGATGTGTTCTGCAAATGCATGCTTTTTTCCAGCTTAAGCTGGCCATACACCATTAGATTATCTGCAGATTTTCTATGGTTAGATGGAAAAAGTGCAACAGATTTCTCCATGTACGCTAAACTGTGTGGATGGAGGAATCTCCCACTGGGCCAAGCTTCAGTATCTTGCTAGTCGGCCCCGCTGGCTCTCAACCTAAACAACCTAAACAATGCCTGCACCCAATCAGAATGTTCAGGTATTGTGAGAGCCAGCGGGGCTGACTAGCAAGATATGGAAGCTTGGGCCAGTGGGAGATTCTTCCATCCACACAGTTCAGCATAGATGGAGGAATCTGTTCCACTTTTTCCATCTGACCATAGAAAATCTGCAGATAATCTATAGGTGTATGGCCAGTCTTATGTATGTCTGCTATGCTGGGCCAAGAGGCTCACACCTTCAGCTTGTCATTTTGGACACATTTCAGCTAACTGTTATGCATTATACCACTGTTACTCAAGTACCACATGGCCATACCTGTATTTATTCAAAATCTACATGACTGGTGTGCCAGAGCCTAGGGCAGCTGGGTAAGGGGGGTGTTTGGGGGTAGCAAGGCTGCCAATAGTGGGCTAAAAGCAGCACTATCTTAAAAAGGGGGGTCCTCTCAGGTAGTCTGTAAAGGAGCTTGCAGGTACCCTGTAAGGTAGGCTGTACAGGGCCTCATAATTTCTAATGACGGCCCTGGGCAATTGTGGGCAACAGTTTATGAACCCTCTCAAGATGTGTTTTTGATTTGTATTAATTCAATAATAAATGAACACTTGACATGCATACATTTTACAATTTGCATAGTTTGGAGAAATGTGGCTATGTTTGGGATATTTGATAAAAGCACTCTATTTGCAAAGTTTAATCGTTCTAAAATGTCCCCATGTAAACCCTAGTGTGTTCTATTTTTTATACATTTACTGTATGCTTTTCCTCAGGATGCCTTTGCACAACAAGGATATATAGAATATAAATCCTTACAAAAGAATATAATGAAAAATATATTTCAGATGATTATAGGTATTACAAGTTGTTTGCATATGTTCTGCTCATATGTCATTTGATGCTACATATGTTAAAAATGTATTTCGTGTACAAATACACATCCCATTCTTGTCTTGTACATCCCCTTAATCATTTCCTACTCTTTCATTGGATCTCCCTACTCACGGAGTCTGTGTTATCCTCACACACAGCGTGGGGAGGGGGAGCGAGCAACGCTTTCCTCAGTCACTGCACAGTCACATCCCTCAGGCTGCACATCAGCACATTGCTCTTTCTTAATTCATCTCCCATTGTGGTTTTATTGTCTCTGGAGTGTCAACAATTTCCTATCCTCTGCTTTTTTAGGGGGAGGTGAGAGGGATTTAAAGCCCCGAAGATGGCGACCGGGATGAGCTGGCAGCAGCAACAGCATTATTACGGTGGAGGGGCTTCTGCCAGTGCTGCCAAGTTTGTACCCTCGTCTTCTGGTGTGATGGCACATCAAGCCGGTTTGAACATGGAGTACACTGCAGACCTGCACCTTAAGATGAGCAAAAAGATAGCACAGCTGACCAAGGTAACTGACAGTTGCTGATGGGTCTATGATGTTGGAATGTTTGCTTAGGTTGGCCTTCAAATTGTTTCCTTCTAATATCATACATTGTAATATAATGCTGATCAAGGCATTTCACACTATAAATCAAGATTGTTTGAAATCAGTATGGAAGAGAGCCATTCATAAGTTTGCTGATATCATTGTATGGTTACTTTGGGGAACTTAGATTTACTTATGCAGTAACATGGTAGTGCAGCAATACCTGCTTACATTTGAGCTACACCTTACTGCAATGTTCCTCTTGGTAGATATGCTAACTCTGCAGGTTTAGATATTCAAATACTTTTATAGGTATTCGTTTTTATATTTGTACATAAATTGAATATCATTTTAGTGACGTATCATTTTCGCAGACATGCTTCTCTTCCCTAAAATATCCTACAACTCATATCTGAGTATGAATGATTTTTTTTCTGTTATTCCTATAATCTTAGACAGGTTTTTTGGTTTTTAGTTTTGCTTGAGCACCCGCTATATACCACTGATAATAATTTTGGACCTGTCTTCCACACGTAGAGTTTCTCTTTTATTTACTGTAATCTGTCAATCTACATCTGTTTCCTAATATATGGAAGGTTCCGTGATGGGGGGGGGGGGGGGGGGGGGGGCATCTTCTTTTTTTTTTTTTCAAGAAATGTCTGATAAGTTAATCTTCTTTCCATTTGCATATGCCTGTAACAAAGAATTTCTAAGAGGCACAGCAGCATATGACAAGAAAAGACCAAAAATAGCCAACAAGTATAACATCGCATGCACTACTTAAAATGGTTGATTGTAATGAATTGTGACATATTCATTTTAATAAATGATACTTTTTGCATGGCTGCGGACTGTCATATACTGTAACGCAGTTAAATATTTTAGATGTCATTTGGCAAAATACAAAGTTGCTTTGGAAGTATGATAAAAGAATGACACTCACCAATATACTGGTGGTGTATGCGGAAGTGTTAGTAGGTATGCACCTTCATATGGCTACCAGTACCTGATGTGTGCCTCATGCTGGGCACAACTTGTGGATGTTATCTTTTACACCTGGCTTGCTTGCTGGAATGCAGAGTACACACTGAACTAGTCAGTGCCTGCCTATAGAATTGAGGCATGTACTTGGTCCTTTATATCCGCCGATAAATGACAAGAAGGCTTTTCTAGATTCTGCTTATTTTATTCGACAGCATTGTTTAATGTAATCTACAGCCTGCATTACTGTGGATACATTAATTGGTAAACATTTACACAAAAAGCTTGGCTTGAACTGCACAAAAGGTTGCTCATACAGTATCTCACAAAAGTGAGTACACCCCTCACATTTTTGTAAATATTTTATTATATCTTTTCATGTGACAACACTGAAGAAATGACACTTTGCTACGATGTAAAGTAGTGAGTGTACAGCTTGTATAAAAGTGAAAATTTTCTGCCCCCTCAAAAATAACTCAACACAGAGCCATTAATGGTTTTTGGCAACAAAAGTGAGTACACCCCCCCCAAGTAAAAAAAAAAGCCAAATTGGGCCCAATTAGCCATTTTCTCTCCCCGGTGTCATGTGACTTGTTAGTGTTACAAGGTCTCAGTTGTGAATGGGGAGCAGATGTGTAAATTTGGTTTTATCACTCTCACTCTCTTACTGGTCCCTGGAAGTTCAACATGGCACCTCATGGCAAAGAATTCTCTGAGGATCTGAAAAAAAGAATTGTTGCTCTACAACATAAAGGCTATACGAAGATTGCCAAGACCCTGAAACTGTGCTGCAGCACGGTGGCCAAGACCATACATCGGTTTAACAGGACAGGTTCCACTCAGAACAGGCCTTGCCACGGTCGACCAAAGAAGTTGAGCGTGCATCATATCCAGAGGTTGTCTTTGGGAAATAAACATATGAGTGCTGCCAGCATTGCTGCAGAGGTTGAAAGGGTGGGGGGTCAGCCTGTCAGTGCTCAGACCATATGCTGCATACTGCATCAAATTAGTCTGCATGGCTGTCATCCCAGAAGGAAGCCTCTTCTAAAGATGATGCACAAAGCCCACAAACAGTTTGCTGAAGACAAGCAGACTAAGGATATGGATTACTGGAACTATGTCCTGTGGTCTGAGACCAAGATAAACTTATTTGGTTAGGATGGTGTCAAGCGTGTGTGGCGGCAACCAGGTGAGGAGTACAAAGACAAGTGTGTCTTGCCTACAGTCAAGCATGGTGGTGGGAGTGTCATGGTCTGGGGCTGCATGAGTGCTTCCGGCACTGGGGAGTTACAGTTCATTGAGGGAACCATGAATGCCAACATGTACTGTGACATACTGAAGCAGAGCATGATCCCCTCCCTTCAGGGACTGGGCCCACAGGGCAGTATTCCAACATAAGGACCCCAAACACACCTCCAAGATGACCACTGCCTTGCTAAAGAAGCTGCCGGTAAAAGTGATGGACTGTCCAAGCATGTCGCCTGACCTAAACCCCATTGAGCATCTGTGGGGCATCCTCAAAACGGAAGGTGGAGGAGCACAAGGTCTCTAATATCCTCCAGCTCCGTGATGTCGTCATGGAGGAGTGGAAGAGGACTCCAGTGGCAACCTGTGAAGCTCTGGTGAACTCCATGCCCAAGACGGTTAAGGCAGTGCTGGAAAATAATGGTGGACACACAAAATATTGACATTTTGGGCCCAATTTGGAAAAATTTTCTTAGGGGTGTACTCACTTTTGTTGCCAGTGATTTAGACATTAATGGCTGTGTGAGTTATTTTGAGGGGAAAGCAAATTTACACTGTTATACAAGCTGTACACTAACTACTTTACATTGTAGCAAAGTGTAATTTTTTTCAGTGTTGTCACATGAAAAGATATAATAAAATATTTAGAAAAATGTGAGGTGTGTACTCACTTTTGTGAGATACTGTATGTGTATATTTACATTCGCCAGAAGGGAAATGCTCGCTGAACTGACATCCTCAATGGCATATCAAGTTCAGCTCAAGGCTTTCTAACTCAAATGTACATATCTTGTCAAGTAGATTTTCTGTTATTATAAATAATAATGAGGCAAAACTGTCTTACCCAGGACCATTGCTTGTTTTATGCCTTCAATTTTTTATTCTAAACATCAGAAATTTGAATATAGGATTATATATTTTGGAAGGATAATCAAAATGTGCTATGTTTTTATTTATGTCATTTGTTTTGAGCATTAACTTTCTGACATCATTCTGTCAGATTCTATGACCTAGATATATATCAAGGGTGCTGAGCATTAACACTTATTAGCGGCTATTTGTTTAGGATGGCAGACAAATCCGTAACCTGTGCAATCATGGATAAATCTGGGCCTGAATAGTTTTAATAAAAAGGATTTTGAATATAATGTAGTGACACATAATTGTTATAGCTATTTTATATTTATGTATTTTTTTGACTTAATGTGACATATGGCCATGCATCAGCATGTTAAATTAAACATATGTAGTGTAATTGCAGAACACTAAACCAACATGTTGAATATTATACATTGTGCTACGCAATCTGTAAAGGATGGAGAAAATGAGTTCAATGATTCTTGACCTTTTTACCTCTGCTCTAATGGTTTTCTAGGTTAATGTATTCAAATTGCTGTAAGCAGCTAGATACTTTTTATTAAACATACAGAGATCATTAGAGAATATTACATGTGTTGGGGGCATTTACTTATTTTGGTTAACAGTGCTTAAAGCTGAATTCCAGGAATTCAGCTCATTTGAAAAAATGAGGGTATACTATGAGTGGAGTCCAGCAAGGTGCATGACACTTTCAGGGCTTAATGCTATTTATATTTGACAGCGTTAGGCTTCATGTACATGGGACGTTGTTCAACCTCTCCTGAACTATTTAACTTGACAGCTAGAAACCGGCATCTAAAAACTTTAGTTTTGCGGCGTTTACATACGTTTGCGTTTTGAAAATAAATAAATATATTTTTTGGTTAAAATGAAAAACGCCTGTAAACGAAACGCTGGTAAACGTGAGTTGGCGCTTGAAATGCCTCTAAACACAGCTTCTGAACGCATTTTCTTTGGGTTCAAGAAAAAGCTTCTAAACTCAACTGCCTAGAAACGACTACAAACGACCCTGTGTACATGTATTGATAAGATAACATAGAGGAGAGTTCAGGAGCAGTTGAAAAAATGCCCAACTGCTCCTAAACGTCCGTTTACCAGCAGCAGTGTACATGAGGCCTTATAGTACTTCCGAAAGACAGCGCTGCATCTCAAACAGAATAGTCCGTGTAGCTGCTATGCCCACTCTTTCCTCCCCCCCTGCTCATTCACAGGAGCCTTTTTATTATGTGAACACATTCACAAAATACAAAGGCTTCTCTGAATGCACAGAGCAGGTAAGTATACCATGTTTGTTATTTATAAACAAAAAAACAAGACTTTAATTTCACTTTCAGCTTTAAAGCAACAGAGTTAATATGATGTCTAATTAAACGTTAAAATGTTAAACTATAGCCAGCTTGTAAAAGCTCTTACCTTTTCAGTGGCTCATATCCTAAAATGTCTCCGTCTTGCAGATCTCTAGCTGCTACAGACTATCAACACATCCAGGTGTGCTAAATTCTTGCCTCCCCGCTGCATGATGTTTCTCCTTCTGGCTGGGTTCACACCAGTGCGAATTGGATGTGGTTTTCCCTGCATCCAATTCGCATGTCATGAGATTGTGGCTCTATGGAGCCGGTTTACACAACTCCAGAGCGGCTTTGGTACAAATTGTACAGGAGTCCTGTGTGTCTTCTGGTCCATTTCAGGTCCAAATTCAGCCAAAAATCCGGGCTGAAATCAGATATTAAATGGAGACGCACTGGACCCCTGCTGGGAGCCGCTCCGTTGCTCAGTGTGAACCCAGCCTCTGGTGCAAAAAAATCTTTAATTACATTGGAGATGGAAGGAGGAACCACAGTGCATGGTGGGCGGAGTAGTTATTGAAGACATGGGATGCTAGAAAGTATACAGTATTTGTGTTTCTTTTACAGATTTGGGTTTAGTTTAGACACCAAAATGACAGGGTCACGTTAAAGCTAATTCCAGCCTCAATATATTTTTTTGGGATAGATTATGGAGGGGTTAAAGCGGTTGTATACCCGCTGCTGCTTTTTTTTTTTACATACCTGAAAGGCAAAAGGCATAATGAGCTAGTATGTACCGCATACTAGCTCATTATGAAATACTTACCTTAGAACGAGGCGTCGGTAACTTACCTGGTCCACGCCGAGGGAGATGTCGTCATCTTGCTTCGGTGTGTCTTCCGGGTATCGCCGCTCCAGCGCTGTGAGTGGCTGGAGCGGCGATGTCGTCACTCCTGCACGCCGGCAAGGTCCGGCGGCTGCTGGGCTTTAGCCGAGAATCCCCGCTGCGCATGCGCCGCTGCAGTCAGCGGCTCATTGCGAGGGGAATATCTCCTAAACCGTACAGGTTTAGGAGATATTCTTTTTACCTACAGGTAAGCCTTATTATAGGCTTACCTGTAGGTAAAAGTTAAAAAACAGGGTATACAACCGCTTTAAAACATCTGTAAAGTAAAACCGTTGCCTGCATCCCCACTTAAGCTGTTCACACTGGTGCACTGTGTTATGGGCGCAGCACGATTGTACGTACGTTTTACTCACATTTTCAGAAGCATTGACATCGACTTCTATCAGACTGCGCATTTTCTAAAAGTGCTTCAAAGATGCCGCATGCAGGATGTTGACGCGTCTTCATAGTAGTCAATGGGAACATGCCTAACAACGCATGTAAAACATTAAAACAATCGCGCTACACCCAAAACACAGCGCACCAGTGTAAACTCGGCCTTAAGCAAGGATCCCCTTACTTCCTCTTTTAACTTGGCATCAGTAATGGAAGTAACGGGAAGTAATGGGAATGCAAAGACCATAATAAAACTTGTAATTTGGGTATAGTTTCTCTCGTGTTTTTTTTTCTGAATGATAGGTGCAAGACAATCAGAACATGTACAGGAATAAAAGCCTAGTTGAACCCCCAATCTAGCCAGTAGCTGCAGAGTGGGATCCTTGCTCTCTGTTGGGAAGCATTGTTTGCTTTTGCACAGATCCAACATGCCCCCGCTGATTCAAAACTCTCCAGTCATTGGAGAGCATGAGCTTTGCTGACTGCAGAGCTATAGGTTTTACTCTGTAGGGAATGTGTCAGACCTCTGCAAAGGGTCCATCTGCTTCCATGCAGAGGGAAAACATCCTACTCTAAAGCTGCTGGCAGGGGACAGGCTTTCCTACTCAGGTTGTCACCAAAATGGTAAAGCCTCATGCAAACTGACTCCTAGGACCATACAATGCAAAATTGGAGTGTATTTCCCAACCCAGAAGCCACAGGTTTAATTTTGAGCTATCCATAGAAATCAATGGCTGTACTTGTGTAAACACATGCATGTGAATATACGTACATCCTTGAGCACAGACAGTCTGCATCCAGGGGCATACATCAGTACCTGTACGCATGCACTGTATATTATTTAATCTGTATTTACCAGCTACACCCAACATCTGTGCCTTCTGGGCACAGGATTCTGCATGGGCAGGCAAGCTGTATAGCCCGCAAGTTCATGTGAATGAATCTACAAAGTTAATAACACAGGCACTGAACTCTCAGCTTTTTTCTAATGACTTCACAATAAGATAGAACTAAAGGCAATTTTTTTTTCATTTAGGATAGAGTAAGGGAGGGTTATAATCCCTGCAGATTTTTTTTGGTGCCATCTGTGTCACATTGGGGAAATTCTCTTTACTTCCTTTCCCATAGTCAAAACAGGAAGTGATATGAAATCCCTACAAAGTCAAAAAATCCCTGGTTGTCACCAGAACTAGTGTTTCAGTTGGAAGATTTCCCCTCTGTTACTGAACTGGGGGGGGTAACCCAAAATTTGGGATAGATATTCTTTCACTTTTGATGATTCCAGGAAAAATGACAAATAGACAGGGAGAATCTCCCAAATAGGGTCACAGACAGCAATAAAAGCCTGACAGGGGTGCTTTGATTTATCTTTATACTGTATATATGCATTGGGGTACCTTTCAAATGCCAACACAATGCACATACACTACGTGTGAAGGAAGCCTTAAAGCTGAATTCCGACAATTTAAAAAAAAATTTTTTTAAAGTCAGCAGCTACAAAAAGTGTAGCTGCTGACTTTTAATAATCAGACACTCACCTGTCCCACGGTCCAGCGATGCGGGTGTAAAAAAAACCCCTCCTCTCCATGGCGATGGCATTCTTACTGTGGGCGCCCGGTTGTGGCTTCACAGCCGGGCACACACTGCGCATGTGCGAGCCGTGCTGCACGCTGTGAATGGCTGGGCAATCTTCTAGGACCTATGACGTGTACCAGAAGATTGCAGGCAGGGAGGGGGGGAGAGGTGATCTTCCTTCCAGAGCCCCGGGAGGAAGTGGGAGATGGATGCCTCTAAAGACTGATCAGGAATGTTTGATCTGTCAGTTCTCAGTGTATAGGCGACGGACAGTTGCAGCATCAGATCGATGCTGCATCCACCTAGGTGAGTATACTTTATTTTTTTGGGAAACCCCATACTATTAATATTAGTTGACAATCCTTTATATTCGTTGTCACAGTAGACCAAGATGGTCCAGAATTAGAACGTAGTTTTAAAATATTTTAAAAATTCTATTTTTAAAAGCAAATTAAAAAGAATTGTTACAAATTACATTTCATAGAAGGTAACATTTGCAATGTTTTTTGCTGCAAACGAAGTCAGAAGATATGATCTGATAGAATTTGACACTGTTTGCTCTTCTATAATTACAAGGATATTGTTGCTGTTCCGTTGATAGGCATATGATTGGCCATTGTTCCAATTAAATTAGACCTCAAGAGCAGTGTTTAGCAGGTTGGCAAATCTCATAACAATTTCACTAGAGGGAAATGTATGTATGCTACTTAGGTATCCACAGATATCAATGTTATAAAATATGACTTACTTTCAACGTGCCAATTTGTTTAATGAGCATACCAGGGAAAGGAGGAAACACTAACTTTTGTCTGTAAAGCAAAATTTCATGTATGGGTTAGAAATGTTTATTTAAGAATTACTGGAAATGTCATCTCCAGCTACAGCTTTTAGAATTCATCAGCAGAGTGACTGACTCAGGGAATTAATCCAGCTGCCATTACAGGGTCAAAAAGCATGCAATTGGCAGCTGCTTCAGTAGGGCTTTGCTTGTCTTTCCATGGATCACCTGTATCAGTATTTGGAAGAAAAGATCACAATTCATGGACAGTGGGTTTTTTTTCTCTATATTTTACCAACTTCTATAGGTGTGCGCAGCCTATTGAATTAGGGCGTGCATGCCAAAACTCAAACACACAGAC
The DNA here is from genome assembly GCA_029206835.1 of Rana muscosa. Taxonomy (NCBI): domain Eukaryota; kingdom Metazoa; phylum Chordata; class Amphibia; order Anura; family Ranidae; genus Rana; species Rana muscosa. The sequence goes on from CM055122.1 coordinate 482,311,621, forward strand.
ACACACACTTGTCAACGTAAAACACTTTTTTTTTTAACGTATTAAAACATTTAATTGAATTACCTATTAACATAAACAAAGCTAGGCAGGTAAAAAAGGTCAGATGTTGGAGCGATAATACCTGCCATTGCATCTGCATGAACTTAACTACTTGCCTACCGGGCCAATTCTGACACTTCTCTTCTACGTGTAAAAATCATAATTTTTTCTTGCTAGAAAATTACTCAGAAACCCCAAACATTATATATGTTTTTTGTTTGTTTTTTAACAGAGACCCTAGGGAATACAATGGTGGTCATTGCACGTTATTTGCGCAGCAGTTTTTCAAACGCGTTTTAAAAAAACTGTTTCACGCATTCAAAAACAAAACAGTAAAGTTAGCCCAATTGATGATGTTACACCGAGTAAATAGATAACTAACATGTCATGCTTTAAAATTGTGCACACTTGTGGAATGGCGTCAAACTTCGGTACTTCAAAATCCCCATAGGCGACACTTTACATTTTTTAACAGGTTACCTGTTTAGAGTTACAGAGGAGGTCTAGGGCTAGAATTATTGCTGTCCCTCTAATGTTCACGGCGATACCTAACATGTGTGGTTTGAACGCCGTTTACATATGCGGGCACAACCTACGTATGCGTTGGCTTCTGTGAGCGGGGACGGGGGCGCTTTACACTTTTTTTTTATTTTGATGCTTTTTCTTAAATTTATTTTTTTGGATCACTTTTATTCCTATTACAAGGAATTTAAACATTCCTTGTAATAGGAATATGGCATGACAGGTCCTCTTTACAGTGAGATCTGGGGTCTATAAGTTCCCAGATCTCACCTCTAGGCTGGAAAGCCTGATAAAAAAAAAAAAAAAAAAGACCTCAGCTTCCCAGGCAAGGCAGGGGCATTTTTTCAAATGCAGAGGCCGGGCGTGACGTCATAACATTGCGCCCGGCCTACGAACGATCATAGAGACTTCGAGGATCACGGAAATCTCTATTGCCAACATCCGGCGCTGGTCGGTTCCTTCTTCGGGTCACCGATTGCATGGGTAAGTCGGTAAAAGCATCAGAGGGCGGCAGGAGGGGGTGGGTCCCCTCCCGCCACTTGTAAGAATGATCAGGCGGCTGGACAGCCACTATAATCATTCTTACGGTGAAGGGAATCGCCGGCTCTAAAAGAAGATATCTGAATGATGCCTGTAACTGCAGGCATCATTCAGATATCCCCACTCAAAGTCTGAAACGTCATATGACGATTTAGGGTGTGCCCCCCAAATCTTTGTTTATCTTTGTCATATGATGTTGGGCAGGAAGTGGTTAAATTTAGTTTGGAACAACTTGGGAGGGAAAATGGGGGTAAAGGATCAGGGATCCACACCCCATTATCATTTTCTTACCTCTTTGCAGAAGTCTCATGATACTGCTTGGGGTATAGTCATGTGAGCTCCTGTTAGGCATCGTGATTGTAAAGCCAATGCCACTCTCCCTTGCAGCACTCTGCCATTCGGAGAAGAGATCTTTTTGATCACCCCACAGCTGCATTATCTCCCTGCCTGCAGGTTAAGGCCCCTTTCACACTGGGGCGGTTTGCAGGCGCTATTACGCTGCAAACCGACCCTAAACAGCAGCTGCTGTTTCTCCACACTGGAGCAGTGCCCTAGCAGGATCGCTCCAAAAGTCCTGCTAGCAGCATCTTTGGAGCGGTGAGAGGAGCAATGGGAAACCGCGGCTATACCGTCGAAATTCGCCTCTGCAGAGGCGCATTGCGGGCGGTATTAACCCTTTTTCGGCCGCTAGCGGGGGTTAAAACTGCAGCGCTAGCGGCTGAAGAACGCTGCAATTCCGACAGTAAAGCCCCTAAAAATAGCGACGCTATGCCGTCAGCGCACCTCCCGCCCCAGTGTGAAAGGGGCCTCAGAGTGAAAGAGAAGTGCTTCCACGCTTCTTATGGCAGAGCTGCTCAGTGGAAGATCTTTCCTATTTCCCCGCTGGCACAGTGTAAGCGAAGTTCAGAAGCACTTCTCTTATGGCAGAACCGGTCAGAGCGAGATCTTTCTCATCTCTGCGCTGACACACATGGCAGTAATCGGAGGCGCAGCTTGAAACTTGTGGGCCGTGATGCAAAAGTTGACCTGGGGCCCCTGCTACCCACCCGCTGTTTAAACCACAAACCAAGATACTCCCACCATGCGCCAAGATATTCTAAGTGGATAAAGAGTTATTTCTAGGGCTGCAACTAACGATTATTTTCATAAGCGATTAGTTGGCCGATTATTGTTTTGATTGGTTAATAATCCTAAAAGTGTGGTGTATAATTTAGTTAATATGTAAAGTTAAAAAAAGGCAATTTGTTCTTAAATATCTATATGCAGTGGTAAATATAAATAACCAACTATATGGTTAGATAGCAAAATCTCTAATCCACTCAGAGAATAACAGACAGAGATATACTGTATATACTATTAGAGGTTGAATCTGGTAAATATCATCAGACTCAGAGATCACATTTTTTTTATTTTTAACCAGTTGTCCACCGCCCGCCGTCATTTGACGGCGGGAAGAAGACTCTTGTTCTGGGCGGACGTCATATGACGTTGCGCCTTCCCAAGCCACTAGGGGGCGCGCGCGCGTGCCTGCCGCGTCACTGGGGACCCGATGCGAGTGCCCAGTAACTGAGCAGGACCGTGAATCTCTGTGTGTAAACACAGAGATCCATTGCCTGTCAGGGAGAGGAGACCGATGGTGTGTCCCTTGTTTTACCAAAAATATGTAGAAGAATACGTATCGGCCTAAACTGAGGACATTTTTTAAAATAAAAAAAATTATATTTATTATAGCAAAGAGTAAAAAATATTGTGTTTTTTTCAATCTTGTCCCTCTTCTTTTGTTTATAGCGCAAAAAATAAAAACTGCAGAGGTAATCAAATGCCACCAAAAGAAAGCTCTATTTGTGGGGAAAAAATTATAAAAATATAATTTGGGTACAGTGTTGCATGACCGCGCAATTGTCATTCAAAGTGTGACAGCCCTGAAAGCTGAAAAATGGCTTGGGCAAGAAGGGGGTGAAAATGCCCTGTATTGAAGTGGTTAAAGAAAAAAAAGTTTAAGACTGTTTTGCAGACTTTCAAACAGAACTGTAACATAATATATGCTGGCCATACAAAAACAATGTCTTCCTTAAAAAAAGTCATTTTAAGAACGTTTGTTCGATTTATTTTTTTAATGATTGGGCTTAAATCGACGTTCGTTTTCAACCATAGTGACGAGAAAATTTTGAAATAAAGTAATTTTAGACAGTGTAAATGGTTTTCGTTCAGAAATTACATTAATTTTAAAACAATGTTAAAAGCGAGTGAAAATTTCAAACCACATTCTTTCATTCAGCGTTGATTTTTGCGCACGTGATTTTGCTGGGTTTTGCGTTTTTTTGCTTTTTTTTATTTTTATTTATTTAATGCTTTTTTTTAGCCAATTTGTTGTTGGGCAGATTAAAAACCTCAAATTGCTGCAAAAACGCACTAAATGCTGTTCTGCAGCTTCTCCATTGAAGTATATTGAACCAAAAAACACAGTTTTGCGTTGAAAAAAGTCCTTGACCCTTACCAAATACGCAGCAGCTGAAAAAAGCATAGATGTGAACGTGTCCCATAGGAAACCATGTTAAAAGAGCTGCACTGTTTCTGCAAAAAGCACCAAAAAACACATAGATGTGAACCAGGCCTAAGATGTTTAGTAGCAGCAGCATGCTTTTTTTTTTGTATCGCCTGTCATAATGGGGTTAAAAAAACTAAAATTAGCCCTTTTATAATACAAAAAGGGCAAATAACTGCCACTATGAGGGGTACATTTTTATTTTATTTTTACTGTGGAACAGTGAAAATAATAATATATATTATATATATATATATATATATATATATATATATATATATATATATAATATTACACCCAGAAGTAGGATATATGGGCATTTTAACTAGGAGTCAGACATGAAGCTACAGGTCCTTCTCAAAAAATTAGCATATTGTGATAAAGTTCATTATTTTCTGTAATGTACTGATAAACATTAGACTTTCATATATTTTAGATTCATTACACACAACTGAAGTAGTTCAAGCCTTTTCTTGTTTCAATATTGATGATTTTGGCATACAGCTCATGACAACCCAAAATTCCTATCTCAAAAAATTAGCATATCATGAAAAGGTTCTCTAAACGAGCTATTAACCTAATCATCTGAATCAACTAATTAACTCTAAACACCTGCAAAAGATTCCTGAGGCTTTTAAAAACTCCCAGCCTGGTTCATTACTCAAAACCGCAATCATGGGTAAGACTTCCGACCTGACTGCTGTCCAGAAGGCCATCATTGACACCCTCAAGCAAGAGGGTAAGACACAGAAAGAAATTTCTGAACGAATAGGCTGTTCCCAGAGTGCTGTATCAAGGCACCTCAGTGGGAAGTCTGTGGGAAGGAAAAAGTGTGGCAGAAAACGCTGCACAACGAGAAGAGGTGACCGGACCCTGAAGAAGATTGTGGAGAAGGACCGATTCCAGACCTTGGAGGACCTGCGGAAGCAGTGGACTGAGTCTGGAGTAGAAACATCCAGAGCCACCGTGAACAGGCGTGTGCAGGAAATGGGCTACAGGTGCCGCATTCCCCAGGTCAAGCCACTTTTGAACCAGAAACAGCGGCAGAAGCGCCTGACCTGAGCTACAGAGAAGCAGCACTGGACTGTTGCTCAGTGGTCCAAAGTACTTTTTTCGGATGAAAGCAAATTTTGCATGTCATTTGGAAATCAAGGTGCCAGAGTCTGGAGGAAGACTGGGGAGAGGGAAATGCCAAAATGCCTGAAGTCCAGTGTCAAGTACCCACAGTCAGTGATGGTCTGGGGTGCCATGTCAGCTGCTGGTGTTGGTCCACTGTGTTTTATCAAGGGCAGGGTCAATGCAGCTAGCTATCAGGAGATTTTGGAGCACTTCATGCTTCCATCTGCTGAAAAGCTTTATGGATATGAAGATTTCATTTTTCAGCACGACCTGGCACCTGCTCACAGTGCCAAAACCACTGGTAAATGGTTTACTGACCATGGTATTACTGTGCTCAATTGGCCTGCCAACTCTCCTGACCTGAACCCCATAGAGAATCTGTGGGATATTGGGAAGAGAAAGTTGAGAGACGCAAGACCCAACACTCTGGATGAGCTTAAGGCCGCTATCGAAGCATCCTGGGCCTCCATAACACCTCAGCAGTGCCACAGGCTGGTTGCCTCCATGCCACGCCGCATTGAAGCAGTCATTTCTGCAAAAGGATTCCCGACCAAGTATTGAGTGCATAACTGAACATAATTATTTGAAGGTTGACTTTTTTTGTATTAAAAACACTTTTCTTTTATTGGTCGGATGAAATATGCTAATTTTTTGAGATAGGAATTTTGGGTTGTCATGAGCTGTATGCCAAAATCATCAATATTAAAACAAGAAAAGGCTTGAACTACTTCAGTTGTGTGTAATGAATCTAAAATATATGAAAGTCTAATGTTTATCAGTACATTACAGAAAATAATGAACTTTATCACAATATGCTAATTTTTTGAGAAGGACCTGTATATGAAGAGGGGAATGGAGATATAAATCTTTTATATTAAAGTGGTACTAAAATCTTAGACTTTTTTTTTTTCATGGATATAATCATTTTAAATATAATGCACAATACTGGTAAAAGTATACTGTAATTGTAATGCCTTATATTACCTCTAGTCTATCAGCCTCAACCTTCTCTGGGTTCAGATGCTGATCTTCCCTGAGTCTTGTTTTTTTTTTTTTTTTTTTTAGTTAAAAACAACAAACATGTTGTACTTGCCTGTTCTGTGTAATGGTTTTGCACAGAGCAGCCTGGATCCTCCTCTTCTGGGGTCCCCCGCCGACACTTCTCGCTCCTCCTGCCTTCAGAGTGCCCCAATAGCAAGCTGCAAAGTATAGTATAGAGTGCCCCTATAGAAAGGTAAGAAAAAATTCTAACTTTAGAACCACTCACTTCCTGCCCAGGAGTACATGTCCCACGAGGCATTGTTACTCACACATTCACAAGTTCTCAGGCACTTACTGACATGTATGGACAGTATACTGAGCTGTATGTGTGCTGCACTTTAATTCCTGATATGTAAACAAATAATGCATTCTGTATGCAGGCCAACTAATCGGTTGGCCGATTAATCGATTAGTCGTTTCGACCCTAGTTATTTCAGATCTTTATTTACATAGTGAGAGGGTAGTTCAAAAGATTTTGGAGAAACTGTCCATGTTTTTACATAATAAATAAATAAAACTCATTCTCATGGGTGCTGTGGCATGTACATTGGGAACCAGATTTTTTCCTTATGTGACTGAAGCTGTGTGCAGGTAACCTATGTTACGCTATGGGGGCGCAGCAGCAACTTCGAAAACAGCTGCAGGTCCTAACTTAAAGGGGTTGTAAAGGTTCGCTTTTTATTTCTAAATAGGTTCCTTTAAGCTCGTGCATTGTTGGTTCACTTACCTTTTCCTTTGATTTCCCTTCTAAATGTTCTTTTTCTTTGTCTGAATTTCTCACTTCCTGTTTCTCCTCACTAAACTTCACACCATCATCCGAGTGGTGTTGAGTCACCCTGAACAGCTTACTGAGGAGGAACAGGAAGTGAGAAATTCAGACAAAGAAAAAAATATTTAGAAGGGAAATCTAAGGAAAAGGTAAGTGAACCAACAATGCACTAGCTTAAAGTGGAGGTCCACCCTGAAAAAATCTTCACACTAAAAATTCTAAAAAAATAAAATAAAAATTAATAGAAATGTAGCGATACCTCCAACTAAGAAGGCCGCAGCTTTAGTTGGGCCCTGAAGACAGCTCCGCCAACCCCCGGCAATATGCTCAACCCCCTACTGGCACAGCTAGTAAGGGGAGATAGGACCGCGTGACCGCAACTCTAGGTGACGCAGTCCTATGGCAAACACACACAGTGATATACTTTAAAACTTCTATTAAAGTAAGTGAAACTGACACCAATGTACTTGACCCAGATAGTTTACTGAGGCTAATGGGCAAGTAATAAACAACAGTATAACAAGTTGCAGATCCCTGCAATAAACAGTAATAAAGATAAACAGAGTAATCAGAATAATTAAGTATTGCTATGCAACTCTAGCGCTGCCCTTTTACAGCTACTTCCCCTCATGGGTAGACTAACACCCAGCAATGTCTACCTATGCAGTCAGGCCTGACTGATCTAAATGGAAGTTCAGTGAAACAATATTCGCTAGCAATCTTTTCGGTGGTGCACTTGAAGAACAACTTTGTAATCCCAACGAATAGTAAAGATAAAGTGTCTGTCTTTAAACAGCTCTCACCACCCGGACAAGTCCAAGTCCGTGTCCTCCATCGATTCGTCTAGGAACAGGAATCCACCGACATCCAAGTCTTCAATCCTTCTGGTGTACTGCAGCAAGGATGAGAAGATGTCTCTAAGGTTCTGCTAGGCTGGCAGAGGGCTCTTTGGAAAGGAGCACAAGGCCCAGGCTTCAGGCCTTGTGCACACAGCAGTTCAGCACAGAGATCCTCTTGCTAGGAGAGGGGGTGTCCAAAGAGACCGAACAAACTCCACCTCCCCTTTATAAAGTCTGCCCCAGCAGTCTCTGTTCCGGAGCAATGTACCCTGGGTGCTGCAAGATGTACTGGGAGATGTAGTCTCTCTCTCTCCTCTGCTTTCACTTCCAGTAATGTCTCTTTACTTCCTCCCGACTCACCTCTCACCTGGAACTTCTTGTCTCTCTGCATTAAAGGGGAACACCCCGCTACACACTCCCCCCACTTGAACTCTTTGGTCCCCAAAGACATCTAACATTTTTAGATCTGCAAAACATTTTAGATTCAATGCGGTTGCATAGGATTGACAGAGGAGCCTCCCACCAATCATCATAGGATGGGGAGCTGTCCTGTCTACAGGTCGCTTCAGTGGGGGCGACCTGTCTAACTGTGCCAGAGAGTGAGCTGGGGTTGCCCTCCACTAAATGGACAGTGGAAGGATCCGGATTCTCAGCATTCCTTCTAGCAGTGACTACAGAGTCTTTCGAACTGTTCCCCATTTGTGGGTAGGTCAGCTTCTTAGGAGGCCGGATGACTCTTCGAGCCCTTTGCTCTCTTGGGATTTCTGGCTCTGGCGCCTCAGGCTCCTCTTCCTCTGAACAACCATCCTGGGCATCTTCCCAGTATTCTGCTGAAGGACTAGAAGGGATGAACTCTGTGGCTTCTGGGTTCAGTGTTCCATCATGAGTGTCTTCAGTGGCTGGAAGATCAATATTAGAAGTTTCTGGAGTTGGGGAAGGCCACAGCCAATCAAGTTCTCCTTCTTCATTTTCACTAAGTTGAGAGGCCTCTCCATCTTCAGCTCGGGAGGTCTGCGACCGAGTGTTCGGCCTAGGAGTATCCAGAATAGAGGCGGGTTCAGGGGAGTCTCCCGCAGGAGGTATTCTAACTGCCTCAGCAAGTGGGAGCAGGTGATTCCGATGCCACGTCTTCAGTGGGCCTACCTTTCCTTCTGGTTTCAACTTATAGACAGGTAGGCCCGGCAACTTCCTACAGATGACATAAGGTTCAAATCTCCATCTGTCTGCAAGTTTGTGCTTCCCAGGGATCCCCAGGTTGCGTAACAGCACTCGATCCCCAGGCTGTAGGTCTTGCACCCGGACCTTCAAGTCAAAGTTCCTCTTATTTCTAGCCCCCCTTTGGTCGGAAGCTGCTTGAGCTTGCTCATAAGCTACTTTCAGGCTTTGTCTGAGCCTGTCCACGTACCCTTTGTGGGATGTGACTGAGGAATGGTCCAGAGAGGTGCCAAAGGCCAGGTCCACAGGTAGTCTCGCCTCTCTCCCAAACATGAGTCGATATGGGGAGTAGCCTGTAGCATCACTGATGGTGCAGTTGTAAGCATGTACTGTGGCTGCTATGTGTTTGCTCCAATGTTGCTTTTTTCTCACTTTCCAGAGTCCCCAACATGTTGAGCAAGGTTCGGTTGAACCTTTCCGGCTGAGCATCTCCCTGTGGATGGTAAGGTGTAGTTCAAGTCTTTTTGATTCCCAAAGAATCCAGGAGCTTCCGGATCAGTTTACTCTCGAAGTCCCTCCCTTGATCTGAATGGAGTCGCTGTGGCAGCCCATAATGGACAAAGTACTTCTCCATAAGTACCTTGGCTACGGTGGAGGCCTTCTGGTCTTTGGTCGGGAAAGCCTGGGCATACCGGGTGAAATGGTCGGTTATCACCAGAACATTTCCTAGTCCACTCAGGTCGGGTTCGAGGCAGAGAAAATCAATGCATACCAGATCCATTGGGCCTTGACTTTGTAGATGGCCCATTGGGGCAGCTTGATGGGGCAAAGTCTTCCTCTGGATGCATCGGGCACATGAGTGGCAGTACTCCTCTACCTCTGCCCTCATGCAGGGCCAATAGAACCGACTTCTGAGAAGTTGAAAGGTCCTTTCAGCCCCTAGGTGGCCATGATTGTCATGCAGGGCAATCAGAACAGTCTCCCGATGTTTCTCTGGGAGGAATAGCTGCCACTTATCTTCTGAGTCATCAGAGGGGCCCCTTCGGTAGACCACTTCCTGATGTAACTGCAACCTATCCCACTCCTTCCTCAGCAGGCGAGCTTCTTTTGAAGGTTGACGCATGAGTCTGTTTGGTCCTGGAGGCCTTGGAGAATCAGGATCCAATCTCCCCATGGGGTCTTCCAATTGGTCACACCTCAATTCCTTCTTGGACAGTCTTGGTAGGTTGTCCTCTTCCAATTGAGCTACTCCACAGTAGTGTTTGGGGACTCCCACCATGGTAACTCCTATTTCCTCTGCTCTGGAGCCTCCTCGGGCTTGGAATTCAGCTCCTTGACAAAGGGCCCGCACCCCGTCCGGTGCCACTTGGGCCCAATCTTCTATTTCAATGGTGGGGGAATGAGATCTCCTGGACAGAGCGTCTGCGTCTCGATTCCCCACTCCTGGTCTATACTTAAGGCTGAAGTTGAATCCAGACAGTGCGGCCAGCCACCTGTGTCCAGTGGCGTCCAGCTTGGCCGTGGTGAACAGGTAGGTAAGGGGGTTGTTGTCGGTCTTCACAGTGAACTCCGCTCCATACAGGTAGTCTTTGAGCTTGTCTACTACCGCCCACTTGAGGGCCAGGAACTCCAGCTTGTGAGTGGGGTAGTTCTTCTCAGAGGGCGTCAGGCTCCTACTCACGTAGGCAACAGGCCGCAGTTGCCCTTCGTGTTCTTGGTAAAGTACTCCTCCCAGACCGTCATGACTAGCATCCACGTGCAGTTCATAGGGTTTGGTTGGGTCTGCGTAGGCCAAGACCGGGGCAGTGGTTAGGCTCTCCTTTAATGCCTGGAAGGCCTCTTCACACTTCTGGTTCCACTGATCTCTGACTGACTCTCCCGGCTTCCTGGGCCCTGAGTCGTCCTCTTCCCCCTCGGTCTTGAGTAGTTCATTCAATGGTCTAGCAATTCGGGCGAATCCTTCCACAAACCTCCTGTAATAGGAGCAGAACCCCAAGAAGGATCTGAGTTCTGTTACTGTGGTGGGTCGTGGCCAGGAGGTAACTGCCTCCAATTTCTCAGGGTCTGTGGCCACCCCCTCATCAGACACTATGTGCCCCAGATAGTTCACAGAAGACTGGTAGAACCGACACTTCTCAGGCGAAAGCTTGAGTCCTTCCTCACTCAGTCTTCTCAACACTTTTTCCAGCCTCTCTTCGTGTTCTTCCAAGGTTCTCCCAAAGACAATGACATCGTCCAGGTATACAAGGACTTCAATAACGTTCATGTCTCCTACAGTCTTCTCCATGAGACGTTGGAAAGTAGCTGGGGCTCCAGACAGACCTTGGGGCATCCGATTGAATTCAAAGAACCCCACTGGGGTTATGAAAGCTGTCTTCTCCTTGTCTTCTGGATGCATAGGGATCTGATAGTACCCGCTCTTGAGGTCCATAACGCTGAACCATTTGGCTCCAGACAAGCTCTGTAGGGCATCCTCTATCCTCGGAGTGGCGTATTGGTCGGGGATGGTTTTCCTGTTGAGAGTCCTGTAGTCTATACAGAGCCTCAATGACCCATTCTTCTTTCTGACCACCACTATGGGAGAGGCATAGGGGCTCCTGGACTCCCGTATCACACCAGTCCTCTTGAGTTCTGCAAGTTGTTCCCTTAGATCCTCCAGATCTGCTAGGGGGACCCGCCTGACTCTCTCTCGGAAGGGCTTGTCTTCCTGGAGGCGGATCCGATGGGTGGCACTCCTTGCACACCCCACATCGAACTCATCTCTGGAGAATATCTTCTCCCATCTAGTCAACTGGGCCTTGGCTCTCTCTTTCCAAACCCTGGATAGATTCAAGTTCTCCATGGACAGCTTCTCCCAAAGATCTCCTCTTTCACCCGTCCCCTTTACTTCTGACAGGGTAACCGGGGCAGCAGGGCTCACCTGGCCCAGCAGCATTCTGGCAGGGATTTCCATGGGGCCTCTGGTAGTGTTTCTAACACTCACTGGAACTCTACAATGGGCCTTCTTCAGAACCTTCAGCGGAATCACTTCTGGTATCACTTCCAGACCTGAGGACTCTCCTTTTGGGTTGGACTCCAGCACGACAAAGGGTCCAGGTTGCTCCCAAGTAAGCTTCACAGTGGCTCTGAGACAGGTTACTTCGCCAGGCTGCAACACTACCCCTCCTCTTCCAAGTCTCCACACCTTCCCTATCCCCTCCACCGGGGTCTTCTGCTCTAGGACCAGCCTTTGGTAAGCCGTCCTCAGCATGGGATGGATCTTGGTGGCTGCTTGCCCCTTTACTTCTACTAAAGGGGTCAAGAGTCTTCGGACCAGGTCCGTGTTCGTCCCTATTATAAGGGAGCTCTTGTTGGCTCCTGGCGGCCGAGGGCACACAACTGCCAGGGTGTCAAACACTTCGGCCTTCCCAGCCACAGATGGGTCAAAGGTCATCCGGATGGGCAGATAGCCATCATAGGGGAAGCTCTGGGTCCCAATTCCCCATATTTCCAGCTCCTCTATGTTCTGGATGGGCAGATGACTCAAGTGCTTATCGTAGAAATCCCGGTATAGTAGGGTCACTTGTGCCCCAGTATCCAAGATGGCTCTGGTGTAGACTCCCTCCACTTGAATGGGCACTACAGGAGATGGGCCTACCAGCTTCTCCGGATATGGCCTGGCAGGAGTCACCTTCTTCTGGTCCTTTCCCTTCGGACTCTCTCTCGTCCATCTCCCTTTTGACTTTAGTCTTTCTTGGGCCTGGTATGCATCGATTTCCCTCCTTTTAATGGGCGTACAGACCTGCTGAGGGATATTATAGTTTTTCTTAGGTGTGCATTCCCTTTGGGGAATGCTGTGCCTCTTCTGAGGGGTCTGGCCCTCTCTCTTTGGGGTGTACCCCTGCTGAGGGATACTATAGTTCCTCTGAGGAGTTTTGTCTTTTCTCTTCCTTAGCTTCTCATTCAGTTTGGAACTCACTGAAAATGATGGGCACCCGGTCGGCTCCTTCACCGGGGCCCGCTGAAGTTTCCCGTCAGCTGTTTGGACTTTTCCTCAACTACCAGGCTTGGGCATACTCGCCTGAGATGTCCTTTTCCTCCACATTTGAAGCAGGCTCTCTGTATTGGTTTCATAGAGCGGTTAGTGGTAGGGGTCTTTGGTGCCATGAGTGGTGAGACCTCTTCTGTCTGGGGTTTCACCAGACGAGTCATCAACATCGTCATCATCTCTAGTATTTCTTTCTGGGTCTGGAACAGCTCCTCCAGATCTGTCTGACTTGTGGGGAAGTGGTGAATAGGTGAAGACCATGATCCTTGTTCAGTGCTTGCTGCCAGTACACTAAGCTCCCGAGTGTCTGAAGGGACATCTATCTGTTGTACTTTGGCACTTGTAGTGCTAGGAGATTGAAGTTTCCTCTGTTTTTGGTCCTTCTCAATCTCCATCTTATCTGCTTCATTCATTTTCTCAATGAGGACCTCATCCGGAGTTGAGGGATCTTCCAAATGCTGCTTCAGCTGTAGCTTGATGTAGTCACTCCTCAATCCCGTAGTCACAGATCTCCGGAATTTCTTTTGGACTAGCTCGACTCCAAAATGCTCCCCATTTCCTTCTTCCTTGGATGTGGACAACAGGCGGTCCTTGAGCTCAATGGCCCGGAATAGGAAGTTCTGAGGAGTCTCTCCACTCTCCTGGGTCATATTTATCAGTCGATGAAATAACTCAGCAGCATCTTCCTCCTCATAGTAGCTTTTCAGTATCCTCTTTAGCTGGTTCAGGGTCAATCCACCCTTCCTCTCTAACATGCCCCTGACACTTGAACCTGGGCTGATGGCATGGATTACAGCCTCTCTAATTTCAGATTCCTGATATCCTTTCTGTAACCCCAACTCTATTTGGTGTAGGAGGTTGGTGTAGGACAGTTTGTCCTTCTGCCCTCTTTCTCCTATCTGGCCATCAATGCGGAAATCCTTCCGGATGGTTACTTCCTGCAGGCGACCCTGAGCTCGTTTCTTCGGTACCTTCCCAGGTTTGGGCTTTATCTGACCATCTTTCTGATCCTCAGGAGCGACACGTAACTCCTTAATGCGTTCAGCTATCATACTGGAAGTCTCCTGAAACCTCTCTTGTATGTCACGGTACTGTCGTTTCAGATCAATCAGCTGTTGCTCTGCCTGCGATTTAACAGCAGCCCCTGCTATGTTGTCCAAGGGTTCTAACTGCTTCTGACTGGGATGTGTCAGGTGGAACAATTTTATACTGGCACTGTGGAAGTTTTCAGGGACAACCTGTCCCCACTCTATCAGTGCATAGGTGCAGTTGGTCCTTGAGTCTGGTCTCATTGCGACCACGTAAGCCTTTCTATCCGGGGACAATATTTGTACCACCTCTTTAATTTGTTTCTCTCTCCAGTCACTCCCTGGAAGTTCAATGGCCACGCTCGCTTCTGAGCGTGTCCCTTCTGCTTCGCACCATTGGACTACTTTGATGGGGTCCATGCCGGCACTTCTGGCGTTCACCTGCTGTATCAGGATCCCGGACGAGCCCCCACGTGTAGCGATACCTCCAACTAAGAAGGCCGCAGCTTTAGTTGGGCCCTGAAGACAGCTCCGCCAACCCCCGGCAATATGCTCAACCCCCTACTGGCACAGCTAGTAAGGGGAGATAGGACCGCGTGACCGCAACTCTAGGTGACGCAGTCCTATGGCAAACACACACAGTGATATACTTTAAAACTTCTATTAAAGTAAGTGAAACTGACACCAATGTACTTGACCCAGATAGTTTACTGAGGCTAATGGGCAAGTAATAAACAACAGTATAACAAGTTGCAGATCCCTGCAATAAACAGTAATAAAGATAAACAGAGTAATCAGAATAATTAAGTATTGCTATGCAACTCTAGCGCTGCCCTTTTACAGCTACTTCCCCTCATGGGTAGACTAACACCCAGCAATGTCTACCTATGCAGTCAGGCCTGACTGATCTAAATGGAAGTTCAGTGAAACAATATTCGCTAGCAATCTTTTCGGTGGTGCACTTGAAGAACAACTTTGTAATCCCAACGAATAGTAAAGATAAAGTGTCTGTCTTTAAACAGCTCTCACCACCCGGACAAGTCCAAGTCCGTGTCCTCCATCGATTCGTCTAGGAACAGGAATCCACCGACATCCAAGTCTTCAATCCTTCTGGTGTACTGCAGCAAGGATGAGAAGATGTCTCTAAGGTTCTGCTAGGCTGGCAGAGGGCTCTTTGGAAAGGAGCACAAGGCCCAGGCTTCAGGCCTTGTGCACACAGCAGTTCAGCACAGAGATCCTCTTGCTAGGAGAGGGGGTGTCCAAAGAGACCGAACAAACTCCACCTCCCCTTTATAAAGTCTGCCCCAGCAGTCTCTGTTCCGGAGCAATGTACCCTGGGTGCTGCAAGATGTACTGGGAGATGTAGTCTCACTCTCTCCTCTGCTTTCACTTCCAGTAATGTCTCTTTACTTCCTCCCGACTCACCTCTCACCTGGAACTTCTTGTCTCTCTGCATTAAAGGGGAACACCCCGCTACAGAAAAAAAAATAAAAAATTATACTCACCTTAAATGCCTGTTGCTATGCGGAAGTCCCCTAATCTGCCGCTAATGTTCCTCTTCTCCGTCCGCGGTGACTCTCCTTCCGCTTCCTCTTCTTGTGAATGGGGCGCGCTGCCTTCTGGGAACTGTGTGTATCCCAGGAGGCAAGCCGCCCATTCACAAAGCGCCATGCGAGTGGCGCATGCGCAGTAGGAAACGGACAGTGAAGCCTTACGGTTTCACAGCCTGTTTCCCCTACTCAGAATGGAGAAGCTGGGAGCCTGCCAGCAGCGATCGATCGCCGCGGCAGGACCGACATCGCGGGAGAGTAGGACAGGTAAGTGTCCTTATTAAAAGTCAGCAGCTACACTGTTAGTAGCTGCTGGCTTTTTTTTTTCCTGCACCACCGCTTTAAAGGAACCTATTTAGAAAATAAAAAACAAACCTTTACAACCCCTTTAACAGGCATGTGGATGTAGGTTATTGACCCCAAGCACATGCATTTGGGGCGCGACTTACACCTGCACACCTGTCAGATTAGGACATGCGACTGTGTTCATACAGCCGCTGCATCCCCATAGAGCAGTGGTTCTCAACCTGGGGTCGGAACACCTGTTCCTGAAGCCCGCACCGCTCTCCCAGCTTTTTTGCAGCGGCTCAGCTGGGCTGTTCCTGGAGCCCGTCATCGCCCACTCAGCCTATTCGCAGCCGCCCATTCAGTTCACAGCATGGCTGGGGGACAGAGACTAGAGGTCAGCTGACTGGTGAGGAATCTGAAGTGGGAGGAGCTGGAAGAGACCCTATATCCTGATTTCGGCATAGGTGTCACTGCTAGGAGACACCACAAAGTCAGAGACACAGTGAAGCCGGAGACAGTGAGTAAGACAACCCGTGATTATAGTTGCCATTAAAAGTCCCCACTACAGTTCTCCGATCAGCAGATGACCTTGATCAAGAGCATCTAAGTTGGCTGATCAGAACTCCCCCCAGCACTGCCACTCATCCTATTCCCCCCACCCCCCCAACAAGGAGTAAGATAAGGAATAACAATAGAGAATACATAGAAGGGAGAGGAAAAGAGGGGGAGGAACAAAGAAAAAGGGAGAGAAAGAATAAGAGAAAGAACAAGAAAGGCGGCTAGAGAGAGGGATGGGGAAAAAAACAACAAGAAATTAGGATAGAGAGAGATAAAAGGGCAAGAAAGGAGAACAAAGAGAGTTGCACATCCTAAAATGTACTATAAGGGGTTTTAATACTTTAGGAGTGGAAGGGACTTGGGGAAACCCTAAATGTCCATGAGTTAGGGGTGCAAATTACTTGTCTTGCCTTGGGAGCTGACAACCCACGCTATGAAAATAATTTTACTGTTGGGGGTCCCCACAACTTGGGAAATTTTATCAAGGGGTCACGGCACTAGAAGGTTGAAAAGCACTGCCATAGAGTAACAGGTGGCTCTAGCCACACAAACAAGCCGCTCATTCAAACTATAAGCTAGAGAACCCATGTGAATGAGCACTTCATTTAAAAAAAAAAATGTTTTACATTTTTAATTATTTTTACATTTTATTTGTTGCATTTTTTTTTTTTTTCACAATGCTTGTTTTTGGGGGAGGGGGTGCTTTGGTAAAATAATAGGTAAAATCTCTGACGTCTCAAGCCTCGTACACACGACCGAGTTTCTCATCAAAAAACGACAAGATACTTGCTGGCAGAGCTTTCTTGCCGAGTAAATCGGTCGTGTGTACGCGGCTATCAGGTTTCTCGTCAAGAAAACCAACAAGATTCTCGATGAGAAAAATAGAGAACCTGCTCTCCATTTTCTCATCAGGATTCTCCATTTTCTCGTCGAGATTCTCGTCAGCATGTTTCTCGACGAGAAAAGTGTGTGTGTGTACACTTACCTGTCGCCGTGGAAACCCGCGCATGCTTCGAAATGACTTTGACGCATGCGCGGTAGCTTCCTAGGCATAGGTAGGGTGTAGCAAGATGGCGGCGACAGCGTAGTCGAGTACGTCACCGCGTTCGCTCCATTCAAAGAACCGCGGGTTCTTTGAATCGAGCGTGTATACACTCGGCCGGGACAAGTTTCTTGTCCAAGAATCTCGTCAAGAAAAACTAAGATTTTTTTCCTGACGAGATTATCGGCCATGTGTACGAGGCTTTAGTTTTAAGACAGAAAAAGGGAGAGAAGAAACACATTCCTCGGATCCTTTCTGCAGCCTCAGCTGCACAGAATTAATGAACAGGAAGAGCTCTTCATATCCTTCCTGATCACTCATAAGGAAGGGGCTGGTGGAGGGGAATTCAATGCCTGAGTGCACAGGAGGGAGTGATTGGGGCGGCGGGTGGGGGGGGCAATGACAAGAACTTATCCCCTGTATGTAAGGTTGCCACCTCATCCCTTTAAACCCGAACACATATAAATTACACAGGTTCTGAGGCTGATTAAATGCAGATACGACACCAAGTGAGTTTAATTACCACCTTAATCATCCACAGAACCTGTGTAATTCATATGTGTTCGGGTTTAAAGGGATGAGGTGGCAACTCTACCTGTATGGCTCTACATGCAGCAGCTGAAAGCCATGGTAGGGAAAGGAGGAGAAGCTGGCTTTCAGCTACTGCATGCAGAGCCATATAGGGGATCAGTTCTTGTATTTGCCCCCCTCACAAAACGTAATTTGACAGGTAAGCCGCATGGGAGCATGGGCGGGGTCGCAATTCTGGAGCTCCGCCAGTGGCGATAATGCCAATGCACGCCTATGCAAACTGCATTGCTATTTTTGTTACCTTAGGAAAGTCATCTTTAAATGAGAGCATATAAAATATCGTTGAACATTTTAATAATGGTATTGGAACGTGGTTAATCTGTTATTCATGTAGTGATTGGTTCTATTATTCCTTTTGGCTCTGAAGAAGAGGGTTCGCTCCCGCAACGCGTCAGCCATAGCGAAAAAATATTTATTATCTTGACTCTTCGATCATCTGCTCTTTTGGATCCAGGAAGAGACCATATCCCTGGACGGAATGTTATGTGCCTTTTTATTTGCCTTTGTTTGTGAGTATTCATGATCTTTTAAATATTTTTAATAAACCAGCCTTTGATAATGCACTAGGTCGGTGCGCCCTCTCTTTTCTCTGTGATTGGTGTTCCATCCATGTTTTGAAACTGTCAATAACTTGGTATTTGCATATCTTGTCCTTTTTATAAAGGGGTGTTTTTAAATTCCGAAGGTGAGGGGTTTAGCTTCTTTTTTTTCTTCTTCTTTTTGTGAACCTTGTGCGCATTACAACATTCCAAATCTCATACTTAAAGCGTAATTCCACTTTTGTTGAGAAAAAAAACATTCCCCTCTGGGTGATTAATGTACATTGCAAGGATTATAACAAACTTTGTTGCAGATTCCTATCTTTTGTTATTTTGAAGAAATCCTAATGGGCGTTGTTTCGTAATTAACTGTCAGGTGTTGAGCTACAGGGCACTAATGAGGAAATCTGCTGGGCCTGCATCCCTTTAGACGGGTTCCTATTGAAAGTATCTCTAAAAAATGACATTTATGTTGCAAGGAATGCCTGAAATCTGACTTGTATCTTAGGCAGACTTCTGGGAAAATTGGTGAGCCAATCACACAAACAGGAAATTATGTTTTCTGGGGAGTGGTCAGTACACATTCTGTGTACAGAAAACTCCAGGTATCCATATTGCAATGTGTTCTCAGAAAACTACATTGGCTGCAGTTTGAAATGGAAAGGTTAATTTTTAATAACATTCAATTACAAAATGATTAGTATCGCAATCATATGCGCTATAGTTTTTCTTTATTTGCTATTTTGTTTTCCCCACGAAAGTGGAGTTACCCTTTAAGGAATAGAAAAACCATCACACATATGCATCCCTCCATTGTGTCATGTGAGCAATTATTGCATAAGCTGTGGTAAGGTGGTTTTTAAACTCTTTTTCTTGGACCTCCCCATGGTGCCACTTTTTACTTTTTCTTCTAGAGATCGATATCTACGGAAAAATTCGTTTAGTTCTGGTTTGTTTCTTTTCGGTCCTGTTGATTCGTAATCCTTCGTAATTTTGCTAGACGGGATTTTTCGTGTTCGAACTAATTCGTATTTTCGCAAGCGACATTTTTCGTTGAATCGGAATGATTCGTATTAATGTAAGCCTTATTTTTAGTTGATTTATAATTCGTACTTTCGGTAGAGTACATTGTTTTTCGTTGATTCTGGACACAACTCCTACTTTCGTAACTTTTTTTGGGTTCGTTGATTCGTAATTTTCCGTGTCTCTCTCACAACGACGCTGCCTATTATGCCTAATGTGCTTCGAATGGATTTGTACTTTTCTAAATACATAGCGGTTATTTGTAACGATTCGAAATCTCGTATTTTACTTTCGTTTTTTACATGCGGCTATAGCCTCTGCCCCTGTACACCATTTTGAGAGGGAATTCAGCACGGTGAGGGAGAAGCAGAGAGCAGAGCAAAGTGTTATTGTGCTTCGAATGGATTCGTACATTCGTAACTTTTTTCATAACGAATTATGCCGAAGACATTCGGGCATTCGCTATTTGCGATATAATTTATTTCGGATTCGGTTTTTTTCGTAATTGCTTTGTTTGGAAATTCGAATGCTTCCGAATGTCCGAAAGTTACTAAATTCGGACGAATATCGATTAGTTACGAAACGAATTGCACAAGCCTAATCTACATCTACATTTCATCAAAAACTGTACTGTACTGTAAAAAATGTACTTTCAGGTTTTCATTATTATTTTCACCCATTGTAGAAGCAGAATTCCTACCTGCCAGTAAGCTAATGGCTGATGCCTTTTTAAAGTATGACAAAAAGTGTAAAGTTATGATTTTAATACTCTGTTTATCTAGAGGTATGACAATCAGAGGTTCTTACATAACTTAAAGGGCTACGTTTGGGTTCTCTGTAGTGAGATATTCTGGGGGTTGTAAATAAATGGTAAATGCATTTTTTAGACTTAGACCAGTCCGAACTGTGGTTCAAAGCTTGCCAGTCCACTTTTACTAAACGCACAAAGTCCACTAAAACAGTTGCCCACTGTGACAGGGGGTCACTTTGGAGCACAGGGTGAGCAAGGAAATAATGGACATTGAGAATATGTATGGGATTGTTTTAAAATGGGTCTGTAATATTTATCCACCATATTCCCTATTTACCTGCAAAGAACTATCTACTGTTTTATGAACTCAACAGGTTAAATTAAGAGAGGCTGATGTGTCTCCTGTCTCCTTGTGTAATGCTAATGAGCCCCACCTATGTTACAGGCCCTTTCATTGTGTTGATGTGGATTGGACCTTGGTAAAGCGTCTGGCTCCATATTATGGGATGTGGAAGTGTCTTCTGTGAGGAGGGGGGGGGGATCAACCCTCCTGCCTAAGACTGTTTATCAAAGGAGAAGTTTGAACACACCTGACCTGTATCACCATTGTCATTGGACAGTTTAACCCGCCCTGTTCCCCAAAGGATGGGAGGGGAGGGTTTTGAAGAGAAATGTGTTACCATGTGTTTTGAAAATAAAGTCATTCCCTGTTTTTGGAACTTGAATACAGAGCGTTGTCTCGTATCTGGGGGGAGAATCATTCATATGGGGTCTTATTCAGCTGGTTGGAGTGTCTGGTGGCTGTCGTGTGGTTGGAAAGGGAATATCCTAACGGTGTTAACCCCTTTCATACTTGGGGTGCCGTTACACCCACGCAGGGTACTTTCACCAACAAAACAGATGATGAAAATCGCCAAGCCACCTCGCTCCCTCTTCAGAAGCACCACTGGTTTATCCAGTGGTCCCTCAGAGCCTCTCATCCAGTTATGGCTCTTTGGTCTCAATGACTCTCTCAGCCTGTAGTTACAGCTCCCTTGCTGCATAGGCCCAATCACTGGCCTCTGAATAAGAGATCTCCAGGTACCCCAGGCTGTCTACTCTGAGACTTACAAACCCCTTCAGTCCCCTTGACCCATCTAGTAGTCTCAGCTCACCCAGTCCAAGAGGCTTGCTTATCTGTCCTGACAATTTCAGTCCTGTAGGTAAGGCTGGCCATTCATGAGTCGGTTTCTTTTGTTCAACCAGCGGGTTTAATGAAGAAAACTGGCCTGATTCCCCCATCCACAAATTTGAGGTGTATAGGGGAATCCTCCTCACCGTGTCTTTGTATTCTAAAAGCAAGGAGACATTCCTGATATCAGAATACACAGATTAGCACTGCAGCCTATTGCCTGCAGCACTGATCAAGCGAAAAAATACCAACAGGGTAGTTGAACAGAAGTTGACCAGTAGATTGACTTCTATTTAACCACGGTGGCCATCCATAGATTGACATTTGGCCGGTCTCTGCCAAATTTCAATCCATGCATGGCCATCTTTAGGAAACTCTCTTCCAATTTGGAATGCTGTCTCCTGCGTAGAGCACCTCACTTAATGGGAGTATGCCTGTCTCCTGATGGGAGCCCTGCACTATGGTCAGGTCCTTCTTTATAATGAGCATGCGCACCTGCACACTTACACAGCCTGCAGGTCTCCAGCAAGACCTGGACTCAGGATTGAAGGCTTCATCCCATCCAAGAATCTTTAAATCCTTCTAACTCCTGACAAAGATCCGGTATTAGAAAACCCAGAGAAAACAGAAAACCCCGTTTTCTCTACTCAGGCACGGTACTCCAGAGGCCCGCATTCTGGATTAGTGTGAACCCTGGAACACTTTTCCCTTTACTCACAAAGTGGCAGGGCCTGGCACTGTCACAGTAGGTCATTCAAAACACTGAAGCCAGCTTAGCTAATAATGTTTTTGGAGAAGCTAAATAGTGACAGCCTGCATATTTCTCTACTCCTTTACATTGAATTGAAAATTAGATCAGTCACAGCTGCTCCATAGTTCTGTAACATCGTATGAATGTCTTACAACATCCCAGCACAAAGAGAATGCAAGTTGAAGTTATCCAGGGCTGTATGTAAATGAGTTTTTACGTTCAGTCATAGAACGAAGGAATAAAGACTTGGAGAAAAGGCTATATCTCTTTGTTTTATTATGTAGTTTCATCAGTCTTTTTAATGTGGTGGGTTTTTTTTTTTTTTTTTTTATTTGCTAAAGAAAGCAGGATTCATTTTCATTAGGTACAGTCTTCTTTCGTATTTAATCCTTTTTCTGATCGACATTGCGTAACAATAGAAAAAGGAAATTGAAAATGAAATAGACCTTGCATTTCTCTTCTGCTTTATATTCACATTAATGTAAAAAAAGTCCATCTCTGGGAAGAAAAAAATAAATAAAAATTCCCATGCAGTGGGGCTGTGCCCGCACTGCATGGTCAATTGCTTGTTTTGTCAAGGGGTGAGCACAAAGCTTATACTCAACTCATCCTTTAATCCTCCGGAAATCTGCACTCCCTTACATCTAGCAGTAGACTGTTCCTAGTCTATGCAGCCTGCTCCAGGCGTGATGTCAGGAACAGTCCATTATTCAAGACCACTAAAGCACGTAGGTGCCTCACTGGTCTTGTGCTGGGAGGATCGGAGGATTAGGTAAGTATATCTCGGCTCTATTCTCCCCTAGAAAAAAACAAGCAGTTTACCCATGCAGTGCGGGTTCAAAAGAGAAGTTTGTTTTCTTTTGTTTTTTTTAAACCATACTTCCCTTGGTGGATGTAGCATCTGTCCCCTGCTGGCTCAAAGACAGAAAACCAAGCAACCAAACACCTCTGCTTGCTTCTCAGTGCTCCCTGAGTGGAGAGCTGGTGACTGTCAGTCACCACAGTCTGCCCTGCCCCCCTCCGTGTTCACTGGAGCGCTGGGCTGTGAAGGGGGTGGGAGTGGCATGGTTCAGGCTCTTAGCGGTTCGCTGAGCTAGGTGCTGTCCCAGGGTTCTGGGTGGATCCCGACCATATGGTCGCGATCTGAACCCAGCCTGGATTGGCTCTGTGTCATTAGCAGACAGCGAGCCGTAGCTTACTGTAAGCTTAAAACAGATCACAGGAGTGCAGAACGAATTGCAGTCCTGTGATCCACGAAAAGGACAGCCAAACAAACTTTGGCTGTACTTCTCCTTATATATACAGTGCATACGGAAAGTATTCACAGCGCTTCACTTTTTCCACATTTTGTTATGTTACAGCCTTATTTCAAAATTAATTCCATTTATTATTTTCCTCAAAACTCTACAAACAATACCCCATAATCACAATAGGAGAGAAGTTTGAAATCTTTGCAAATTTATCAAAAATAAAAAACAAAATCACATGTACATAACTATTCACAGCCTTTGCTCAATACTTTGTTGAAGCATCTTTGGCACCAATTACAGACTGAAGTATTTTTGAGTATGATGCTACAAGCTTGGCACATCTATTTTTGGGCAGTTTCTCCCATTTTTCTCTGCAGAACCTCTCAAGCTCAATTAGGTTGGATGGGGAGCGTCGGTGCACAGCCATTTTCAGATCTCTCCAGAGATGTTCAATCAGGTTCAAGCCTGGACTCTGGCTGGGCCACTCAAGGACATTCACAGAGTTGTCATGTAGCCACTCCTTTTTTATCTTGGCTGTGTGCTTGGGGTTGTTGTCCTGTTGGAAGATGAACCTTCACCCCAGTCTGAGGTCCAGAGCGCTCTGGAGCAGTTTTTCATCAAGGATGTCTCTGTACGTTGCTGCATTCATCTTTCCCTCGATCATGACTAGTCTCCCAGTTCCTGCCACTGAAAAACATCCCCACAGCATGATGCTGCCACCACCATGCTTCACTGTAGGAATGGTATTGGCCAGGTGATGAGCGGTGCCTGGTTTCCTCCAGACATGACGCTTGCAATTCTGGCCAAAGAGTTCAATCTTTGTTTCATCAGACTAGAGAATTTGGTTTTTCATGCCTAGGTGCCAATCTCTATTATACATGCCTGATTGGTGGAGTGCTGAAGAGATGGTTGTTCCTTCTCAAGGTTCTCTTCTCTCCACAGAGAAACACTGGAGCTCTGTCAGAGTGACCATCGGGTTCTTCGTCACCTCCCTGACAAAGGCCCTTCTCCTCCAATTGCTCAGTTTGGCCGGGCAGTCCACTGTAGGAAGAGTCCTGGTGGTTCCAAACTTCTTCCATTTATGGATGGTGGAGGCCACTGTGCTCATTGGGACCTTCAATGCTGCAGAAATGTTTCTGTACCCTTCCCCAGATCCGTGCCTTGATACAATCCTGTCTCGGAGGTCTAAAGACAATTCCTTGGATTTCATGTCTTACTTTGTGCTCTGACATGCATCGTTAACTGTGGGACCTTATATAGACAGGCGTGTGCCTTTTTAAATCATGTCTAATCAACTGAATTTACCACAGGTGGACTCCAATCAAGTTGTAGAAACATCTCAAGGATGATCAGTGGAAAAAGGATGCACCTGAGCTCAGTTTTGAGTGTCATGGCAAAGGCTGTGAATACTTATGTACATACGATTTTTTTATTTTATTTTTAATACATTTGCAAAGATTTCAAACAAACTTCTTTCGTGTTGTCATTATGGGGTATTGTTTGTAGAATTTTTGGGTAAAATAATGAATTTAATCCATTTAAAAAAAAGCCTGTAACATAATAAAATGTGGACAAAGTGAAGCAATGTGAATACTTTCCGGATGCACTGTATTTTTCATCCTAAAGTTGAACTTGCGGCACACTTTCCTTGAAATTAATTAAACCTAAACTTGATTACTCTGATTTCACTACACACTGTGACCTTCTCATAATGTGCGTTAAAAGCTGAAGCAGGACAGTTGAGGTCTTTCAGCATCATCTAACTTATTCCCTATCAGCCCCACTGTTCCCAACACGGTTTTCTTGACCTGAATTATATGGAAGCCTGTGACTGGGGCACAGTGTCTTTTGGCTAGCTGGATTAGGATAAACGTACCTGTGTTGAACTAAGCCTTTAGAATAATTTATGATGTTGCAGGAACTATTTGATAATGTGGAAGTTTGATGTCTGTGATTTGTATTTGAAAATGGTTGTTGTGTCCAGTTGAATTTTGGGTGGGGCCTTTATTTGCATGCAGCTGCTCTTAAAAGAGAAGTATGAGATTCAGTTTTTTCCCATAATCCTACTTACCTAGGTGGATGCAGCATCGGTCTGATGCTGCATCTGTCCCCCGGCGTCTCTGCACTGAGAAACGAGCCATCAAGCACCGCTGATGGCGCGGTTCTTTTAGCTCCCCGTGCAGAGAGCTGCTGTCAATCAGCAGATCTCCTGCTCTGCTCTTTCATAATCACTGGAGCGCTGAGCTGTGGAGGGGTGGGGAGCGGCCGTCTCAGCGGCTCGCTGAGACAGCCCAGCTTAACGAGCTCAGGCTGGACTTCTCCTTTAAGCCCAAGTTCATAATGAGGGCCGGTTTGAAATCCTGCGAGTTCAGCTGAACTCGCAGGATTTCAAACTGCCATTTTAGTCAGTCTTCGGGAGCGATTTGACAGACATCTGTGCGGGTTCATGCACAGATGTCTATTTGAATCGCACCCAAAGTCGCCAAAAGTGGTGCAGGAACTACTTTTGGGAATCGGGGCCGTGCCGCAAACTCGGCATCGCACCGATTCGGTCGGTGCCATTGCCAGCAATAGGCTCTGATTTGGCATGCGATTTGACTAGAGCTGCAACTAACGATTATTTTGTCTGTCGACTAATCTATCGATTATTTCTTCGATTAGTCAACGACTAACGATTATTTTTATTTAATTTTTTTACTTAATCTAGTGTGTTCTTTTTGTGATTAGCTAATTAATCATTTGGATAACTTTACAAAAAATGATAAGTACAACTTCTAATATAATATTTCAACTTTTATTTAATTTTTTCCAAAAAATACTTTAATGTGGTTGAAGTTTTTACAGTATACAAAATTAAAGTGCCAAAAATAAAATGTAAACAACACTTTAGCATCAGGCATGAAATTCTGCCTAACACTTTGCAAAAGAGGCATCCACGTCATCTCCCCCACTGTAATATCCACGTCATCTCCCCCACTGTAATATCCACGTCATCTCCCCCACTGTAATATTCACAATCTCTCCCACTCACTGTAATATTCACAATCTCTCCCACTCACTGTAATATCCACAATCTCTCCTACTCACTGTAATATCCACAATAATTGTGGATATTACAGTGAGTGGGAGGGATTGTGAATATTACAGTGAGTGGGAGGGATTGTGAATATTACAGTGAGTGGGAGAGATTGTGGGTATTACAGTGAGTGGGAGAGATTGTATAGTGAGGGGTGCAGGGGATGCCTGTACTGTATATAGTGAGGGGTGCAGGGGATGTCTGTACTGTATATGGTGAGGGATGCAGGGGATGTCTGTATTGTATATGGTGAGGGGTGCAGGGGATGTCTGTACTGTATATGGTGAGGGGTGTGCAGGGGATGTCTGTACTGTAAATGGTGAGGGGTGTGCAGGGGAAGTCTGTACTGTAAATGGTGAGGGGTGCAGGGGATGCCTGTACTGTAAATAGTGAGGGGTGCAGGGGCTGCCAGTGAGGGTGAGGGGTGATGACGTTAGCGCGCACCTAGGCAGCCGCCGCCGCCGGGTGTACCAATATGGCCGCCGCTCTGGAGCTAGGCCGAATCCGCAGCCTTTCCTAAGGCCGAGGCCGCGGAGCGAGTAGTCGACGTTTTTCACGCACGTCGACGTATTTTCGTAGTCAACGTGTCGTGGCAGCTCTAGATTTGACACTTCAAACTGCATGCCAAATCGCCCCAAAGTGAACATTGTCATTTTTGAGATACCATATATCATTCTGTTCCATTCCTCTTACCACATGGTCACTTATAAAAACAACCAGTCCAGTAAACAAACAGGCTTTGTACTTGCGTTTCTGATGGCCCATGTCTTGAAATACCACTGATTCAGTCACCAGCGGGTACAGTTATTTCAAACTTCCAAGTTTTTTAATACTAGCTCCTTCCACTTCATGCAGTGATTCCTCTCACCTGCTCATACATCACCTAAATGATTTTTCTGTA
Organism: Rana muscosa; assembly: GCA_029206835.1. Lineage (NCBI taxonomy): Eukaryota > Metazoa > Chordata > Amphibia > Anura > Ranidae > Rana > Rana muscosa. The sequence goes on from CM055122.1 coordinate 482,338,736, forward strand.
TCCATGTATACTGGAAATCGATAATTGTTTGTTGCGTAAACAGGTTTTTTTTCTTCTTATATTCTTATCGCACTGAAAAGAGCTAATTGAAAACAATAGTTTTAGGTAGTCTTTCTTGCTGTCAGATACCTATAATGCACCTGGTAGCCAGCATTTTGTATGCACAACAAGAAAGCAAAAATTTATTTGTAGCGACCTCACCCCTCTCACCCCTTCTCATTCACGGCTTGTCTGTCTCGTCTAGGGGTTAACACTGGGGGGAGGGATGAGATACACCACGGCCCATGTCCTCCAATGTGTAGAGGTGAAGGCCAGAACTATTGGGTTTCGTGTATGTGTCCCAGAGTCAAATCCTCTCCTCGGATTGACTCCCCTTTGCTCCTAGTAACCAGAGTTCCACACACTGAATAGGTCCAACTCGTATTTATTCTTCTCAATAAATAGTCATACAGCACAGCCCGGTTGAGACCCATATATTTGTGGGGAGTAGGCCAAGGAACAATTCTTCTAGATAGAGCTAACCACTGTAGTGTCACCAGTGGCGAATAGTCATTGCCACTGACTATATTGAACAGAACATGAATTACCTTCGCTATCGTAGCCCCTATCAGGGGAAGGACATCCGTCCAAGACAGTTACCAGAGGCCTCTCCATCACCAGCAATGCTGCGCTGGACTCTCCGGAGAAGTTCCGCTCACCGGCCTCCTCGTCTCAGACACGGGCACCCAAGGAGTTAGGGCCCCCTCGGATTTCTCCACCCTTGCGGAACTCAGTCGAAGGTACTGAGCTCCAGGCTTCCGCCATAGTACCTCACCCCAGGCTAAAGGTGCCTGAGATGGACTCCATCTCCCGCTCCGGCCAGGTCAAGGGCACCTGGGCCCAGAACTCCGGAACGCCAGCACCCAGGCTGAAGGTGCCTGGGCACGGCTGCGTCCTCCGACTCTGAACCCCAAGGTCAGGGCATCCGCCCCTTTTATCTCCTCTCCCTTTGCGTCACAGCGGGTTACCCGCTCCGCTGTACCAGCGCCAGGAAAGGACAAAAAGGGAAGCAGTCTTGCAGTGAGTGTTCAACTCCAGCCAGGGCGACAGCGCCACCTGCAGGCCGCAAGGAACCTCACACTACCAGAGTCCTCCAAGAACCATAAAAGGGTCTCAGATTCCCTAACAATCAATGCATCTGGGTTACACTACCACCCAGATGCCTCCCCTAAAATCACATACCCACTACATATTTTTTTAATAGAAAGGATAATATGATTTGGTGATGCTGACATTAAAAATGCACTGTTTACTGATTACTGTGAAAATGACACTGGCAGTGAAGGGGTTAACCACTAGGTGGCGCTGTAGGAGTTAAGTGTGACCTAGGGAGTGATTCTTACTGTTAGGGGGCGTGGCTTGCTGTGACACGTCACTGATCGTTGTTCCCGATGACAGGGAACACGATCAGTGACAGTGTCACTAGGCAGAATGGGGAGATGTTGTGTTTACACTAACATCTCCCCCTTCCTTCAGCTCTGTGACCCGTTTGTTGGACACCAGCGGCGATCGGGTCCACTGGTCCCGCGGGCACGATCACGGAGCTCACGACAGGGTCGCGAGCGCGCGACCACGCGGCAGGCAAATTAAAGGGGACGTGTATATTCGCCCTTCTGCCTGTCCGTGCCATTCTGTCGATGTAAATGTTTGTGCGGTGGTCGGAAAACGGTTGCATTTTTTTTTTTTTTTTTTTACTTTATTTTATTTATTTTAAAACTGTTTTAAAAAAAAAAAAAAAATTGGGTCACTTGTATTCCTATTACAAGGAATGTAAACATCCCTTGTAATAGAAAAAAGCATGACAGGTCCTCTTAAATATGAGATCTGGGGTAAAAAAGACCTCAGATCTCATATTTGGACTTAAGTATGAGCGTGTTCGCATAGTACACGTGCAGAGCCCGCCAGGAAGTGGGCACCGCGCTGCGCTTATCACAGCCAGGGAGACATTTCCTGATCTCTGCAGCCGAGCATTGGGAAATGTCTCCCTGTCTGTCATTAGCGCAGCGCGGTGCCGACTTCCTGGTGGGCTCTGCACGTGTACTATGCGAACACGCCGGAGCTCATCCTTATTTGGACTTAAATGCAATAAAAAAAAACAACAAAAAAATGTCCCTTTAACCACTTGACAACTGGGCACATAACCCCCTTCCTGCCCAGGCGAAATTTCAGGTTTCAGCGGCGTCACGCTTTGAATGACAATTGCGCGGTCGTGCGACGTGGCTCCCAAACAAAATTGACGTCCTTTTTTTCCCACAAATAGACCTTTCTTTTGGTGGTCTTTGATCATTTCTGCGGTTTTAATTTTTTGCGCTATAAACAAAAATAGAGCGACAATTTTGAAAAAAACACAATATTTTTAAATTTTTGCTATAATTAATATCCCATTTTTTTTTTAAAAAACTATTTTTTTCCTCAGTTTAGGCCGATACGTATTCTACATATTTTAGGTAAAAAAAAAAATAGCAATAAGTGTATAGTGATTGGTTTGCGCAAAAGTTATAGCGCCTACAAAATAGGGAATAGAATTATGATTTTTTTTAAATTATTTTTTTATTTATTTTTTTACTAGTAATGGCGTCGATCTGCAATTTTTTTTTTGTGACTGTGACATTACGGCGGACACATCGGACACTTTTGACACATTTTTGGGACCATTCACATTTATACAGCGAACAGTGCTAAAAATATGCACTGATTACTGTATAAATGTGACTGGCAGGGAATGGGGTTAACCACTAGGGGGCGATCAAGGGGTTAATATGTTCCCTGCTAGATGTTCTTACTGTGGGGGGAGGGGACTGACTGGGGGAGGTGACTGATGGTTGTCCCTATGTACAAGGGACACACCATCCGTCTCCTCTCCCTGACAGGACGTGGATCTCTGTGTTTACACACAGAGATCCACATCCCTGGCTCTGTGACAGCCGATCGCTCGTACCTGGCGGACATCGCGGCCGCCAGGCACGCGCATCGGCACTCGCCTGACACGGCGGGCACAGTTTTTCCCCGATGCGCGCCCGCGGTGGCGCGCATCGCGGAAGTAAATAAGAGGACGTCCATAGACGTCCTATCAGCAATTGACGACCGCTTTGCGGACGTCTTTTTCTTATAGCCCGGGCGCGAAGTGGTTAAGACATATGGGCGAAAGTGACGTTTTGACGTTGCTTCTGCCCTGCTATGGTATGGAGACGGGTGGGGAGCCATCTTGCCCTCACTCGTATCCACACCCAGCCACTGACCGTTCCCGATCGCCTTCGCCGCTACTGACGGCTCCGGTAAGCGGCGGAGGGCGCGGGAGAGCGACGGAAGGGGGGCCCTCTCCCGCCGCCGCCAACGGTGATCTTGCGGTGAATCTGCCGCAGAGACCACCATTATCGTTTACAGGACCAGCCGCTGAAAAGATGGATACCTCGGTTGTGGCAGCAGCTGCTGCCGTTACCGAGATATCCATCTTTAAAGTGCCGATGTATATGAACATGAGCCGGTCACTAAGTGGTTAAATAATAATACCAATGTGCTAAATCTACAGGAGTAAATGAAATGCGCTATAAAGAGCTATATGACAAATTGCACGCTATAGATCCTCTGTTAGGCTGGATTGTTAGTACACTTTGCAAATGTAGCGCACAGAGCTATCCCCCTCCTGCAATAAACTTGGCTCCTCGCAGGGGGGAGACAGGCACACCGCACCACAAGCCCGTACCCTCCTGTGTTAAGAGGTTAGGCGGTGTTGTTTTTGGGCCTTGTCCGCGGCCAGAGTATAAAGTCCTCCTGAGTATGATTCTCACCTCTACAGTGGGTAGATGCAAGTCCTTGACCTCCCCAGGAATGTAAATGTCCACACCAGCTGAAAGTCCAACTCAATATTTATTTTCCACTTGCACAACACATAGTCTATTGGATAGAAGAAATGTTGGAGCAAAGACACCGGACAGCTTCAAGGTGTGGAGGAGGTCCAGGCACAAACGTAGCTCAAACTCTTGGGACTGTTCAGATTTCTCAAACAGTTTTGGCGCATGGTCTCTGCCACGGACCATGAGGGGGGTCTCTGCCACAGACCTTGTGAATAAGGTCACTGCCACTGTCCTGGCGAGAAAGGTCACTGCCACTGACCTGATGAACCCTGGTTCCTTCCTAGAACATAGCCCCTTTCAGGGAGAAGACGTCAACCCAGAGAGTCAACAGACCCCTTCCTTCACCATGTCCACAGCACCGGTCCCTCGGAAGAGGTCCTCCCTTCTCTTAGGGTGCGGGTCCCCTCGCAAAGTGGCATCCTGGACTCCTCGATCCCTTGTGGACCCCAGCCGAAGGCTGCTGGGCTCCGGGCCGTTACTGCAACTCCTGGGCCTCCGTGCCCAGGGGGACAGGAACAGTGAGGTAGTACATCACCCCAGGCTAAAGGTGCCTGAGGTGGAACTGGAACAATGCCTCCGGGCCTAGGGCACCCGGAGATGACATACACCCAGGCCGAAGGCGCCTGGGTGCGGACGAACCACCCACACACACACACCTAGGCCGAAGGTGCCTGGGCGTGGACGACCTCCACACACCCAGGCGGAAGGTGCCTGGGCGTGGACGAACCTCTCTCAGAAGATGTCTGCCCCTTTTATATGCTCTCCCGCAAGCACAGCAGGTTCCCCGCCCCACTGTACGGCTGCCAAGAGGGGACACAAAAGGCACAGCACTGCGCTCGTGGTTCAACCGCAGCGCCACCCACTGACCACAGGGAACACATCACCAGCATTAACCCCTGAGAACAAAAATGGTCCATAACTCCTAACAATTCAAGGTGTCTGAGCCTGGTTACCACTCAGACACTTCCCCTAAATTGAACACCCCGCTACACAAATAACACATACTGTATACATTAAGGTAGCCCATTCATTGGAATGGGCAGACAGCATAGTTTTAAAGGACGAAAAACCTCACCTGAAGTTTTTTTTCTAATGCCCCACAACACCCAGCACACAATGTTGTATTGTACTAAAACGCTTGAGCGGTGGGGTGCACTGGCATTTAAAATGGCACATTAAGGGGCCCTTAATGTACAATGCACAAGTGCTATTCATATACTATACTGTACAAGTGTATGACAAAGATATGATAAAACGTCTGAATAATATTTTGTCTCCTCATTAGATGATGTACATAATGCTTCATCTCATTGTGGGGTGTGATCTACTCAGTTTTCAGTTAAGATAACAAGGGGAGCAAAATATGCCAGTTCATGATAACAGTAAAAAAAGGTATATTCTCAGTGTTCTTGATGGAATTTGAGGCATTATTATACAGAATGGAAAACTGTATAGAGTTCCTATCATCGTTGCCTCATCTGTAATGGTATCAGCTTTTAATATTCTCAGACAGCACCAGTCATTTATGTCTTAAAAAATTAAGGACCCACTAAGTATATTGAAATCGGTAATAAATGAGTGAGCTAAGAGATATGTTATTGCCCTAATTTTCTCCCTGCTGGTACTACTGTCATGTTTCTTCCTCTTGCCTCCTGATTAATGTGATTGTACTTATTTTGATTGCAGCTAAATTATGGATAATAAATAATAGCTGATGCTGGAAAGAGAAAGTGCTCACAGTTTCAAATCTTTTGCGGCCAAACTACATGACGGGCTGTTTTGTTATTGTTTTGTTTTCGGTTCAGATGCAAATCTAGTGCCAGGGAGAGTTTTCAAGAGCTGGCAGCCACCTAAATAGGATCACACTTTAGCATACAAATAAATAAATAAACACACCCTAGAACACCCCCCCCCCCACAAAGATTTAAAGGAGGTGCTTTACATTCTGTGCTGGTTTTAGTGCTTTGTGATAGTTCACCTGTAGGCTTTATAATCATTGTAAGCTCCACTGCAGGTGTAAATACACTATATTGCTAAAAGTATTGGGACACCTGCCTTTACACGCACAATAACTTTAATGGCATCCCATTCTTAGTCCATAGGGTTCAATATTGAGTTTGTCCACCGTTTGCAGCTATAATGCCGCGTACACACGACCGTTTTTCATGACGAGAAAAATGCTATTTTTTAATTTGGTAATTAAAAACGATCGTGTGTGGGCTCCAGAGCAGTTTTCGCGACGTGAAAAATGGGCATTAAAAATTTGGAACATGCTCTATTTTTTCTCGTAGTTTTTCACGTCGTCATTTTTCTCGTCGTGAAAAACGGCTGTGTGTAGGCTTTAACGACGTGAAAAAAATGCGCATGCTCAGAAGCAAGTTATGAGATGGGAGCGCTCGTTCTGGTAAAACTAGGGTTTGTAATGGAGATAGCACATTCGTCATGCTGTAACGGACTGAAGAGCACGAGGCTGAAAAGCGCGAATCGTCTCTCACCAAACTTTAATAACACGAGGATCAGCAAAGGGTGGCGCCATCCGAATGGAACTTTCCCTTTATAGTGCCGTCGTACGTGTTGTATGTCACTGCGCTTTATTTGAGCATTTTTTTTCACGATAGTGTGTAGGCAAGGCAGGCTTGAGAAGAATCACGTCGAGAAAAACGTTGTTTTTTTCAATGACATTAAAAACGGTCGTGTGTACGCGGCATAACAGTTTCAACTCTTCTGGGAAGACTGTCCACAAGGTTTAAGAGTGTCTATAGGAATGTTTGACCATTCTTCCAGAAGCGCATTTGTGAGGTCAGGCACTGATGTGGATGAGAAGTCCTGGATTGCAGTCTCCGCTCTAATTCATCCCAAAGGTGTTCTATTGGGTTGAGGTCAGGACTCTGTGCAGGCCAGCCAAGTTCCTCCACCCCAAACTCCCTCATTCCTGTCTTTATGGACCTTGCTTTGTGCACTGGTGCATAGTCATGTTGGAACAGAAAGGGGCGATCACCAAACTTCCCACAAAATTGGGAGCATGAAATTGTCAAAAATGTCTTGGTATGCTGACGCCTTAAGAGTTCCCTTCACTGGAATTAAGGGGCAAATACAATATACCAATATATCATGCTACCAATGGTATACTTGAGAAAGGGGGTTGAGAGGGAGGGGGGAAAAGGAAGAAGCAGTCGAGAGAGAGAAAGAAGTAGAGGGAAAAGAGCTGTGAGGGAGAGAGAGGTCGGAGGCACTGCGAGGGCCCATGTCATAGAGCATCACTCAAACTAGGGGGTGAAGTAGAGGGGAGTCAAGATTTTAAGAGGCATTTGTCGAAATTCGGGGGTAGAAATGGTCCAGAATGGTGGCCTCGCTTTTACCATGAATCATGGCTTGAGTGACTGTTTTTTCACATCAAGAATGCATAATTTGGGAGATTTCCAGGCTCTGGCTATTGTCTGTTTGGCCGCTATCGTTGGCTGCAAGAGTGACATGATTCAACAGTGCTAAAGACGGGTCAGGGTCTAAAGTAACATTGAGCAAAGCAGAAACCAATACGGAAGATTGCTGTCCAAAATTGTTGTACAACTGGCCACGTCCACCAAATGTGAACGTGCGTGCCCACCTGGCCACAACCTCAGAAGCACACAGGGGGATAGCCTGGTACAAATTTAGATATCCTTGCAGGGACCATATACCACCTCATCAGAACCTTGTAGTTTGTTTCAAGTGCAATGATGTTTTGGGAGGATGTTTTAGTTGTAGCCCATACATCATCCCAATCCTTTGTTTCCAGGTCAATCTCCAAGACTTTGGACCACTGTGCAGTGTATGATTGGACTCAAGTCTTAAATATGCCCCTTAAACCAATATCAATAAATTGAACTCATGTATTAGTCTGAATACATTTGGGTGTAAATCTAAAGTAGAACTACAGGCAAAACGTTATTTATCATTTTGAATAGGGTAAGGGAGGGTTATAACCACTGTCAGTTTTTGCCATCTGTGACCCATTGGGGAGATCTCCCTTCACTTTCTGTCCCATAGCCAAAGCAGGAAGTGAGAGGAAATCCCTCTAATGTCAAGGGAATCTCTAATTGTCACCAGGGTCACCAAAACTAGTGCCCTCATTGAAAGATTCACCTTTTACTACTGTTCTGGGTACAATTTTTTTTAATTTTTAATTTTCACCTAGATAATAACGGTAAGCATGACAAATAGAGAGAGGGTGATTCTCCGCAATGAGGGCACAGACAGCATTAAGAACCTGACAGGTCTTCCTTTTCCTCTCCTCTCTACTCTGCCCAAAAAGAATAAATAAAAAATAAAATAGCTTTGCTTTGTTATACTTTAATATTAAGAGATACTTTGATTCATTACCAGGTCCAACCCAAATAGCAAATAATATACAAGCAGGTATCAATTATGTTCATACTGTAGTGGGCTTAGCAACAATTCGGTGTTTAATTCCCAACTCTGTCTGATCATTGGGTAGTAGTTTTTAGACAGATGGTTGGACATGATATTAGGAACATAAAAGTGAAAAAATCAAGCGATACAGGGGACATCAATCAGGTAATCATGGAATTGGAAAACCGTAATCTGATGATAAGGAGGATGGGGCCATTGTGCTGTATATGAAGGACTATGATGTAGAGGTGGAGAGGTTGCTAGGGGGTAAAAATGAAAAATTTGAAAGAAATCCCATGAAGGGGTATATGATGAAACTGAAAGCAATAACAATGAAGGGATACAAGAATTAGACAGAAAAAGAGCTTGGTTATTTGACGCCATCTGTTTTTAGGATCCCTGCATTTTATTATTGTAACGGCATCCCAAATATAAAAGGGGGTTAACGCCGTTTCCTCTGTCCCCTCTCCTGGACACACATCCACTCGCTACCAATCTTCCACAGCCAAACGACTCCTTCCCATAGGAATTAATCCTTCTGAAGAAACGAGACGCACTCTGTATCCTTCTGGGGTAGAATGACTTTATTGAGAAACATTGTAACTTTTATATATATCCAATACTGCATTAGTTTAACATGAACAATGGCCCAGCTCCACCCACACATCACAAGACTCAACACATCATCCTGACGTCTTCTAGGCTTCAAAAGATCCCACACAATAGAATATAACGATCCCCAATACACATCTTATCACAAAGTGTTGGCAGCCAGTCTGTCTGCCGGATACCATACACACAGGCATGGTGTAAATTATCTGTATTCACACCAGACCTTCCCAAGTCATAATGAACAATAGAATGCAAATCACCTTAATTCCTCCCAGCAATGATTACACAAAGACAAGGGGCTGGGGGTGATGACATTAGCATCTAACAGTATGTGTCCCAACATCATGAAGGAGTCACTTTTCAATTACCCTGTTGAGGTCATAATCAAACAGTAAATAGTTATTTGCAGATATCCTGAGGAATATGGTGAATCAATATTACAGACCCAATCTAGATAAAATGTATGTACAGCATTGAATATGGCCATCATAGACCATATTGGGGTTTTTCCATTCACCCTGTGTCCAAAGTGACCCCCTTGTCACAATTATGCACCCAGAATTTCTAAAATTCTTGATAAGACCTCTGGAAGACCAATGAGAAGTGGTAGTGACTCCATACATTCCCGATAGGTGGAATACATTGATGGCTATGTGCAACCATTAATAAACAAAACCAAAGCATTTTTAAAGGATGGTTGAGATATATTCAGCCATCTTAATGCTTTTAAATGTGAGGATAATGATATTTTTTTAAGGATTGATGTAGCTTCTCTCTATACAAATAAAAAACATGCTGATGGTATTGAAGCAACAAAATGGGCTTAGCAGACATCAGGGGAAATACCACAGGAGCAGGTGGATTTTATTCTTGTTGAAGTAAACCCTCTTATGGTTTTCAGCCCAAGGAAGCTGCCATCTTGGCATCTGTTTAATTTGCAATTGCCATGATGCTGCACATGTGATCCGTTATGACACCAGCCATTGGATGGTTTGACAGTTTGGTTGAGAGCACAACCAATATGACGGCTAGCATTTCCAGGATGCCTGGAATGTTAACAGTTTTTGAAACTTTTAAATCGATGGGTTTACTTCCACTTTAAGTGTTTAAATTTTGCAATAACAATTTTACTTTCAATTTAAAGAGGGTAGCTATGGGAGCAAAATATGTTCCCAATTTGTTTATAGCTAAAGGAGAAGAGGATATTATTTTGATAATAATTAGGATGAATTAATCACTCACTCAGGTCTCTGCAAGGGCACATTAAAAACAATTGTGATGTGGCGCAGTGGAAAAATTTAGATATGCAGCATTTTTCTACACCTGAATGGGGTGTACACTTCCCATAAAGTTGAAATTTAAAATAAAAATAAAAAATGTACTTTGTTAAATAAATACCAGCTATACGGTGATACAGTGAGCATTATGTTGTTCCTTTTGTGTTTTCCTTGAGTTTGCCTAAGTGGTTTTATCCTGAAAGCAGTGTAGAAAGAACAAAGAAAAGTACACCCGATGTGGGACTTTATGGGCAAACTCGAATGAAACAATAGTAATAAAACATACAGATTTTTATTTAAGGAGTTAAAAACATATTGGTGCAAAACATCACCATTGCAAAATACAATACATAATGCACATTGAGTACCACGCTCAATGAAGAGCTAAGAAATATTGGAAAGAAAATGTCTCTTGTAGCCCGACGCGTTTGGGGAATCTTGGAGTATCTCCTTTCTTAAGGGGCATATAGAAGACGAGAGGTTTTTGGAAATTACTCTGAAAAAAGAGAACAAAGTATACAGTTCAAGACATAATCGGGGCAAACATTCCACCTAAATGTGGAGCAAAGCAGCCATGAAATACATATGTACCAGTACTGTGTCATAGGATAAAAAACAAACTGGATGGAACTGAAAAAGGGATAGATGGAATTTTCCATTTGGAAAAACAACCTAATGAAGAGCAGCCAACCCAACACGTGAGAATTAGAAGGGTGCTAGTGGTTGAGTGGAAGTCAAAAAGGCACACTAGCGGAGTGATTGGACCTGAGAGAGAAGAGAATAAAATAATGCATAATAGTAGTGCGTATAGACCAAAAAGGGTAAGGCATTGATATTGAAATGTAGTAGCAAATAATAAGCCAAGAGGCAATATCCAATGGACTTAAACAAAACTATATATATAAAATAAGCATCATCAATACTATATGTATTAAAGTGGTTGTAAACCCTCCCCCGGAAGTTACACCTACAGGTAAGCCTAGATTTAGGCTTACCTGTAGGTGTTTGCAAAATCTCCTAAACCTACACGGTTTAGGATATATTTGCCAAATGGTATACACCGTTGTCTACGGCGCATGTGCGCCGTAGACAACGGTGCATTCACAGTGAGAATCCCCATTCACAAATCATGCAATACTTATCTCCCTTCTCTGATCTCCAAAATAACATTAAGCAAAGTCTCAGGCCTCGTACACACGGCCGAGATTCTCGTTGAAAAAAACATGCCGTTTTTTTCGACGAGATTCTTGGACAAGAAACTTGTCCCGGCCGAGTGTACACACGCTCGTTTCAAAGAACCCGCGGTTCTTTGAAAGGAGCGTACGCGGTGACGTCATCGACTACGTCGAGCATGCGCTCGTCGCATTCGATGCCGTCGCCGCCATCTTGGTATACCCTACGTATGCCTAGGAAGCTACCGCGCATGCGTCGAATTCATTTCGAACATGCGCGGGCTTCCGGGAGGACAGGTAAGTGTACACACACTCACTTTTCTCGTCGAGAAACATGCCGACGAGAATCTCGACGAGAAAATAGAGAGCAGGTTCTCTATTTTCTCGTCGAGGTTTCTTGTCGGTTTTCTCGACGAGAAACCCGATAGCAGCGTACACACGACCGATTTACTCGGCAAGACCTCTCTGCCAGCAAGTTTCTTGCTGGTTCTTGCCGAGAAAATCGGTCTTGTGTACGAGGCCTTAATGCCCCATACACACGATCATTTTTAATGTCATTTTTAAAACTGACGTTTTTCTCGTCATTTTTTTTCTTGTTTCCTCTCAAGCCTGTCTTGCGTACACACCATCATTTTAAAAAATGTTCAAGAAAAGCGCAGTGACGTACACCACGTACGACGGCACTATAAAGGGGAAGTTCCGTTCGAATGGCGCCACCCTTCATGTTAGTAAAGTTTGTTGAGTGACGATTCGCTCTTTTCAGTCTAGTGCTTTTCAGTCCGTTACAGCATGACGAATGTGCTATCTCCATTACGAACGCTAGTTTTACCAGAACGAGCGCTCCCGTCTCATACTTGATTCTGAGCATGCGCATTTTTTTTCCCGTCGTTAAAGCATACACACTATCGTTTTTCACGTCGTTAAAAAAAACGACATGAAAAACGACGTGAAAAAAGAGAGCATGTTCGAAATTTTTAATGCACGTTTTTCACGTCGTTAAAAATGCTCTGGAGCATACACACGATCATTTTTAATGGCCATTTTTTTTAATGGCATTTTTAACGGCATGAAAAATGATCGCGTGTATGGGGCATTAAGCTGCTTACCACTTCCAAAGGGTAACATCAACTTTATAGTTCAGCAAACACAGGCATGTTGCCCAGGATCCTGAGACAGATATGCAGGACAGCAACACTTTTGGGAGGCAAGAACAGTGCTCAGAGTTATGGCAGGCAGATCTCTCTCTGGTAAAGTGGTTGTAATTCTCAGATATGAAATATGAACAAAGCATATCCCTCTATACTATATACTATACTATATACTGGTCTCTATCCAAAGCACTAAGTGTCATTTATTTCTGCTGTCTCACGCCTTTGTTATCTGAAAGAGTCACTTCTGGCAGGTTTTCCATACACAAAGAGAAAAAAAGGTGACAGAGGAGGGAGCTCTAGCACACAGCCTGTGACTGATATCTTCAGCCTTGCATGTTCCTCCTATACTGTGTGAAGTTGGGTTTTTTCCTTCCCTCCAATCAGGGCTCACAGCTATCCTCACTGAGATCGGCACTGTGAGACTTCATATCCCGCCTCCTGCAGCTAGAGCTGAAAAAACTTTTGATCTGTGTGTTTTAGAACACTTTACAGACAAAATGGTTGCAGATAAACCGATAAAACCTATGTAGGAGGATTCTTTTAGTCTCTGTTTAGGCCGGTCACTTCACTGGTTATATGTGGTTATATGCAGCTAGCTACCATAATCCTGGTATCCTCTTCAAGAGCGGGCGGTCTGCTTCAAGATAAAAGTGGTCTCTGCAGCGTATTTGCCGCAAGATCACTTTTATCGGCGGCAGGACACGGCCCCCCTCCAGACGCTCTCCTGTGCCCTCCACCACTTACCAGAGCCGCCCGCGGAGGCGATCGTGTCCTTTCTTCTGCTTAACATGGAGACGAGTGAGGGGAAGATGGCCCCCACTCGTCTCCATATCATTGCAGGGCGGAAGCGACGTCAAAACGTCACTTCTGCCCATAGCTCTTAAAGGGACAATTATGTCTTTTTTTATTTTTTATTGCATTGTAGTGTAAACATGAGATTTGAGGTCTTTTTGACCCCAGATCTCACATTAAAGAGGTCCTGTCATGCTTTTTTTATATTACAAGGGATGTTTACATTCCTTGTAATAGGAATAAAAAGTGACACTTTTTTTTTTGTTTTAAAAGAACGGTATAAAAATTCAAAATAAAAAGTAAAGTAAAAAATAAATAAATAAATAAAAATTACCGTGTCCCGCCGAGCTCGCGTGCAGAAGTGAACGCATACGTAAGTAGCGCCCGCATGTGAAAATCGTTAGAGCGAGAGCAATAATTCTAGCCCTAGACCTCCTCTGTAACTCAAAACATGGAACCTGTTGAATTTTTTTAAACGTCGCCTATGGAGATTTTTAAGGGTAAAAGTTTGTCACCATTCCACGAGCGGGCGCAACTTTGAAGCGTGACATGTTGGGTATCAATTTACTCAGTGTAACAACATCTTTCACATTCTAAAAAAAAATTGGGCTAACTTTACTGTTGTCTTATTTAAAAAAAGTGAATTTTTTCCCAAAAAGTGCGTTTGTAAGATCGCTGTGCAAATACTGTATGACAAAAAGTATTGCAGCGACTGCCAGTTTATTCTCTAGGTGTTGGAACCCCAAACATTTTTTTTTCTAAGTCATTTTCTAGCGCAAAAAAAAATGTTTTTAACTTGTAAACACCAAGTCTCAGAAAGAGGCTCCTTCCTTAAGTGGTTAAAAAATATGAAATGAATATGACATTTAAAATCATACATTTACTTCCACATTGTACTTCAATTATTTATCCTATTAATCTGAACAATCTTGAGGTTTGTAAACTTCGAAGATGCCACACATTTACTGAATTCTGTGACACACAATCACTATGCCCTGCGATTAGGTACTGCTGTGTCAGAGAATTCACAGAGCCTGCCTTCTGAACTACAGAGGTGCAGAGAGAGGACGTTTCAGAGTGCAGAATCCGTATATCGCTACTTACGTAGCAAGTTACCATGGGATATGTAGTCCTTAGAAAATGAAAGTAAACAACAGAGGAGAAGCTGCAAAGCATGCAAGGAATCCAGGAAGTTGTAGAAAGAGATGGCAAGCAGACAGGCAGCACCCACAACATGAAAGGAGATTTTTTAAGTATTGCAAGCTTATATTGGATTGTCAAACATGATGTACTAAAATGAAAGTGTACGCTGTGATAAAAAAACAGACAAAAAATGAAATGTTCAATACCAGCAATTTAACCACATTTATTCAATAACTGAAAGGTACATTTACAGATACAATTGACTACAGAACACAAATGTCAATGAGAAAGTTGATTCACTGGCTGATCCTTATGTGTCCAGGAGTTTCGCTTCACCTTTTATAAAACATGAAAACACAATGAATTGGTGAATTGGCGCAAGTTATTATATTTTACAAATAGTTTGGAGTGGACTTGGACACTTGTGGTCCCGATTAGTTCCTTTGTCATCCATTACCGATCATGAGACTCGCACATTACCTTTCCTCTTTGTTGGCATGAAGAAATTTAAGCCTGATGTTTGAAGGATGTACTACAGAGATCACTGGGATTGATTGACATGGCTTGTGTCTGCAAATGCCATATTTTTTACAATGGTTTTACTTAAAGTGACTTACCTCTCAGTCAGTGCACTATTTTCATTTGTTGTTAATTCAGTGTGAATAAACTAACTATAATAGGTGCTAGGAAATCCTTGGAAAATGACCAGCCCCCCTCCTCCCCTCTGCACACAGCAGGTTATTGTCAACCTTAGCTTTTCATGTTTCTCAGTCAGGCTTTGTGAGAGGAGGAGGGGGGGGGTCCATTCCCTCCACTCAGATCTCACATTACACTCAGCTCTGAGCTCTGTGCTGTGCAGTGTGAGATTAGACCCCCACCCCTGACTCCTTAGAATTGGCATCTAAATTGTGTACTGTGGAAGACTGTAGAAAAGAGTAGACTCCAGATAAACAGGGCACAGCTTATATAGGAGGATTTAATTATTCGCTGTGTATCACCTGAGGCTAGTCACTTCACTGGTGTGGGCTTATGTAATGGTTTTTTATCACTTTAAGTATTACATAAAGGTCTTGTCCCTCCCCAGCCTATGAGTGGACAGTAAAAGGAGAAGCAATACACTTATGAGCTCATCTCTGCCCATCAGCATTTCACGTGTTTCCACAAAAGCACCATGGCACCGCTGACTGGCTCCTTGTGCTGCGTCTCCCACTTTCGGTGTGAGCTCTGCTGTACAGGGACTACAAGAACATACCAAGTAAAATTCAGGTGCATTTAAGAAAAATATACATTTTATTAATAAATACCGAAAACAACTGCAATAATTTGTATCTTTTATACGTGCCTGGAATTCAGTTTTGTAGACCCATCATGAGTATAAAAGTGAGGGATTTTGGGGCCTGAATAAAGAACAGGAGTTATTTATTGATACTATAATATGCCTGCTCTTCTATACTTATCTTGCACAGTTTCCATTTTGACAGGTTTGCATTAAAATTTTTAAACAGCTGTACTTCTTTACATAAAGTTATAAATCTCTTTAAAAAAAATCACACTGACTTTAATTACATGTTTCTTGACTTGTAATTTTGAATAATTGCTGTAGCGAGCAGTAGGTATGTCATTTAGTTATTTGTCATTTTAATTAATTATGCTCTATCTCAGCAGTAGAGATTACATAAGCAGCCCTGATTTTAGTACTTGGACAATAGCATACACTTTTATTTGTGGATTTTATTCATTGCTACTTGGAGATTTTAATAACATGGTCAATTTTCGTGTGGGATTTAAAATAACATAAAGGATTTTCTATCCACATGCTGGGAATGGATTTTTATAAAATACTTAACTTTTCTGCATTAAAATTAAATATAAAGGTTTTTAAATCCACATCAAGGTAGCAGAAGAGAGAAGTCCATAGAGAGCAAAAATTGGGGGTCAGTGGGAATCAAATAACACTGCACAGTTTAAAGTGATTGTATGGCTTCGTTTTTTTTTGTTTGTTTTTTTAAATAACAAACATGTCATACTTACCTCCACTGTGCAATTCGTTTTGCACAGAGTGGCCCCGATACTCGACTTCTGGGGTCCCCCGGTGGCACTGGTAGCTCCTCCCCGCATCGTATAACCCCCTAGGAGAAGCGCTCTTCCGGGGGGGTTACCTTGCAGGCGCGCTCCTGAGTCCAGCATTTGCTTACATAGATGAAGAATGCCGGACTCGGCCCCGCCCCCTGGTGCCCGCGTCATTGGATTTGATTGACAGCAGCAGGAGCCAATGGCT
This sequence comes from Rana muscosa, assembly GCA_029206835.1. NCBI lineage: Eukaryota > Metazoa > Chordata > Amphibia > Anura > Ranidae > Rana > Rana muscosa. The sequence continues at coordinate 482,355,443 of CM055122.1, forward strand.
GCGCTGCTATAAATCTATCCAATCAAGAGCCGAGACAACGGGCAGAGGGGAGAAGCGCGTCTCTGGCGGGGGAATGCAGGACTCAGGTAAGTAAAATGAGGGGCTGGGGGGCCGGTCAGTGACAGAAGTTTTTTCACCTTAATGCATAGGATGCATTAGGGTGAAAAAACATGAGGGTTTACAACGCCATTAACTGTGAACCACACTGTCCATTCACAGTTATTTAGGATTATAAACAGGTGTTGCTCATTTTAGGTATGTGCTTTAGCCCTTCTTTAGCCCCAGAATTTTTTTTTTTGGGGAGGGGGGTATTTCACACCACTTTAAGAACTTTGGGGTTGGAAGTTGGGGTGTCCAAACATCTTAAACAAAGGGCCAGTTTACTGTCCTTCAGACTTTGGAGGAGCTGGATCATGACCCGTGGGGGTCCCAGCATCAGTAGACAGAAAAAATGCCTCAAGCTTGGTGATCAGTGGGAGTAAAAAAGACTACATAGCACCCATGGTCAATAGGAGAAGGAATAGTGCCCCTTCATTGGTATTAGTTGGAGAATTTGTGCCCTATAATTGGTATTAGTTGGAGGAATAGTGCCCCATCATTGGTGTTCCCTAGAGGAATCGTGCACCATCATTGGTATCAATCGGAGGGAAAGTGCCCCATCATTAGTGTCAGTGGTAGAAATTATGTCCCACTGTTGGTATCCAGTGGGGGAAATGGTGCCTCCTATCAGGGCCAGATAAGGGCAAGCAAAATGCCACAGTTTGAAGACCACCGTTTTAAAATGAAGAGTGCTTACAAGACATAATGCAACCATTCCGTTTCACGGACTGGTACTTGAAGAAGGATCTTACCAATTCACTTGGCCACCTTAAGATATCCTCTGTCTCTGACCCCTCTACCTTTTTACCGCCATAGGACAACCGCAATATCACGATGCTCTTTGACATCCATGACTCTTTTCTTTCTAAACTCAGTACTGTATCATCACTTGGTATTATGCCGCGTACACACGACCGCTTTTCTCGACGAGAAAAACTGCATTTTTTCATTTCGCCGAGAAAAACGATCGTCTGTGGGCTTTATGTCGTTTTTCTCGTCGAGAAAAACGGCATAAAAAACGACGAGAAAAATTAGAACATGTTCTAAATTTTCTCGTCGTTTTTTCCAGCATTTTTTTCCGCGGCAGTTTTCCCATAGGGAAACACTGCCGCGGAGCCCACAGACGGTCGTTTTTCTCGTCAAGAGAAAAAATGACGGGAAAAACGACCGTGTGTAGGGAACCAAGCGGTTCCCTCGTTTTTCCTGTCATTATTCACGCCGTTTTTTTAACCGCCGTGAATAATGATCGTGTGTACGCGGCATTACTGTTATGTCTAGACCAATTTACGAGATCACTAGTCAAACATATCCAAACGTTGCTTCCACTCCTGAGGTTAATGAGGTGTAAGGTACAGCCTATATAGGCATCGCATTGTCATACTTCTGGCATGATGGTAAACATGATTTACCAGTTTCCCTCCCCTTTTCCTTCCCCCCCCACTTTGGTTTAAACTTTATGTTGACTTGAGGGGATCAACTTTCTGAATCACAGTCCGCAAACAGGCACTTTCTTAAAAGTCTGGCGGATGCCAGGTTTTATTTATAAGACGTTTGCAGGTATAAACAAACAAAACAGTAAATAAATCCTTGCCGTCCTTCGCTAAACTAAACAAAATAATATCCTCTCTATACAGTGCGGGGCTGGTACCCGTCACCCACAAAACATGCGATAAAGCAAACCTTTTCTTTTTGATCCACTCCAACAGAGCTCTCACTCAGGTTCCCTCCTGAGTCACCAAAACCAGAGCAATCCTGTGCTCTCTTCCTGGATCTTTATAGCCCAGCTGACTGTGGATGGGACCGCAGGCCACACTTTGCCCAATACCTAATTTCCCCGGATACAACCTTATTAACCTTTAATAAAAACACACATACACCATAAGTTTTGGCAAAAAATTGGCCGCGGTAATTTATTGGTTTTAAAATATATATTCAAATGGATAAACATAATAATTCAACATTCAGAAGAAAACAAATATCCAGCAAAACCTTTGCCCAGTTTTCAGAACTCGGGCTAATCAACCTTTATTAAACCAGAAAAACATGTCCCCACCAGCCGGACTAGTGAAACTAGACCGGCCTACCCCAAATACGCGGCCCTTTCGATACTGTTCTGCAAACCGAGATTAAAAATATCGGCACCTACATCCGAAAGGTGGACCCCGTCCTGCCTAAACAAACCCGGGATGCCCCCCTCGAGATCCACGTGCCGATAAGCAAAACCTCCCAACAGTGACATGTATTCAGCCATCGCCCGATTGACCCTCTTCCTCATCTTCTCCATTACCCGGTGAAACGGGGAAGACAGCCAAGCGAACCGGGGAACAATTTCCGAAAAGACAATGATTGTACCCGGGGAAGACAGATGGAACCTATATAGGTCCCGTTTAATCATGAATAACAGGTCCAGAGTACGAACTGAACCCAAATCATTGCCCCCTAAATGAACTATTAGGATTGAAGGCGGGGGCCAAAACTGGTGTAATTGAGATAAATGAAAAAATAAATGCTGCCACTTCAGACCTCTTATACCTTTCCAATACAGAGCGAATGATTCCGGCTGTAACGATAGGCTGACAGAGTACTTGCGTTGAGCCGCACGCTTCCGTGCCCAGTGTATATATGAGTGGCCCAGAATCCAAACGCAATGCTGAAAACCTAGGAAATTAAAGTGACAGGTTAGGCCTAACATAACGCTTAAAACAATTGGACCTCCACCTTCCCAAAACCCATAATGGCTTTGGCCGGCAAACCCCTAACTGCAGCGTCAGATGCCGCCCCTATTCTAAAGGAGTGGGAGGAAATCTTAAAATCACGTAAACCCAATTGGTCAAGACAACGTTTAAAAACGTATGAAAACTGATATTTGGTTAAGGGTGACTTATCCATATGAGCAAGAAAATGCCTCGATCCCACCGGACGCGCCGTGAGGAAACCGGTCACCAGTGCCACTGGGCACACTGAAGCATCACCCTCTGCCTGCAACATTACCCACTCCCCACGTCCCAGTTGATCGGTTTTCGAGCGCCTTAAAAAAAGGCGTAACAAACCATGTTCAACTAGCACATGCTCTGACAGCATACCAGAAGAGCTCTTTTTGGACCCAGGAAGCAGGTCAGAAATCCTGAAGGCTCCGAAATAAAATAACACAAAAGCCAGCCGGAATAGTAACGCTTCGTATTCTGTAAAACAAACCCCAAGCGTGGCTTCACAAAGGCGCCTGAGAAGCGGCAGACCGATAGGCCGCCTGCCATCCGGGGTATAAGTTGCCCTCCGATAGCCTTTCAGGGCCTGTTTAACTGTAAAAAAATTAGAGCAGGGCGGGAGACCCCTCACCCTGAAGAAAAAAGAGACTCCTGCTAAGGTTTTTACCAAAAACCCATAAGAAGGCCGTCCCTCCATCAAAAAGGCCAGGAAAGCCAGCACCACCTCCTCCTCAGGAGCCTCCCAAGCAAAACCAGAGATCCCGGCAAACAGAATCCACTTCCTCCACGCGGCGGAGTAATCTGCCCAAGTACGGGGAGCAACTGAAGATTTAATGGCTTCACCCACCCGCGTTAAATCAGCTCCCAAAGATATGCCGGGCACTGTGTTCCCTCTGCGTCCGCTCCCGGAAACAATTGCCGAAAACGCTGCATCTGGAAACGGGAAAGAGAGTCAGCTATTATATTCAAGACTCGTGTACTTAGCCTTAATCCAGATATTAAATTTTAGACACAAGAAAACGAGGTGGCGCAGAATCTTGATCACCAAAGGAGAGCTAGCAGAAAGACAATTGATCACAAAAAGCACCCCTTTATTGTCAGTTTCTACTAGAATCCGTCGATTGGCAAAGGATTCTCCCCAGAGCGCCACTGCCACTAAAACTGGAAAAAGCTACAACAATACTATATTCCTAGTGGCCTTCTGTCGAACCCAGGCCTCCGGCCAAACCCCGCAACTCCAGTACGATCCCCAGATTGCTGCAAAACCTTTGGAGCCAGTCGCGTCTGTGAACAACCTGAAATCAGGGGCAAAAATAAAATCAGACTGAAAAAAGGAACGCCCGTTAAAAGAATCCAGAAAATCTGCCCAAACCACTAAGTCATCTTTTAGTGATGCCATCAAACGGACATGGGCTAACGGAGATTTCAAACCTGAGGTTGCTAAATACAGGCGCCTAGAGAAAATCCTTCCCATCGGCATGATTTTACAGGCAAAAGCCAAGAGACCCAACAAGGACTGCATCTCCTTCAACATAACCTTGCGTCTCCTCAAAAAAACCGCAATAAGACTCCACATCTTGTCAATTTTTGCCTGGGGCAAGCGGAACTCCTGAGCCTCCGTATCAATCGAAATACCAAGAAACTCCATGGAAGTTGCAGGATGACACGTCTTCTCGACTGCCAGCGGAACACCAAAGTGCCCTGCCACCACGCCAAACAAACGCAGGAGCCGGGAACAAAGATCAGAGTTCGCTGGACCGATAAACAAAAAATCATCCAAGTAATGCGCTATAGAATCCTGACTCAAAACACATAACCCAATGAATAAACGTGGAAAACGTTTCAAAGTAGTTACAGGACAAAGAACACCCCATAGGAAGACATTTGTCAAAAAAATAAAAACCCTCAAAATAAAATCCCAAAGAACTGAAAGCTGCCGGGGAGATTGGCAAAAGCCTGAAGGCCGACTTCACATCCGCTTTGGCCAGTAAAGCTCGCCGGCCGCAGGTTTTTATTTTCACAATCACTTCCTCAAAAGACGCATAAGCCACGGAACACATAGACTCGTCAATTTCGTCATTTAACAATCCACCTTTAGGAAACAAAAGATGCTGTATTAGACGGAACGAGTTTGGCTCGCGCTTAGGTACTACCCCAAGCGGAGAAATGCGGAAATCCCTAAACGGAGGAGATTGGAATGGACCTGCCATGCGACCCTCTGCAATTTCTTTGAAAACTTTTTCCCTTACCACCTCTGGAAACCGGTCAACTGACTTAAGGTTGGCCACGATATTACACCCTGAACCTGAAAATGGTGGCAACGGAAAACCCACAGGAAATCCCTCAATTAGTAAATGTGCTTTCTCCCTGCTTGGGTAAAGATCCAGCCAAGGGCGCATGTTTTCCAGCCTCACTGGCGTGCAGGCTCTTGGGAAAAATATCACGCTGAGGCGGAGCAGAACCAGCTGTCTTCTTAAAACAGCGCAGCACAGGATGGGGGCCCGCACAAAAAGAGCACTCATGCCTGTATTTGCAAGAGGTGTTAAAACGACACTGACTTTCATTAAACGAAAAACAACAACCCCTGCGATACACAGAATTTACCGTGCTAACAGGGGCTTGACGCATAGTAGGCGCTCTCTGTGGCATAATCAGATTAACCCATAGGCCCACGTCCTTCATCCCCCATTGCAAGGACGAATGAACCGCCAGCTTCTGGCGAAATGACTCATCGTAGCCTAGGCATACCAGCCCAATCCGCCAAAGCTCTTATAGGCCTCCAGCACATGATCTAAATGCTGAAACAGGCCTCCACTTACCTCAGGGCATTTTTCCACCAATATACTGGCAAATACAAAAAAGGCTTGCAGCCAGTTATTAAAAGAGCGGGGCACTGCCCTGCGCCTTTCCTCCTCCTGATCCTTCCTATCAGATTTTTAAACAAAATCTTTTGCCGCGGGAAGAAGGGACAATAAATCCACATATTCCCCCCGCCATATCTTGTCCTTCACCGCCATAGGAAGGTGGTACCCCAAAGGAGAAATCTCACATGGCATGGCTCCCTTTAAACAAGATTCAGGCACTGACATTTGTCTAGTAACAGCTTCACTGACAGGAATGTGTTGACTGTGCATTGCAGCATGTGTACCACCCAGCTGACTAGATGACACAGGGGTTATGACAACAGGTGCAGAAAAAGCCTGTGCAGAAAAGGGGGAAATAGCCAGAGAAGAAGGGAGGACAGGAGAAGAAATGCCAGCAGCAGAAAGAGCATGAGAAACAGCAGACAGGTAAGCCAGAATGTCATTTGTAGCAGCATTAGTTAACTCACCCTGTCCAGCTGGTGATGCCCCCGCAGCTGGCACGCTGATGCTTGAATGAGGGCTGTTAAACAGCACACCAGGAACTATGGCACTCTGAGGAGCCGACCGCTGTGGAACAGCCGTCGCTTGCAGGCTGCTTGCAGATGCTGGCAGTGCCGACCGCACTGGCCGCTCCTCCCGCGGCGCTGATTGATCTTTTCCTCTTCTCCTGGCAGGCGACTGAGAACCGGTCCGCCTCTTCTGTCCCGACCGACTTGCCGACACCTCCGCCATTCCGCTCTTCCCTGCTTCTCCCGTCCGCCTGGCGTCTCCTTCTTCACCTCCCCCGACCGCAGGATGCTCCGGAGGCACGCTCCTCTTGGACCTTCTCAGAGGGGAGGGCTGAGCTGGCTGTGGCTGCATCTCCCCTGCTCCGACCGCGCTATGGGGCTCCAGGTCAGGTAACTCCAGACAGCGGCGCATCCATTCTTCTCCTTGGCTCTCTGCCTTCTCCACAAAAGCCCGCACTAAGTCCTCCATGCTGCAGGAAACCCTGAGTGAACCTCTGTGAGGGGACAGCTGCAGCTTCTTCACCTGTAGGTCAGCTGCTGCTAAAGAGGAAGTAGAGACCCTCAGCAGCCCCTTTTATCATCTCCTCAGGGACACTGGAAACTTCCATGGTTTCCTATTGGATCATCTGAAACTGAATGCATATTTTAAAGAGACAGTACACCATTTGCTTAATCATACAGTAACATATATCCTTAACCCTTTCCTATGCTATTAACCAGGCTGGGTGGCCGCCGTCCCAAGAAAGTGGGCTCCAATGGTGCGCCCCCTTTTTACATTCTAGTGAACCCGAACAACTGGACCGGAACCCAGCCGACCACAGAGGCTGGGAAAACCTCGGCCGGATTCTAGTTCAGTCCCTTACAATGGACCGAATGCGGGGTGAAATGTAGCGATTATCATGTATCTCACCTCACATACCGTCACAGTGTGTATGCTTTGCAGCCACTGTTTTATACCACTGTATTATGCAAAACCCAATAAATATTTTACAAAAAAATAAAAAAAATGAAGAGTGCTGACGATGTAAGGAACTGGGCACTGTTGCATGGTCCAGGTCTACACAGCTGCTGGAACACAGATGGATGGAAGAGTTCAGGGCCAACCACATGACTTGCATTATTAAGCCTTAACCATCATATACAGCAAGAAGTAGCATTTATCAAGGTGCTGGGGTGGTGTTTTAGAGCTGGGGGTAGAGGAATGCTCCGGATGCTGTTTTTAGATAGGGGAGTCGTGAGAAGGAAAAAAACATTAATGTTTGCTTCCTAACTGTTGCTTCTGTTGCTTGCTACTCTTGCTTACTACAACATACTGGTGCTCAGATGTGCCTCACGGTTTACTATCATGCTGGCCATAAAATATTGCTTTACAAAAAATATAAAATGTAATTGCATAAAATTATAAATGTGTCTCTGAAAAAAATCATACTATCTTTAAAGTGGAACTACATTTATAGCAGTGGTACTAACTGTGTCACGCAGTCTCTAGCTTTCCTCTGACGCAGGTGCCTTGGTGAGTGACAGCTGCACTATTATTAGCTCTGCATAGGCGAGTTCCAGACTTATGAGTGCTGGCTCATGAGATTTATGAAAGTTAGTCTCATTGCACAGTGGTATTTTTTTGTATATCCCAGTCTCTGATATTCCCCTGAACTGTTTTCCTCAGGAAATCATGAAGATGTAATTTTTTTTATCTTTGCCCGCTGTGCTGTACATTCTGCTGAATCCTTAGCAATATGAGCAAAGTCGTTATTAGGATATTATCTCAGGAAATGTCTATGGCATCTTAGTATGTTACCTTCTAAATTTGAACCTCACATTATGCTCTGTCCTTTAGTAATGCCAGTCTGCTAATTTCTCTATAGAAAATTTATTCAGGAGATAACAAAGCATCTTAGTATGCTACTTTGTCAGAAACCAGGTCTGAACCTGCAACCTCTGCTGTGTCTGGTGGTGTCTCTTCTTGCTTAACCACCTAGGATGCTGGGCAGCAGCCTGGACAATTCCTTGAACAATCTGGCCTTGAACCTCGTTTCTCCTAAACCTTGAACCCTTTGCTCCTCCCATGGAGGAGAAAGCACAGGCACCAATCTAAGTGTAGCAAGTTAGTGAGTTTTAATACACATATAGATAAGGGTACTCGCAAAAGGAAAATGTCAGAAGGCATTGAGCACAACAGTGCAATCAGCATCTGCGGAGAGGGTCCATCTAAGTGGCTTCTGTGGTGGGTACTCAGACCGGGTCGCGGCGGTGAATGCTGATGCTTTCTGGAGCCTGGGACGCACAGGGAGCCAGATATGGCATCACTTCCTGGATGCGATGAGTGGTTTAGGCGGCGTGTTTACGGAGCATGCGCTCTTTCAGGCCTAGATCTAGATCTTATCTGGCTCCCTGTGCGCCCCAGGCTCCAGGAAGCGTCAGCATTCACTGGCGTGGCCCCGTCTGCGTACCCACCACAGAAGCCACTTAGATGGCCTCTCTCTGTGGACACTGATTGCACTGTTGTGCTCAATGCCTACTGACATTTTCCTTTTGCGAGTACCCTTAGATTGGCGCCTGTGCTTTATCCTCTAGTTGTTCCAGAAGCTGCTTCTTGCTTTTTCACTGGGCTGCCTCTTAAAGTGGTAATGCATTGAATACATAGACTTAATTACAGTCATTTTATGCTCCAGCTATTACCCCACAGTCTTTTTATGCTCTAGTAATTACCCTGCTCATTCCTATTCCCAACAATACACGTCAGACTTGTGGGCTTATACTGAGCTTTTTACAAGCGACAACTCATCCATGTGTGTTACTATTTTCTACTCCCATTAACTTCCTATATTAGCCATTTTTTATTCATTTCCTGTTTGCCAGATTATTGTGCTCTCTCCAGCCAGTATCTCACTCTTGTCACTCCTGCTGCCGTTCGTATCTTTGCTACCACTCGCTACTGACCTTTGGCTTGTTCCTTGACTACACTTCTGCTTGTACCCAACCTGCAACCACTTGTTACCGACCTTTGGCTTGTTACTGAATGTGTCTGCTTGATCCTTACCTGCTTTGTCTGCTACTGGACCCCGGCTTGCTCACCTCCTGGTGGGGTGATCCTGAGGACTATGACCTGGTGCTAACGCGCATCAAAACCCATCCTTGGGTGAGCTTGTGTCATCCGCCAGAGCAACCTGCTTCTGTACTTATTCAGCTGGTTGGTAGAAGCCTCTCTACAGCTATAGCCTCTGGTCTCTAAGCCTGACCCCAGACAGTGACATACTTTCAATTGGTGCAATCTTCATTTTGCTGAAATCTTTAGCAATGTAAGCACTCTCCTTAAAAGGAGCAGAGGTACTACTTCAGTATACCCAGTCTCTGGTATTTTCCTGCAAAAAAATGACATCATGAAATTTTTATATTACCTTCAAATGCTTTATTGGGTTCATTAGTAATTTAAGCATTCTCTTTTTTTCCAACGTTTTTATTGCGTCCTTCAGCAAAGCATACAGTGCAAAACACCACAAGAATGCATCATGAAATGGAAAAAAAAAAACAGGATGAAGGTATTATGCTTATCCAAACAATGAACATTATACATGTAGACGTGGAAATCATGAGTAGGTGGGTATTAGGTGGTACAATAAGACCCTGACCCAGAAAGATCTTTAAACCCCACTCGAGGATCAGATGGTTCAACCTCGTGATTTCTACACACATTTATAGGTTCAAATGGAAAAATACACTATGCAAGAGCTGTAAGGACTGTTTTTTCAAAAACTAAAACAAAGATAAGAAACAGAACATTAAAAGTCCTATAAGGACAGAGAGGCTGGGGTACACCGAAAACGTCCACTATAAATCCTAACTAAGGAGAGTGAGCTAACCCTGACCGGTTTGCGTTGAAGAATCTTGAGGTACAGTGTCTGCCAAGTATGCAGCATAGTAGCAATATGAGCAATTCTCATTATTGGGGCAGAGGTATTCCTTCTGTTTACCCAGTATCTGATCATTATTAGGCATGCTATAACCTCAGTATACACAGTCTCTGTTATTCACATGAACGGTCTTTCAGTTCTGCAATGGCATTTCACAGACTTTGCACTGTGCCTTATGCCCCGTACACACGATCCGAATATCGTACGACAGATCGTACCACTTTTTTCGCTTAATAGTCGCAAGTAAAAATAAATAGGTTATTTAAAGTCACGAAAATTCTCGTACGACAGAAAAAAAAATCGGAAGTGATGTCATGTGTTGTAATGTATTTGTATTGTATTTTCGGACGACAACTATACTGACTATACTGACTAAATGAAAATCATACGATCTGACATCGTACGAGGAAAATTTTCGTGCTTGTCCGATCAAATAATATCGGATGAACTGTCGTGATCGGCTCTCGAAAGTAGTGTACACACGATCCGAAAATCGTACGATTCTTCCTCAGACGATCGTTTTCGTCCGATATTCGGATCGTGTGGACGGGCCATAAGTGGCAGAGCACTATTTCCATATTCAGTTATGCTACAGTTTCACGGTGCCCAAATTTCTGAACATGAACTTTTTCCCAGGATGCGATTTTAGAAACCTATTTAGTACTGTAATGTATCTAAGCCTGGAACAGTGGCTGCCATTTTGATGATGCCATTGTTGCTTTAGCTCTTTCAAGCAACAGATTTGAAATGCAGGAACAGCATGAACTGCCTCAGAGCTGTCAGCCACTAGACTTAATTTTAAATCTTCCTGCCTTTCTTTCCTGAAGTGGAGCCATCTGCATGACGTTGCTCACATGTTTACTCCTTTTGAAGCAAAATACTGGTGTTTCTGATGTCCATATTTGATGCATCAGATGGATTCTCTGGCCTTCGGTCTGATCTGTTGTCTGTCATTAGTGACATTGTCACCTCTGGTCACCCATATCTTACTTCTCAGTCCACTCATAGTTGTTTTCTGCAACAACACACAGGTACAATATGTCTTTTAACAGACTGTTACAGCCCTGTTATGTTGGGCGACCTTGTTCCTCTATTTCCGGGGATAGTTCCCTTGAACTAGCATCTGTTGCCAAAATCCCGGGACCCTGATTTATATGGGTTTATCTTTGACACCAGCTTCTCTGGCTTTGCTTCATGAGCCCGATTTTCTCCACCAGAGCTTCCAGACCTCTAATCTTTACTTCTGCCTTTTTTTCATTTTGTGAAAGTTTATTGAGGCCCTCTTCTCACAGGCAAAATATTGGCACTTAAAAATGTACCATAAAAATGCCTGCGGACCTACTTGTTTGTTCTGTCTCTGATTCAGATATTTCACAGCCTGCTGATGTGGAATCTCTTTTCTATTAGTTCATTAATAAATCTGACATGCTCAATCCTGTGTTCAATTAGGCTAACACAATATATGGAGGGCACTGTGGCTACATGCTTGAGACCTAGTTGGTGCTTTTAGACAAAATCGTATTGATTTTACGGAAGACATCATTTTGAAGGTGTTCTTAATCATGGCAAGCTTGATCTACCTGATTATGTTTTAGTCCCCTGCTTCATCTAGAAGATCTGTTAGGTGGAAGGATTTTGGCCTACTTCTAACATAGCTACACTATCTCTTAAGCCCTGTACACACGATCGGATATCCTATGGATTATAATCTGATGGTTTTTTCCATCGGAAATCCGATGAAACTGTCTTCCATCAGTCTTGCCCACACACCATCAGTCAAAAAACCGACCGTTTCAAACGCAGTGACGTAAAACACTCCGATGAGCTGAGAAAAATTAAGTTCAATGCTTCTGAGCATGCGTAGACTTGATTCTCAGCATGCGTGGGTTTTTTATCCGATAGAGTTCCCCACAGACGATAGTAATTTGCTATTGGTTTTTTAACCATCGGATAAATTTAAAACATGTTCTATTTTTAAACACAGATGGAAAAAAGACCGATGGGGCCCATACACGATCGGTTTGTCCGATGAAAACAGTCCATCATGTGTACACGGCTTTAGGCTACTTTCACACTGAAGCACTGGATACGCTGGCGGTATAGCGGCGCTATTTTTAGCGCCGCTATACCGTAGTTTTTTCTCGCGATTTGCGGGCGCTAGCGCAGGGATTTTTACCCCCGCTGGCGGCCGAAAAAGGGTTAAAAACGCCCGCAATAACGCCTCTTTGCGGCGTTTTGCGGGCGTTTTGGAGGCGCTACCCCATTGATTTCAATGGGCAGGGGCGCTATAGGAGCGGTATTCTTACCGCTCCTATCGCGCCTCAAAGATGCGGCTTGTAGGAGTTTTTTTACCCTCCTGCAAGCGCAACGCTCCAGTGTGAAAGCCCTCAGGCTTTCACACTGGATACAATGCAGCGGCTTTTTTAGGGCGCTTTGCAGGCGCTATTTTTAGCGCAAAAGTGCCTGCAAAGCGCCTCAGTGTGAAAGGGGCCTTAAGGTTAGTGAAATCCTTCTTCAATGCACACCAATTTTTGAGCCATAAACCTTCTGTTTAAAACCATATCCCCACTTCCTAAGGTTTTTAATTTCTTTCAAATTCCCCCTTCTCCTCTTTTTTTTTCAACCTACATGGTTGATGCCCATATTCTGACTTGAGCTTCCCAAAATGAGTATAGCACTGACTGCTATGGTGATTACTGCTTCCCTTTGTGGATTGCCTTCCATCTTTACTGAATATTTTCAGTGTCCTAATTCTAAGAGGTTCCTTGTATTCCATGTATTCTCTCCTCTGCGGAATGACATTTACCCCTACAAGTTTGTGGAGTTTATGTAAAAGTTGCTCACTTCCCTTGGTTTTGTCCTTTATATACTTGCTCTTTTCCTATCCTGAGTTGCCCATTCTAGATTTTTGACTATACACTATGCTAGTGTAGCACTACTCCCGTAGGAGCTGCTGGTTATTTTTCGTCCTGCCGTTACCCTACAGTTCAACATATCAAATTGAGCAATGTGCCCACAGATGCATGCACCAGTCACTTAGTCTTTTTCCAATGCTTTTTATTAAACACAACTTGCAGCAGTAGAGGGATAGAGGGTTAGGGGAATTCAGATACCTTGTGCAGATCACTGAGGAACTTGAGATTCTGGAGACAAGTACACTTTCTGTCAACGGATCTTGCTCATCCGGATAGGCCTCTCTCACCGGCCTAGCAGCCGGAATGATGCACGGACAAAAGTCTCTGCCACAGACTTGATGATAATAGTAAACGGTTGAACAATCCTCTGCCACAGGATTTAGTAATCGGTAATAGACAAAGCGAACACAGCTACACAGTACCAAAGTCCTTTAAGCCATCCGGCAGTACTGTGAGGTAGATTGGTTAGGATGCATCCTCCAATTGAGTCACCAGGCTCTTTTTGAGATACCAGCCTTTTGCTTGGTCCTCTCCAAGAAGAGTCGTCCCCTGGATCTTCCAATTGCTCGGCTTCTTCCCGCAGGCAAGACAGCACAGGACCATGCCCGAACCAGTAGGCCCCAGACAGACTTCTGGGCCTACTTACAGTCATGTAGCCTCGGTCCAGCTGGGCCCGAGGCAGAAGAGGAGTTGTCACATACCTTAGGCCAGGCGGGCCATGAGGTCAGAGAGACCGAGGAAAATGGCGTCTGCCACTTAAGTATCCTCTCCCAGAATGCACAGCAGTAGACCACTTCCACTGGGCTGTTTCTGGGGAAAGGACACCCAATACACTTCAGCCTGTTGTATTTCCAACACTGGCCGGCGGTGACAACGACACCTACCGGCGACAGTGGGAAATTCTCTAAACACAGCCAAAGCTGGAACAGAGGCTAATTTAGCCATAAACATTGCATTCTGAACTATGTACAATTCAGATGACCCACTAAATTTACACAATAGCGCCTGGTCAACAGGAGCAGGGCGCTACACTAGTCCTACATAGGACAGATCACAGTTTTATAAGGGTGTGTAAGTCAGTCTTTGTATTTACTCTCCTTACACTTTTCTGAATGTACTAGAAGCCTTTCCAGAAGCTTTCTGAGATTTAATTTATCTAAAAAAAAAAGTCTGTTTACTTCGCCAGACAGTGTTGGCAGTTTCATAGTCCCCTACTTTGCTGTACAAGTCTCCAGTTCTTGTCTCTATATCCCTGCTTATATACTCCCCTTTTTACAGTGAGGATTATGTTCCCTGAAATTGTACAGACTTGCCCTCTGTTAGCTATACATTGCCTTCCTAGCTGGTATTCTGTTTGTTTAAAACAGGGGTAGGCAACCTTTCAGAGGTTGAGATCTGCCTGAACAGCATGGAGGAAGTCAAAAATCCCATTGGGTGGTGGCGCCCTTCTTTTTTTTTTTAATAACTATCAAGCCCCCCCAATAAACAAACATCATAAAGAACATAAAGTGTGTCACAATAGTGTCCTCTGCCTCCTTCACATCACCCCACAGTAGTGTCCTCTGCCCCTCCCCCACAGTAGTGTTCTTTTGCCCCCTTTCACATCATCCCGCCCAACACAAACACACAGCAGTATGTAGGTAACACTCCAACTTATAATAGGTGTACAGCAGAGCGGAGAATGGGAGGCAGTACAGTGCTGGACGGAAGGTGGAAACGGGAGTTGCCGCAATGACCTTTTCATATTGTCAAGCTGGGGATTGGTTGCTAGAATTGCCTGGCCTAGCAACCCATCACCTGCTGGTTAAGTTGAAAGGTTAACTGAGGCAGCTCCTGCTCTATCCAGTGCTGTGCTGCCTTCTGCTCTGCAGTGATGATGAGAGTGGTGTTGGAGGAGAAGAACCAGCAAAGCAGTAAAGTGTTCCCGATCTACCCGCTGACTGCCCTTGGTCAATGGGTAGATCGCCATCAATGGGTTGTCAACCCCCAGTTTAGAGGTTAAGTTGAGAGACTAGTTACCAAAACGCCTAAGGAAAGTAGGAAACAAGCGTATTATAAATTCTTAAAGTGACAGTGTATGTATATATGTGTGTATATGTATAATATATATATATATATATATATATATATATATATATATATATATATATATATATATATATTCAACATTATCAGACCCCTATAATTCTACTCAGTTCCTTGTTTTTTCTCTGGCGCTTGCCAAATTATTACAGTTAATTTCACATTGGTTAAATCTTTCAGAAGGTGTTGCCCATCCAAAGCATCCAAAACATCAAGGATTTTCTTCATTGCTGTGACCCTCAATGGAAGATAAAGAAATTAAGATTTTAGATCTTACTGTAAAATCCTTCTTTTTTTTTTTAAGTTCCTTGAGGGACACCTATCACACCCTCTGTGTCTTGGTTGAGGGTGGGGTTATGGCGAGCAACAGGCCTTTAACTTTTTTTTGTTTACCACTGTCAACCACTTGAAGACCGCCGCATAACCCATACATCTATGAATTACTTTATACCCATGTCCGCTAATGGATTTCAAAATAAAGATTTTACAGTAAGAACAACAATCTTATTCTATATAGATTTTTTCTACTGGATGTCATGTTAAAGAGAAGTTTAGGATAAAAAAAAAAGAAAAAAATTATACTCACCTAACTATAAGCAGCATCGAACAGATGCTGCATCTGTCCCCCTGCTGGGTCTGCAGTGAGAACTGAGTGATCAAACACCACTGGTCGTTCAGTTCTCTCTCTCTCTGCTCTGAGCAGAGAGCTGTGACTGTCAGTCAGTGACTCTCTGCTCTCCCCTTCAACGCACACTGAAGCGCTGGGCTGTGAAGGGGGTGGGAGGGGCTGGCTTAGGATCTCAGCGAATTGATTGCTAAGAGGCTGAGCCAGGTGTCTGTCCAGGCTTCTGGGCAGATACTGACCATATGGCCGGGATCTTTCCCGAGCCTGGACAGGGCTGAGTGATGTCAGCCGACAGCAGGATTTAGCCCACTGTTAGCTGAAAACAGGTCACAGACGTGTAGAATGAACTGCACTCCTGTGATCCTTAGGAGATGTATGTCTAAAAAAAGCTTTGGCCATACTACTCTAAGTTTTCTCAAAGGTAAAAAAACATCAGCTAAATGTGGTGTGCATTTTACCAGCTACTTGGTCACACCTTAAAGTGATTGTAAAGCTTCATTTGTTTTTTTTTTAAATACCAAACAT
Source organism: Rana muscosa (assembly GCA_029206835.1). NCBI lineage: Eukaryota > Metazoa > Chordata > Amphibia > Anura > Ranidae > Rana > Rana muscosa. Next base: position 482,371,678 of record CM055122.1, read on the forward strand.
GTTATACTTACCTCCTTTGTGCAAGGGTTTTGTACTAAGTGGCCCGATCCTCCTTTTCTGGGGTCCCCCTGTGGCGCTCCTGGCTCCTTTTCTTAAGTGCCCCCACAGAGAGCCGCTTTCCATGGGGACACTTGTGCGGGTGCGCTCCCGAGTCCTGCTCTTGCGTCCATTGACACAGATAGCATGACTCGGCCCCGCCCCCGGCTTCTGTGTCGCTGGAGTTGATTGACAGCAGTGGGATCCCATGGCTTCTGCTGCTATCAATCTATCCAATCCAATCCATCCAATGAGGACCTGAGACAGCAGCTGGAGCTGCTGTGCTTGTCCCCATCGCTGGAACGATCGGGCTCAGGTAAGCAATGCATTAAGGTGAAAAACCATGAGGGTTTACAACCCCTTTAATCTGTTTGCATTTCTAAAAAAGTTTAAGTAGTCTTATTTGAAATGATGTTGCAATTTTATCTGGATCTAGTTTCAGACATTCCAGTGACAATGTGGCCAAAAATGTTCATAGTATGCATTTTCTCCTTTGGTCTGAACTACATTTTTTTTTTAAGAACAGGTTTGATATTAGAAGTTTCGATTTTCCAAGAGGTCATCAACATAATAGACCGTATTCTTGTATATGGTTTGTTAATGAGAACCATTGGAATTCCATGTCTACATTTATTTGCCAATACCCTGACCTGGCATCCATACACAAAATGAATTTTGCATCAGTCTTTTTGCTCGTTATAGCTTAGTGTAGGGTTTTGGCAGTGCTTCTACTTTATAGCCTTATATAGATCTCTGGGGTCTAGACAAATATACAGCCTACTTGTGTGCATTTTTCGGCAATGACCATTTGAAGTTATCTATTTACCCGGCTCATTAACTTTGACAAACAGACCTAGTTTTTCATTTTGTCAAGTTAATTTGTGATTTATTTCCTCCACTTTAACTTGGACTCTGCAGAGAGCATGCGATGTTGGGCTAATTGCATTGTATTTCCACCTAGTATAGACATACTTGTACGCATAAGAATATCATACCTATTGGTATCAGATAGCTGTGCAATACTAAATGTACAACCCCCATTCCAATACAGTTGGACACTGTGTAAAACCTACATAAAGACAAAATGCAATGATTTGAAAATCTCATAAACCTAAAAATTGTATTCACAATATAACATAGAAAACATGCCAAATGTTTAAAGTGAGTAAATGTACCATTATTAGAAAAAAATAAGGCAATTTTGAAATTGAAAGCAGCAACACATTTCAAAAAAAATTGAGACAGGACTAGGTTTACCATGGTGTAGCATCCCCTCTTCTTTTAACCACTTCAGCCCCGGAAGAATTGGCTGTCCAATGAGCGCGTCATTTTTTGCGATTCGGCACTGTGTCGCTTTAACTGACAATTGCGTAGTCGTGCGACGCTGTACCCAAACAACATTCACGTCCTTTTTTTCCCACAAATAGAACTTTCTTTTGGTGGTATTTGACCACCTCTGCGGTTTTTATTTTTTGCGCTATAAACAAAAGAAGAGCGACAATTTTGAAAAAAATGCACAATATTTTGTACTTTTTGCTATAATATAATAAATATCCCAAATTTTTTTTTTTTTTTAATTTCCTCAGTTTAGGCCGATACGTATTCTTCTACATATTTTTGGTAAAAAAAATCGCAATAAGCGTATATTGATTGGTTTGCGCAAAAGTTATAGCGTCTACAAAATAGGGTAAAGATTTATAGCATTTTTATTATATATTTTTTTACTAGTAATGACGGCGATCTGCAATCTTTTTTATCGGGACTGCGACATTATGGCAGACACATCGGACACTTTTGACACATTTTTGGGACCATTGGCATTTATACAGCGATCGATGCTATGAAAATGCACTGATTACTGTAAAAATGTCACTGGCAGGGAAGGGGTTAACACTAGGGGGCGATCAAGGGGTTAATTGTGTTCCCTGATGTGTGTTCTAACTGAAGGGGGGATGGGACTGACCTAGAGGAAATTACAGATCGTGGTTCCTAGCTATTAGGAACGCACGATCTGCATTTTATCACTGAACAGACACACTTTACACACACACGTCCCTCTTTTGCCTCTCATGCCTGGAGATTGCTCGCGGCCGCAGGTCACAAGCATCGGCACCCCCCGCGCACACCTGCTAGCCCGCTTAAAGCGACCGACGTACAGCTCCGACGGTTCGCCCAGCGGAGCCAACCTGCCGCAGTATAACTGTGGCGGCTGGTCCGCAAGCGATTAACAACACTCTGTAAACGTCTGAAAACTCAGGAGACCAGTTGCTGGAGTTTTGGAAGATGAATGTTGTCCCATTCTTGGCTGATATAAGCTTCTTACTGCTCAACAATCCTGGGTCTTCTTTGTCATATTTTTAGTTTTAATATGTTCAAATACAGTAAAACCTTGGTTTGAGAGTAACTTGGTTTGAGAGTGTTTTGCAAGACAAGCAAAATTTTTTAAATACATTTTGACTTGATATACAAGCGATGTCTTGATATAAGAGTAGCATCATGTCACAACTGAGTATAAAAGAGAAGAGAGGCGCCTCTAAGTGTAGCAATATGGTTACATTTAATGAAGGTACAACATTTAGCAACTCACATGGTTGATGATTAAAAGAGGCACATCTAGATATGCAGGCATCCGGGGTAAATATGTCCACATAGACCGTCCTCCTCACTGCCATCGACGTCATCCCTTCCACGCTGCGCTCCACGAGCGCTTCAAGCCTCGCTTTCAGATCGCTCTACTGCAGGGTAGTCTTTACGATCACAATGGCAGACTGACAGCGGTGAGAGCCGGCGGTGCGGAGGATGGTCTATGTGGACAGCTTTACTCCGGATGCCTGCATACTTAGATGTGCCATGCTGGATTTTGCTTCTAATCCCCTTGTGGAGGCTTCCATTTGTGGATGGACATTTTATGGTTACACGACCTATCACATTGCTATAATCTTTTTATATGGACTATAAACTGAAGGACCTATGAATAAATGGTTGTAAAACAAATCATTTGAGTTTCCATTATTTCTTATGGGGAAATTCGCTTTGATATAAGAGTGCTTTGGATTACAAGCATGCTTCCGGAACGAATTATGCTCGCAATCCAAGGTTTTACTGTATATAATTGGTATAATGTCAGGACTGAAGGCAGGCCAGTTAAGCACTTGGACTCTTCTGCTACAAAGCCATGCTGTTGTTATAGATGGGGTATCTTCCCACCGCACATGTATAGTGTGAACAGGGCACTTGGAGAACAATTGAGCAAGTCCGTTTTTCGGAAATCTATTAGTGCAAATACACCCGGTTATCACCAAACTGGCTCTTTGAAGTTTCAGCACACATATATAAAAAGTAACCTGGGACCTTTGATTTGCATCCACATGCTTTTTTACAATATGCCTCTTCTAATTTTACATGTTCAATTAATTAGACGTAGTTGTTTGTAAGCACTGCTGGATAAATGTTCCATGTAGTCTACAGTCTTTGTCCATTCCCTAAAATAAATATACAATGGAACCTCGGATTGCGAGTAACGTGGTTAACGAGCGTTTCGCAATACGAGCACTGTTTTAAAAAAAATCCTGACTCGGTTTGCGAGTGTTGTCTCGCAAAACGAGCAGGATTCAAGCCAAAGCGGTGTGCAGTACTGTGTTTGGCCTGAGGTGGGGGGGCGCCTGAGCCGTTCGGAAATGCTTGAAAAACCTTGGAAATACTCCGTTCCCTAGCCTTTCCGAGGTTTTCTGAGTTTAGCCGAGCTGTCCTCTGGCCTTTCCGGGTGTTTCAGAGGCTCTCCGCTGCCCCCCCCACATCTGGCCACATGCGATATTGCATGCCATTGAAGTCAATGCGGAACAAATTATTTTCGTTTCCATTGACTTCTATGGGGAAACTCGCTTTGATATGCGAGTACTTTGGATTACGAGCATTCTCCTGGAACGGATTATGCTCATAATCTGAGGTTCCACTGTAGCTAAATTAGCAATTCACAAAGTCTAAATGTCTGTAAAGCATTGAGTCAAATGTCTCAGATGTCTGCCTCCTCTTATTTCTAAATGTTTTCAGGTTTGGTATTGCTTTGGTGATTAACACAGAAGAAGAAGTAAATATATTATTAAATTGTTTATATAATATATACAGTATATTGATTTATAGATCTATATATACACTAACCGTCCACTTTATTAGGTACAGCTTGCTGGTACTGGGTTGGAACCCCCCTTGACTTCAGAACTACCTTAATTCTTCATCGCATAGATTCAACAAGGTGTTGGAAACATTTCTCAGAGATTTTGCTTCATATTGACATGACAGCATCACGCAGTTGCTGCAGATTTTTTGGGTGCACGTCCATGATGCAAATCTCCCATTCCACCACATCCCAAAGGTGCTCTATTGGATTGAGATCTGGTGACTGTGGAGGCCATTGGAGTACAGTGAACTCATTGTTATGTTCAAGAAACCAGTGGTGAGATGATTTGAGCTTTGTCACATGGTGCGTTATCCTGCTGGAAGTAGCCATCAGAAGGTGGGTACACTGTAGTCATAAAGGGATGGACATGGTCAGCAACAATACTCAGGTAGGCCGTGGCATTTAAACAATGCTCAATTGGTACTAAGGGGCCCAAAGTGTGCCAAGAAAATATTTCCCACACCATTACACCACCACCAGCCTGAACTGTTGATACAAAGCAGGATTGATCCATGCTCTCATGTTGTTTACACCAAATTCTGACTCTACCATCCGAATGTCGCAGCTGAAATCAAGACTAATTTTTCTAATGTTCTATTGTCCATTATTGGTGAGCCTGTTCTTAGTCGACAGGAGTGGCACCAGGTGTGGTCTTTTGCTGCTGTAGCCCATCTATGCTTTTAGAGATGGTATTCTGCATACCTTGGTTGTAACGAGTGGTTATTTGAGTTACGATTGCCTTTCTATCATCCTAAAACAATTTTTGTCCAGACAACAGCTGCTCACTGGATATTTTCCCTTTTTTGGATCATTCTCTGTAAACCTTAGAGATGGTTGTGCGTGAAAATGCCAGTAGATCAGCAGTTTTTCAAATACTCAGACTAGCCCAGCTGGTACCAATAACCATGCCACGTTCAAAGTAATTTAAATCCCCTCCCTTCATTATTCTGATGCTCCTTTTTACCTTTTCCATCTTCACCACGTCTAGATGCATAAATGCACCGTCTCTCTTGTAGTTCTCCTATTAATAATTACTCTGGACTGGAGACATTGGTCTGTTTCTGGAAACTGTCCAACCAACAGACCCATATGCATAAATGCATTGAGTTGCTGCCATGTGATTGTCTGATTCTCCCTTCAGAGCTTTTCCTGACGCCTTTCCCCATGCGATCACAGGATGAAGCAACAGATTTTCGGGCATCCCAGCCCTCTTTGTGGGAACAGTGAGCTACCTCATAGCAGCCCCACCATCCAGACAACACTTGGTCTCTTGTTACCATGTGAGACCGCAATCTCTGCAGAACTTTTCCTCCTTAACCGGCCCATCTCTGCAGCCAGGGACACACAGTTCCTTTTGAAAAACGTTTTGGTGTACTGTCTCCGTAAGGCTGAGACACAGCACACATTACTTTGCTCGCACAGCAATACATACAGTCTCTTGACACTCACGGTTTCCGGCATGCAAGGATCTGGACCAGCGCCATTTGCGCCCAACACCAATCCTCCACCAATTGTAAAGATCCGGGGTGATTATGCTCAAGTGGTGCATGCGGTTTTAGGAACACCATTCAGTCCAGACTGTATTTTTAAGGGCATGGCAGCCCAATTTTATTCAAAAGAAACAGTAATCTTCCCTCGCAGGGGTTCCACCGTCATTCTAAAACGCAAACTTCAGCCTCCTGGCTTACTCGCTGTCAAATTGGTCTGCATGGCTGTCGTCCCAGAAGGAAGCCTCTTCTGAACATAATGCACAAACAGTTTGCTGAAGACAAGCAGACTAAGGACATGGATTACTGGAACCATGTCCTGTGGTCTGATGAGACCAAGATGAACTTATTTGGTACAGATGGTGTCAAGCGTGTGTGGCGGCAACCAGGTGAGGAGAACAAAGACAAGTGTGTCTTGCCTACAGTCAAGCATAGTGGTGGGAGTGTCATGGTCTGGGGCTTCATGAGTGCTGCTTGGCACTGGGGAGCTACAGTTCATTGAGGGAACCATGAATGCCAACATGTACTGTGACATACTGAAGCAGAGCATGATCCCCTCCCTTTGGAGACTGGGCCGCAGGGCAGTATTCCAACATAATGACCCCAAACACACCTCCAAAATGACCATTGCTTTGCTAAAGAAGCTGAGGGTAAAGGTGATGGACTGGCCAAGCATGTCTCCAGACCTAAACCCTATTGAGCATCTGTGGGGCATCCTCAAATGGAAGGTGGAGGAGCTCAAGGTCTCTAACATCCACCAGGTCCATGATGTCGTCATGGAGGAGTGGAAGAGGACTCCAGTGGCAACCTGTGAAGCTCTGGTGAACTCCATGCCTAAGAGGGTTAGGGCAGTGCTGTAAAATAATGGTGGCCACACAAAATATTGACACTTTGGGCCCAATTTGGACATTTTCACTTAGGCTGCATTCACACCTGAACATAGGGTTTTCAGGCAGAAAGTCGCGCAATTTTACCACGATTTTGCTGCGTTTTTTACTGCGTTTTTTACCACGTTTTTGCCACGATTTTGTACAGGTCGAAGGGTCACCAATGTAAAAAGCAGAAAAACGCCCAAATCTGCCCAATTCGCGCGACAACAACAACTTGTTTGAGCTTCAGGCGTTCGGCTTCAGGCGTTTTGGAGTGGAGATGTGAACCATCTCCATAGAGAATAATGAATTTTTTCCCCTCTAGCGTTTTGCAGCTTCAGGCTTCAGGCTACAAAACGCTCAGGTGTGAATGCAGCCTTAGGGATGTACTCACTTTTGTTGTCAGCGGTTTAGACATTAATGGCTGTGTGAGTTATTTTGTGGGGACAGCAAATTTACACTGTTATACAAGTTGTACACTCACTACTTTACATTGCAGCACATTTCTTCAGTGTTGTCACATGAAAAGATATAATACAATATTTACAAAAATGTGAGGGGTGTACTCACTTTTGTGAGATACTGTGTGTGTTTGTGTGCAGGTATGTATGTTATATATAATCCATTGGCTAGTTTCCATGTTTCCCAAGGAGTCAGATATACAGTATATTTGGCATATTTAGTGTATTATTCCCCAGGATGGTTCACAAGCACGCACAAAAATTGTGCCAGAAAACAACCTCAATATATTGCAGCTTACCAGCTCTTAGATGAGGTGGCTGCATTAGCTTTCTCACTTAAGCCCCCCCCCCCTTATTTTTTACTTGTCAATCATGTCAGTAACAAACTTCCTGCCTAACCTGACTACAGAACAAGACTACCCACCCTTTCCTCTCAATATCACAGGTGTAGAAAATCTTTAGTCCACAGAGAACTGGAAACAATGCTAATCGATAAAAAAATAATAGGAAGTTATCAACTCACTAGATTTCTGTCAGAATCAACAGGTATTTTTTGCACTCATGGAACAGATATATCGAACTAATGTCAATTGTATATTTAACAGACCAAAAGGGAGCTAGAAAGAGAAGTTTGGTTTACATACACTTTAAAGTGGTTGTAAAACCCTTACATATACCCAGTGAAGTGACTGGCCTCAGGTGATACACAGATGAAACAGAGATGAAAACAATCCCTCCTACATACATAAGTTGTACTTTTTTATCTGCCGTCTTCTCTACATCCTATTCAAAGTGCAGAATTTATAAAGCTTTATTGATCTGTCAGAAAACAGGGGAGGGGGCTGAAATTATACTCTGCAGAGCTCAGTGAGAACAGCTAAGAACTGATTGGAGAGAATCAACACTCCTCCCTTCACACAGCACACAGGAACAGAGCTGAGGCTGTCAATCAGCCTCACTTTTTTTTCTTGGTGTCAGGAAAACTTGTCAGAAATAATTCATGCTGATAGCAGAGGAATGAGGCAGCAGACAGATACAAATACACTAATGCCGCATACACACAACCATTTTTCTCGTTGGGAAAAATGAATTTTTTTCTCTTTGACGAGAAAAACGACTGTGTGTGGGGTTTTGGTCATTTTTCCCGACGAGAAAAACGGCCTTAATCACGACGAGAAAAATTAGAACATGCTCTAATTTTTCTCGTCGTGATTCGCGGCATTTTTTCCGCGGCAGTTTTCCCATAGGGAAACACTGCCGGGGAGCCCACACACGGTAGTTTTTCTCGACCAAGAAAAAAATGACCGGAAAAACGGCCGTGTGTAGGGGAACAAGCCGTTCCTCGTTTTTCACGTCAATTTTCTTGACGGTGTTTTCACCGTCGAGAAAATCTATCGTGTGTACACGGCATTAGTGCTCTTAATAGAGACAAGTACACACTATAGTGGGATATGCTTTGCTCATATTTCATGTATGAGCTTTACAACCACTTTAAAGCTGACCTATATTTTCCCCCATCACCCCCACATTTTCATTTTTTTTAAACTTCCAATCGTTTTTGTACAATGCAGCACTTTCGTCTTTCTTGCCTAGGAAAGACAGCCATTCAAACCACACCCCAATTCTGCGCGGGTGCAGATGTGCCCCAGGGCTTCAGGAGCTTGTATGAAAGTCCCAAATCTCAGTGCATCTGCACATGTGCGGAAACCCCCCTCTCCTCATGTGCACAGATGTGCCGCAAGGCTCTGCTTGTACCTGAAGGCCAGGCATGAGCACTTCAACAAACCTGCGCACACTCCAGATTAACAAACATTGCGGCACCATAGGTGGACGGTGGAGCCAAAGCTAAAAGTCACCGAAATTCCTTTTTATGTTGTAACATATATTCTGAAAGGAAGTATTAGTTATTCTGGACGAACCATCCTTCTTTAAGGTCTCCCAAAAGCACTCGTTACAGATATCTGGAGACATCATATATTCGATACACGAGAGGTTATGCATTCGTATGATATCTGCCTTTAATGAGGAGTTGTACACTATATATGGACTTTAAGAGCAAAAGACAAGGGAGGGGCTACGGAGGAAAACACACACCTGGTCATAAAATATTGCCTAAGGTTATAAAACCAGATTCCAGCCTTGACCAACATCAACATAATGGGGGATGTGTTGTTATACAAACATTCTTACATTCCATACAGATATATAGAGATAAAATACAAGAGGGAATATACAGTTGTAGCGGGGTGTTCAATTTAAGGGAAGTGTCTGAGTGGTAACCAGGCTAAGACACATTAAATTGATAGGATTCATGGACCATTCTTGTTCTCAGGGGTTAATGCTGGTGATGTGTTCCCTGTGGCCGGTGGGTGGAGCTGCCATTCTGGGCCATGGTTGAACCGCGAGCGCAGTGCTGTGCCTTTTGTGTCCCCTCTCGGCAGCCGTACGGTAGGACGGGGAACCTGCTGTGCATGCCGGGAGAGGATATAAAGGGGACGGACATCTTCTGAGAGGGGTCTTTGTCCGTCCACGCCCAGGCACCTTCAGCCTGGGTGTGTGGTTCATCATCTCCTGGTGCCCTAGGCCCGGAGGCCTTGTTCCGGTTCCACCTCAGGCACCTTTAGCCTGGGGTGAGGTACTATCTCACCGCTCCTGTTCGCCTGGGCATGGAGGCCCAGAAGTTGAAGTAACGGCCTGGAGCCCAGCAGCCTTTGGCTGGGGTCCGCAAGGGATCGAGGAGTCCAGAGTGCCACCTTGCGAGGGGACCCGCACCCTAAGAGAAGGGAGTACCTGTTCCGAAGGACCGGTGCTGTGGACACGGTGAAGGAAGGGGTCTGTTGACTCTCTGGAGAGATGTCTTCTCCCTGAAAGGGGCTATGTCCTAGGAAGGAAATCAATATTCACCAGGTCAGTGGCAGTGACCCTATTCACCCGGTCAGTGGCAGTGACCTTATTCACCCGGTCAGTGGCAGTGACCCTGTTCGCCAGGTCAGTGGCAGTGACCTTATCCACCAGGTCTGTGGCAGAGACCAACCTCATGGTCTGTGGCAGAGATGGGCACTGGTGAGGCTGCATTGATGGGCACTGGTGAGGCTGCATTGATGGGCACTGGTGAGGCTGCATTGATGGGCACTGATCAGCTTGCGTTGATGGGCACTGATCAGTCTGCACCGATGGGCACTGTCTGCACTGGTGAGGCTGCATTGATGGGCTCTGATAAGGCTGCACTGATCAGGCCTCTCTGATGGGCACTGTCTGCACTGGTGAGGCTGCACTGATGGGCACTGATCAGGCTGCACTGGTGAGGCTGTACTGATAGGCACTGTCTGCACTGGTGAGGCTGCACTGATGGGCACTGTCTGCACTGATGGGCACTGTCTGCACTGGTGAGGCTGCATTGATGGACACTGATCAGGCTGCATTGATGGACACTGATCAGGCTGCATTAATGGGCACTGATCAGGCTGCATTGATGGGCACTGATCAGGTTGCACTGATGGGCAATTGGAAAATAATTCTGGACCTCCAGTAGCACCCACACACAAAGGGTGTTTAGTTGTATTAGGCTACATGGGGCAGCATTTTCCATTTTCATTTTTCTTTTTAGATAATATAATTTACCCTCTTAAATGAGAGAGAAGACATGTCTGAGAGAGCAGCACTGCCTACTCATCTCACTACTTTGAGTGAGATGAGCAGGCAGCTGAGCTTACCTCTCTCCACTACACTCCCGGAGTCTTTGAACAAGAGACAAGCAGAGAGGCAGCTTGGAAGTTGTCATAACCCCCTCGAAGAGGGCGTGCACAGTGCAAGGACCTACCAAGGTGAGACAGACCCTGACACCCCCAGCTGACCCCCCACATCCCATGGGCACTGATCAGGCTGCACTGATGGGCACTGTCTGCACTGGTGGGCACTAATCAGGCTGCATTGATGGGCACTGATGAGGCTTCACTGATGGGTACTGTCTGCACTGGTGAGGCTACGTTAGTGGGCACTGATCAGGCTGCATTGATGGTTCAATGGGCCACTTGACTGGACTTGCCCCCCAGGCCTAAGGCTGCCAGCCCTCCCCTGGTCGGCGGTTTGGTCCCCTTTTTCACTTGAAGCAAAATTAGCAGATTTATGCAAGCGGATATGTGCCTCTGTGTATTGCGCTAAATAATACTCGGAATGGGAGGAATCACTCAAATAGTAACTTGTCCTTGTCTAAATCTGGGATTCAATCCTCTTAAAGCACCACACACAGATGATTACCCTACTCTGTCCCTCTCACCTGCCCACTTTAGCAACACTCTCCGTCTTGGCAGGATCAAAGGACATGTATCAATTACTGAACAATCCATTTGCATTCAGAAGAAAAAACAACTTATACTCTAAATTGGAATTCCAAGACGACAACAAACAAAAAACACATAATGTAAGCATTTCTCTGAGCAGATGGAAGAGAATTCCCTATATCAACAACAACTTTTATAGTATAGCTAACACCCCTTTGTCCCATCTGCACCACAGCAACAACATTTTTAAACATACATACAAAAGTACTTACCACTCTCACGATATTTGGATATAAGCAAGGGAGATTTCTAATTACTTTTCCCCTATTTCTGACTAAAATTCCTGATCGATCATCTCTTTTTTTTTCTCAGGAGCACCAAGCTTCCAATGGGCGTGTACACTTTTCTACAGTGTTGCCAAAACGCTTCTACTGCGTTGCCAAAACGCTTCTACTGCGTTGCCAAAACGCTTCTACTGCGTTACCAAAACGCTTCTATTGCGTTACCAAAACACTTCTACTGCGTTCCCAAAACGCTTCTTCTGCGTTTCCAAAACGCTACTACTGCATTACCAAAATGCTTCTACTACGTTACTAAAACGCTTAAAGCCAACCTGGGCATAACATTATAGAAACCCCAAGCTGCTACAAAATTTCAAAATACTGTAGACCACTTTGACTGTGCTACCTTACAGTCAGTGTATCCACACAACAAATTATCCTATTACTTCTATGCGACAGAAAGAAAAGCAAAGATTTAGCGGGCGCTGTTGGTTACCTAAATACCCTTCCCAAAAGGATACTGAACTGCAGTTTCTAATATATGGAGTCTTAAATAAAGACTCAGGTCTCCCACAGACCCTACAATGTTATACTCCCAAGAGTGTGTCTATTAAGGCGTGGTCCGTCCTTCCTTTCTCTTTAAATTTAAAAGGTTAAGATTTTATCAGAGCCAGGGTAAGGAAGAATTCGTCAAAAATAGACAAAGGACTACCCACCGTGGATGATTGTCTTATCCCGGAAAACGAGCCCCCATTTCTGAAAGGAAGTATTAGTTATTCTGGACGAACCATCCTTCTTTAAGGTCTCCCAACAGCGCTCGTTACAGATATCTGGAGACATCATATAATCGATACACGAGAGGTTATGCATTCGTATGATATCTGCCTTTAATGAGGAGTTGTGCACTATATATGGACTTTAATGCCGCGTACACACGATCATTTTTCACGTCGTGAAAAATGACATTTTTTTTTTCAACAAGAAAAACGACCGTGTGTGGTCTTTTTGTCATTTTTCCCGATGTGAAAAACGGCATTAAAAACGACGAGAAAAATTAGAACATGCTCTAATTTTTCTCGTCGTTTTTCCCGTCATTTTTTTCCGCGGCTGTTTTCCCATAGGGAAACACTGCCGCGGAGCCCACAGACGGTCGTTTTTCTCGACAAGAGAAAAAATGACGTGAAAAACGACCGTGTGTGGGGAACAAGCCGTTCCCTCCCGCGTGAATAATGATCGTGTGTACGCGGCATAAGAACAAAAGATAAGGTAGGGGCTACGGAGGAAAACACACACCTGGTCATAAAATGTTGCCTAAGGTTATAAAACCAGATTCCAGCCTTGACCAACATCAACATAATGGGGGATGTGTTGTTATACAAACATTCTTACAATCCATACAGATATATAGAGATAAAATACAAGAGGGAATATACAGTTAAGGCAGAATACATTTCAGATTCTTATATATTATTACAATGATTTCATATTGTTTGCCCAATGACATAAAGCTTACTTTCTGGAAACGATCTTCTCTTAGGAAAGTCACATTTCATGTCATGCCATTTCGTTTCTGATAAATATAATGTTACAGACCTAAAATAAATTTTATTAGCTATGGAAACTACGAAAGCGCCATAGATGGCAGGAAACTTGACCTGACCATTTCATTTCATATTAATCTTTTCAACAAGCTCTTTCCCTTTTCTAGTGTGCTCACTGCAGCTCTTGATGTTCATCTGCAAGATTCCATTTATTTTGAACTATAATTTAAATGTCTTTCTATTGCTCCCTAATATGACGGATAACCTACTTTTCTGGCCTATTATTTCTCTCACTGGTTCTGTAAATGCACTGTTTAGACATGAGACTTCAACTCATCCCTGTTTGTAACATGTCAGCATTTTTTATAAAGAGGACTTATAAACAATATTGTAAAATTAGCATAACATCAGTAGTGGGTAGTCTCTTATGCACACGACCATTTTTCTCGTCAGGAAAAATTACATTTTTTCTCTTTGACGAGAAAAACGACCGTGTGTGGGCTTTTGGTCATTTTTCCCGACGAGAAAAACGGCATTAATCACGACGAGAAAAATTAGAACATGCTCTAATTTTTCTCGTCGTGATTCACGCCATTTTTTTACGCGGCAGTTTTCCCATAGGGAAACACTGCCGGGGAGCCTACACACGGTCGTTTTTCTCGACCAAGAGAAAAAATGACGGGAAAAACGGCCGTGTGTGGGGGAACAAGCCGTTCCTCGTTTTTCCCGTCGATTTTCTCGACGGTGTTTTCACCGTCGAGAAAATCGATCGTGTGTACGCGGCATTAGGATTTGTATTGTAAGAATGCAATGTCTTTTCTTATCTTTTAAAACTGTTTTATTCTTTCATATGAATAAGGAATCTGATTGCTGTGGGCAAAAGCTCCAATTTTTCTTGCTTCAATTTTCATAAATCAAGTCCTATATTTTCTGTACAGAAAAAAAGCAATCAGTGAATTATGTCTAACACAAGGGGTCATTAGCAAAGGGATGCTGTAATATCATACTGAGATTCAAGTATCAATAGTGAGATGGTCCATGTACATCAGTGACATACTGTATTTTGCTTGATGCATTGATAGATATTATAGTACTTGTGTCCATTAACATCCTTTGTGTCCTTAAAGCGGTATTAAAGCCAAAACCAACAATGTAATATATTGCAGCTTACTAGTCCTTAGATCTGATGGCTACATTAGGTTTCTTTTTTTTCTAGGCTTTTTCCCCTGTTTTCAGCTGATGATCTGGCCAGTAACACATCTTCTGTCTAAAGGGTGCCCTCACTCTGGACGAAGGAGCAGAGGTGGTACAACAGAAAGCAGCATTGTCAGTCTGGGGGAGGGGAGTGTTAGATGGATTAGCAGATTTAACAAATTGAAGCCAAACTCCACCTCACACTGCAGTTATACAAACAATTACAGCGACAGTTTTTTTTTTTCCTTTTGATATAAAGGGTTTACATGAATAAATAAAAGCTGGTCATTGTAAGAAGCCCTATTAGTGCAAAATAATTTGTCCCAGCACTCTGATACATTTGCAAGAGAGTTTGTTCTGTTGAAAAACAACAGACTTACTGGCTGGTTTACCAGATAAAAATAAAGGAAGCAATGAAACAAAAAAAAAATGCAGCCACCACGTCTAAGATGCGGCAAAATAATAAATGTTTGCTTTTGGGTTTATTACTGACTTAATGCACATTCACATACCAGAAAAAACACACCTGACTTTTTTTTTCCCCCATATGCGCCAAAACATAGCTAATTTGACCTATGCATTGTGGTGCATCTGCTTCAGATGCAATGTTTACTGTGTGAATGTACCTTGGGAGCCCTTAGAAAAATTTGGTGCTCAAACTTATACGATACTTTACCCTACACTCCTAAAAAAAAAAAAAAAATGTTCTTGCCTACCTGATGCAGTGTTCTGCACAAAAACTCACCCAGCCAGTGAATCCAACATTGTCCAGCTAAGATACACTTCTCTGTAGCCAGCACTTGGGTCCTGCACTGCCATCTTCTTCCTTGATGTCATTAGGAGGCCTAGGCACTCCTCCCGATTATGCACCGCTAAGCCTCCCCTTCCTGCTTTAGTGAATG
Organism: Rana muscosa; assembly: GCA_029206835.1. Lineage (NCBI taxonomy): Eukaryota > Metazoa > Chordata > Amphibia > Anura > Ranidae > Rana > Rana muscosa. Next base: position 482,386,906 of record CM055122.1, read on the forward strand.
GATGCTCCTGGTTCCACTTGGGATATCCACGCCATATATCCCAAGAGGCACTAAAGGATGCTGACATAATTTGCCTAGCCCAGGGGTTCTCAACTCCTGTCTTCAGGACCCACTAAGAGGTCAGGTGTCATTGTTATGCAGTAAGGTTTGTCTCTCAGCTTACCCCTTCTCCATGTGTTCACCTTAGAGGCCAGCCACTCTCACCTGGCTGCTTAAATAATCTCTCCTCCAAGCATGGCTCTACCCCAGGCCCTATCAGGGAACACTATATTAACCTGTGCACTGCAAGCCAGCCGTGCTGATCAACGTTGTTTGTTAAGCTATTGTGTGTTTGGGATCCTGCCTGCCGTGTGCTACGCCTGCCTCTGTTTTACCAATCTTGGCTTGTTCTCGACTATCCCTGTCTGCTTGTGACCTTGACCTTTGGCGTGTTCTTTGTTTATCCTTGTCTGCTAGACGCCCCGACCTTTGGCTTATCCCCTCACTATCTCTTGTATCCTGAACTGCTGCTTCCCCTCTATCCTCTATAGCCCACTGTGAGCGTGAGCTGGGTCACTCTGGGGGCCGCGACCTGGATCCAGTCCATCCTCACCACTAGAGGCTCTGGTGAACACCTGCTGGATCTTCGACTCCGCTCCCTGGGGAATCTTAGGCTCTAGCTCCCTGTGGGATCCCTGTTAGTACTCCAGTCCCTGTTAGTGCTCCAGTGGACCTGCCTTCCTCAACTACCCAGAGTTCCATCCGCAGCAGTCGGCCATAGGGTCCACTACCTTATCGGTGCACTCCTGACCCCAACGGTGTGCATCTGTCACCTGGCCTCAGGTGACCTGACATCAGGTTTGCAAGATAACGGAAATACATCACAGGTGATATAATTTGCTGCTCAGTGATTGCAGTATTCTAGTCTGCTTCTCCCCAAGGTAATACTTAAAATCTGGCCTGTTATTGGGTCCTAAAGACAAGAGTTGAGAACAACTGGCCTAGGCGCATGACAGAAGAGGGATCAAGAAAAAATTGCTTTTGATAATAAAAAAAAAGAAAAGGGGGGGGGGTGGGGTTGGTCGTGATAAAAAGGAGAAAAATCGCCAGGAAGGGTGAAGTTCTGCTTTAAAACACATGCGTAATTATATGTGTCCAACGCTCACTACAACATGCCTAAGTGCACACAGCAAAGAACACACATAAAAATATCTGTGTGTTACAGGTCTAATACTTCCATTTTATTATTGAGAAACGACAATATTTTCAAAAGAGGTCATCAGCTTACTCTAATGGCAGATTTTATTTCATATTTTATTTTTATAATTTAGGTGTGTAATCATTGGAAGATGCCACCAGTCCTCATAACTTTTTTTGTTAAAGGCACAGTCCTCATTTTGCAAACAAGAAATAGTAAATGCAGCAACATGGATTTCATGATTAATGTTCATTTACTATTGTTTTGCAATGGGATCTGCAGAATATTGCACCTGGGGGTGCAGAGCACAGGCTCTTAAACTTTCCCCCCAGCCTCAGGTTTGTACATGGTGTGAGGGGGGTTAGCTCGGCAGCGGGTGTGTGTGACCCCCGGGATGGGCTCCCCACACAAAACAGGCCCAGCAAACGGAGGTTGTGGTTTTCAAAATCAAAAAGGTGCGGTTTATTTTCTATTTACAGTGACAAAACACAGCAAAGCAAAAGAAACATAACCAAAATAAATCCTGGTCAAGTTGACCTCTGACTAAACATACAGGTTTCCTAACTAACAACTGGGATCAGCCTAGTGCTGTCCTAGTCCCTAAGTCCCTGGTTTAGTAAAAGTCCAAACAAATAGCCACACAGGCTTTGCCTCACCGCACAGGGGTTCACTCTCCCTAGACAGTCCACACAGGTCTGGTTCCAGGCATGAGCTAACATCTAATGAAGCTGGGAGTTCTTATAGAGGCCTAAACGAGCTGACAAGGTTCAGCTGGTCTCCTCATCTCTGTCTGCACGACGCCCCACACTCTCCCTAGAGGTATGAGTCATCCATGAGCCCACTAGCCTTAGCTGGGCTTACACAACTCTCCACCTAGTTGTATAAGTCAGCGTAAAGCCTGAATCTGGGCGAAATATATCTACCCCCCTGGATGCAACCAGGTGACTTTACCTTCCTGCTGTCACATACCCCCCCCTCTTGTTTTAACCTCGGGGTTGGAACACCAGCAATCAGGCATTCATGTACTCGAGACAAAGCATCCACATTCCCCATTTGAACGCCAGGGCGATGCTTTACTGTGAAGTTGAATTCCTGGAGGGCCAGGAACCACCTATTCACTCTTCTATTTGTTTCCTTGTTTTGAGCCATCCACTTTAACGGAGCGTGATCCGTAACCATGTCAAAGTGCCTACCTAGCAGGTAGTACCGAAGGGAATCTAGAGCCCACTTCACCGCTAAACACTCCTTTTCAACGGTGGCGTAATTTACCTCATGGGACTTCAATTTCCTGCTGAGGTAAATGACTGGGTGCTCTTCCCCGTTCCAGACCTGGGACAATACTGCTCCTAACCCCACATCTGACGCATCACTTTGTACGACAAAGTCTTTAGAGAAGTCGGGTGAGTACAACACTGGCTGGCTACATAAGGCTTGTTTCAAGAATTGGAATGCTGCCTCAGCCTCGGGGGTCCATTTAATCATGACCGACCCTTTCCCCTTTGTCAGGTTGGTTAGGGGCACAGCCTTAGAAGCAAAGTGGGGAATGAATCGCCGATAATACCCAGCGATTCCCAGAAAGGCTCGTACCTGCTTCTTGCTGTTGGGACGTGGCCAACTCTGGATGGCCTCGACTTTGTTGAGTTGGGGTTTTATTACTCCCCTCCCAATGGTGTACCCAAGATATTTGGCCTCCTCCTGCCCAATGGTACACTTCTTGGGGTTAGCCGTAAACCCCGCTTCCCGAACAGAGTCCAGGACTGCTTGCACTTTTGGCAGATGTGAGGCCCAATCTGTGCTATGGACAATTACGTCATCCAGGTAAGCCGCAGCATACTTCCGATGGGGCCTCAGCATCTGGTCCATTTTCCGCTGGAATGTGGCCGGCGCATTCTGTAACCCGAACGGCATTCTTTTATATTGGAACGCCCCGTCTGGGGTTACAAATGCGGTTTTCTCTTTGGCCGACTTGGCCAGGGGGATTTGCCAATACCCTTTTGTGAGGTCAAGAGTCGTCATGTATCGGGCTGTTCCCAGCCGGTCGATCAACTCATCTATACGTGGCATGGGGTAGGTGTCAAATTTTGTAACTTTGTTCAACTGACGAAAATCGTTACAAAATCACCAGCTCCCATCCGGTTTAGGCACCAACACGATGGGACTAGACCAATCACTTTGGGACTCCTCTATCACCCCTAAGTTCAGCATTTTCTGTACTTCCTCCCGTATTGCCTCCCGTCGAGCCTCTGGGATCCGATAGGGTTTTAACTTCACCCTTTCACCGGGCGGGGTAATGATGTCATGCTCTACCCCAGATGTTTGTCCCGGCAGCTCAGAGAATACCTCCTTGTTGCGAAGCACAAACTCCTTAACCTCCTGTTGTTGGGGTTGTGACAAGGTGGCTGCTATTCCAACCTCAGGAATCACGCAACCAGTTTGAGCTGGTGACCAAGTGTCTGTGACTAGGGACTCTCTATCCCTCCAGGCTTTCAACAGATTAACGTGATAGATCTGTTCGGGCTTTCGCCTTCCTGGTTGTCTGACCTTGTAATTCACTTCGCTCACTTTTTCCATTATCTCGTAGGGGCCTTGCCATTTGGCAAGGAATTTACTTTCAACCGTAGGGACAAGTACCAATATCCTATCCCCCGGGGAAAAGGTACGGGTCTTGGCTCCACGGTTGTACACTCTCTGCTGTGCCAACTGCGCTTGGGCCAAATGTTCCTTCACGATGGGCATTACCTGTGCAATTCGATCTTGCATCAGGGCGACATGCTCAATCACACTCCTGTGGGGAGAACTCTCACTTTCCCAAGTTTCCTTGGCAATATCCAACAGCCCTCTTGGGTGTCTCCCATACAGTAACTCAAAGGGGGAGAATCCCGTAGAGGATTGGGGCACCTCCCTAATAGCAAACATCAAATAAGGAAGTAAACAGTCCCAATCCTTTCCATCTCTATCCACCACTTTCTTCAACATTTGTTTTAGGGTTTTGTTGAATCTTTCAACCAGCCCATCGGTTTGGGGGTGATACACAGACGTACGCAATTGCGTCACTTTGAACAATTTACACAGCTCTTTCATAACCCGGGACATAAAGGGTGTACCTTGGTCCGTAAGCAGTTCTTTACAAATACCCACCCGGCTAAAAACAAGAGATAGCTCTTTGGCTATGGTTTTGGCCGAGGTATTTCGGAGAGGGATCGCTTCTGGATAACGGGTGGCATAGTCCATTATAACTAATATGTACTGGTGCCCCCTAGCGGACTTGATTATAGGACCTACCAAATCCATGGCGATCCTCTCAAACGGGACCTCAATGATGGGTAGAGGGACCAGCGGGCTACGGAAATGTGGCATCGGGGCCAACCTCTGACACACAGGGCAGGAGGAACAATAATTTTCTACGTCCTTCATCACCCCCGGCCAATAGAATCTCTGTAATACCCTCTCTCGGGTTTTCTCTGTCCCCAGATGACCTCCAAGAATGTGCCCATGGGCCAACTCCAACACCAACTTCCTGTAAGGTTTGGGCACCACAAGCTGCTCAACGGTTTCTTCTGCCCTTTTTGCCACCCGATACAGTAGGTCCTTCTCTACGCTGAAGTATGGGTAAGTGCAGGTATTATCTGGGTTCACTAACTCGCCATCTATTTTCACTACGTTTTCCCGTGCCTTTATTAGGGCGGGGTCTTTCAACTGTTCTGTGGCAAAGTTTTCCCTGTGAACCTCAAGATCAGAAAACTCCACAGACGGTAGGTTTTCGTCTGAGGAGGTGGGCTCCTCTCCAGTTTCTTGAGTCTCCCCTGCCAATACTGATAAGGGAAATTCCGGAGAGTCCTCACCACTCTCAGGGGAGTTCTGGCTATCACATTCCTGGTACATAGGGGCACCAGTGAGGGGCTCAGGATCATCCCACAGTTCCCAGAACTTCGGAAAATCCCTTCCCACAATGGCGTCATGCGGTAACTGAGATACTAAGCCCACTGGATGAAAGAGGGTAACTTTGGGGGTCTCGAAACACACTGTAGTCACTGGATACTCTCGGGTGTCCCCATGAACACAAATAACAGCTACCTTGCTATTCCCAGAGACCTCTGTTTTAACTAACTCAGCCTTTATCAGGGTCACAAGGCTACCTGAATCCAGCAATACCACAACATTTCTACCATTAACACACATTTTGCATAAATGTTTCTCAGTTCCTCGAATGGCAGTGCATGCGACTGTCGCACACAGCGACTGACGTCTGCCCGTCAGAAAGTCACACTGCATGGGTTCCTCCACAACCGGGCAATTGGCTGCAATATGTCCCGCTTGCCGGCAGCGGTAGCAAACGATCCTTCTTGCCGCCTCTTGAGCCGCTGATTTCCCAGGCTGTTCTCGCCAAACTTGGGGTAGAGCTCCCACCCTCTCACTCTCTCCACCCTCACCCCTTGGAATCCTCTTATCCGCCCCTGGGGATGGTCTGGTCTTAGGGTGGAAAGTCCGAGTGTCTCTGGAAGAGGCCGTCAGGTTCTCTGTAGCCAAGTATTTCTCCACACGATCCACAAGACCATCGGCCGTCCTTGGGTCTCCATGGCTTACCCACTTTTGGATGGCAGTAGGAAGAGCTCTCAAAAACCGATCCATTACAACACGTTCCACAATCTTTGGTGCGGACAAAGTCTCTGGCTGTAGCCACTTTCTGCTCAGGTGAATGAGATCATACATTTGAGACCTGGGGGGTTTTCCAAGCTGGAAAGTCCAGTTATGCACACGCTGAGCCCGGACAGCCTGGGTGACACCCAGCCTTGCCAATATTTCAGCTTTTAGCATCACATAGTCTTTTGCTTGGTTAGGCTCTAGGTCATAGTAAGCTTTCTGCGATTCACCAGTTAACAGAGGAGCCACCAGTCCAGCCCACTGCTCCTCAGGCCACTTTTCCCTTTCAGCGGTCCTTTCAAATGTGGTCAAAAATACCTCTGGATCATCCTCTCCAGTCATTTTTGTCAATAAACGACTCACCCCAAAGGACGCGGTATTAGTGGGACGGCTTTCCTCACTGGTCTGCGGACGTTGCTGCATTACTGCTTCCATCTGTTGTTGTAGTCTCTGCTCTTGCTTCTGCAACAGGTCTATGAAGCGGGCCTCAGATTGCTGCTGGGCTCGTTGCTGAGCCTCCAGACTCTGTTGCAAAGTTGCGTTTGTCTGCTGCTGGGCTGCAAGGCTCTGTTGTTGAGCTGCAAGGCTCTTTTGCAAACCTGCATTTGTCTGCTGTTGATTGGCATTTGCTAGAGCCAGCTGCTTCAGTATCTCCTCCATGCTGGCTTAAAAAAAAACTGCCACTGGTTCTCCACCAACTGTGAGGGGGGTTAGCTCGGCAGCGGGTGTGTGTGACCCCCGGGATGGGCTCCCCACACAAAACAGGCCCAGCAAACGGAGGTTGTGGTTTTCAAAATCAAAAAGGTGCGGTTTATTTTCTATTTACAGTGACAAAACACAGCAAAGCAAAAGAAACATAACCAAAATAAATCCTGGTCAAGTTGACCTCTGACTAAACATACAGGTTTCCTAACTAACAACTGGGATCAGCCTAGTGCTGTCCTAGTCCCTAAGTCCCTGGTTTAGTAAAAGTCCAAACAAATAGCCACACAGGCTTTGCCTCACCGCACAGGGGTTCACTCTCCCTAGACAGTCCACACAGGTCTGGTTCCAGGCATGAGCTAACATCTAATGAAGCTGGGAGTTCTTATAGAGGCCTAAACGAGCTGACAAGGTTCAGCTGGTCTCCTCATCTCTGTCTGCACGACGCCCCACACTCTCCCTAGAGGTATGAGTCATCCATGAGCCCACTAGCCTTAGCTGGGCTTACACAACTCTCCACCTAGTTGTATAAGTCAGCGTAAAGCCTGAATCTGGGCGAAATATATCTACCCCCCTGGATGCAACCAGGTGACTTTACCTTCCTGCTGTCACAATGGGTATGGACATGATGCATGAAGTGTTGCTGAGCTGCAAAGCAGTGAGGAAAAAGGGGGATTGCCAGCATGCTGTCCACAAGGACTCGCACAATTGTGCTAACCGTGCTGTCGTAAATGAAAATTAGGACTGTGCTTGGAACCCCAGTAAAGAAAACACCCTGCGATTCAGGTTTTGGGGGTGGTGTTTTATATCATGTTTCACGTTATTACTATGGGTGCAACAAGAAACATGATATAAAATATGGTCTTTGCCTTTAAAGAAAGATATTAAATATGGAAAAGAAAAATGAGCTGGGAAAATCCCTGTGTTACTCTGCATCCCTATTTTGGCATCTCATATGGATTATCAGCAAGAAATATGTCCTCTGTTTAATACATATGAGAGTTCTGTGCTCTGGATATAGAATGCTCGCTAGGCTGTTTTTGTCACTGTGCCATTCAGTAGTAAAGCTCAAAATTACATTGATATTCTTTGTGTTCCTGTACACAAGCTTGGCAATCAATAAACATCTAGCATTTTAAAAGGTCAGCAAATGCTCTTTCAAGTCTCATCTTCCATTTGTACTTTTTTAAATCTTTGTGTGTGTAGCGGCCTCACCCCCTCTACATGTTTATCGGTCATCCGATGGCTCTCGTCTAGGGGTACCTGGGTTTCGAGAGTGAGGTGCGCCACGGCCCATGTCCTCCCCATGGCTGTGGTTGAGGTGAAGGCCAATTTCAATATCTTCCTCGGGCCAAACGTGCATTGGGTTGTGGAACTTACCCCTGCTATGCTGGAATCTCCCTTTGCTCCCATTAACAGAGTCCATACACCGATCACAGTCCAACTCTCAGTTTTATTTCGTAGCTCCACAACAACAGGGTAATGGCAGGATACGGTGGGATGAGCAGGCCGAGGCACTATCCTGATTGTAGTCCCTACACCCCCTGTGCTATGACCAAGGGTTGCAGGAGTCTTGATTAGAACAACTTCACTGCGCTGGGGCCCCTATCAGGGGAAGAAGACCCTCCAAGGGAGTTACCGGAGGCCCGTCCATCACCGGGTTGACGCTGCTCCGGAATCTTCAGACGGGTGACCTCCCCGGCCTCCTCACCTCAGATGCGGGTCCCCTCGCAAGGGGCACCCTGGAATCACTTCACCCTCACGGGACCCAGTCGAAGTCACCAGGTCCCAGGCCCACGCCATAGTACCTCACCCCAGGCTGAAGGTGCCTGGGATGGACTCCAACTCCATTCCGGCCAAGCGTAGGGGCCTGGGCCGGAACCCCGAACCGCCCGCACCCAGGCCTAAGGTGCCTGGGTGCGTGAAGAGATGATCCTCGAAGACCTCGTGGTGAGGGTGTCTCCCCCTTTTATCTCCTCCCATCGACACCACGGCGGGTTCCCCGCCCCAGCCGTACCATCTCCGGAAAGGGACAAAAAGGGTAGCACTGCGGTAGTGATTCTGCCTGGAGCCTGTAGGTACCCCGCCACCCACAGGCCAAGGAGAATACTGCACCACCCAATCCTCCACGAATAACACAAAGGGGTCTAAACCCTGTCACAATTACACACCTGGGTCACACTACCCCCAGGTGTATCCCACTAAATCTGAAGACCCCGCTACACACTCCCCCCTGTGATTTGACGCTGGTCCCCAGCGTCAGGTGCACACCCATGTCTCCCAAGGAGTGGTGACATGAAGTGGGCCCCAGAGGCTATCCCTCAAATTTTGGATACTGTGTGTGCCAAGACCTGCTCAAGGGAAAGGGAACTATAAAACAATAAAACTTTTGTATAAAACATCTGTCATGTACACATATACAATCCCTCCCGTCACTGTCTAAGAACCACCCCATACTCAGTAGTCTTGACCGACGAATCTCCTGCAGAAGGGAAACAAAAAAACAACATCCTAACACTCTGTGTTAACTTGGCATGAGTGGGTCCGTCAGCCGAGAGACCCACTCACTCCAATAAGTAAAGTGATGCATGTGTAAAATTTCAAACAACCGTTGCACAACACTGCCACCTGGTGACAGCGCTGCGGTAATGACACTTAGTGAGATCTTCATTCTTCCCGCTTTCCCTACACTGACTCTACCCCTAAAGTCTCTGCCTTTGGTACATGAAGAAAAGGGAGAAAAAAAAAACAACAGCTCCCAAGTCTCCAGTGAGTAAAAGAAAAGCCCAAATCAAAACAAAAGTAGGGCACTGTTCTGAGTATCTGGGAATGTTCCTTCCAGAGAGTTCGACAAGCAAACAAATAGGAGTTCTCTTCTCCTACAAGTAGAATCTTGGATCTGGCAAAAACAGAGGCTTTAAGTGATTGTCAAACACTTCAACTGAATATTCAACATCCTCTCCCTCCTTTCTGCAGATAAGCACCTTATCAGAATGAATATGGCGCACCAACTTCCAATCAGCTCGGCAGTCTCTGAACTTCTTAGACACAGATGGTGAACATGACAAGTATCGCCGGGCATGAGGCACTTTGAGCTTTTCCCAGACAAACTCGTCGTACCACCTTTTTCGCAGGACCTCGACTTCATAAAGTAAGTCCCGAGGCAAGTAGGGGTACTCCCACCCATATTCACGGGCGACCCTCTGGGAGAAAAGTCGTTGCAATCTGGCTAGAGGAGGCATAACATTTCGCTCACCTTCTCCTGGTTGTACGATGGCCTCCGGGTGCCGAGGTACCTTCACCGTCTCGGATGGCTTCTCCTTTGGTGCCCGCAATGAAGCGCGCTGCATCCCCACCATCAGAGCGGGAGATGTGGTAGAATGTGGAAGGTTGGTCAGAGGACTAGACTCCCTCCTGAGCTCCGGGGCCTTCGCCCGGGGCGTACTGTCCTCTATAGACATAGGGGAATCCTGCGGTTTACATAGCACAGGTAGCGGGCGTTTGTCCCAGCCCTTCCGGTGAAACAGTTTGTCTATTTCTCCGTCATCCCCACAGTCTGACAGCGACTCTAAGTCGGAGGTGTCATACATCTCAGCGGGAAGGTAGTCTTTAGTAGACGGAGAACTACCCTCCCTTGCGGGCTCCACCGACTGTGGACCCCCGACACCTCCAACCAACACCACAGCCCCAGCCCCTGGCTCACCTGGACCTTCTGAAGAACTGGGATGTCCGAGACTCTCTTCTCTACCGGCACCATCTAGGCCAGGCAAGCGGCGGGGTGAAGCTCGACCACGACCATAGGATGCCTGTACCAGGCCGACTTTCCTCTTCGGGGGTGGGAGCAGGGAGTCTGTGGTGACCGAAGCAGCGTCCTCTGATTTTTCTCTCTCAGTCTCTGGTTGGGCAGTCCTGTCGCCCTGGTCAGCGCGCACGGGGACCTCCGCAAAGGCCTGGATCTCTCCCTCCGGAGTGGCGGTTCCTGTGATGCAGTTGAGGCGAAGGGCCCGGGGCCTTACTGTGGAAGATTCAACCTCAAAAAGAAACTCTTTGCACGCTTCACATCGCCCGAACGGCTTCAGTTGGACCACCAGTCCCGAGCATCCGGGACAGATCACACTGAGGGCCTCCGTGTCTCTGCATGAATACAGAGCCAACTGTCCTTGGGGCCTGAGCCTTATCCCCGTGTCTGTAATGGGCGCAGCAAATGCAGTCATTTTCGTGGGGTAAAGTACCGGCATCCACGGGGAGCTTGATGCCATCCCGACCACCTGCTGTTCCATCATGCACTGACCACGCGCCGGAGTCTCCACGTGTATCTCCACACATGGCCAGACTCCTCCCACGACTTGCACGTTTTCGCGGGCTTTCACCTGCCTCCGCCCACGAATTGCGCAGTCACGGGGTGCCTCATGGCGCAGTGCAGCAAACGTCCCCACATGTAGTACGTCACACGGCTGGACTCCTCCCTCTTCCCGCTCTTTCTGCATAGGCCTTTCCCGGTTTTTCAGAGAAATTTCCACGACTTCGAGCACAGGGACGCACTTTGGCCAATCACATGGCCGACCTGCTCGGACCTCCTCCGGGCAGCAAAGTCCAGACAGAGCCGTTCCAAACCTTAGGGTCAATACACATTTCATCCCGGACTCACGAGCCCCCACGTGTAGCGGCCTCACCCCCTCTACATGTTTATCGGTCATCCGTTGGCTCTCGTCTAGGGGTACCTGGGTTTCGAGAGTGAGGTGCGCCACGGCCCATGTCCTCCCCATGGCTGTGGTTGAGGTGAAGGCCAATTTCAATATCTTCCTCGGGCCAAACGTGCATTGGGTTGTGGAACTTAGCCCTGCTATGCTGGAATCTCCCTTTGCTCCCATTAACAGAGTCCATACACCGATCACAGTCCAACTCTCAGTTTTATTTCGTAGCTCCACAACAACAGGGTAATGGCAGGATACGGTGGGATGAGCAGGCCGAGGCACTATCCTGATTGTAGTCCCTACACCCCCTGTGCTATGACCAAGGGTTGCAGGAGTCTTGATTAGAACAACTTCACTGCGCTGGGGCCCCTATCAGGGGAAGAAGACCCTCCAAGGGAGTTACCGGAGGCCCGTCCATCACCGGGTTGACGCTGCTCCGGAATCTTCAGACGGGTGACCTCCCCGGCCTCCTCACCTCAGATGCGGGTCCCCTCGCAAGGGGCACCCTGGAATCACTTCACCCTCACGGGACCCAGTCGAAGTCACCAGGTCCCAGGCCCACGACATAGTACCTCACCCCAGGCTAAAGGTGCCTGGGATGGACTCCAACTCCATTCCAGCCAAGCCTAGGGGCCTGGGCCGGAACCCCGAACCGCCCGCTCCCAGGCCTAAGGTGCCTGGGTGCGTGAAGAGATGATCCTCGAAGACCTTGTGGTGAGGGCGTCTCCCCCTTTTATCTCCTCCCATCGACACCACGGCGGGTTCCCCGCCCCAGCCGTACCATCTCCGGAAAGGGACAAAAAGGGTAGCACTGCGGTAGTGATTCTGCCTGGAGCCTGTAGGTACCCCGCCACCCACAGGCCAAGGAGAATACTGCACCACCCAATCCTCCACGAATAACAAAAAGGGGTCTAAACCCTGTCACAATTACACACCTGGGTCACACTACCCCCAAGTGTATCCCACTAAATCTGAAGACCCCGCTACATGTGTTTTTAAACCTGAACTCCAGGGATTGTAAAAATGCTCTTCCAGTTTGTCTGCCCTCACATTGTATGAGCTAAATGTTCATTTAGGTCTAGGGCAGGGTCTCTAATCTTTTTAGTACATGGACCACATGGTATATTTTACAAATATTCAAGGGTTAATACATTTTTTGGGATGGATCAGTTATCTCCAAACTGCAGGCCTTTGCTACCCTTTATCTGGCCTTTGGGGCACTGTTCTTCCTACGGTACAAACACCAATAATGGAGCACAGTTCCTGCCACTGACACCAACGATGGCGCGCTACTCCAACATGATATCAATGATGGGGCATTTTTCCTTCTACTGAACACAGGTGCTATGTAATTTCTATACTCCCACTGATCACAAAGCTTGAGGCATTGTTTATTCCCACTGAATCCAGCATATTTTCTAGCTACATTGGCAACAGTTAAGCCCTCTAAAGTCTGAAGGACAGTAAACTGGACCATTATTTAGAAAGTTTGGAGACCTCAATGAATAATACATGAAAGAATGTTTTCCTTGGATCTTTTTTTAAATCGGCATGATGTGATTTAAAGCAAAAGAGAAAGAACTTCAGTGAAACAAAGCACCCCCCCCTCTATATCAGGGTCCCTATCAGAGCCTCCCTTACAGCTGAGCCAACTTAGGAGTGGCCCCTTACATCAGGGTCCCCATCCAAGCTCCCCTTACCAGTCTACTTTTGGATTTCCCCTAAATGAGAGCCCCCCCTTACATCAAAGCCCCCCTACATTAGGATCCCCATCAGAACCCTGCTTACATCAGATTCCCCTCTTACATGATAGTCCACATCACAAACTTTTTTAATCAACATTCTAAAATGAATGTTTAATACCTTCCACGCTGATAAATATAACAAATTGCAAGAAAAATTTATTGCAAAACTGTAAAACAGATAAGGTCTAGAATTGTTGTGGTCTGACTAAGGTTAGACACCCAGTATAACACACCTCATCCCAAAATTTGATTAAGAAAAGGAAAAGAAGAAACGTGACTATAGCTGTGCTACTAAATTAATATCAAACACAATGGAAAACCAATTTGTAAAAATATACAGTATTTTCATTTAATAATTAATACACAATTGATGAAAATTATAGCATTATCACTGAATCAATATGCGGTAGGGTGATTCCAAGGTGGTGGTTGCATCAATTGTAGGTTGAGAAGATCATACGTAGTCCCTACATGTTTCGCCCTTTGGGGCTTCGTCAGGGGAAGTATGTCTCAAACTTCTATACAGATAGCAACTACTAGATATAAAAGCGAAAAACACAAAATTATCAATTGACCATTCTAGACATTTATCTAAAATTGGAGGTCTATCTGTAAACAGGTCCACAAGACAAAAAAGAGCAACTTACCACCAAAGTCCCTGATGTCCCTAGATGAACAGAGGGAAATGAGGGAAAAATGGAAAACACCACATAGGTGTGCGGGCGGAAAACCACCCTTGGGACAGCAAGGGACCAGATTCCGAACAAGCGGTCACCCACAGTGAGTGCTCAAAAAGACCTGGCCGGAAAAGAAAATAACAAAAACAACAAACTGTAAAACAGATAACTTATTCTTCTACCAATAGCTAGCAGCTATAAATAAATAAACTCCTAAGTGATATAACAAAATAATTATTACAGCACTGATTCAATAATATAAAATATTCATCAGTGTAAAATAAATGCACAATAAATATCATAATCACATAAAGTCCTCCAAATAATACATGAAAATATTTTTAACCCAAATTTTTTTCAAACAAAATAAGTTCAAATGAAGCAATCCAACGGTGTAATGACCAAAAAATTCCCATCACCAATATTATTCTTCCAAGTGTAGAAAAACCTTTTTATCCAAGGTGACCACCACTACTAATACAGGAAAACGCATTTCCAGACGTGCATGCCTATCTCACTACAAGATTAGGCAAACACGGCTTGTATTATTTTCAAAGATCTTCCAAACAGGTGAAGTCCACATAAAGATGCGCTTTTTCATTTTATGGAATTTTCAATTATTTTAAATGATTATTTAAAGAATTAATTATATATACTGTGTGTATTTATTTATGTATATATGTATGTATATATCAGGGCTTGACAAATTTTTTTGAATCTAGGAGCCAGCTAAATAAGTTAGGAGCCAGTTTGTGCGCGCCAATATGTAACGTGTATCGCAATTGATGTTTTTTTATGCATTTTTTATGACTTTAGGCCCCTTTCACACGGGCACGTCCGACAAGCAGAATAAGCTTGTTCAGTGGGGGATCTCTCCGCTGAGCAGGTGGATGACAGGTCTGTGTCCTCTCCACTATGCAGAGCGAACTCGGACACAATCTCCTGTATAGGGCAATCGGATGGAAACAGACCGCCTGTCTGTTTTAATCTGATGCCATCTGATCCGGAAAATAGGACCACCATCCATCTGTTTGTGGCGGACAGGATCGAATCGGATGGCGATGGGTGTCAGCGGACATCCACCACTCCATAGAGGAGACTGGAGGGTCTGATCTGGTCCGCCTGAAAAACTGAAGACAAACCTGATTGGACAGCCCATGTGAAAGGGGCCTTCAGCTGTGTGGCAGCTGTGGCATGGCAGGGAGACAGTGCAAACTAAAAATGAAAAAGAAAATACATTTTAATGAAAAAGAAAAAACTTTTTTTAGCGAAAACGGTTTCCATCTTTGAGGGGGAGGGGGTGTGTATATGGAACTGAAGTCGTTCCAACCAGCTGTGACCATTCTGTCACTTTTTGCTCTGTCGGACAGAGAGGACGTGTGTACCTAGCTCCTGACTTCCAGGGCTGCATTGCTTCTCTCCCCAGGACTCTCCCCGTACTCTCCCCTATTTCCCCCTGGCTCTCTTCCCTGCTCTCACCCTTGTCCCCCCTTGCTCTCACCCTTGTCCCCCCGGTTCTCTTCCCCCCCCTCCATCCAGCGGGACCCCAATCCATACGAGCCCCCCCGCGCCAGACACCTCCTCCCGCAGCCGCCGCCGGGCAAGTCCGAGGCTGCAGCCTAACATCACTCATCCCACGGTCCCCCCCTCTGGCGCCTCCTTCACGGACCGGCTGCACCCCTGGCCTAGCTCACCGAGCTACATCCGAGCCCTCCACCCGCCACCGAGGCCATTCATCCGCCGCCGGCGGAACCCCCTCCACCCGCAGCCGCCGACAGGAAAGTCCGCGGCTGCGGCCTAGCCACATTCGATCCCCCTTCCAGCATCCGGATCAGCCAAGGGGCCACCCTACGGCACTCACCCACTCGCGGAGCCCCCCAGAGGAGTCAGCAGGCTCCGAAGCAGCACTAGCTGCTACCTGCCCAGCAGGATAGACCGCGGCTTCGGCCTAGACCCGGCCGCGGTGGCCATCTTGGGAGACCCGGCCGCGGCGGCCATCTTGGGACACCCAGCCTCAGCCCTCAAACTCCTCTCCCGGCCCCCTGGAATCTTCTGACCCGGGATAACTACCGAATCGCATCCACTCACGGGTCACTTGCCTGTGGCTCCCACTGGGTCGCTCACAAAAGGCAGCCGAGAGGACGAAATGGATATTTCGGCCCAGTAAGTAGCGGCCATCTTGATACACCCAGAGCCTTTCCCCCAACACTGACAAAAAAAAAATAAAAAATTATTTTTTCTCTCTATTCCTACCAATTCCCCACCCCACCCCCATTACTATCTTCACAATACTCTTCAATAACTCTACTACTTATGACTGATCGCCCCCCCTGACGTACTCAAGCTGCCCCAACCTACAGCATCGACCACCGCCACTACGCGATCTCCCCAGACCCACACACACGGCCAAGCATAACGGACGTGTGCGATAGGCCCCCGAGGCTCACCACTTCGCAGAGCAATCCGCACGCACGGTCCAGGAAGCGGACGTGTGTGACAGGAGCCCTGACCTCATCGCTTCACAGAGCAATCCACACATACGGTCAAGCGTAACGGACGTGTGTGGCAGGAGCTCTGGCCATACAGGAACCCCCTTGGACTCTGGCGTTTCACTCCTCCAGCAAACGCTAACCTGACGACCTGCGGCTTCCACGGGACCCCACTCTCCCCCACTCTCCCCAAGCTCAAATCCCCCAGCTCACCACCGCTTCACCCACAGCCGCCGACTGCCACCTGCCGCCATCCGGGCGCCCATTTCTAGACTGTTAGAACTGCAGGACAGACCGCGGCTGTGGCCTAGCTCCGGCCATCACTCTACACCCGTCCTGAGTCTCTCTCCAGCAGGCCCGCGTGTGCCGACTGGGTAAGTACATCGGGGCACCACCAACTAGTAGCGAGTTGATCCAGAGTTTACCCGATCGCCCCTTGGGGGGTCAGGAAGGAATTTTTCCCCTGCTGCAGAAATTGGCCAGACTCGGCTGGTGGTTTTTGCCTTCCTCTGGACCAACGGGAGGGCGGTTTAGGTCATTGGGCCCCATCCATCATCCCCATCACCTTTTTCCTCCCATCATGTGCATCTTTAAATACTCAGCGGACACCCTCCACAGGCTAAGGAATACCGCCCCAACACTTCCAATCGCCACCCAAAAAATCCTACAAAAAGAACAACTGCTTAGGATCAATCGACAATCGACTATCAAAACCACAAAGACACCACTTCATCTACAAGATTTATCATGCGCCTTGATTAACACCAGATCGGCAGTCAAGCACAGACAGGAAATTCACGATTTCATCACGCAAAACGACATAGATTGCCTCTTTATCACGGAAAGCTGGCTAACACCGGATTGTAACACCGTCCTAACGGAACTAGTACCTGGGAACTACCGCATCCTAACTGAGCACAGAATAGGACAAAGAGGAGGAGGCCTAGCAGTTATCTTCAAATCGCACCTCTCTCTTACCAAACCAACCCTACAGAACTCATTGCCATTCATGGAAACACTCACCCTGCAACTCCAAACAACACCCCATGACACCATTCACATACTGCTATGCTACAGACCACCAGGACCGAAGACAAATCTCCTCACACCCTTCACCAAATTTTTTTCGACATACACCTTAAAAACCAAAAAGTTTTTACTACTCGGGGACTTTAACCTCTGGGCTAACACCACTCAGGACCCCATCGCCACCGCCTGTATCAACCAATTGGAAGAACTAGGGTTGCAGCAACTAATAAATGCAACCACGCATGGATCGGGTCACATTCTTGACCTCATCTTCAAACAAAATATGGACATCAACATACTGGACAACATGCCGTTACCATGGACGGACCACCACGCTATCAAATTCAAATTTACCACCAGCACCATCTCCCAAAAACCGGAAGACTCAACAAAAACATACTGGACAAGATCTCAGAAGAAACTACACTCAAAACTTTTCAAAACCATTCTATCAAAAAAAATAGGAACGCTAAAGCATAACCGCTCAACGGAACAAACACTCAACTCCTTAAACAAAATATTACTACAAACAGCGGACACAGTCGCTCCGAGACGCAGAGCACACATCCGTAAAAACAACTCGGGCTGGTTTAGTGACACTCTTACGCTACTGAAGCAAGAACGCAGAAGAGCTGAAGGAGCCTGGAGAAGAAACCCAACGGAGGAAAACCACACAAACTACAAAGCACTCACTAAGAAATATCACAAAGCAATTTTTAAAGCAAAAAAGGAACATTTCTCAAACACCATAAAAAAAGCCCTAAACCGGCCTCGTGAACTCTTCAAACTGGTCACTCGGACCATGAACCCTACCTGTCTAGAGCCTCCAGCAAACGAAACCCAAGAGTTCTGCAATGAGCTATCGGATTTTTTTATCGACAAAATCGAAAATATTCGGGAAATAATTCAACAGAAAAAAACAACCAACTTCACACAGCCAAAGCAAACAGAGAAAATCAATACGAACATTATACAACTAGCAAAATTTTCGCTGGTCCCGATCACCATTGCACCACTAAAAACATCATCAGAAGCCTCAGAGACACTACATCGTCAAATGACATAATTCCCACAAAACTCCTGAAAGAATGTACCAACATTTTAGCTCCTACCATTACACACATCGTAAATCTTTCATTCAAAGAAGGTATGGTTCCGAACTCCCTCAAGCAAGGTATAATCAAACCCCTCCTAAAGAAACCCAATCTTGACCCTAAGGACCCAAATTACCGCAGACCGGTAACAAGCCTCAGCACCATTTCCAAGATCATGGAGAAAGCAGTAGTACAACAGCTACAAGGCCATTTGGACACTTACAAACTCTTGGATCCACTACAATCAGGCTTCCGCCCAGGCCATGGCACAGAAACGGCACTTCTCAAAATATGGGATGACGTCCTCGAAGCCGCAGATGACGGAGAATCATGTCTCCTGGTGCTGCTGGACCTCAGTGCAGCGTTCGACACAGTAGACCACAAAACTCTACTCATTCGTCTTAAAGAAGTAGCAGGAGTCGCAGACCCTGACCTTCCTTGGTTCGCTTCCTTTCTTGAGAATCGTTCTCAGACAGTGAAATTAGGTGCCTTCACCTCTGAAACTCGCGCAATTTCTTGCGGAGTCCCTCAAGGATCACCACTGTCACCCCTGCTCTTTAACATCTACCTCCGCCCACTCCTAAAAATCATTAGCAAACAGGACTTATGCTACCACTCATACGCGGATGACACCCAACTCTACTTTCATATCACTGGAAAAAAAGACCAATATCACGGATTGGAAAAATGCCTCACATTGATCGATGATTGGATGACTGAGAGTTCACTTAAACTCAACGGATCCAAAACAGAACTGCTTCTCCTCCACGCTAATCGAAAGACAAAAACTAAAACCTCCTGGACACCACCCACCATTCTTGGACAGACCATCACCCCGAGCACCAAAGTCAAAAGTCTCGGAGTCATTTTTGACTCGGAGATGTCGATGGACGCTCAAATAGGATCAGTAATCAGCGGATCTCATTATCTCCTCCGCCTGCTGCGTAGACTCATTCCCTTCATCCCAGAAGAGGACACAGCAGTAGTAGTTGGATCAATTATCAACTCCCGACTCGACTACGCAAATTCCCTCTACCTCGGACTACCCAAATACCAAATATCACGCCTACAAGTCGTCCAGAACACGGCAGCCAGACTGATAACAGGAAAAAAAAACTGGGAATCCATCACCCCTGCACTGAGGACCCTTCATTGGTTAACCATAAAGGATCGGGTCACATTCAAGACCCTCTGTCTCACCCACAAGTGCACACAAGGAATCGCTCCGCAATATTTATGCGAGAAGATAAAGCATTACACCCCCAAACGCAGTCTCCGATCAACAAACCAAAACCTCCTTCACATCCCCAAATTTCGCTACAAATCAAAGGGAGAACGAAGATTTGCAGTCCAAGGACCACGGCTATGGAACGCGCTACCCACGGATATCCGTATGGAAGAAAACCATCGGGCCTTTAGGAAAAAACTTAAGACCCACCTCTTCTGATGCATCATGAAGCTACTGGATGCTAAGCGCCTTGAGGCGATTTAGTTCGCATTTGTTAGCGCTATACAAGTTTTTCACTCACTCACTCACTCACTCACTCTCTGTCCACCCACTGTCATTGAAAGGGTGCCCGCAACATCAGGGAGCATATGTGTGATTCCCAAAGAAAAAGATGTCCAAACACTGGTAGATATAGGCTCCATTCTGTCTTCAGTGAAGACATTGTGGGCTCCGTATCCCTCTTCTCTTGGCACTTTTCAATTTTTTTGTGCCCTCAGTTAACAGATCGAGCGGTAAATCTCACTCCAGCAGGCCGCAAAGCCACGGCCTCAATTACCGGCCGGCGCGACATCTTAGTCCGGGGAGCCGCATGGGGACAAGACATCTGCCGCAGTCTAGCCCAGGAGCCAGGCCGCTAATTCTAGGCGCCAATGCGACCTGGCACCTGGGGTTTGTCGAACCCTGGTGTATGTGTATATATATATATATATATATATATATATATAGTTAAACCTTGGATTGCGAGCATAATTCATTCTGGAAATATGCTTGTAATCCAAAGCACTCGTATATCAAAGCAAATTTCCCCATAAGAAATAATGGAAACTCAGATGATTTGCTCCACAACCATTTATTCATAAGTCCTTCAGTTTATAGTCCATATAAAAAGATTATAGCAATGTGACCAGGTTGTGTAACCATAAAATATATATATATATGTAGCGGGGTGTTCAATTTAAGGGAAGTGTCTGAGTGGTAACCAGGCTCAGACACATTTAATTGAAAGGATTCATGGACCATTTTCTGTTCTCAGGGGTTAATGCTGGTGATGTGTTCCCTGTGGCCAGTGGGTGGCACTGCCATTCTGGGCCAGGGTGGAACCGCGAGCGCAGGGCTGTGCCTTATGTGTCCCCTCTCGGCAGCTGTACAGTAGGGTGGGGAACCTGCTGTGCATGCCGGGAGAGGATATAAAAGGGGGCGGACGTCTTCTGAGAGTGGTCTTCGTCCGTCCACGTCCAGGCACCTTCAGCCTGGGTGTGTGGGAGTGGGATTCGTCATCTCCGGGTGACCTAGGCCCGGAGGCCTTGTTCCGGTTCCACCTCAGGCATCTTTAGCCTGGGGTGAGGTACTATCTCACCGCTCCTGTTCGCCTGGGTATGGAGGCCCAGGAGTTGCAGTGACGACCTGGAGCCCAGCAGCCTTCGGCTGAGGTCCGCAAGGGATCGAGGAGTCCAGGGTGCCGCCTTGCGAGGGGACCCGCCCCCTAAGAGAAGGGAGGACCTGTTCCGAAGGACCGGTGCTGTGGACACGGTGAAGGAAGTGGTCTGTTGACTCTCTGGGGGGATGTCTTCTCCCTAAAAGGGGCTATGTCCTAGGAAGGAAATCAATATTCACCAGGTCAGTGGCAGTGACCCTATTCACCCGGTCAGTGGCAGTGACCCTGTTCGCCAGGTCAGTGACAGTGACCTTATCCACCAGGTCTGTGGCAGAGACCAACCTCATGGTCTGTGGCAGAGACCATGCGCCAAAACTGTTTGAGAATCTGAACAGTCCTAAGAGTTTGAGCTACGTTTGTGCCTGGACCTCCTCCACACCTTAAAGCTGTCCTGTGTCTTTACTCCAACCTTTCGTCTATCCAAGAGAATATGTGTTGTGCAATTGAAAAATAAAGATTGAGTTGGACTTTCAGCTGGTGTGGACATTTACGTTCCTGGGAAAATCAAGGACCTGCATCTACACACTGTAGAGGTGAGAATCATTCTCAGGAGGACTTTATGCTCCGGCTGCAGACAAGGCCCAAAAACAAAACCGCCTAACCTCTTGACACAGGAGGCATAGTTGCCAACATTGCAAAAAAAACATCTGGGACACTTTTTTTGTATTGAGGCGGAGCCTTGCTATAATTAGGGGGCGGGGCATTCGTTTGTAGGCGTGTCATGTTGGAATGAAAATGTGGGGCGAAAAATGGGCGTGTTTACGTACGAAAGTGGGTGTGGCTTAAATGGGCGTGGTTCAAAGGGGTGTGGCTAGAGTCCGAGGTGAGAGAAAGAAATAGAAAGAAAGAAGCCAGATCCTACACCACAATAGAAATATGTGTATTCCAGAAAGTTTAACAAAATCGGCAGATAAAGATACTCCAAAACACCTGTTGTTGGCGCTTCAATCATCCCGGGACCATGTTTGTTATGGTGTCAGGGTGATTGAAGCGCATTATTTCTATTATTACATTGTAATATAAAATGAAATCATTCAACTCACCATAATGCCGAATCAGTGGAAGTGTGTCACCTGCCACCAGATGCCTCCCCAGCAGTCCGTCCTTACATCAGGTGCTCCCAGAAGCAGAGCCCCTCTTTACAGAACTGTGTCCCTGGCAGCGGAGCCCTCCTTTACATCTGGTGTCCCCAGCAGTGGAGCCCTCCTTTACATCTGGTGTTCCCGGCAGTGGAGCCCTCCTTACAGATCTGTGTCCCCCAGCAACAGAGCCCTCCTTACTTCAGTGTCCCCAGCAGCTGGCAGCAACGGAGCCCTCCTTTACATCTGGTGTCCCCGGCAGCGGAGCTCTCCTTTACATCTGGTGTCCCCGGCAGCAGAGCTCTCCTTTACATCTGGTGTCCCCCAACAGCAGAGCCCTCCTTTACATCTGGTGTCCTCCAGCAGCAGAGCCCTCCTTTACATCTGGTGTCCTCCAGCAGCGGAGCCCTCCTTTACATCTGGTGTCCCTGGCAGCAAAGCTCTCCTTTACATCTGGTGTCCCCGGCAGCAGAGCTCTCCTTTACATCTGGTGTCCCCCAACAGCGGAGCCCTCCTTTACATCTGGTGTCCTCCAGCAGCAGAGCCCTCCTTTACATCTGGTGTCCTCCAGCAGCGGAGCCCTCCTTTACATCTGGTGTCCCTGGCAGCAAAGCTCTCCTTTACATCTGGTGTCCCCGGCAGCAGAGCTCTCCTTTACATCTGGTGTCCCCCAACAGCGGAGTCCTCCTTTACATCTGGAGTCCTCCTTTACATCTGGTGTCCTCCAGCAGCGGAGCCCTCCTTTACATCTGGTGTCCCCCAACAGCGGAGTCCTCCTTTACATCTGGAGTCCTCCTTTACATCTGGTGTCCTCCAGCAGCGGAGCCCTCCTTTACATCTGGTGTCCCCCAACAGCGGAGTCCTCCTTTACATCTGGAGTCCTCCTTTACATCTGGTGTCCTCCAGCAGCGGAGCCCTCCTTTACATCTGGTGTCCTCCTTTACATCTGGTGGTGTCCCCCAGCAGCGGAGTCCTCCTTTACATCTGGAGTCCTCCTTTACATCTGGTGTCCTCCAGCAGCGGAGCCCTCCTTTACATCTGGTGTCCTCCTTTACATCTGGTGGTGTCCCCCAGCAGCGGAGCCCTCCTTACAGGTCTGTGTCCCCTAGCAGCGGCAGCCAGCCCCGGGGAACAGATGCTCTCACCTCCCGGCGTTTCCGTGTGTGTGCTGGAGGCAGAGGCAGCTCCGCGGTCCATGATCATTTCCCAGCGGTGTCGTGCCGAGAATGGTTCCCCCGCCGGATTCTGTTCCCCCTGGCTCTCCCGACTCCTATCGGAACACCGCCTCCCCAGCCCTGTACATTGCCGCTCCCTCACGAATGCTCATAATACCGCCCCGCCTTCTCATGTGTGAACACAGAGAGGGGAGAAGCCGATTGGCTGCTCCTCCCCTCACCACTGAACACAAGAGGAAATAATCCTTGTGTCTGCAGCGGCGGCCATCTTTGTGTAGCCCGCCGTTTTTTTACCTCAAGCATTCCCGATTTTCACGGCGGCCGGGACAAAGGCAAAATACCGGGAAAATAGACGGGACAAAATAAATACGGGACGAGGGTCCCAAATCCGTGATTGTCCCGGGAAAAACGGGACTGTTGGCAACTATGAGGAGGGTACGGGCTTGTGGTGCGGTGTGCCCCTTTCTCCTAAGAGGAGCCGAAACAGACAAGGGGAAAGGGGTGTGTGCGCTACATATATATATATATATATATATATATTCTTGGGATAGTACACTTTGAGGAAGTAATTTAATTTATCCTTTGGATTCCATTTTTTTTTTTCCTAAATTATGTTATTAATGTTCTGTTATTGCTTGTCTGGCCTTGCTGTGGTTTTAAACATCTTTTTTTTAGCATGGGGTAGTCTGTTACTACTGTAATTGTCTTTTTATAACTTGCTAAAGCATGACATGCATGAAATTGGGAATTACACATGGTAGTTAATATCTACACACATAACTGCCTCATAGGGTGTGCATACATGGTTTATGTTTAAAGCTGAACTCTAGCTTTCCTTTCAGTGTTGCACAGGTCATTGTGCAGACTCCTTTTCTGTACTAACATTGCTCACTCTGATTCCATAGCAAACTAGGATCATCTCATAGTTTGCATTCAAAGCTGAAGCAGATACGACAGAGTGTGGCTGAAGGACATCCAGTGTCTACTTTCCGCCCCAGTCTAAAGCCTCGTACACACGACCGAGTTTCTCGTCAAGAAAAAACATGTTGTTTTTCTTGACGAGATTCTTGGACAAGAAACTTGTCCCGGCCGAGTGTACACACGCTCCTTTTAAAGAACCCGCGGTTCTTTGAATGGAGCGAACGCGGTGACGTAATCGACTACGACGAGCGTGCGCTCGTCACATTCGATGCCGTCGCCGCCATCTTTCTACACCCTACCTATGCCTAGGAAGCTACCGCGCATGCGTCAAAGTCATTTTGAGCATGCGCGGGTTTCCACGGCGACAGGTAAAGTGTACACACACACACATTTTTCTCGTCGAGAAACATGCTGACGAGAATCTCGATGAGAAAATAGAGAGCAGGTTCTCTATTTTTCTCGTCGAGATACTTGTCGGTTTTCTTGACGAGAAACATGATAGCCGCGTACACACGACCGATTTACTCGGGAAGAAAGCTCTGCCAGCAAGTTTCTTGTCGTTTTTTGACGAGAAACTCGGTCGTGTGTACGAGGCTTTACTCTTTCTGACTCACCACTAGTGATGAGCCGAACACCCCCGGGTTCGGTTCGCACCAGAACCCGCGAACGGACCGAAAGTTCGTACGAACATTAGAACCCTATTAAATACAATGGATGCGAACGTTCGAATTCTAAAGTGCTAATTATAACGACTATTATGCATGTTATTGTCCTAAAAAGGGTTTGGGAACCCGGGTTCTGCACCAGGGGACATGTATCAATGCAAAAAGAAGTTTTAAAAACGGTCGTTTTTCGGGAGCAGTCATTTTAACCACTTCAATACAGGGCTTTTTGTACCTATTCAATACCGGGCCTATTTTGGCACTTCTCTCCTACATGTACAAATCATCATTCTTTTGCTAGAAAATTACTCAGAACCCCTAAACATTATATATGTTTTTTTAGCAGACACCCTAGGGAATAAAATGACGGTCATTGCAACATTTTTTCTTGCACAATATTTGCGCAATAATTTTTCAAACGCCTTTTTAAAAAAAAAAAAATGGTTTCATGAATTAAAAAATAACAAAACAGTAAAGTTAGCCCAATTTTTTGGGAACATATGAAAGATAATGTTACGCCGAGTAAATAGATACCTAACATGTCACGCTTTAAAATTGCGCACACTCATGGAATGGCGCCAAACTTCGGTACTTAAAAATCTCCATAGGCGACACTTTAATTTTTTTTACAGGTTACCAGGTTAGAGTTACAGAGGAGGTCTAGTGCTAGAATTGTTGCACGCGCTCTAACGCACGCGGCGATACCTCACATGCGTGGTTTGAACGGCGTTTACATATGTGGGCGACTTACGTGTGCATTTGCTTCTGATCGCAAGCTACCGGGGACAGGGGCGTTTTAATTTTTTTTTATTATTATTTATTTATTTATTTTACTTATTTATTTATTTTTTTACAATGATTTTACTTTTTTTTTTTTTTTGATCACTTTTATTCCTATTACAAGGAATGTAAACATCCCTTGTAATAGGAATGTGTGTGACAGGTTCTCTTTATTGAGAGATGCGGGATCAATAAGACCCCACATCTCTCCTCCAGGCTGGAAAGCATGAGATCAGTGAAAATTTTTTCACTGATCTCATACTTACAGCCGCAATGGCGGCTTTGTTTACATTTGAGGACCCGGGCGTGACGTCATCACATCGCGCCCGGGCCTCCGACGATCATAGAGATGACTGGTGACCATCTGGTCACCAGTCATCTCTATGCTCATCACCTGACTCCACCAACGATGCCGGAAGATTCGCTCCGGGTCCCCGATCGCACGGGGGAGCCCGGAGAAGCACCGGATGGCGGCGGGAGGGGGGGGTGTCCCCTCCCGCCGCCTATAAGAACGATCAAGCGGTGGAACCGCCGCTATGATCGTTCTTATGGTGCACAGAATCGCCGGCACTTTAAAAGGATATCTGAATGATGCCTCTAGCTGCAGGCATCATTCAGATATCCCCCTACAAAGCCGAGGACGTCATATGACGTCCACCCAGGATGGGAGATCCCATCTGTGGACGTCATTTGTCTATGGCTGGGTAGGGAAGTGGTTAATGATGCATAAAGTGAAAAAAAAAAAGTCAAATATTCCTTTAAATATCGTACCTGGGGGGGTGTCTAAAGTATGCCTGTGAAGTGCCACGTGTTTCCCGTGTTTAGAACTGTCCCTGCACAAAATGACACTTCTAAAGGAAAAAAAAGCCATTTAAAACTGCTTGCGGCTTTAATGTAATGTCTGGTCCCGGTAATATGGATGAAAATCTTTAAGAAAAATGGCATAGCTACCCCATGACCCCCCCCCCCCCCCTACCCCAGCCCATTACCAGCCCCTTTGGGTCTTGTATGGATATTAAGGGGAACCCCGCACATAAAATAAAAAAGGCCCTATATACTCTGAACAGCCGTATACAGGCGGTGCATACAAGACAGGGACTGTAGGTTTGTTCTTATGTAGAATCTGTTTGTAATTTTGAACAGGTACATTGTTTAAGTGTAGCTCCAGCCCAAAAATCTATTTTTAAACTTTTTGGAAAACATAGGTAAGGGTTATCACCCCTGTAACATTTGTTTTGCTGTCTGTGCCCCTGTTCAGAACATTTCACCTCACTTTCCGTCCCAATGACAACTGTTTTTGAAATGTGGTGTTTTTCTTGAAGCAAGGATTGGTGATAAAGCATCAGTACAGAGGAGACACCTTTCTCCCATATTAATTCTTACAGGAGAGAATTTTCCTTCCAAGGGGTAGATTTCCTCTCACTTCCTGTTGTCTTCTTGCGTTTGCAAGTAGGAGTCGTTTGTAAGTTGGATGTTTGAAAGTAGGGACCTGCCGTATATACTCTGCAGAAATAGGCCCCTTAGTTGTTGGTGTTGGCACAACACTGTAAGCACTCACAGTTACTCTTGGTTGGTGCTGGAACGCCCTGCTGTCAACTATTATATCAGGAATTTTAATTACATATAATTGTTGAACAGTGGTAGTAAAAATTGGGCCTTTGATGGTGGTGCTGGTGCCACAACACTGTAAGCCCTGACAGTTACTCTTGGTGGGTGCAGCAATGGGCCCTGCTGTGAATTATTAGATCAAGAATTGTAATTGCATGCCCCTGTTGAACAGGGGCTGAAAAAATGGGCCTTTCGTGGTGGTGGTGGTGGTGGTGGTGTTGCCACAACACTGTAAGCCCTCAGAGTTACTCTTGGTGGGTGCAGGAATGGGCCCTGCTGTGAATTATTAGATCAAGAATTGTAATTACATACCCCTTTTGAACAGGGGCTGAAAAATTGGGCCTTTCGTGGTGGTGGTGGTGGTGGCGTTGCCACAACACTGTAAGCCCTCAGAGTTACTCTTGGTGGGTGCAGCAATGGGCCCTGCTGTGAATTATTAGATCAAGAATTGTAATTACATGCCCCTGTTGAACAGGGGCTGAAAAATTGGGCCTTAGGCACTGGTGGCACAACACTACAACCCCTCACAGATACTGTACTTGGAGCACAGCAATGAGCCCTGTTGCAAAGTATTGCTTCAAAAATTGTAATGACACGCCCCTGTTAAACAGGGGCTGAAAAATTGGGCCTTAGGCACTGGTGGCACAACACTCCAACCCCTCACAGATACTGTACTTGGAGCACAGCAATGAGCCCTGTTGCAAAGTATTGCTTCAAAAATTGTAATGACACGCCCCTGTTAAACAGGGGCTGAAAAATTGGGCCTTAGGCACTGGTGGCACAACACTCCAACCCCTCACAGATACTGTACTTGGAGCACAGCAATGAGCCCTATGGCAAATTATTGCTTCAAAAATTGTAATTACACGCCCCTGTTAAACAGGGGCTGAAAAATTGGGCCTTAGCCACTGGTGGCAGCACCCATAAACAAAAATGATCTTCCAAGCTATCATCATCAATCGTATCATTGAGGACTCGGAGGAGGAGGATAGCCAGTCAACATAACAGCACAGGCACTCAGCATCAGCATCAGTCTTGAAGGGATGTGACATGTTAAAATCAATTAGTCTGTTATATCAGCATCAGGTGTGTGGTAGCTGGTGGTGATCCAAGACTGGTTCATCTTGATGAAAGTCAGTCGATCAACCGAGTCGGTGGACAGGTGCACCCTGTGATCCGTGACAAATCCTCCAGCAGCACTGAATGTGCGTTCCGAAAGAACGCTGGATGCAGGACAGGCCAGTAGCTCAATTGCATACTGTGCAAGCTCTGGCCAGTGATCCATCCTCAAGACCCAGTAAGCCAGAGGATTTTCGGTGGGGAAGGTGTCCAAGTCTGACCTTGCCCCTAGATATTCCTGCACCATGTTTATCAGACGCTGGCGATGGTTGCTGGAACCGATCATACTTTGGGGCTGCGGACTAAAGAATTGTCTGAACGCATCGGTCAGACGGCCACCTTCCCCACCGCTCCTTCTTTGACTGGCCGAAGCCTCAGCAACTCGTTGTCCAGGACCAGGAGTTTGTAACCTCCCAGTCTCTGGGAACGCGTTGCACAGACCTTTCTGCAAGGCCTCCCGGAGTTGTCTCATCCTCTGCTCCCTTTGCGACGGTAACATAAGGTCCGCAACCTTACCCTTGTACCGTGGATCAAGGAGAGTGGCCAGCCAGTAATGGTCCCTCTCCTTGATCCGAAGAATACGAGGATCCTTCCGCAGACTTTGCAGGATAAGGGAGGCCATGCAGCGTAGGTTTGCTGAGGCATTCGGTCCGGAGTCCTCTGGGTCACTAAGGACGACATGATCCGCAGCCACCTCCTCCCAGCCACGTACAAGTCCACTGGTTTCTTGGGACTGTAAATCATCCCTAAAAGACTGCTGCTGATGATGCTGAGTGCCAGCCTCCACCTCCATGCTGACACAATCCTCCTCCTCCTCCTCTTCCTGTGCGATGGGTGGGACAGAAGGAACACTGTCTGGTTAAAGGGGGCCTTGAGAGGCAAGGAAGTCCTCCTCTTCCTGCCTCTGTTCTGCCTCAAGTGCCCTGTCCATTATTCCACGCAGCGTGTGCTCCAACAGGTGGACAAGAGGTACAGTGTCACTGATGCATGCACTGTCACTGCTCACCATCCTCGTGGCCTCCTCAAATGGTGCCAGGACAGTGCATGCATCCCTGATCATGCCCCACTGGCGTGGAGAAAAAAAAACAAGCTCCCCTGACCCTGTCCTGGTGCCGTAGTCGCACAGGTACTCATTGATGGCCCTCTGCTGCGTGTGCAGCCGCTGCAGCATGGCCAACGTTGAGTTCCACCTGGTGGGCATGTCACATATAAGGCGGTTCTTGGGCAGGTTCAACTCCTTTTGCAGCTCAGCCAGGCGAGCACTGGCATTATAAGATCTGCGGAAATGCACACAGACTTTCCTGGCCTGCCTCAGGACATCCTGTAAGCCCGGGTACCTGCCCAAGAACCGCTGCACCACCAGGTTAAGGACGTGAGCCACACAGGGCACATGGGTCAGTTGTCCCTGTCGGAGGGCGGAGAGGAGGTTGGTGCCATTGTCGCAATCCACCATTCCTGGCTTAAGCTGGCGTGGCGCCAACCACCTCTCGGCCTGGCCCTGCAGAGCAGACAGGACCTCTGCCCCAGTGTGGCTTCTGTCCCCCAAACACACCAGCGCAAGCACGGCATGGCATCTTTTTGCCTGCGTACTTGCGTAGCCCCTTGAACGGCTACGGAGCACCGCTGGTTCAGAGGACAAAGCACAGGAAGAGGCCATGGAGGAAGAAGAAGAGGAGGGGGTGGAGGAGAGAGGTGTGTCACAACCAGTAGTAGCATTTTGGAGGCGTGGCGGTGGAACAACCTCCAACACTACTGCACCTTGTCCTGCATCCTTCCCAGCTGCCAAAAGAGTGACCCAATGGGCCGTGAAAGAAAGGTAACGTCCCTGTCCATGCCTGCTGGACCATGAGTCAGCGGTAATATGCACCTTACCGCTGACCGCCCTGTCCAGCGAGGCCAAGACATTGCCTTCCACATGCCGGTAGAGAGCCGGAATAGCCTTCCGTGAGAAAAAGTGGCGTTTGGGAACCTGCCACTGAGGAACCGCACATTGCACAAACTCACGGAAGGGGGCCGAGTCTACCAACTGAAAAGGCAGCAGTTGAAGCGCTAGCAATTTAGCCAAGCTAGCATTCAACCGCTGGGCATGTGGATGGCTGGGAGTGAACTTCTTTCGACGGTCCAGCAGCTGGGGCAGGGAAATTTGCCTGCTAGAATCGGACGTCGGTGTACTGCTAGCAGAGTGGCCGCAAGTACTTGGCTGTGACACACCTAATTCTACACCTTCATTCCTCTCAGTGCATGTTTCAGAGAGGACTGAAGTTATAGTGGGGTTGGAGATCCCAGCTGATGCGGTGAAAGGAGAGGTCCGCTTTGTTCTTTGGTGTGGGTCTTTGAGGTAGGCTTGCCAACGAGCTGCATGGCAGGTCAACATATGTCTGGTCAGGCATGTGGTACCCAAGCGGCTGATGTTTTGGCCACGCGATATACGCTTGAGACATATGTTGCAAACAGCAGCTGTGCGATCTGATGCACTAGCCTCAAAAAAGGCCCACACCAAAGAACTTTTTGAATGACGGGCAGAGGCAGCGCCCTGCACAGGCGGAGCTCTGCGGTGTGATTCCGTCGATGTACTGCCCTTACGCTGGCCACCAAAGGGCATCCTGCCTCGTTGGAGATGTGCCTCCTCCTCATCCTCCTCCTCCTCCTCTCTCATATTAGGCACCCACGTGGAGTCAGTGACCTCATCATCCCCTCCCTCCTCATCACTGGAGCCAATCTGGCAGTATGCTGCAGCTGCTGGAACATGACTGCCAGATTGGTGTCCTTCTTGAGCATCCCCTCTGTCTGCTCTCATGCTACTGCCTTCCTGTAGCTGGGTTTCATCATCAGACCCTTCGAAACGCTGGGCATCCTCCTGGAGCATGTACCCAACACTGTGCTCAAACAGTTCGGGGGACTCCTCAGGAGGAGGACATGGTGGGTCTAGGGAAGGAGTGACTGATGATGAGTCTGACATTGATACCAGGGAAGAGGACGCTTTGGCAGCTGCTTTGCCAGTACCCTGAGCCTGGGTGAGAGAGGATGAGGAGGAGGAGGAGGGCTTGGTCATCCACTCTACCAAGTCTTCGGCATGATGTGGCTCAACATGTCCAGCTGCCGAAAAGAAGGACAAGCGTGTCCCATGGCCATGTGCTGATGACAATGCACCGCGTCCACGACCAGCACTGTTGCCCCCAGACACAGAGCCTGCTTGCCCTCTTTTATTGCCTCCTGACTGTCTGCCTCTCCTTGTTTGCCTTCCAGACATTCTAATAGATGGCCTGCAGGGAGATGGGAAAAAAGCAATAAGGGCTACCTTCAGGTGTCCTTCTCTGTCCCTTTACTTAAGGATTTCTAAATATGGTTGAGGATGATTGCTTTCGCACAGAATAGCACAACGACAATTTCCCTGACTGTCCAAAAAACAAGGATTTCAAAGATGGTTGATGAGGAATGCTTTAGCACACTATAGCACAAGGAGAATTTCCCTCACTGTCCTTCCCTGTCCCTAGAAACAAGGATTATCACAGTGAAAGAAACTGACACTCTCCCTACCTATAGTTTTCTGTCCCTAGAAAAAATGTTTTTTTAAAGATGGTTGATGATCAATGCTTTAGCACAGTATAGCACAAGGAGAATTTCCCTCACTGTCCTTCCCTATCCCTAGAAACAAGGATTATCACAGTGAAAGAAACTGACACTCTTCCTACCTATAGTTTTCTGTCCCTAGAAAAAATGTTTTTTTAAAGATGGTTGATGATCAATGCTTTAGCACAGTATAGCACAAGGAGAATTTCCCTCACTGTCCTTCCCTGTCCCTAGAAACAAGGATTATCACAGTGAAAGAAACTGACACTCTCCCTACCTATAGTTTTCTGTCCCTAGAAAAAATGGTTTTTTAAAGATGGTTGATGATCAATGCTTTAGCACACTATAGCACAAGGAGAATTTCCCTCACTGTCCTTCCCTGTCCCTAGAAACAAGGATTATCACAGTGAAAGAAACTGACACTCTTCCTACCTATGGTTTTCTGTCCCTAGAAAAAATGTTTTTTTAAAGATGGTTGATGATCAATGCTTTACAACAGTATAGCACAAGGAGAATTTCCCTCACTGTCCTTCCCTGTCCCTAGAAACAAGGATTATCACAGTGAAAGAAACTGACACTCTCCCTACCTATAGTTTTCTGTCCCTAGAAAAAATGTTTTTTTAAAGATGGTTGATGATCAATGCTTTAGCACAGTATAGCACAAGGAGAATTTCCCTCACTGTCCTTCCCTGTCCCTAGAAACAAGGATTAGCACAGTGAAACACACTGACACTCTCCCTACCTATAGTTTTCTGTCCCTAGAAAAAATGTTTTTTTAAAGATGGTTGATGATCAATGCTTTAGCACAGT
Source organism: Rana muscosa (assembly GCA_029206835.1). Lineage (NCBI taxonomy): Eukaryota > Metazoa > Chordata > Amphibia > Anura > Ranidae > Rana > Rana muscosa. The sequence goes on from CM055122.1 coordinate 482,419,541, forward strand.
ATAGCACAAGGAGAATTTCCCTCACTGTCCTTCCCTGTCCCTAGAAACAAGGATTAGCACAGTGAAAGAAACTGACACTCTCCCTACCTATAGTTTTCCGTCCCTAGAAAAAATGTTTTTTTAAAGATGGTTGATGATCAATGCTTTAGCACAGTATAGCACAAGGAGAATTTTCCTCACTGTCCTTCCCTGTCCCTAGAAACAAGGATTAGCACAGTGAAAGAAACTGACACTCTCCCTACCTATAGTTTTCTGTCCCTAGAAAAAATGTTTTTTTAAAGATGGTTGATGATCAATGCTTTAGCACACTATAGCACAAGGAGAATTTCCCTCACTGTCCTTCCCTGTCCCTAGAAACAAGGATTAGCACAGTGAAAGAAACTGACACTCTCCCTACCTATAGTTTTCTGTCCCTAGAAAAAATGTTTTTTTAAAGATGGTTGATGATCAATGCTTTAGCACACTATAGTACAAGGAGAATTTCCCTCACTGTCCTTCCATGTCCCTAGAAACAAGGATTATCACAGTGAAAGAAACTGACACTCTTCCTACCTATAGTTTTCTGTCCCTAGAAAAAATGCTTTTTTAAAGATGGTTGATGATCAATGCTTTAGCACAGTATAGCACAAGGAGAATTTCCCTCACTGTCCTTCCCTGTCCCTAGAAACAAGGATTATCACAGTGAAAGAAACTGACACTCTCCCTACCTATAGTTTTCTGTCCCTAGAAAAAATGTTTTTTTAAAGATGGTTGATGATCAATGCTTTAGCACACTATAGCACAAGGAGAATTTCCCTCACTGTCCTTCCCTGTCCCTAGAAACAAGGATTACCACAGTGAAAGAAACTGACACTCTCCCTACCTATAGTTTTCTGTCCCTAGAAAAAATGTTTTTTTAAAGATGGTTGATGATCAATGCTTTAGCACAGTATAGCACAAGGAGAATTTCCCTCACTGTCCTTCCCTGTCCCTAGAAACAAGGATTAGCACAGTGAAAGAAACTGACACTCTCCCTACCTATAGTTTTCTGTCCCTAGAAAAAATGTTTTTTTAAAGATGGTTGATGATCAATGCTTTAGCACACTATAGCACAAGGAGAATTTCCCTCACTGTCCTTCCCTGTCCCTAGAAACAAGGATTAGCACAGTGAAAGAAACTGACACTCTCCCTACCTATAGTTTTCTGTCCCTAGAAAAAATGTTTTTTTAAAGATGGTTGATGATCAATGCTTTAGCACACTATAGCACAAGGAGAATTTCCCTCACTGTCCTTCCCTGTCCCTAGAAACAAGGATTAGCACAGTGAAAGAAACTGACACTCTCCCTACCTATAGTTTTCTGTCCCTAGAAAAAATGTTTTTTTAACCACTTGACCACTGGGCACTTAAACCCCCTTAATAACCAGACCAATTTTCAGCTTTCGGTGCTCTCACATTTTGAATGACAATTACTCAGTCATACAACACTGTACCCATATGAAATTTTTGTCCTTTTATTCACACAAATAGAGCTTTCTTTTGGTGGTATTTAATCACTGTTGGGTTTTTTATTTTTTGCGCTATAAGAGAAAAAAGACTGAAAATTTTGTAAAAAAATGTTTTTTTTTTCGTTTCTGTTATAAAATTTTGCAAATTACTATTTTTTCTTCATAAATTTTGGCCAAAATTTATACTGCTACATATCTTTGGTAAAAATAAGTACAAATTGGTGGATATTATTTGGTCTTTGTGAAAGTTATAGAGTCCACAAGCTATGGTGCCAATATCTGAAAATTGATCACACCTGAAGTACTGACGGCCTATCTTATTTCTTGAGACCCTAACATGCCAGAAAAGTACAAATACCCCCCAAATGACCCCTTTTTGGAAAGAAGACATTCCAAGGTATTCAGAAAGAGGCATTGTGAGTTTTTTGAAGTTGTCATTTTTTCCCACAATTCTTTGCAAAATCAAGATTTTTTTTTTCTCTTTTTTTTTTTTTCACAAAATTGTCATATTAGCAGGTTATTTCTCACACACAGCATATGCATTCCACAAATTACACCCCAAAACACATTCTGCTATTACTCCCGAGTATGGCGATACCACATGTGTGAGACTTTTACACAGCGTGGCCACATACAGAGGCCCAACATGCAGGGAGCACCTTCAGGCGTTCTGGAGCACCCAGGCCAATTCTGACATTTCTCTCCTACATGTAAAAATCATCATTTGTTTGCTAGAAAATTACATAGAACCCCAAAACATTATATATGTTTTTTTAGCAAATACCTTAGAGAATATAATGGTGGTTGTTGCAACTTTTTATCTCGCACGATATTTGCGCAGCAATTTTTTTAACGCGTTTTTTACGGAAAAAAAATGTTTTGTGCTTAAAAAAAAAAAAACAGTAAAGTTAGCCCAATGTTTTTGCATAATGTGAAAGATGAAGTTACGCCGAGTAAATAGATACCTAACATGTCACCCTTCAAAATTGCACACGCTCGTGGAATGGCGCCAAACTTCGCTACTTAAAAAATCCCCATAGGCGACGCTTTAAATATTTTTACTGGTTACATGTTTTGAGTTACAGAGGAGGTCTAGGGCCAAAATGATTGCTCTCGCTCTAACGTTCGCAGAGATACCTCACATGTGTGGTTTGAAAACCGTTTTCATATGTGGGCGGGACTTACGTATGCGTTCGCTTCTGTATGCGAGCTCACGGGGACAGGGGCGCTTTAAAAAAAAAATATATATATTATTCTTCATTTTACTTTATTTATTTTAGTTTGACATGTTTTTCCGCCCTAAACATTTTTTTGATCACTTTTATACCTATTACAAGGAACGTAAACATCCCTTGTAATAGGAATATGGCATGACAGGTCCTCTTTACAGTGAGATATGGGGGGGGGGGGTGTCAATAAGACCCCACATCTCACCTCTAGGCTGGGAAGCCTGAAAAAAATACAAAAAAAAAAACAACAATCCTGGCTTTGATCGTAGCGGTGAGTCGGTAGAAGCACCGGAGGGCGGCGGGGGGGACATCCCCTCTCGCCTCCCGTAAGAATGATCAAGCGGCGGAACAGCCGCTATGATTGTTCTTATGGTGTAGGGAATCGCCGGCTGAAAAAGCTAATATCTGAATGATGCCTGTAGCTGCTCCCATCATTCAGATATCCCCGCACAAAGTCAAGGACGTCATATGACGGCCGGAGGGCGGGAAGTGGTTATTGCAGAGTATTGCCGGGCATTGCGGAGTATTGCCGGGCATTGCGGAGTATTGCCGGGCATTGCGGAGTATTGCCGGGCATTGCGGAGTATTGCGGACTATGGCAGGGTATTGCGGACTATGGCAGGGTATTGCGGACTATGGCAGGGTATTGCGGACTATGGCAGGGTATTGCGGTGTATGGCAGGGTATTGCGGTGTATGGCAGGGTATTGCACGGGTATTGCACAGGGTATTGTGGAGGGTATTGCAGAGTATTGTGGAGGGTATTGCAGAGTATTGTGGCGGGTATTGCAGAGTATTGTGGCGGGTATTGCAGAGTATTGTGGCGGGTATTGCAGAGCATTGTGGCGGGTATTGCAGAGTATTGTGGCGGGTATTGCAGAGTATTGTGGCGGGTATTGCAGAGTATTGTGCAGGGTATTGCAGAGTATTGTGCAGGGTATTGCAGAGTATTGTGCAGGGTATTGCAGAGTATTGTGCAGGGTATTGCGCAGAGTATTTTGCAGAGTATTGCGCAGGGTATTGCAGAGTATTTTGCAGGGTATTGCAGAGTATTTTGCAGGGTATTGCAGAGTATTGTGCAGGGTATTGCAGAGTATTGTGCAGGGTATTGCAGAGTATTGCGCCAGGGTATTGCAGAGTATTGCGCCAGGGTATTGCAGAGTATTGCGCCAGGGTATTGCAGAGTATTGCACCAGGGTATTGCAGAGTATTGCACCAGGGTATTGCAGAGTATTGCACCAGGGTATTGCAGAGTATTGCACCAGGGTATTGCAGAGTATTTCACAGGGTATTGCAGAGTATTGCACCAGGGTATTGCAGAGTATTGCACCAGGGTATTGCAGAGTATTGCACCAGGGTATTGGCAGGGTATTTTGCAGAGTATTGGCAGGGTGTATTGCAGAGTATTGGCAGGGTATAGCACAGGGATGGCTGAGCAGGGATGGATGGATGGCTGGATCTGTGACTGCAATTGTCACAGATCCAGCCCACAGTGCTGCTGCTGCCATCCGCTCCCTCCCCCTCCCCTCTCACACTGTACCGATCGGTACAGAGAGGGGAGGGAGGAACCGGCGTCATCAAATGACGCCGGTCTGTTTACAAGTGATTGCTCCGTCATTTGACGGAGCGATCACGTGGTAAACGGCCGCTATCAGCGGCGATTTACCGCAATTCGTGATCCGCCGCGGAGTTTCCCGTGTGCGCGCCCCAGGGGGCGCGCGGGAGCGCGATTCTGGGAGGACGTTATATAACGTCCTCCCAGAGTTAAGCAACCACCTTGTTGACGTTATTTGTCGGCAGGTGGTTGTTAAGTGGTTAAAGATGGTTGATGATCAATGCTTTAGCACAGTATAGCACAAGGAGAATTTCCCTCACTGTCCTTCCCTGTCCCTAGAAACAAGGATTATCACAGTGAAAGAAACTGACACTCTTCCTACCTATAGTTTTCTGTCCCTAGAAAAAATGTTTTTTTAAAGATGGTTGATGATCAATGCTTTAGCACAGTATAGCACAAGGAGAATTTCCCTCACTGTCCTTCCCTGTCCCTAGAAACAAGGATTATCACAGTGAAAGAAACTGACACTCTCCCTACCTATAGTTTTCTGTCCCTAGAAAAAATGTTTTTTTAAAGATGGTTGATGATCAATGCTTTAGCACACTATAGCACAAGGAGAATTCCCCTCACTGTCCTTCCCTGTCCCTAGAAACAAGGATTATCACAGTGAAAGAAACTGACACTCTTCCTACCTATAGTTTTCTGTCCCTAGAAAAAATGTTTTTTTAAAGATGGTTGATGATCAATGCTTTAGCACAGTATAGCACAAGGAGAATTTCCCTCACTGTCCTTCCCTGTCCCTAGAAACAAGGATTATCACAGTGAAAGAAACTGACACTCTCCCTACCTATAGTTTTCTGTCCCTAGAAAAAATGTTTTTTTAAAGATGGTTGATGATCAATGCTTTAGCACAGTATAGCACAAGGAGAATTTCCCTCACTGTCCTTCCCTGTCCCTAGAAACAAGGATTAGCACAGTGAAAGAAACTGACACTCTCCCTACCTATAGTTTTCTGTCCCTAGAAAAAATGTTTTTTTAAAGATGGTTGATGATCAATGCTTTAGCACACTATAGCACAAGGAGAATTTCCCTCACTGTCCTTCCCTGTCCTTAGAAACAAGGATTAGCACAGTGAAAGAAACTGACACTCTCCCTACCTATAGTTTTCCGTCCCTAGAAAAAATGTTTTTTTAAAGATGGTTGATGATCAATGCTTTAGCACAGTATAGCACAAGGAGAATTTCCCTCACTGTCCTTCCCTGTCCCTAGAAACAAGGATTAGCACAGTGAAAGAAACTGACACTCTCCCTACCTATAGTTTTCTGTCCCTAGAAAAAATGTTTTTTTAAAGATGGTTGATGATCAATGCTTTAGCACACTCTAGCACAAGGAGAATTTCCCTCACTGTCCTTCCCTGTCCCTAGAAACAAGGATTATCACAGTAAAACACACTGACACTCTCCCTACCTATAGTTTTCTGTCCCTAGAAAAAATGATTTTTTAAAGATGGTTGATGATCAATGCTTTAGCACAGTATAGCACAAGGAGAATTTCCCTCACTGTCCTTCCCTGTCCCTAGAAACAAGGATTAGCACAGTGAAAGAAACTGACACTCTCCCTACCTATAGTTTTCTGTCCCTAGAAAAAATGTTTTTTTAAAGATGGTTGATGATCAATGCTTTAGCACACTCTAGCACAAGGAGAATTTCCCTCACTGTCCTTCCCTGTCCCTAGAAACAAGGATTATCACAGTAAAACACACTGACACTCTCCCTACCTATAGTTTTCTGTCCCTAGAAAAAATGATTTTTTAAAGATGGTTGATGATCAATGCTTTAGCACTGTATAGCACAAGGAGAATTTCCCTCACTGTCCTTCCCTGTCCCTAGAAACAAGGATTCGCACAGTAAAACACACTGACACTCTCCCTACCTATCCTTCTCTTTCCCTAAACTAAAGGAATCCAGGTTAAGCAAGAAAAAAAAAATGTCACTGTCCCTGCCTATGCTTCTCTTTCCCTGCCCCGGAACACACTACACTAGGCCGCCGTGCTGGCGGTCTTTTATAGTGTGGGGCGTGTACTAAACACCCTCAGCAATAATTGGCCACAGGCATCCTGCCTGTGGCCAATCATTGCTCTCCTCGCTGCCGGCGCTGTGATTGGCCAAGCATGCGGGGTCACAGTGCATGCTTGGCCAATCACAGCGCCTGGATGACACTGCGATGGCGTAGTGCATTGTGGGCCGTTCGCGTCACTCGAATTAGGCGCGAACGGCCCAAATCGTTCGATCTTCGTCGAACGATCGAACAGCCGATGTTCGAGTCGAACGTATGTTCGACTCGAACACCGAGCTCATCCCTACTCACCACTTGCTTTCATTGGATTTAAAAGAGAAGTATGTTATTTTTTTTTCGTTTTTTTTTTGCAGTTTCATACTTTTCATGTGTTTGCATCGGGGCTGAGAGCTTTTGAAGGAGTGCTGAGGCAGGGTGCTGTGATGTTTTTAGAAAGCTGTGTACAGCACTCTGATGGCCCCTCCCAGCAGCCATGATCTGCCTACACTGCACAGAGAAGCACAGAGGCCAGAATATTAAAAGATTAAACTAAAAATAATAGAGTGTATCTGGGATCTGAGGGTCCATGCACACTGGTCTAAAAAAAATCAGCTTTTACAGGAGTTATCCTATGTACAGTACATGTTATGTCTATGCACATTAGGACATTTAGAGGTATATTTTAAGTTAGGCTTTTAGAAGCAGAAAAAAAAAAACGTGTTGTGTTTTTGAGACCAGTTTTCGGGCAGAAAAAATGTAAATGCACCTAAATGTTTGTAAAAAAAATGCTCTATATCAGTGGTTCTCAACCTGGGGGTCGGGACCCCCTCTAGGATCAAATGATGATTTGCCAGGGGTCACCGAATCCTAGGCTGACCCTGAAGCTCGCACCGCTCTCCCAGCCTTTTTGCAACCACCCAGCAGGGCTGACCCTGGAGCCTGTGGCCACCCAGCTGGGCTGTTCCTGGAGCCCGCAGCTGCCCACTCAGCCTCTTCGCAGCCGCCCATTTAGTTCACAGCATGGCTGGGGGACAGAGACTAATGGTCAGCTAACTGAGGAATGTGAAGTGGGAGGGGCTGGAGGAGACCCTATCTGCTGGTTTCGGCATAGGTGTCAATGCTGAGAGACCCCACAAAGTCGGAGACACAGTGAAGCCAGAGACACAGTGAGTAACACTACCTGTGATTATAGTTGCCATTAAAAGTCCCCACTACAGTTCTCAGATCAGCAGATGACCTTGATCAAGAGCACCTAAGTTGGCTGAAGAGAACTCCCCCAGCATTGCCACTCATCCCATTCCTAGGGTGCTGACAACCCAGACTACGAAAATTTTACTGTTAGGGGTCCCCACAACTTGGGAAATCACGATATCGTCGGGCCGCGCCGGCCAGTAATTGAGGCCGCGCCTTTGCAGCCTTCTGCAGGCCTATGCTTAATTCTGTAATCTGGCGCCCTCTTGTGGTGGCCGTTGGTATGACAAGACAACCATCAATGCTTGCCTGTTTCACTGCCCGCCCATCTCCTTCCCTTTACTTAGAAGTTAACCCCCAAACATTTTATATATTTTTTATTCTAACACCCTAGAGAATAAAATGGCGGTCGTTGCAATACTTTCTGTCACACCGTATTTGCGCAGCGGTCTTACAAGCGCACTTTTTTGAGGAAAAAAATACACTTTTTTAATTAAAAAATAGGACAACAGTAAAGTTAGCCGAATTTTTTTTTATATTGTGAAAGATAATGATAAAGATAATGTTACGCCAAGTAAATTTGATACCCAACATGTCACGCTTTAAAATTGCGTCCGCTCGTGGAATGGCGACAAACTTTTACCCTTTAAAATCTCCATAGGCGACTTTTAAAAAATTCTACAGGTTACATGTTTTGAGTTACAGAGGATGTCTAGGACTAGAATTATTGCTCTCGCTCTACCGATCACGGCGATACCTCACATGTGTGGTTTAAACACCACTTTAATATGCGGGCGCTACTCACGTATGCGTTTGCTTCTGCACGCATCGGTCGTTAAAAAAAAACCTGGCTCCTAACTTTTTTAGCTGGCTCCTAGATTCCAAGCAAATTTGTCAAGCCCTGACATAACCAGTAGTCTAGCAGTAGTTTATATCAAAATCCTAAAATATCTATATGCAGTTTAGAACAGTATGGTTGAATACTTGGTTAACAGGATATTGTAATGTTGCAATAAGTGTACTTGACTGATGATGCCTATTTTGTTAAGAAAAACACATAGCCATTGTTTTCAACCAAAATAAATTGTTGCATCCTCCGATCCCTAAGAGCCGATTCACACAGGGGCAACACAACTTCCAGCGTGACTTTGGCAGGCAACTTGGACACGACTTGAGCATGAATCACAGCCCGACTCCAGGCAGCTTACAAGGCAACTTTCCAGTGGCCAATCAAACAATAATCAGCTCTGTGGTAGGGAGGGGGAGGGAGGGGTTTGCCTAGAAAACTATTTTTACTTCCTGGAAAGTTGCTTCAGTTAAGACAGAGGATCCGACTTGAAGGCAACTTCCATTGAAATCAATGGGTACAAGTCGCCTAGAAGTCGGATTGAAGTCATACAGGAACCTTTTCTGAAGTCGGAGTGACTGCAGTAGTGTACATTAAGACGGCTCCATTCACTTCCATTACTTTTCTAAACCGTGTGACTTAGGGCGACTTGAAGTCGGATCCCAGGACGCCCCTGTGTGAACCAGCTCTTAAAGCGGTTGTAAAGGTTTGTTTTTTATTTTCTAAATCTGTTCCTTTAAGCTAGTGCATTGTTGGTTCACTTACCTTTTCCTTTGATTTCCCTTCTAAATATTTTTTTTCTTTGTTTTCTTTGTCTGAATTTCTCACTTCCTGTTTCTCCTCAGTAAGCTGTTCAGTAAGCTGTTCTGGCTGACTCAACACCACTCGGATGATGGTGTGAAGTTTAGTGAGGAGAAACAGGAAGTGAGAAATTCAGACAAAGAAAAAAAATATTTAGAAGGTAAATCAAAGGAAAAGGTAAGTGAACCAACAATGCACTAGCTTAAGAGCCGGTTCACACCAGGGCGGCGCGACGCGGCACGACTTGTGGGGGCAACCTCGGCGGCGCGATCTCAAGACGACTTGAGACGCCCGCCGAGGCGATTTGCATAAGACTTCTGTATAGAAGTCAATGCAGGTCTCCTTGGGTCGCCCCCAAAAGTAGTACAGGAACCTTTTTCTAAGTCGGAGCGACCTGAGTCGCTCTTACTTAGAACGGTTCCATTGAAAAATCGTGGGACGCGACTTGTCAGGTGACTGAGTCGCCTGACGAGTCGCCCTGGTGTGCTCTAAAGGAACCTATTTAGAAAATAAAAAACAAACCTTTACAACCCCTTTAACCTCCATTGATCAGGAGAAAGGAAAAATACTTTTAAAACAACATTTTAAAATGTTATCTCCTGTAAATAGTTTTACCTATGTTTTATATAATATGTTGTTTTTTTAGAAACACAATTTTTAAACAATCTGCTAAATTTGTTTGAAACTATTCCTGTTCTTTCCTGTGTGAAGCTTATGCTACATGTTCATATCTCCTCACAAACCGTGACATCGTATCTTTTGCAATGGCCTGATCATATAATGGTTTTGAGTCAATTATATTTTTGTATCTGTTTAGTTTTTGAACTGTTTTATCTATTTTATTAGAGTATATCTGTACAATCTTCTTCTTTTATTTCTTTTTTTTAATTACATGACATAGGATTCCCAGAGCACTATAGGTTATCTAAAGAGACAGAAAAGCAGTAGTACCACACTTTTGCTGCCACTGACATATGTCATACGTTAACAGCAGCGGGGGATTTTACACACACTCACGGCTGCTTAAATTTAAAATCGTATATTGTTTTTTATATTTAGTTTAAATTATTTCCAACATGCCTCTATTCGTCTGAATTTGATCTTTGTGTTTTATCACAGTTCCGTGAAAGGAGGCGCATAACTGGCCACTTCTTTGATTTTGAACTGAACTAGGGGTGTCAAACTCCACTTCATTGTGGGCCGCATCAGCAGTGTGATTGCCCTCAAAGGGCCAGTTTTATCTGGGGTGCATTACGTACGGAGTGCATTATGTACAGAGTGCCGGGTTCAGGGGGGCTCTACATACAGAGTGCAGAAATCAGGGGTGAGCTATGTACAGAGTGCAGGGTTCAGGGGTGCTCTACGTACAGGGTGCAGAACTCAGGGGTGCGCTCTGTACAGAATGCAGAGATTATGGGGTGTGCTGTGTACAGTGTGCAGGGTTTAGGGGTGCGTTACATACCGAGTCCAGAGTTCGGGAGTTTATGTGCAGGGTGTGCAACCCCCCACCCCAAAGCTTTCTTACATCTCTCTCTCTCTCTCTCCTATCTGACCCAGCTCTAATACCTTCCTGTGTAGGCCAGGCACCTTGCAGGGAGATCATTCTCCCTCTCTGGAGGTCTGTCCCTGCTGTGCACCGCCATGAGCACGTGCAGGGATCTGTTACATCTGGGAGCCGCTGAGCAAAGCTGTCCTTTGTAAACAGAGAAGGCTTCTATGTTGATAAGTGACAGCGGGGAGTAGGAGTGGGGGTCGAGAGTCGGAGATAGAAAAATGGAGTTCCGCCATGTTTCAGCTGCAAAACTGGGTGAAAGGGCCACACGACAAGGCCTGGTGGGCCAGATTCAGCCCACAGGCCTTGTGTTTGACATATGTGAACTAGACAGTCCAATTTTCAACACTGCTGTCCGGTAATATTGCGATCACTGAGGCCCACCATCTGCAGCTTAGTCACTTGGTGACAGAGTGAGTAAGTCATCACGTGTCCTCCTTCACAGCACTTATTAGCCACTTCCCAATATCATTAGGTTTGATGCTGCATCCATCTAGGCGAGTATGAATGTTTTTTTTTTTTTTTTTTTTTTAATCCTGCACTTTTCTTTTAACAAACAAATGAAACATTTGCAAGCAGCGCTTTATTATAGTTGTTTTGTCACAAGCTTACTGAAGCATTGTTTTAATTGTCTTTGTTATCTGTACACACGGCCGAGAATCTCATCAGGAAAAACCTGTCGTTTTTCCTGACGAGATTCTTGGCAAGAATCTTGTCCCGGCCGAGTGTACACACGTACAATTCAAAAGAACTGCCGTTCTTTTGAATGGCACGAACGCGGTGACGTCATCGACTACGACGAGCATGCGCTCGTCACAATCGATGCCATTGCCGCCATCTTGTTTCACCCTACCTATGCCTTGGAAGCTACCGTCAAAGTAATTTTGAGCATGCGTGGGTTTCCACGGCGACAGGTAAGTATACACACGCTCAGATTTCTCGTCGGGAAACAAGCCGATAAGAATCCCGACGAGAAAATAGAGAGCAGGTTCTCTATTTTTCTCGTCGAGATTCTGGGCAGTTTTCTTGACGAGAAACCTGAAAGTCTCGTACACACGGACGTTTTTCTCAGCAAGAAAGCTCTCCCAGCTGTTTTCTTGTCGTTTCTTGATGAGAAAACCGGCCGTGTGTACAAGGCTTTACTTTTTGTGGATGGGTTGGCTCAGGTCCCTACCAGGCAGTGGAGCCCACACATTCTTCTTGTCCACCTTGTTGCTCCAAGCCAGGCTTGGCTATGTGACCTGCAGCCATCTTTCTGTGTCTGCTGTATTTCCCCCTAGTAGAGTCAACAGGGGAATACAGCTGTTGCACATGCTGTGTCTCATCTCTCACCCCAGCAGACTGCAATATTCTGCTGAAAATAACAGAGAGTTTGTTACCTATACATACATACCAACTGTCCCTGACTTGCCAGGACAGTTCCACTTTTTCATCAGTTGTCCCACCAGGGCTGTGGATTACAGCATGAGGCTCTGATAGTTTCAGCAGTGCGATTGCTGCCCATAAGTCTGGCCTCCTACTCACACATACTCCCAGAACCCATGGGCAAACCACAGGAGAACAGCTGAGGCTGTAGGATGTTCGTAATGCTCTGAACACCACCCACCCCCAAGAAAAAAGTGTTTGCACCTTTGCTATGCTGCATGCTGAACCACTAACATTTTAACTGACTATTCTCTGCTTACAATCGATCGGTGGAATCACAGCATAAAGGTGTCCCTGGTACATTTTGAGATTTACCTCCATTTTCTCACATACTAATCCAACAGGTTTATGTCTTTTCTGGATTTTGAAGATATTCCCTGGACATGTCTGCAGTCTTCACAACTGAACTGAACTGCATAATAAAAATGCAGTGTTTTCTGCTTGACATTTTCAGTTGCATCAAAGTCTTAATGTACTTGTCTTTTTTAGTTAATATCTACTGACAAGCAGCATTTCACAAGCAAACATTCTCTACTCAGTCATCACAAATATAGAAATCTGGTCTTGAATGAAAAGTGGGTTCAACATTGCCGGTTGCAAATATGGAACTGTCTAAATCAGGGGTGTCCAACATTTTGAACTTCCTAGACCACACTAACATTACAATAGCTGATGAGCAGTTCCTTCTGCGGCTTTCTGCGAGTAGGTGCACTGTGCAGTTCGCTATAATAACAGGTGGCTCTCTGCACAGCCAGCGACTACCTGCGGTGATCGCTGCAAAATGCAGACAAATTATGTCCAGTAGTGATCTCTGCAGGTAGTCGCTGGCTGTGTAGCGAGCTGCAGATAGGCGTGGCTGCCGAGGAACTGTCATTTTAGTGAACAGGGCCAGCAGCTGCACCTACCCGCTGAGAGCTGCAAGAGGAACTGTTGCTTCAATTCGCACCGGCCCTAATCGCCTGTGTGAATGTAGCCTACAGTATATATGTGCTGTGAAAAGGTATTTTAAATAAAAAATTGTGGCGCTAGTGTCACAATATTATAGTGAACAAAATTACTTCCTATAACACCGTGTGATAGTGAAAATAGCAATTCTAAATCAACACCATGTGATAGTGAAAATTGTATAACAATAATAAATTAACATCAAATTACATTAATATAAAATGCAAATATACTAAATGTAAAGGAATTTCAATAAAAGTCTGTAAAGTGATAAGCTTCAAGTGATTAACTCAGTGACAGATCTTCTATGGTTGATACTCAAACTGAACATCCTTCCACCACACCGTTTGTGACAGTGATTCCGCTCCCCTTTAGGAAATGCACTTACCACATTTAAATGCCTTGCACTCTCATGCTCGGCATCAACACTTTTAAACCCACCCGGGTTAACAGTAGTCCCATATCCAATCGTGCACAACAGTCGAGGATTACTCCACATGTAAATGAAAATAAGTGCTTCCAATAGTGAAACACCGTTAAAACAATTTATTGTAGAAAACAAAAACTTGAACCATTACACTCACATCAATTCAATTTCAAAAAGCATTAAAAGGTGAACTCCTGTCAGCACACTGGATCAGTGTATTGTGGTCACCGCGGATCCACGATGCAGCCTCTAAACCTCACCCTCACTCACTCACTTGTCAGTATTGATACGTCACATCCGGAAAAAAACGTCATGCGTCACAGATGGTTGCCGTACAGCCACGCCCCAACATGTTTCATCATCACGACTTATTCATGAATATTCATTGATCCCAGGTTCACACTGAGCTGTGGGAATGAAGCCGTGTGAGTTCAGCAGAACTTGCACGATTTCACTCCCGCGTGTCAGTCTAGATTTCAACCACAATTTCAGAGACATCTGTGCAGGTTCCTGTGCAGCCCGAAATCGCAAAAAGTAGTACAGAAACTACTTTTTGAAATATGCAGCGCCGCAGATGCGGCGTCGCACCAATTAGGACGGTGCCATTGACGGCAATTGCTGCTGATTTGACATACGATTTGACATGTCAAATCGCATGTCAAAATGCTCCAGTGTGAACCAGGGCTTACATTTGTTCTGCCAAAAATGTAGTATATCTATTACAATGTCCCTGTAGCCTTCAGTATGTGGGCCGCACCATACAGATGTTAAAAACTAGGCTGAAAGAGCTTGTGGCCAATATACACCACCACATCCCAAAGGTGCTCTATTGGATTGAGATCTGGTGACTGTGGAGGCCATTGAAATACAGTGAACTCATCGTCATATTCAAGAAACCAGTTTGAGATGATTTGAGCTTTGTGACATGGTGCAATATCCTGCTGGAAGTAGCCAAAAGAAGATGGGTACACTGTACTCATAAAGGGATGAACACGGTCAGCATCATAGCTCAGGTAGTCCCTGGCGTTTAAACGATGCTCAATTGGTACTAAGGGGCCCAAAGTGTGAACATAAAATATCCCCCTCACTATTACACCTCCAGCTTAAACCATTGATACAAGGCGGGATGGATGCATACTTTCATGTTGTTTACGACAAACTCTACCATCTCAATGTCGCAGCTCAGATCAGACTAGGCAACGTTTTTCCAATCTTCTATTGTTCAATTTTGGTGAACCGGTGTGATTTGTAGCCTCATTTTACTATTCTTGGCTGACAGGAGTGGCACTCAGAGTGGTCTTCTGCTTCTGTAGCCCATCTGCTCCAAAGTTTGATGTGCTGTGCTTTCAGAGATGGTATTCTGCATATCTTGGGTGTTACAAGTGTTTTTTTTTTTAATTACTGTTGGCTTTCTATCTTTTCAAATCAGTCTGCCCATTCTCCTCTGACATCAACAGGGCATTTTCGTCCACACAACTGCTGCTCACTGGATATTTTCTCTTTTTATCTCCATTCTCTGTAAATCCTAGAGATGGTTGTGTGTGAAAATCCCAGTAGATTAGCAGTTTACGAAATACTCAGATAGCCCGTCTGGCACCAACAACCATGACACGTTCATAGTCACTTACAGTGGGAAAAATAATTATTTGATGCCCTGCAGATTTTGTGTCAATTTATAACGTATAAATATGTATATTTATATTGAGAGATTTTGCAATTACCCATTTTTTGTTTGCGATTAGTCTGTAATTAATCTTTGGGATTTTTATTATACTGATTATTGGGGTGTAATATATTTATTATCCACAAGATGGCGGTGGTCTGAATAATTTTATATTTCCTACCTTAAGAAAACATTATTTATCAATTTATGTTCAATTATTGTTTTTCATAGTTGGCCTTTATTAAATTTTGTAATATTAGGAGAGGCGGTGGTATGCCTTCTTGTTTTGATTTATTCTGTCTTCCAGTCAATGTGGTTGACTACAGTGATGTGTCAGTTCCAGTGTTTGGAACACGCATGGTGCGGTGGGCAGCCACCCTTTCTGGCTTGTGAGTATTTATAGCATGATGAGGCAAATTGACCACACCTCTGACAATGTCACCATATGATAAAATGCGTAGGGCGGAGCTACGGGATGTGTGACGTCATCACGCTGGACACCATGCGTGCTAGGCCATCTTGTTGGTTACTTGTTTGGATTTTTTCTATGCAGTATATATGTTAGTCAAATGTGAGTGTGTTTTAGCTATTTTTAATAATCCTTTGAGCTTTTTGAAATACTACACCATGAGGCTGTCATGTTTGCCTTTTATGTTAGTGACATATATGGAAGCTAGATATTTTTTTTAATCATATGGAGTAAATGCCGAGATCACAAGTGAACAGTCCAGATGAGCCTGTGGGGGATTATGTCTGGTGGAAGATGTGTAATCATTGATTATAACCTAAAGTGACTGTAAACAATAACCTTGTAAAACAACCCATTCAGTTTAAAAATAGAAATGAAAGACAAAACATTTTTGCATAGATATAAAAATAATTTTAAATACTTTTTTTTCCCTTTTTATATACATGATCAAATTCCCTCTGTTCTCAGCTGCATAAGAGCTGGGGAGAGGAGAAGCAGCAGTACACTGAGCTTGCCAGTGAATGGCTGTGCAGCGGGGGCGTGTCGGTACACTGGGTTCCTAGCACAGCTAGAGAACTGACCATGGTGTGTTCTCCTGCTTAGTGTGGTAATTTTTAATAGGTAAGCAGAGGGACTGGCAGGAACACCAGGGATTTCACATAAAGGAAGAAATACAAAGAGAAGAGGATGCTTTATCATACAAGTATATAATACAGCAGGCACATATCAGAAATATGAAGTGTTGGTGTAACTAACACTTTAAGCGCTATTTGACCACTCTATAAGTTGAGGGTCGATATGTTATGGTAAGAGGCTCTGTGTACTCACATGTGACTTTGCGGACAGCTTCTATTTACATTTGTTTTCTTGGGTACATTTGAGGTGTCTATATTCTTATGTGGACTTTTTGCTGGGACTTTAAAGTGATTGTAAAGTTTTTTTTTTTTTTTTTCTATAAAAATAACAAACATGGTATACTTACCTGCATTGTTTTAGTGGATTTGCACAGAGCAGCCTGAATCCTACTCTTCTCGGGTCCCTCATCTGTGATCCTTGCCTTTCCCTCCTGTCGAGTGCCCCCACAGCAAGCAGCTTGCTATGGGGGCACCCGAGCCGAGTTACAGCTCCCTGTGCCCATTCAGACAAGGAGCCACGACCCGGCCCCGCCCCCTCTCTCTCCTGATTGGCTAGCTGACTCTGACAACAGTGGAAGCCTTAGGCACCTCTGCTGTGTCTCAGCCCTTTAGAAGGGATAATCTCAGGTGGCTGAGACACTCGTGGACATCGCTGGATAGAGAGGGGCCTCAGGTAAGTGAGGGGGGCTGCTGCACACAGAAGGCTTTTTATCTTAATGCATAGAATGCATTAAGATAACAAAAACCTTCTTACTTTACAACCCCTTTAAATGTTTACTTATATTAATATAATTTTGTAAGCGCTTCACTTTATTCTATGTCAGTTATTTGAATTTGTTTGTCAACAAATTGTGTAAGCTGCTTTTTACCAAAATATTATCAAAGAACAGGTGTATTTTGAATAATTTTTCGCCTGATCACTGCTGGTAGTTATAGCCACGAGCAGTGATCGTTGTATTCTGCCAGTGGAGAAGGTTCCTCGCCGGAAGAACACAATAGCGCTACGGAAGGGATTTCCCCATCAACGCTGACTGTGTTGATAGGGCAATTGAGCAACTTTCTTTCCTTCAAGCCATGGTTGAAAGAAAATAGCATAATGTATGGCCTGCCTTATGCCGCGTGCACACGATCGGTTTTTCCTATGAAAAAAGGCCGATGGACTTTTTTCATCGGAAAAAACGATCGTGTGTGGGCCCCATCGGTCTTTTTTCCATCGGTGTAGAAAAATAGAACATGTTTTAAATTTTACAGATGGAAAAAAAAACTATAGCAAATTCCGATCGTCTGTGGGGAACTCCATCGGTGAAAAAGCCCACGCATGCTCAGAATCAAGTCGACACATGCTCAGAAGCATTGAACTTCATTTTTCTCGGCTCGTCGGAGTGTTTTACGTCACGGCGTTTTGGACGGTCGGAATTTGGTCTGATGGTGTGTAGGCAAGACTGATAGAAGTCAGCTTCATCGGAATTCCGACGGAAAAATCCATCGGATTTTATTCCACCGGAAATCTGATTGTGTGTACAGGGCATTAGCCTGTTGATTCTTTCCTGCTATGCTTGCAGCTATTTATTTAGTTTGTATAATGTATGTCAAAGTTATTCAAATGGTGGTAAAAATTCTAAAATAATAATTTATATCCTAAATTTTGTAGCAATTAGGAGTAGAAAATGAGTTTGTTTTTATGTTTTTTTTTATTTTTTATCTGTGTTTAAATGCGTACAGTTCCATTTGTAAGTAAAATGTAGATGTGAGAAATACACAATAATAAAAGATGAAAATAGGGAAATGGCACAGTTTAGCATTGCTGCAAGGCTGAATGGATGTGAAAGAATTCCTGTTGATAGCTCTGCCTTGTTAATCTTTCACACACAACACAGAAATGTAATCTATTGCTTGCAGCTGTTTCATTCTGCATCCTCAATAACCATACTCAGATTACTGTTTACGATGAAAATATTTTGGTTGTAAATGCAGTTTCTGAATATGGGACACAAAGTTGTATCCTTCTACCTACAAGTATTCCGTTGCAAAATACGTGATCACTCTTTTTTATTTAATGAAAAGAAAGTTGTGATAATTTAACCATTGAATCTTTTCTTTGGGAACTATTAATAGCACCGTTAATTGACATAATTAAATGTGCTACTGTACAGGCTTATTTAAAACGAAATTACTAAAGACGGATGAATGGGCTACCTTTCTCCCTACTGAATTGCAGAGACACAGGAAGCCCATTTTTCTCTGTGATTAGCAACCACACATGCACAGTAACCCTCATATTATCAGTTTGAATGGCTGCCAGGCTGTGGTCAGTTGCGGGCAATAAAAAACCAGGAGAAAACTGTTCCCTTTAGCCCAGGTTCACACTGGGCTGCGGGAGTGAAGCCGTGCGAGTTCAGCTGAACTCGCACGATTTCACTCTCGCTGGCAGTCCCAATTTCAGCCGCGATTACAAAGACACCTGTGCAGGTTTCTGCACAGATGTCAATGTAAATCGCGGCCGAAATCGCAAAAAGTAGTACAGAAACAACTTTTTGAAATCGGTGCAGCGCCACAGATGCGGTGTCGCACCGATTAGGACGGTGCCATTGCCGGCAATTGGCGGCAAATATCGCCGTTTTGACATGCCAAATCGCATGTCAAAACACACCAGTGTGAACCAGGGCTTAGGCTGCTTTCACACTACTCCATTGTAAAAACTATTTTTGCACCTGTGAAAAAAGGATATGTGACTTAAAAAATGCACCAAAAAACACAACCGCATTTTTGATTAGTTTTCCATTCATTTTAATGGGTAGGTGCATTTTTTTGCGGTTTTTTTTTGTTGTACTGCGCCAAAATGCAGCATGCAGGAGTTTTAAAAACCCAACTGACCTGCAACTGACTAGTGTGAAGGGTTCCATAGGATTCAATGGTGATGCATTTTTCTTCCGCTTTTTGGTAAGACAAAAACGGAAGGAAAATTGAGTGAGAAAGGGCCCTAACTTAACTACTTGCCGACCTGGCACTGCTGCGAGAATCACCATCATTGTACGTCGGTTCTTTAAAAGGCTTTAGCAGGCGCGTGCTTGGCCAACGGCCGCAATGTCAACTGGCCATCCACGATCGCTCCGTAGAGCGCCAGAAAGGGGATTTGTCAATGTAAACAGACAGATCCCCGTTCTGACAGGGAAGTAGAGCGGGATCTGCTGTTTCTAGTAATCAGGAACAGAGATCTCTCTCTCTCTCTCCTCCCAGGCAGCCCACCCCCCATACAGTTAGAAACCCCTCCCTAGGACACACTTAACCCCTTGATCGCCCTCTAGTGTTAACCCCTTTCCTGCCAGTGACATTTATACAGTGGCTATTTTTAGCTCTGATTGCTGTATAAATGTCAATAGTCCCAAAAAAGTGTCCGATCTGTCTGCAGCATCGTTGCAGTCCTGCTAAAAATCGCTGATCACCGCTATTACTAGTATAAAAAAAAAATAATAATAAAAATGGCATAAATATATCCCCTATTTTGTAGACGCTATAACTTTTGCGCAAACCAATCAATATACGCTTATTGCGATTTTATTTTTTTTAACAAAAATATGTAGATGAATACATATTGGCCTAAACTGATGAAGAAATTTGTTTAAAAAAAAAAATGGGGATATTTATTATAGCAAAAAGTAAAAAAATATTGCTTTTTCTTTTCAAAATTGTCAGTCTTTTTTTGTTTATAGTGCAAAAAAAAATGATGATCAAATACCACCAAAAGAAAGATCTATTTGTGGGAAAAAGGGATGTCAATTTTGTTTGGGTACAACGTTGCACGACCGGGCAATTGTCAGTTAAAGCGACGCAGTGCCATATCGCAAAAAATGGCCTGGTCATTAAGGGGGTAAATCCTTCCGGTCCTTAAGTGGTTAAAGGGAACCTGTCAGGATCAGTATATTTGAGTAGCTGTTGCTGATTTGTCTGTTTGTGCGGCAACTGAGCTTGTCTTGCTTATCTTTGCTTTATCAGTAGGTTAATGACCAGAAAAAAAGCATCCTGCCAGTCAGTAAAGTCATAATTCCCAACCTATATTCTGTTTTCGGGTCAGGTAATAACGCCATGAAGAGAATGACCTCTCCAGAACTTAAACTAGCAAAATTCTGTCCAGGCAAGTTCCCTTTATTCAGCCTGAAAAAAAACCTGAAATAATGTGCAACTGTAGCCAATTTTGCATTACAGGGGAACAACTGCTTTACTAACCTCACATAGTCACATGTATTCTCTGGATCCAAATATTCCCACAGCGCCCTTTAGTTGCGATAACTATGGATGCTGTTAGTTGTAAGAAAAAGCATGCATGAAATGATTGATTTTGTACTACTATGTAGTAATAATTATAGTAATTAGGTAAGGGTAGTTACCATTACTCATAATAACTATAAGGAACCTCTACTTTGTACTGATGATATCACCTTGTTTTTTGTATAGCCATTGCAATACTAAGTTAATTTGTCAAATCTAATCCAGAATTTTCTAAACTTTCATTCTAAGTAAGATCTCCTATTTCTTTTAATAATTTTGTTGCCTGCATTTAAACTTCTTCCTAGTTTCCTATATTATTTTCACGGTATGATACTGAACCTACATGCCTATTTCTTTAATTGCCCAGTTGGTAAGTTGCATGTTAAAGTGGTTGTAAACCTACTAACTTTTTTTTTTGCCAACCTGCAAGAGAAAGGCATAATGAGCTAGTATGACTAGCATACTTGTTCTGTCTCAACTACAAAGCAATAAAGTTCATCTCCAGGTTGATGTAGGCCTTACTCAAGCTGGTTTGCTATTATCCCTTGCATCGATACAGGCAGTTTAACTCAATGAATAAACTCACAGTTAGGACGACAGACGATGAATCCTTTCGAATGTTCCGTTTAATGATGGATATTCATAGGTAGAAAAATGTTGCAGTTGTAAGCCACATGTAAGATGTTTAGCATGGAAGATATACAGGAGTAATGACCAGAATCAGGAAGTGGAGGAGATATATAAAGAACTACGGTGAGAGAGAGAGTTCAGCTAGAAAGAAGGGGAGAGACCTTAAAGACACAGAGCAAGAATAATCACATAGTGTAACACAACACTCCCCGTCTGAAATCTTTAGATTTCATAACCTTAAACTAATATATATTTTTTCAATAAGTCCAATACTGACGAATGTCCTGGAACCTGTAATGAAAAACATGCAACAAGCAAATAATAAACGTAAGTTCAACAGGATGAAGAACATAAAGTCACAGTATGATGTCTTCAAATAATTCCAAAGTTCTGAGTAGAACCTGTAGATGGCAGCAATGTACTCCCCGCCGTGCAAACAGCATGACTAGTCCTTGCACAAGTCACTCACCTGGCAAAAGGAGTACTAACTCAGTGATTGGTCGACTAAAGGTTTGTGTCGATCCTCCCTTGGTTACCTTGACTTCTACCTTCCGGACTTTGTTATCGTCGCTGGGCATAACTTTAGTAATAAGATCCATAGGCCACTCATTCCGACAAACTTTCTTGTCTTTTAGAAGGATGAGGTCTCCAACCTTAAGATTCAGCTTAGATGCTTGCCATTTGTTACGACCTTGAAGGTGGTGAAGATACTTTTTCTTCCAGTGATGCCAGAACACATTGGCTAGATGCTGCACCTGCTTCCATTGATGCTCATAACGGTGCAACCGCAGCTTCTGTTTTGTACTTACAGAAGTGTGGAGTGAGGTGTTCACAGTTCTTATTTCCTTATCATCTTCAGGATTTACTAGCCTATAGGTGGTGTCAATAGGGAGTAAGTAAAAGTCCTCGCACAGAAACCTTGGAGGTGACAGCCATAAGCTGTCCTGAAGAGCGGCAGGTGACATGGCTCTGGTTCCACAGTCAGCTGGGTTGAGTTCAGTGGGAACGTGATGCCATTGACTTGGTAGAGAGAATCTCTTGATACGTTCAACCCTGTTGCTGACGTACACATAAAATTGTTTTGTTTGGTTGTTTATGTAACCAAGTACTACCTTACTGTCTGTATAGAAGGTGAAAGAATCAATTCTAGTGTCCATTTCACTTCGTATGACCTCAGCAATTTCTACTGCTAGCACGGCTGCACAAAGTTCAAGTCTTGGTATGGTATGTGCAGGCTTGGGAGTGAGTTTTGCCTTGCCTAGGACAAAACTACAGTGTGATTCTCCATTCAGTTCAGAGGTCTTCAAATAAGCTACTGCAGCAATAGCTTCAACTGATGCATCAGAGAAAATATGAATCTCTCTCCGGTTAGCAGTTGAAGTGGATCCTGGAACATAGCAACGGGGAATCTGAAGTTTTTCTAGTGACTTCAAAGAATATCTCCACCTTTCCCACTTGTGTTGATTCTCACTAGGCAAGGGCGTATCCCAGTCTATGTTCTCAGTAGACAACTGTCTTAGTAAAATCTTACCTTGAATGGTAACTGGAGCAAGGAAACCCAGTGGGTCATAGATGCTATTCACCACGGACAGGACTCCTCTCTTAGTGAAGGGTTTGTCACAAGTTGACACTTGGAAGGTGAATTTGTCTTGCTTGATGTTCCACAACAAACCCAGACTTCGCTGTACAGGAGGCACATCTGTACCTAAGTCAAGGTTTTTTAGACTAGTGGCATAGTCCTCAGAGTGCAAGGCATTCATAAGTTCCTGGCTGTTGGATATAATCTTGTGTAGTCTAAGGTTTGCTACAGACAGCATCTCCTTTGTTCTGGTGAGAAGATCAATTGCTTCTTTAGCAGTTGGAAAGGACTTAAGTGCGTCGTCAACGTAGAAGTTTCTTTCAACAAATTGACGGGCATCAGATCCATATTCAACTTCTCCAGTCTGAGCTGTTCTCCTTAGCCCATAAGTTGCCACTGCTGGGGAAGGACTGTTACCAAAGACATGTACCTTCATGCGATAATCTATAACTTCCTTGTTGAGGTCATTGTCCTTGTGCCATAGAAACCTGAGGTCGTTTCTGTTGTCTTCTCTGACGATGAAGCAGTGAAACATCTGTTGAATGTCGGCCATTACTGCTACATGCTCTTGTCTGAAACGAATCAAGACTCCTATTAGACTGTTGTTCAAGTTGGGTCCCGTAAGGAGCATGTTGTTAAGAGAAACACCTTCGTGCTGAGCACTGGAATCAAAGACAACTCTGATTTGGTCTGGTTTGCGTGGGTGATACACGCCAAAGGATGGAAGGTACCAGCATTCTTCTCCCTCCTTTAGTGGGGGAGCAGGCTCTGCGTGATCTCTGTCAAATATATTTTGCATAAAGTCCATGAAGTGCCTTTGCATCTCTGGTTTCCTGCTTAAGTTTCGCTTTAAGGAGGAGAATCTACTGATAGCCTGCTGTAAGTTGTTGGGCAATCTCTCTCTTGGGAGACGAAAGGGTAGGGGTGCTACCCAGTTATTGGAGTCATCTTGAAAGAACTCATTGTCCATAACCTTGATGAATTCTTTGTCTTCCATTGAAGGAGCCAGTATGTCATCTTCACTGGTTGCATTAAACACTGTAGACCCGAAGTCGCCATCATGGCAGGAGAAAGGGCTTGTGTCACCTGAGATACCCTGTTGCCATTCGTGGCTGGCTATCTTCTCTTTCACCCAGTAGTGATGTGGGCATGGCTCAAAGTAAGTGTTTCAGCCATTTGGCAGAACATTTGTCTTGAATGACGAAATGTTGGTAGGTCTTTTCATTTTGCCTATGCAGACATTGCCTATGATGACCCACCCTAGATCCGTGCACTGGGCAAATGGGGTATCTGGGGGTCCACTGACTTGTCTGTGTACCTTGTGAACTCTTAGAATGTCTCTTCCTAACAGAAGAAGGATCTGAGCATCTTTGTCAAGCGGCGGTATCTCATTTGCTATTACCTTGAGGTGAGGGTGATGGAAAGCAGCAGCTGGAGTAGGGATTTCTTCCCTGTTAGCAGGTATCTGATTGCACTCAACAAGTGTAGGTAAGGGTAATTGCAAGTTACCTTTGAGAGAAGATACCATGAGTCCATGAGCCCTTCTTCCAGAAACCTCTATAGTTCCACTACAGGTACCCAAGGTGTAAGGATGAGCTTCGCCTTTTATTTCAAATAGATTGAACAAATCCGATTTTGCAAGTGATCGATTGCTCTGATCGTCTAAGATAGCATATGCCTTTAGAGACTTTTCTGGTTGATCCTTGTGGTATATGTTCACCAAGCATATCTTAGCACAGGACTTACCACAGCGGTCTTCTCCACAAACTTCAGTGCAGGATGAAGAAATTATGGTAGAATTAGGCACTTGGTCTGTATTCTCCCCGCCATGCGTTAACCTGGGAGGAGTGTTGGCAGGTTGTGCAGAGATGGGCTCAAGAGGATGGAGGGCTTGCACATGTTCTTCAGAGCCACACTCTATGCACTTGATGGACACATTACAGTCCCTTGCAAAATGTTCTGTAGAAGCACAGCACCTGAAACATACCCTAAATGTCTTTAAAAGCTCCTTGCGCTCTTCCAGAGGCTTTTTCCTAAAGCCGATACATTTATTGAGGGGGTGTGGCTTCTTGTGTATGGGACACTCTCTGTTAGGGTTTTCAATCTTCCTACTCTGTTTGTTCATGGCCAGAACTGTGGTAGGAGTGGGAAGGATGTCAGTCTTTTTCATGGACACTGGGCCTCTATGGTTTCTATAGTTGCCCTGAAGACTGGTACTCTTAGGAAAGGGTGAGAAGAGGCTGTACTCACCGTAGGAAAAACTTGGATCGTTCTTGGTCTCTGCAATTTTCCTGATGAATTCACAGAAGAAAGAGAATGGAGGGAAGGAAACCTTGTTCTCTCTTTTGTATGATGACCCTAGTGCAGTCCATTTCTCTTGCAAACCATACGGGAGCTTGGAGACAATTGGGTTTACCCCTCTTGGAGTGTCAAGGTAACTGAGTCCAGGTAGTTTTGGGTCTGTCTTGGCTAGCTGAAGCTCAAGGAGAAGGTCACTCAGTCTCTGGAACTCCTTGTTGTCCTTACCGGATATCTTTGGGAAAGTTTCCAGACGCATGAACAAAGCATTTTCTATAGCTTCTGGACTGCCATAACTTTGCTCTAGTCGCTCCCATGCAGCTGTGAGGCCTGCAGTAGGATTGTCCATGAAAACCGATCTTAATGGCTTAACACGTGCAGCAGATAGAGCACCAAGCCATTGGATCAGCAGATTCAATTCTTGATCAGCTGTAATGCCAATATTGCTGATTGTAGTTCTGAAGGCACATTTCCAACTTCTGTAGTTCTCAGGTTGGTCATCAAAACTTGTAAGACCAGTCTTTGTGAGCTCTCTGCGAAGCATGTACCTCACAAACTCTTCTGTCTCGGTTGTCTCCGCCTTTATGTGAGATGCTGTTGGCTGTATGGTGCTGATTGCGCTATCTTTGACATTGTTGTTAAAGGACACAGGGAAATATGATGCAGCAGATGCATCCAGGTGAGTTTCTTGCTTGAAGTCAGTTGTTCCAATGGTACGTTGATTCAAGGCTGTACCGATGACTGGAGATTGATGACTTGCTTGAAGCTTGCGCTGATGCTCTGTGACGTATGAAGACAGGCAAGGTAGGCAGGTAGGAAATGCAGTGGAGTGATTTTGAGTGCAGGAAGTTGCTGGAACCTCTTTAACTTGAAGCTGTGATGGAGTCTCTATGTAGTCGGGAGCATTGGAGACAATGGAGTGTGCACTGCAGTGGCTTAGGACATAGTCTTTAGTGCGTTTGAGGGGGTCTTCCATATCTGCTATGTTTAGGTTAATGCTGTCTTTCTCAATTGCACCTTCGTCTGCACTGATAGCTTGCTGTAGGGCCCTTAGCTTTGCCATAGCTGTGTCATGTTTACACTGTTCATTTAAGGTTTCCATTGTTGCTCTTTGTCGTGCTGACTGCGCTTCCAACTCTGCTCTTTGACGTGCTGACTGCGCTTCCAACTCTGCTCTTTTTTCTGCATATGCAACCTGCACTTTGCTGGTTTCCACTTCAGCATGGGCATTAATAAGTCGCTCACTGAGTGTTGAGTATCTTGAACTATGGGATCTTGACGAGTTTTTAGAACGTCTGGTGGAAACAGATCTGTGAGATGCAGTGTCCTGTAACAGCTTTATTTTTGCTTCTGCCTTTAATCTGGTTTGCTGGATAAAACTGTCTCTTTCAATATTGAGAGCATTGACGCGCTTTAATTGCATCATCGCACTTTCTGACTTCATGTTTTGTAAGACATTAGTGAATTTGATGCTGGTAAGCTGATAAAGCTCATATAAGGCAGAAAGTTGTTTAATGGCGCCCTCTAGTGTCAGTAGTTCACGTTCAACAGACACTGTATTGGCTTCAGCAAGGATTTTCTCCCAGACTAATTCCAAGCTATTTGACAATTCAGTCCTTGAAGCTTCATAATTCTCCATTACTTTCCAAGTGGGTTTAACTGAGCGTTTGGGTAACTCAGTTTCTTCAGGAACTTGTGGGGAGGTAGATGTGAGTTCACATGCAGAAGCTTGGTCACTCATGATAGCAGACTGACTGTGAAAGCAGGCAGGATCTGTGTGCTGAAATATGACACTGTGCAGATTGTCTCAGGCTATAAGGCTGCCATGTGCTGCTCTGTCCCTTCTGTCTTGCTATGAGGGCAGTAAATCTTGTCTGTTTCAGTACTGACAAGCAGAAATCTTGTAATTAGGCTGTGAAACTCAGTTTTTCTACTGTTCTGTCTCAACTACAAAGCGATAAAGTTCATCTCCAGGTTGATGTAGGCCTTACTCAAGCTGGTTTGCTATTATCCCTTGCATCGATACAGGCAGTTTAACTCAATGAATAAACTCACAGTTAGGACGACAGACGATGAATCCTTTCGAATGTTCCGTTTAATGATGGATATTCATAGGTAGAAAAACGTTGCAGTTGTAAGCCACATGTAAGATGTTTAGCATGGAAGATATACAGGAGTAATGACCAGAATCAGGAAGTGGAGGAGATATATAAAGAACTACGGTGAGAGAGAGAGTTCAGCTAGAAAGAAGGGGAGAGATCTTAAAGACACAGAGCAAGAATAATCACATAGTGTAACACAACAATACTAGCTCATTATGTACCACTTACCTTAGATCGGGGCCCCCGAAGCAGTCCGCGTCCCTCTGTCCAGACGCAGACATCACTGCGGCGATAGCCGGAATGTTACTTCCGGGTATCGCCGCACCAGCCAATCACAGCGCCGCTCCGGCGCTGTGATTGGCCGGAGCGGCGAAGACGTGACTCCGCGCATGAGCGCGGGAGCCGTCACATTCGGCTACGCCCAGCGATTGCTGGGAAGTAGCCGATTTTGTGAATGGGATTAACCCCATGAATGCGCCGTTGTCTACGGCGCGCATGTGCCGTAGACAGCGGCGCCTGTCTTTTTAGTAAATATCTCCTAAACCGTGTAGGTTTAGGAGATATTTCTTGCACCTACAGGTAAGCCTTAATCTAGGCTTACCTGTAGGTGCAAGTTGAAAAAGTGGGTTTACAACCACTTTAAGCACTGCTACCTAGCAGATGCACAGTTGAAAAACAAGCATGTTTATCTGTTGAATGATTTGTAATGCTATACAGGTAGTTTTGTTTTTACACCTGTCCCACGTTATAGCAGGCAGGTGGTGCATTTTTTCCTGGTTCAGCAATGTGGCTTACTATGCCACCTCCTGCCTGTTGGATAATGAATCAGCATCCTCACCTCTGTCCACTTAGTAGGGGGTGAGCAAGAAAGAAGTTAAGCTGAATTAAAAAGTATTAGATATTCCGGGATGTGCATTGTTTTAGTGTGAATTACAAGTGTGGCTCAACCAAATCCCAAATCCATTTGTATGTAAAACTGTAAACATGTACAGTAAAACCTTGGTTTGCGAGCATAATTCGTTCCAGAAACATGCTTGTAATCCAAAGCACTTGTATATCAAAGCATTTTTTTTACAGGGTATAAAAGAGAAGAGAGGCGCCTCTAAGTGTAGCAATAAGTTGCTAAATGTTGTACCTTCACTAAATGTAACCATATTGCTACACTTAGAGGCTCCTCTCTTCTCTTTTATACTCAGTTGTGACATGACGCTACTCTTATATCAAGACATCGCTTGTATATCAAGGCAAAATTTATTAAAACATTTTGCTTGTCTTGCAAAACGCTCTCAAACCAAGTTACTCTCAAACCAAGGTTTTTCTGTATGTATTTCACCTTAGTATTTATTGGTTTGTCTGGAGTTTCACATTAATTTGTTGGTTTTATATTGGTAATAAGACCTGGGGTACCAGATAAACAACCATAATTAAGAAACCTTAATAATAATGGAAGACATAATGGGTATTCTAAAGCTGTGTACACACGATAGGTTTTACTGATGAAAACAGTCCGATGGACTGTTTTCATCGGACAAACCGATCGTGTATGGGCCCCATCGGTCTTTTTTCCATCGGTGTTTAAAAATAGAACATGTTTTAAATTTATCCGATGGTTAAAAAACCGATAGCAAATTACTATCGTCTGTGGGGAACTCCATTGGATAAAAACCCCACGCATGCTCAGAATCAAGTCGACGCATGTTCAGAAGCATTGAACTTAATTTTTCTTGGCTCATCTGAGTGTTTTACGTCACCGCCTTTGGAACGGTTGGTTTTTTGACTGATGGTGTTTAGGCAAGACTGATGGAAGTCAGCTTCATCGGATTTCCGATGGAAAAATCCATCAGTTTAAAAACCATAGGAAATCCGATCGTGTACAGGGCTTTACACTTAAAGCGGAGCTTTCCCCTATCTAACACTCATGGCTCTACTGGTAGCTAACACCTCTGCCTTTAATTTTTGGATATTTTTTTTAGTATAATCACCTTAATGTTGTTTACATTTCCCACACTTTCGAGCCGTGTCCCTGCGATGAGGTACGTCATTTCGGGTCTCCCGGTGTCTTCTGGGATATCAGTGTCATTATTTCCAGGGGTCAAAGGGCATCCTCTGCTGTTGGCAACATGTTGTTTCAAAACCGGGAATGACACGGGCCAGGTCGATTTGGGTGCCATTTTTGAAAGTTGGGTTCGCTGTTTTGACGATATAAGGTATTGAGCACCGGCGGAGGAGCAGAAGAAGGAGGAAACGGCGTCAGCAGCTGGGGCGGTAAAAGGAGGTGGTGTTTGTGCTTTATGAACAACACTGTGTGGCTCACAGTGTTTGTTACAGCACATGTGTGAGATTGTGGTGTACATGCTGGGTAGCCAGCTGCACAAAATACAGGAAGCGAACAGCTGGCAGCTTCAGATACCAGCTGCAGTTAAGATGGCTGCTGCCAGCCGAACGTAAATCACAGTTCAGGTATTTCATTATTTATTTTAGACACTGTAATCAGAAATAATAATGTGTGGTTTACTAAAAGCAAAAATAAAGAAGCACAAAAATATGTTTATTGATATTTACTCAAGAAGACTGTAGATCTTCTTTAAGGAAATGGACCAAAAAAATCAATAAAACATGATTGTAAAGCCTCGTACACACGACCGAGAATCTCGTCGTAAAAAAAATGTCGTTTTTCTCGACGAGATTCTTGTCAAGCTTGATGAGATTCTTGTCAAGCTTTCCTTGCATACACACTGTCAATTCCAAATCTCGTCGTTGTAAAGCGCGGTCACGTACAACACGTACAACGGCAGTATAAAGGGGAAGTTCGATTCCAAATTTCACCATTTGGTTATCTTTTTATTGGATTTTCACAATTTTTTCATTAGCGCTTTAGTAATTCACCTATTTATTTTCGATTCCAATGGCGCCACCCCTTGGGCTGCTTTTGTTGATCTGGTGTTACCGCGTGTTAGTAAAATTTTGGGGAGAGACGATTCGCGCTTTTCAGTCTTCATGCTTTCAGTTCGTTTTAGCGTGACAAATGTGCTATCTCCATTACGAACGCTTGTTTTACCAGAAGGAGCGCTCCCGTCTTATATTTGATTCTGAGCATGCGCGATTTTTTAAGACTCGGAAAAGCATACACACAACCGGTTTTCTCATCGGGAAACAGGCCGACGACAATCCCGATGAGAAAAACGAGAAAATAGAGAGCAGGTTCTCTATTTTTCTCGTTGAGATTCCCGGCAGTTTTCTCGACGAGAAACCATACACACGAATGGTTTTCTCGGCAAGAAAGCTCTCCCAGCAGTTTTCTTGTTGTTTCTTGACGAGAACACCGGTCGTGTGTACGAGGCTTAATAGTTTACAGTGGTTACTTACATCTTTGTGTGTATTTTAACCTATGCGCTTTAACTACCTAATCTTACTTCCTGTACAAATCTCTTATATTTTTCTTGCAGAGGCATTGCAGTCAAAACTTTGGGTTCCTTAGGTTTTTAGCAAACTTTAGATTTAATAGGACAGGGTCAGATTTTTGGGAGGGAAGGGGGTGGACGAACAATGTCATTAAGGATATTGGGCAACAGAAATGACCCCTGGGCTCTCCACTGACACATCCATCCATGAGAGGACTGACTTTTGTAGTATTTGCCCCCAGTATTAATTAGATATGTTAGGCTGGTGGCCCTGTGTGAAAAAATGTTGTCATTCAGGTATTGATTAGATGATGCCATTGTCATATTTTCAGTTCTCTTCTATTTCTATGACCATGAAAGTTCAATTACTATAATTAAAAGCAGAATACTACCATAATGTGTCTACAGATTGTAGTGAAATGTATTATGTTTTTGTTTTGATGCTACTTTTCTCAGCCTTTGCCTACTATGTCTGCCATTTGGATGCATTGCAGTATAGTGATTTGTTGCAATGCTATCCTTATCCCCTTTTCACTTGTTGCACGATAAAATGCTATAAAAGCTGTTGTGTTTACAGATTAATATAAGATATTGATATTCAGTACTATTTTAAATGACGTAATTCTGGAAGATTTGAGTGTTTTGGTGCCTCTAAACAGGGCCGATCCTAGGGTCACAGACGCCTGGGTGCAGAAATATTTCTGGCGCCCCCTCGTGGGCGTGGTCATCCTACAAACTCCTCCCCTTTACACGTTTCTATGGCAACGATTCAAACACAGAGATGCTCCTCTAAGAAGTCGTCGTTACCCTAGGATCCTCCCATGATCTTTTAACAATAAAGAAAATACAGGAAGAGCGTACACTAATGAGACCTGGAGGGGAGTCTCTCTGATTCACACAGAGAGGGCTACTGTTAGAGAGTCTGTTAGGAAGAGCCCCCAGACATAGTACAAGAGATGGTCAGAGAGTGCAGACATATTACAGGTGACCGTCAGAGAGTGCAGACATGATACAAGAGACAGTCAGAGACTGCAGACATATTACAGGAGATTGTCAGAGAGTGCAGACATAATACAGGAGATGATCAGAGAGTGCAGACATATTACAGGAGAGGGTCAGAGACGGCAGATATAATACAGGAGATGGTCAGAGACTGCAGATATAATACAGGAGATGGTCAGAGACTGCAGACATAATACAGGAGATGGTCAGAGACTGCAGACATAATATAGGAGATAATGGCTGATCGGCCCTCTCACCTGACCCAGCGATACAGCAACAACGGTTCCCCTGATCAGGAGTCAGCTCACTCTGAATTGCCCGTACTGACTCCACGAGTCCAGATCTGTATTAAGTATAGACTCCCTACTAAGTATAAACCCCTTCCTCAATACAGACCCCACTCCATTAGTACAGACCCCCCAGGACAAACCACCCCCCTCCATTAGTAGAGACCACCACAAACCACCCCCCCTCCATTAGTACAGACCCCCCCTCAGGACAAACCACCCCCCATTAGTACAGACCCCCCCTACAAACCACCCTCCCATTAGGACAGACCACCCCCCTCCATTAGTAGAGACCCCTCCATTAGTAGAGACCCCCCCACAAACCCCCCCATTAGTAAACGGAAAAATAAGGGCGCACCGACCTAGTGCATTACCAATGGCTAGGTTTATTAAAAGTAAATTAAAAGATCATTAATACTCACAAAGCAAGTATAGTAATAGGCACATACACCATTCCATCAAAAGGGATAGATGCCTTCAAAAGGCCTCCTGCTGAAACCAGATAACCAGAGAGTCCAGACTGCATATATTACAGCTACGGCTCGTACAGAACACCCCCCTCTATTAGTAGAGACCACCCCCCCTCAATTAGTACAGACCCCCCTCAGGACAAACCACCCCCCAGTAGTACAGACCAACCCTCTCCATTAGTAGAGACCCCCCCACAAACCACCCGCCCATTAGTACAGACCCCCCACAAACCATCCCCCCTCCATTAGTACAGACCCCCCTGGCCCCCAAAAACCATCCCCCCTCCATTAGTACAGACCCCCCCTGGCCCCCACAAACCATCCCCCCTCCATTAGTACAGACCCCCCCTGGCCCCCACACACCAGACCCCCCCCTGGCCCCAACACACCATCACCCCTCTATTGTGTACAGACCCCCCTGGCCCCCACAAACCATCCCCCCTCCATTAGTACAGACTCCCCTGGCCCCCACAAACCACCCCCTTCCATTAGTACAGACCCCCCACAAACCATCCCCCCTCCATTAGTACAGACCCCCCTGGCCCCCACACACCAGACTCCCCCTGGCCCCCACAAACCATCCCCCCTCCATTAGTACAGACCCCCCTGGCCCCCACAAACCACCCCCTTCCATTAGTACAGACCCCCCACAAACCATCCCCCCTCCATTAGTACAGACCCCCCCTAGCCTCCACACACCAGACCCCCTCCATTAGTACAGACCCCCCTGGCCCCTACATCCCAGACCACCTCCATTAGTACAGACCCCCCCTGGCCCCCACAGACCATCCCCCCTCCATTAGTACAGACCCCCCACAAATTATCCCCCCTCCATTAGTACAGACCACCCCCTCTGGACAAACACAAACCCCACCCGGGCGGCAGCTGGAGAGGACAGTGTGCAGCTGCGCCACCCAGGTGGAGAAGATTGTGACAGTGAGAACAAGTGTCAGGCTGATGCACTGCACTGCACCGTACACAAGGTCACACTGCGCGGTCCCATGTATTGGACGTAGCCGGGGTCACGTGCTCACCTCCCAGTCACTGGGATTGGAGCAGCAGTGCAGTACGTGCTGAGGGGCGGGGCCTGTGTGCGCCTCACTCAGTGACATCCCCCAATTTACCGCCAAGTCACCTACAACGACCCGGATTCTGCCCTTCACAGGGGCCACTATGTCCCCTACATCCACACACCATTCATGGGCCACACACAGGTACACGCATCACTCAGGTGCTGCACTGAGGGAGCCACACACACAGGGGAGGGAGACACACTCACCGCTGGTAGAGTGACCACATTTCCAAACTGCCAATCAGGGACACCCCCCCCCCTTCTTGAGGGACCGGTTTCGTGGAACAAACTTTTGCCAATGACGAGGGGGTGGAGGCGACTGGCGGATGGGCCGGTGGTGTGCGAGGTGGAATGTAGTCTCTGGAGTTGACGGGGAATTTGTCAGCGGGTGATTTGTTGGGCGAATGGCTGGTGTTAGCACTTTAATCATCCTGACACCATGCTTGATATGGTGTCAGGATGATCAAATCACATTATTTCTGTTACTACATTGTAATATATAATGAAATAGTTCAACTCACCATAATGCCGAATCAGTAGGAACCCTGAGCTTGCCACTTGCTGCCAGATGCAGAGTGTCCAATTTGTCCACTGCAACATCGCAGTCCCGCTATAAGTCGCTGTTTGCCACCATTACGAGTAGAAGAAAAATTTATAAAAATTCCATAAATGTTCCATGTAGCTGCTATAACCATATAGATGCAAACCAATCAATATACGCTTATTGGGATTTTTTTTACCAAAAATATGTAGCAGAACACTTATTGGCCTAAATTGATGAAGAAATTAGATTTTTTTTTATTTATTTATTGGATGTTTTATAGCAGTAAGTTTTTTTTTTTTCAAAATTGTCGGTCACCGCAGAGATGATCAAATACCACCAAAAGAAAACTCTATTTGTGGGTACACAAGGACATCAATTTTATTTGGTTACAGTGTCACTTGACTGTGCAATTGTCAGTTAAAATAATGCAGTGACGTTTTGCAAAAAATGGCCTGGTCATTAAGGAGGGGTAAATCTTCCAGACAGCAAGTGGATAATAAGGACCGTTTCTTTAATGGACTGTTTATAACATGGACCTTCTCTATACATCAGGGACTGCTTACCAAACAGGGATTAGAACTATGATAGTTACACTTGGTAGAGGGACAGAAGATAATAAAAGGACAGAAGGGCTGATTTATAAAACAGGGACTGTCCCTATTAATCAGGGATAATGCCACACACAGGAGTGGGTGAAGGAGAGGGACTGGTCTCCAGGTCAGGGGCTGTCTCTCTGTGTACAGTGACATGCTGTGAGTGGTCGAGCAGTCTCTCTGCACACAGCCACTGTTGTCTCATGTCTCAGTGTAGCACACACACAGGCAGTAGAGATGTACAAACACAGGCAGTAGAGATGTACAAACACACAGGCAGTAGAGATGTACAAACACACAGGCAGGAGAGATGTACAAACACACAGGCAGTAGAGATGTACAAACACACAGGCAGTAGAGATGTACAAACACACAGGCAGTAGAGATGTACAAACACACAGGCAGCTGTACATTCCCCCCTCCCTCCTGAGCACTCCTTCATGGTCCCCGCACAGTGATTTATGATTCTTCTAGCACGGCCCCCGCGGAGCATTCCAAGCTGGCAGGTTAGGGAGGGGGAGGTGAAGAAAGTGATGACAAGGAGGCACAGGCTCATCCATCTAACAAACAGCTCTATAGAGCTCCTACAACTCCCTCTGACAATCCAGTGTGGCCCCGGCAGTTACCTTATGGTGTGGGCAGAAGCTGGCAGGTCCCCCCTACTAGAATAATACTCACTGTGCAGTGTGATCGGGAACATCGCTGGTGTCAGATGCTCTGTGCTGTGAAGGGTCAGTCGCCCAGTAGAGATCCCTGTGGAGACTGGAAGTAGCAGAGACTCTTCTTTGGGATGCTGTGAGTGGGGCCCCCACTGACACCCAGCCCAGATGCAGTGTCACTTGCCAGAAGATAGAAGAGGTCATCCAGCATGGTGGAGAGCACTATGCGCGGAGGAGGAGGAAGTTAACTCCTCCGGCCGGCGCTCATGGCCCTGGTGCAGGCTCTGCTGAGGTTTAGAGTCCGGGGGGACAGAGGCAGAGCGGGGAGCCGCCTGCAGCATTAGCTGACACATTCTCCAGGAAGCCAACCTTGCCTGTCCGAGCGCCCCCACTATGTCACCGCAGGTCTCTCTCAGTCGGAGAGAGCGGCCTCTGGATACCAACAAGGAGGAGAAGGAGGGAGGGGAGCACTCTGGCGCTTGAGCGCCCCCACCTCTGTGGCGCCTGGGTGAACTGCACCCCTCGCACCCCGTCTAGGACTAGCCCTGCCTCTAAAGATCATCAAAGCATACAGATTGGTGCGTTCTGGATCTGTTACACAGGTTGTCTGCACCATAAGTGCTGTTAGTGCACAATTATTCAGGCAAGCTCTGCCAAAATTTGCATTAACATAAAGGTTTTGCAAATGTTTTTCTTCACTGTGTTTTACTGCAGATGTTTCCCCCTTTCATGTAAAAGACAGTGCATGTTCTATAATGTCCAAGGAAGGTGGCCCCAGTTGGCAGATGTTCCCTCTGCATGTGTTCATGTAAACATAGTCCTATTGCAATGAGTGTGACAGAGGAGGTGCAGTGTGATAAGGTGGGCAAATATTTTTTGACAAACCCTTTATATTGGGAAAGATAGAATATAGTGAAAGTGGTGAGGAGATAGAACAGTGTATTGTGACAGGCACTATGCAATAAGTTGTACTCTGCTGTAAGTTACATACTACAGATTGCACTACTCTGTACAGTGTGCTGTACATTACATCGTTGGACCATGCTACTCAGCAACATGCGCTGTACATTACATACTGCAGAACACTACACTTTTTATACTGTGTTCTACTTTTACTCCAGACTAATTGTGCTTTATGTTACAGATTTCAGACCACACCAGTCTATATATATATATATATATATATATATATATATATTGTGAGGGGGTTAACTCGGTAGCGGGTGTGTGTGACCCCCTGGTTGGGCTCCCCACACAAAAACAGGGCCAGCAGACGGAGGTTGTGGTTTTCAAAATCAAAAGGTGCGGTTTATTTCTCTATGTACAGTGACAAAACACAGCAAAGCCAAAAAGAAACAAACAAAATAAATCCTGGTCAGTTTGACCTCTGACTAAACATGCAGGTTTCCTAAACTAACAACTGGGATCAGCCTGGTGCTGTCCTAGTCCCTAAGTCCCTGGTTTAGTAAAAGTCCAAACAAATAGCCACACAGGCTTTGCCTCACCGCACAGGGGTTCACTCTCCCTAGACAGTCCACACAGGTCTGGTTCCAGGCATGAGCTAACATCTAATGAATCTGGGAGTTTTTATAGAGGCCTTAAACGAACTGACAGGCTTCAGCTGGTCTCATCAACTCCCTGCCTCACGACGCCCAGCACTCTCCCTAGAGGTATGAGTCATTCATGAGCCCACTAGCCTCAGCTGGGCTTCATCAACTCCCTAGTTGTATAAGTCGGCATAAAGCCTGAATCTGGGAGAAATATATCTACCCCCCTGGATGCAACCAGGTGACTTTACCTTCCTGCTGTCACATACCCCCCCCTCTTGTTTTAACCTTGGGGTTGGAACACCAGCAATCAGGCATTCATGTACTCGAGACAAAGCATCCACATTCCCCATTTGAACGCCAGGGCGATGCTTTACTGTGAAGTTGAATTCCTGTAGGGCCAGGAACCACCTATTCACTCTTCTATTTGTCTCTTTGTTTTGAGCCATCCACTTTAACGGAGCGTGATCCGTAACCATGTCAAAGTGCCTACCTAGCAGATAGTACCGAAGGGAATCTAGAGCCCACTTCACCGCTAAACACTCCTTTTCAACCGTGGCGTAATTTACCTCATGGGACTTCAACTTCCTGCTGAGGTAAATGACTGGGTGCTCTTCCCCGTTCCAGACCTGGGACAATACTGCTCCTAACCCCACATCTGACGCATCACTTTGTACGACAAAGTCTTTAGAGAAGTCGGGTGAGTACAACACTGGCTGGCTACATAAGGCTTGTTTCAAGAATTGGAATGCTGCCTCAGCCTCGGGGGTCCATTTAATCATGACCGACCCTTTCCCTTTCGTCAGGTTGGTTAGGGGCACAGCCTTAGAAGCAAAGTGGGGAATGAAGCGCCGATAATAACCCGCGATTCCCAGAAAGGCTCGTACCTGCTTCTTGCTGTTGGGACGTGGCCAACTCTGGATGGCCTCGACTTTGTTGAGTTGGGGTTTTATTACTCCCCTGCCAATGGTGTACCCAAGATATTTGGCCTCCTCCTGCCCAATGGTACACTTCTTGGGGTTAGCCGTAAACCCCGCTTCCCGAACAGAGTCCAGGACTGCTTGCACTTTTGGCAGATGTGAGGCCCAATCTGTGCTATGGACAATTACGTCATCCAGGTAAGCCGCAGCATACTTCCGATGGGGCCTCAGCATCTGGTCCATTTTCCGCTGGAATGTGGCCGGCGCATTCTGTAACCCGAACGGCATTCTCTTATATTGGAACGCCCCGTCTGGGGTTACAAATGCGGTTTTCTCTTTGGCCGACTTGGCCAGGGGAATTTGCCAATACCCTTTTGTGAGGTCAAGAGTCGTCATGTATCGGGCTGTTCCCAGCCGGTCGATCAACTCATCTATACGTGGCATGGGGTAGGTGTCAAATTTTGTAACTTTGTTCAACTGACGAAAATCGTTACAAAATCGCCAGCTCCCATCCGGTTTAGGCACCAACACAATGGGACTAGACCAATCACTTTGGGACTCCTCTATCACCCCTAAGTTCAGCATTTTCTGTACTTCCTCCCGTATTGCCTCCCGTCGGGCCTCTGGGATCCGATAGGGTTTTAACTTCACCCTTTCACCGGGCGGGGTAATAATATCATGCTCTACCCCAGATGTTTGTCCCGGCAGCTCAGAGAACACCTCCTTGTTGCGAAGCACAAACTCCTTAACCTCCTGTTGTTGGGGTTGTGACAAGGTGGCTGCTATTCCAACCTCCGGAATCACGCAACCAGTTTGAGCTGGTGACCAAGTTTCTGCGACTAGGGACTCTCTATCCCTCCAGGCTTTCAACAGATTAACGTGATATATCTGTTCGGGCTTTCGCCTTCCTGGTTGTCTGACCTTGTAATTCACTTCGCTCACTTTTTCCATTATCTCGTAGGGGCCTTGCCATTTGGCAAGGAATTTACTTTCAACCGTAGGGACAAGTACCAATATCCTATCCCCCGGGGAAAAGGTACGGGTCTTTGCTCCACGGTTGTACACTCTCTGCTGTGCCAACTGCGCTTGGGCCAAATGTTCCTTCACGATGGGCATTACCTGTGCAATTCGATCTTGCATCAGGGCGACATGCTCAATCACACTCCTGTGGGGAGAACTCTCACTTTCCCAAGTTTCCTTGGCAATATCCAACAGCCCTCTTGGGTGTCTCCCATACAGTAACTCAAAGGGGGAGAATCCCGTAGAGGATTGGGGCACCTCCCTAATAGCAAACATCAAATAAGGAAGTAGACAGTCCCAATCCTTTCCATCTCTATCCACCACTTTCTTCAACATTTGTTTTAGGGTTTTGTTGAATCTTTCAACCAGCCCATCGGTTTGGGGGTGATACACAGATGTACGCAATTGCGTCACTTTGAACAATTTACACAGCTCTTTCATAACCCGGGACATAAAGGGTGTACCTTGGTCCGTAAGCAGTTCTTTACAAATACCCACCCGGCTAAAAACAAGAGATAGCTCTTTGGCTATGGTTTTGGCCGAGGTATTTCTGAGAGGGATCGCTTCTGGATAACGGGTGGCATAGTCCATTATAACCAATATGTACTGGTGCCCCCTAGCGGACTTGATTATAGGACCTACCAAATCCATTGCGATTCTCTCAAACGGGACCTCAATGATGGGTAGAGGGACCAGCGGGCTACGGAAATGTGGCATCGGGGCCGACCTCTGACACACAGGGCAGGAGGAACAATAATTTTCTATGTCCTTCATCACCCCAGGCCAATAGAATCTCTGTAATACCCTCTCCCGGGTTTTCTCTGTCCCCAGATGACCTCCAAGAATGTGCCCATGGGCCAACTCCAACACCAACTTCCTGTAAGGTTTGGGCACCACCAGCTGCTCAACGGTTTCTTCTGCCCTTTTTGCCACCCGATACAGTAGGTCCTTCTCTACGCTGAAGTATGGGTAAGTGCAGGTATTATCTGGGTTCACTAACTCGCCATCTATTTCCACTACGTTTTCCCGTGCCTTTATTAGGGCGGGGTCTTTTAACTGTTCTGTGGCAAAATTTTCCCTGTGAACCTCCAGATCAGAAAACTCCACAGACGGTAGGTTTTCGTCTGAGGAGGTGGGCTCCTCTCCAGTTTCTTGAGTCTCCCCTGCCAATACTGACAAGGGAAATTCTGGAGAGTCCTCACCACTCTCAGAGGAGTTCTGGCTATCACATTCCTGGTACATAGGGGCACCAGTGGGGGGCTCAGGATCATCCCACAGTTCCCAGAACTTCGGAAAATCCCTTCCCACAATGGCATCATGCGGTAATTGAGATACTAACCCCACTGGATGAGAGAGGGTACCTTTGGGGGTCTCGAAACACACTGTAGTCACTGGATACTCTCGGGTGTCCCCATGCACACAAATAACAGCTACCTTGCTATTCCCAGAGACCTCTGTTTTAACTAATTCAGCCTTTATCAGGGTCACAAGGCTACCTGAATCCAGTAATACCACAACATTTCTACCATTAATACACATTTTGCATAAATGTTTCTCAGTTCCCCGAATGGCAGTGCATGCGACTGTCGCACACAGCGACTGACGTCTGTCCATCAGAAAGTCACATTGCATGGGTTCCTCCACAACCGGGCAATTTGCTGCAATATGTCCCGCTTGCCGGCAGCGGTAGCAAACGATCCTTCTTGCGGCCTCTTGAGCCGCTGATTTCCCAGGCTGTTCTCGCCAAACTTGGGGTAGAGCTCCCACCCTCTCACTCTCTCCACCCTCACCCCTTGGAATCCTCTTATCCGCCCCTGGGGATGGTCTGGTCTTAGGGTGGAAAGTCCGAGAGTCTCTGGAAGAGGCCGTCAGGTTCTCTGTAGCCAAGTATCTCTCTACACGATCCACAAGTTTACCGGCCGTTTCTGGGTCTCCATGGCTTACCCACTTTTGAATGGCGGTAGGAAGAGCTCTCAAGAAACGATCCATCACAACACGTTCCACAATCTCCGGTGCGGACAAAGTCTCTGGCTGTAGCCACTTCCTGCTCAGGTGAATGAGATCATACATTTGAGACCTGGGGGGTTTTCCAAGCTGGAAAGTCCAGTTATGCACACGCTGAGCCCGGACAGCCAGGGTGACACCCAGCCTTGCCAATATTTCAGCTTTTAGCATCACATAGTCTTTTGCTTGGTCAGGCTCTAGGTCATAGTAAGCCTTCTGCGATTCACCAGTTAACAGAGGAGCCACCAGTCCAGCCCACTGCTCCTCAGGCCACTTTTCTCTTTCAGCAGTCCTTTCAAATGTGGTCAAAAATACCTCTGGATCATCCTCTCCAGTCATTTTTGTCAATAAACGACTCACCCCAAAGGACGCGGTATTAGTGGGACGGCTTTCCTCACTGGTCTGCGGACGTTGCTGCATTACTGCTTCCATTTGTTGTAGTCTCTGCTCTTGCTTCTGTAACAGGTCTATGAAGCGGGCCTCAGATTGCTGCTGGGCTTGTTGATGAGCTTGCTGCTGGGCTGCAAGGCTCCTTTGCAAACCTGCATTTGTCTGCTGTTGATTGGCATTTGCTAGAGCCAGCTGTTTCAGTATCTCCTCCATGCTGGCTTAAAAAAAACTGCCACTGGTTCTCCACCAACTGTGAGGGGGTTAACTCGGTAGCGGGTGTGTGTGACCCCCTGGTTGGGCTCCCCACACAAAAACAGGGCCAGCAGACGGAGGTTGTGGTTTTCAAAATCAAAAGGTGCGGTTTATTTCTCTATGTACAGTGACAAAACACAGCAAAGCCAAAAAGAAACAAACAAAATAAATCCTGGTCAGTTTGACCTCTGACTAAACATGCAGGTTTCCTAAACTAACAACTGGGATCAGCCTGGTGCTGTCCTAGTCCCTAAGTCCCTGGTTTAGTAAAAGTCCAAACAAATAGCCACACAGGCTTTGCCTCACCGCACAGGGGTTCACTCTCCCTAGACAGTCCACACAGGTCTGGTTCCAGGCATGAGCTAACATCTAATGAATCTGGGAGTTTTTATAGAGGCCTTAAACGAACTGACAGGCTTCAGCTGGTCTCATCAACTCCCTGCCTCACGACGCCCAGCACTCTCCCTAGAGGTATGAGTCATTCATGAGCCCACTAGCCTCAGCTGGGCTTCATCAACTCCCTAGTTGTATAAGTCGGCATAAAGCCTGAATCTGGGAGAAATATATCTACCCCCCTGGATGCAACCAGGTGACTTTACCTTCCTGCTGTCACAATATATATATATATATATATTTTGGGGAATTTATCAGAAACTGGAGCAGCCAAAATCTGGAGCACTTGTGCATGACAACCAATCAAGTTCTGTCTGCCTGTTCAATTGAGCTCTGAAAATGAAAGATTAAAGCTGACTGTTTGCCATGTACAGCTGCTTTGCTCTGATAAATTCCCCACATGTGTAGGGCTTTGATAGGTAGGTCTGTTTCACTCTGTACTCTCCAAACATATCAAGTCTAAGTATATACAGTGCCTTGAAAAAGTATTCATACCCCTTGAAATGTTCCACATTTTGTCACGTTACAACCAAAAAGGTTAATGTTTTTTATTGGGATTTTATGTGATAGACCAACACAAAATGGCACATAATTGTGAAGTGAAAGAAAAATGATAAATGGTTTTCAAGAACGTTTACAAATAAATATCTGAAAAGTGTGGCGTGCATTTGTATTCAGCCCCCTGAGCCAATACTTTGTAGAACCACTTTGTGCTGCAATTGCAGCTGCAAGTCTTTTGGGGTATGTCTCTACCAGCTTTGCACATGTAGAGAGTGACATTTTGCCCATCCTTCTTTGCAAAATAGCTCAAGCTCTGTCAGATTCAAGTCTTCCCACAGATTCTCAATTGGATTTAGGTCTGGACTTTGACTGGGCCATTCTAACACATGAATATGCTTTGATCCAAACCATTCCATTGTAGCTCTGGCTGTATGTTTACGGTCGTTGTCCGGCTGGAAGGTGAACCTCCTCCCCAGTCTCAAGTCTTTTGCATATAGACAAGTGGTGGCGCACGATATCCACAGAAACATGTATTATCCAAAGTAATCAATATGAAGCAAGAAAAAAATAAATAAATAAATAAATAAATAAAAAAAATAAAATATATATATAAAATATAAAAATAAGATGAAAAAATACCATACAACATATATACTGTATATATATAGACAGTCTTAAAGGAAGTCCTTAGGAGTCTGTTTACACACTGCGGTGTATATGGGTGGAGCAGGGATAAATGGGATCCACTGTGCACAGGGCGGCCATCATAGATGAAGAGAAACCATGTTCAGGGGTAACTGGAAGACAAGGAGAGAGGTGCCTCTAAGTGCAATAGTGTAACAAGTTTTTAATAGTAGATACAAATACACTCACATTTAGGTGAATTAACATAGGCGTTTAAAATGTCAGGATGACGATCATCAGCAGCAGGTCACAGGGGGTTCTCAGCTCTGCGTAGAATGACAGGAGTGTCTCTGAAGATGGAGCGGCCGGCTTCCGGGGACAACGATCCTGTAGTATGTTAAGAGCGAGGCTAGGAGCGCACATGTGGTTAAGCTGCAGAGGGTGACATCATCAAAAATGGACGCGTTTCGTGAGCGTGCAGACTTGCGGTGTCCTGGCAAGTCGCGCTCCTTTATCAACATGACATAAGGGCAGAAGTGGATAGACGCCTTATATAGGGACAAGGATGAGGAAGTGAGCTGGATGGGGTGGGGCTGGGAGAAGGTGGTGTCCAATGACAGGAGGAGTGGAGAGGTCATGTGATCAGGATGGCCTGAAAAAAAAAAAAACTGACCTGATCACATGATCACATGACCGAAAAAAAAAAAAAAAACCTGACCGGTCATGTGATCATGTGATCAGGTCAGGTTTTTTTTTTTTTTCTCGGTCCAGTGATCAGGTCATGTGATCCAGGCCATCCCGATCACATGACCTCTCCACTCCTCCTGTCATTGGACACCACCTTCATCCTTGTCCCTATATAAGGCGTCTATCCACTTCTGCCCTTATGTCATGTTGATAAAGGAGCGCGACTTGCCAGGACACCGCAAGTCCGCACGCTCACGAAACGCGTCCATTTTTGATGACGTCACCCTCTGCAGCTTAACCACATGTGCGCTCCTAGCCTCGCTCTTAACATACTACAGGATCGTTGTCCCCGGAAGCCAGCTGCTCCATCTTCAGAGACAC
Source organism: Rana muscosa (assembly GCA_029206835.1). Classification (NCBI taxonomy): domain Eukaryota; kingdom Metazoa; phylum Chordata; class Amphibia; order Anura; family Ranidae; genus Rana; species Rana muscosa. The sequence goes on from CM055122.1 coordinate 482,463,441, forward strand.
TCCTGTCATTCTACGCAGAGCTGAGAACCCCCTGTGACCTGCTGCTGATGATCGTCATCCTGACATTTTAAACGCCTATGTTAATTCACCTAAATGTGAGTGTATTTGTATATACTATTAAAAACTTGTTACACTATTGCACTTAGAGGCGCCTCTCTCCTTGTCTTCAAGTCTTTTGCAGACTCTAACTGGTTTTCTTCTAGGATTGCCCTGTATTTGGCTCCATCCATCTTCCCATAAACTCTGACCAGCTTCTCTGTCCCTGCTGAGAAAAGTAATCCCACAACATGATGATGCCATCACCTTGTTTAACGGTGGGGATGGTGTGTTCAGGGTGATGTGCATTGTTAGTTTTCTGCCACACATAGCATTTTGCTTTTAGGCCAAAAAGTTCAATTTCGGTCTCATCTGACCAGAGCACCTTCTTCCACATGTTTGCTGTGTCCCCCACATGGCTTCTCGCAAACTGCAAACAGGACTTCTTATGGCTTTCTTTAAAAAATGGCTTTCTTCTTGCCAATTTTCCATAAAGGCCAGATTTGTGGAGTGCACAACTAATAGTTGTCCAGTGGACAGATTCTCCCACCTGAGCTGTGGATCTGTGCAACTCCTCCAGAGTTACCATGAGCCTCTGGGCTGCTTCTCTGATTAATGCTCTCCTTGCCCGGCCTGTCAGTTTAGGTGGACGGCCATGTCTTAGTAGGTTTTCAGTTGTGCCATACTCTTTCCATTTTCGGATAATGGATTGAACAGTGCTACATGAGATGTTCAAAGCTTGGGATATTTTTTATAACCTAACCCTGCTTTAACCACTTGCTTACTGGGCACTTAAACCCCCTTCCTGCCCAGGCCAATTTTCAGCTTTCAGCGCTGTCACGCTTTGAATGACGATTGCGCGGTCGTGCGACGTGGCTCCCAAACAAAATTGGCGTCCTTTTTTTCCCACAAATAGAGCTTTCTTTTGGTGGTATTTGATTGTCTCTGCGGTTTTTATTTTCTTTCTCGTACATCACGGGACACAGAGCGACATAGTCATTACTAATGGGTTATATAGATACCGTCAGGTGCTGGCACTGGCAACTTCCAAAACCGGAAGTACCCTCCCCTATATAAGCCCCTCCCATCCGGGAGCACCTCAGTTTTTTGCCAGTGTCTAAGGTGTTGGCCAAGAAGAAACATGTGTTTTTCACTGAGCTTGCGTACAGGTTCTTTTGGGCCTCAGTAAGCTATTCCGGATCCGACCAAAAAAGCTTCATAGCTAAACGGTTGGTACCCGGGCCTTGCAGAGAAGAGCAAGGTTTTGCCTGTAATGCTTCTCTTAGGAGAGCTGGACCCTGGGATCCAGAGCTCTCGTCATACCCACGACCAAGATGTTTTCTGTGCAGGGTGCTATACAGGTCCAGGGGAGTGGAATCCTTGGGAACCCGGTCCCTGAAGGTTTGATTACAATGCCTGCCGTGATAGGTGAAGTTTGGGCTTTTGTGGACCAAACAAAGTCCTGCGGCGGGGAACAGGTAAGTGGGGGCCCCCAGGAACTTGGTTCTATTGGGGGACCCCCAAGCCTAATTTGTCTTTCTGTCTGTTACCTAATGGTATTCCCGCAAAATTCTGTGCATGCCTGTAACTACTAAAAAAATGTAATAATTTTTAATGGTGGTCAAGAAAAAAAAATTTTTTTTATATATATTTAATATATTAGACTGCGGTACCTGTGTTTGTCCACTAGACGCCGCTGTGGAATGTTTTCTTGTCATGTGGACTAGTTTCTTCTCAGCAGAGCAAGTCCAGGCAGATGGTGAGTTCTCTTATGGGAAACTGCTTCCTCTGCCATGTTGCAATGCTCATCCATCCCCCGGCCTGCGGCAAAGAGGGGCCCTGGCTCTTGTCCCTAGTTTCCATTTTTCAAAATTAGCGGCGAAGGCGCACATGGCCGCGCGCGTGCGCGTGCACGCGCCTCTATATATAGAGGTGAGCCGGGAAAGGGGGCGGAGCCTGGGGGATGACGCTCTGTGCGCGCCGCAGCGCTTCTGCGCATGTGCGGGCGTCCCAGCATGTTAAAAACCACATTTTTGTGTGGTGAGCTGGCTATGAAGTACAGAGACAGAGCTGGCAACATTTAAAAAAGGGCATACAGCAAGCGGTTGATACAGGCATCCCCTAGAAAGGCACATTAGTAGACACCAACTGTTTCTTATAGCAGCATTTATGCTAGACTATTATCAGTAACTGGTGTATTTCGGCTGGAATACCTCAGCTTTGTGGCTTAGGAATATGCCGTCTAAAAACTCCGGGACTAGAAATTCCAGGAGGAATAGGGGGTCTCCATCGGGCTCTGAGGATCTTGGGCATGCTTTGGCTGCACCAGTCTCCCCTGAAGAATCAGAGGTTAGTGACCGTAGAGCACCCTCAGGAGTACCTGGTACTGTGGCTGTCCTCAGTTCACCTGCTCCTGTGTATGTAACAGAGGAGGTTTTTTCCTCAGCTCTGGGAGGGCTGGAAGAGAGATTGTCAGCATTGATCGTGGCTTCCCTGTCACAGGAGAAAAGCGCCCGATCTCCGTCTCCTCCCTCAGAGTGCCTGTTAACAGAGCAACAGTCCCATACAGGGATCGACCTACCTGAAGGGGATCAGGATGAGGTCGATTCAGTTGTAGAGGAATCAACAGTGGAAGAGCCGTTCTCAGCATCACATGCTGAAAGGTTATGGGTTCAGTCCCTGACTAATATGGTCCGATCAACATTTAAAATGCCACTTGCGGAGCCATCATCCACTTCTGTCTCCTCATTGGGGTCGCTAAAAGCTCCCCAGACTGTTTGTTCCTTCCTAATCCATCCTTTACTGGAAGGGCTCATTTACCAGGATTGGGAGCATCCTGACAAAATATTTACTCCCCCTAAGAGATTTCCGGTGGTCTATCCCATGGAGGATAAGTTCATCAGAAAATGGAAGGTCCCTACAGTGGACGCAGCCATCTCTTGTGTGAATAAATCACTGACATGTCCGGTGGATAATGTCCAAATGTTCAAGGACCCAATAGATAAAAAATTGGAGTCCTTATTAAAATCTGCTTTTTCTACAGCAGGATTGGTGACACAACCAGCAGTGGCAGCTATTGGGGTCTGCCAAGCAGTGAAGGATCAGTTGAAACAGGTCTTAAGGGACTTGCCAGATCAGCAGGCTCTTGCCCTAGCTGATCTACCTAGAGCCTTATGCTTTGCGGTGGACGCCATAAAGGATTCAATCCATCAGGCCTCCCGCCTTACGCTGTCTGTAGTACATATGCGCAGGCTTCTATGGCTCAAAAACTGGTCTGCTGAAGTTCCCTGTAAAAAATTGCTGGTCAGCTTCCCATTTCATGGTGAGCGCTTATTCGGGGAAGACCTGGACAAGTATATCCAGAGAATTTCCAGCGGTAAAAGTACACTTTTGCCGGTTAGAAATAGAGTTAGAGGTCCCTCTTTTAAGAGGCCGGCTTCTCCAGTCCCTAGGACATCGGCTGTGAAACAGTTCCGACGGCCTCCTCGGTCAAATCCCGGAGGTAAAAATCAGGGACAGTTACAGGGTAACAAGAAGCCCTGGAGCAGGAGAGGTACAAAACCTCCCCCAAAGTCAAATGCATGAAGGGTTGCCCCCACTCAATCGGGTGGGGGGAAGACTTCAGTTGTTCACAGAGACCTGGCGGGACACGATCCGAGACAGATGGGTGCTCTCCGCAGTAAATCTGGGATACAAATTGGAGTTAAAAAACTCCCCTCCTTCCCGCTTTATAAGGTCAAACGTGCCAAGGGATCCCCAGAAGAGAGGATCCCTCCTGTTGGCACTGGAACAATTATTGCTCCAAGCAGTAATTATAGAGGTTCCCCTGGAAGAATGGGGGTTCGGGTTTTACTCAAACCTCTTTACAGTTCCGAAGCCAAACGGGGACGTGAGGCCCATATTAAATCTAAAAGGGCTAAACAAATTCCTACATATCAGGACTTTCCGGATGGAGTCGATCCGATCGGTAGCCACTGCCCTACAAGGGGAGGAATGGTTAGCCTCGATCGACATCAAAGATGCTTATTTGCACATTCCCATCTTTCCAGCCCACCAAAAATTTCTACGCTTTGCGGTAGAAGGACGCCATTTTCAGTTCAGAGCCTTACCCTTTGGTCTGGCCACAGCACCAAGAGTGTTCACAAAAATTCTGGCCCCATTATTGGCCAATCTAAGGACACGAGGTGTAACGATAATGGCATATCTAGACGACTTGTTGCTGATAGACCACTCAGTGGAAAAACTAGAAGTGGTTGTTCACGAGACAATCAAGTTTCTGGAATATCACGGTTGGATTATCAACCGAGACAAGTCAGCCCTAAAACCAGTCAAAAGTCTGGAATACTTGGGGCTAAGGCTGGATTCAGACCAGAGAAAAATTTTCTTGCCTCAAGAAAAGGGGTCGTCTTTGAGAGATTTGATCCACTTAGTGGGTTCAAAAAGACAGCCATCCATACGCCTGTGCATGAGGCTGCTGGGAAAAATGGTGGCATCATTCGAAGCAGTACCCTACGGTCAATTCCATTCAAGGAAGTTGCAAAGGGCCATACTGTCAGCCTGGAACAAAAAAGTTCAGGCTCTGGACTTACCAATGTCCTTGTCCCCTTCCGTTCGCAAGAGCCTCCGCTGGTGGTTGGTTCCCCAGAATCTGGAAAGAGGGAAATCCTTCAGTCCGATTTCCTGGAAGGTGGTCACTACAGATGCCAGCCTTATAGGCTGGGGAGCAGTACTGGAGCAATGGTCTCTCCAGGGCAAGTGGTCAGAAGCAGAAAAGGCCCTGCCCATCAATCTCTTAGAGATACGAGCAGCCCGGTATGCCCTAGTAGCATGGACATCCAAACTCCAAGGGTCCCCTGTCAGAGTTCAATCAGACAATGCCACAGCAGTGGCATATATCAATCGTCAGGGGGGCACCAGGAGTCGTGCAGCCCAAAGGGAAGTAAATTACATCCTGAGATGGGCAGAAAGATATGTCCCAGCCATATCTGCGGTATTCATTCCAGGAGTGGAGAATTGGAAGGCGGACTTTCTAAGTCGCCAACAATTATGCCCAGGGGAATGGTCCCTTCATCCCGAGGTTTTCCGGACAATATGTCAGCGGTGGGGAACACCGGATGTAGATCTGCTAGCATCCAGATTCAACACAAAAGTGGACAGGTTTGTCTCTTGGACAAGGGATCCCCTAGCGTGCGGCTCGGATGCCCTAGTGTTCCCTTGGGATCAGTTCAAGCTGATATATGCATTCCCACCGCCACAATTGTTACCTCGATTACTCCGCAGAATCAGGGTAGAAAAGAAACCAGTGATTCTGGTGGCTCCAGCGTGGCCCCGAAGAGCATGGTACGCGGAGATTGTAAAAATGTCTATGGGGAGTCCTTGGACCCTCCCACATCGTCCGGACCTGCTTTCGCAAGGACCGATATACCACCCTTCCTTACCAGCCCTAGGTTTGACGGCCTGGCTATTGAAGCCCACATTCTAAAAAAGAGAGGGCTCTCTAATTCTGTGGTATCTACCATGATCAATGCCAGGAAGCCGGTATCCAGGCAGATCTACTATAGAATCTGGAAGGCGTACATCGCCTGGTGTGAGGCCAAGAAATGGCATCCACGTAAATACGTAATAGGTAGGATTCTGGACTTCCTACAATGGGCTGTAGATAGGAAGCTTGCCTTGAGCACTATCAAGGGTCAGATTTCGGCCTTGTCAATATTTTTTCAAAGGCCCTTGGCTTCGCATTCACTAGTCAAAGCCTTTATACAAGGAGTGATGCGTATTAGTCCTCCGGTTAATATTCCCATATGTCCATGGGATCTAAACTTGGTTCTGTCGGTTCTACAGAAACAACCATTTGAACCATTACAGCATATTTCTTTGGTGCTTCTCACCAGGAAATTGATTTTTCTAGTAGCCATTTGTTCGGCTAAAAGAGTATCGGAATTAGCAGCTATGTCCTGTAAGGAGCCATATCTGGTTATCCATAAGGACAGAGTAGTGTTACGTCCTCATCCAGCCTTTCTTCCTAAGGTGGTATCGAGTTTTCATTTGAACCAAGATATGGTTCTTCCTTCTTTTTTCCCCAAACCTACTTCGGTAGAGGAAAAGTTATTGCATTCTTTGGATGTAGTAAGAGCAGTTAAAGCTTATCTAAAAGCCACTGCTCAGATTCGCAGAACGGATACTTTGTTTATTCTGCCGGAAGGCCCCAGAAAGGGTCAGGCAGCGTCAAAATCTACTTTAGCCAGGTGGATTCGACAGGTCATAATACAAGCCTATGGCTTGAGAAGGAGACCGCCTCCGTTCAAAGTTAGAGCGCACTCCACGAGAGCAGTTGGAACTTCATGGGCAGTGCATCACCAGGCCTCCCTGGCTCAAATCTGTAAGGCCGCAACATGGTCTTCAGTACACACGTTTACTAGGTTCTACCAGGTGGACGTTAGAAGTCAGGAGGATGTCGCCTTTGGGCGCAGTGTGTTGCAGGCTGCAAAAGATCCTCATGTCTGATAGCGCTCAGCTTATATATGGTGTATCCCCCCCCCTCATTTGGCATTGCTTTAGGACATCCCATTAGTAATGACTATGTCGCTCTGTGTCCCGTGATGTACGAGAAAGAAAATAGGATTTTTATAACAGCTTACCTGTAAAATCCTTTTCTTGGAGTACATCACGGGACACAGAGCTCCCGCCCCTCTTTGGGGACACTTATTGCTTTGCTACAAAACTGAGGTGCTCCCGGATGGGAGGGGCTTATATAGGGGAGGGTACTTCCGGTTTTGGAAGTTGCCAGTGCCAGCACCTGACGGTATCTATATAACCCATTAGTAATGACTATGTCGCTCTGTGTCCCGTGATGTACTCCAAGAAAAGGATTTTACAGGTAAGCTGTTATAAAAATCCTATTTTTTGCGCTATAAACAAAAATAAAGCGACGATTTTGAAAAAAACACAATTTCTCTTATCGTCCATGGACCGACGCAGCTCTCATACTGATTACATGTGGGTATATGTCCCTGCTCGCAGGAGAAGACCTAGGCAGAATGTTAGAGGTTAAAACATTCTAGAACAAGCCAGAGCTGAACAGCCCCGCCCAGGGGGCGGTCCCTCCGGACATTACCCTTCCACCTGCAGCTAATCAGCCTCAGTTTTTTTCTGCCTAGCAGAAGGAGAAGACGTGGCTCTCAGGAGCCAGTCTCCTGGAAGATTTTACTTTTGATTTTTATTCCTTTGGGAATTTTATTATTTTATTTTTGAGACCTTCAATCAACTGTCGGCTGGGCAACAGGTTGGGTACACTAGTATCCTCGTAGTCTTCCCTGTCCGACCATCGAGTGTGCTGATCCTCGCCTTGCGTGCGTGAGACTCAGTTCACGACATACCCCATGGCTCCAGGGGTGGCCGGGTTGCTTTCATGCTCCCGCGGTCCTCTCAAGATTGAACAGTACTTGACTGGCTGTATCTCTCGCGGTGGACCGGGCCGACAGCTACGCAGTACGACTCTGTGATAGGTCTGTCTGAAACAAGCCAGTGGGTCCCTGAAAGGGATGGGTAAGTAGTCTCTCCTACTGCAGGTGAGTACATGCTGGCTGTGTTTCTGTGTGTGGGGGTTTCTCCCTGTCCCCCCCCCCTGTTATGCTGCTCTCTGCACCCTGTACTGGTGCTGTGCTGTGGGGTGCTTGGGGGTCACTCTGGCCTGGTTGGGCGCTCATGTCTGCAGTTTTTTCTGGTGTGTGAGGTGATTATTGCGTGCGCCATTGGCGCTGTTTGAGGTGGTTATTGCGTGCGCCATTGGCGCGCATTAGAGCTTTGAATTTTGCGCTCGGCGGCCATCTTGGCATTTAGTGGCACAGTTATAGCTGCGGACGGCGACCATTTTCTTGTGGCCGCCGCGCATTTATTTCTGGCGGCGGCGAGAATCCCCTCACAATCTCCTCACAGACTGAGCTGTCCTTAAGGGTTGGTGGGTCCTCCCGGGTGTCCCCTCCTCAGCGTAGCCAGTGGGTGGACTGTATATTCACTGTATAGTGTATAAGGTCTCAGAGGGTGGCGTTTATGGAGTCTGATACACCTGCTCTCCACATTGCCTGGGGCAACTGGCAGTGCTGCACAGTTAAAAATGTTCATATGTTTCCTGCACCTGCGGTCCTTACGGACCAGTTGTCAGCAGTCCTGGAATCATTCCTGTCAGAATGGAAGCGGTGTGCGAGCAAAAGGAGCTATAAGCCCCCTCCCCCCACAAAAATCTTTAGTGAAGGAGTGCTCTGAGTCAGATATGGGCCTAGCTATTGGGCTCAGGACCCTACCTCTGAATATTTAATGTTTATGAACAGGACATTCCCTTGTGAGGAAGACTCCAGTTCTGTGTCAGTGAATGACAGGGCGCTTGTAAGTGATCTCATTGATGATGTGAGAATCACACTCAGGCTGAAATTGCTGTGACAAGCTTTTCTTTTACACAGTTTCCTCACAGTTTTCCTCACACGCTGCCTCAAGAGCAGCAAGGATGAGGGAGGACTTTATTCATTTATGTCTCTAATCCCTGTGAGCCTTGTGTGTGTGATACCTGAGGTAACATTTCCCGCCATTTCCTGGGGAATGATTTGAGCTCTGACAGACACACGGTCTGAGGATCAGAGGTTAACTGTTACCTGTATGCTGCTTCAGCAGCACTGTCAAGCAGGTTGGAATGATACAGAGAAGATTATGTGCCTCTGCGCCATAATTTAAACTCATCCTATACCTCTACACTGCATACATTCACAGTGTATGTATGTGTTATTGGTCTCTGTGTCTGCGTGGCTGTCCCCACGTTCCAATGCTGTGTTTCAGTGCCATACATGATATAAACGTACAAAATATGTTTATGCACGACTCCAGATACATTCACAGTATATGTATGTATCATACTCTCTGGGCTGGCGGGGGCTCCGGTGTCCTCCCGCACTCTCATGGTATGTGCGCTTCGGCTCTCTGCACAGTAAAGACATGTTCAATATGTTTATTGCACATATTATACATGTTTACAGTATGGGTATACTGTTTGCGTGGGGTTCCTCCGGGTAGTCCGGTTTCCCCCCACGCTCCAATGGAAATGCACAGCATAAACATGTGCAATATTATGTTGATTCACATGCTATCATTCCTACACGGTATCTGTGTGCTGTCTGCGTGGAGTTCTTCCGAGTGGGCGCTTCGGTGCTATGCACAGTCTAAATTTGTGCGATTGGACCTACCCGGTATGTCTTGCAGTCTGCGTGGGTTTCCGCCCACGCTACATGACATGCATGCCTTTGGTGCAATACACGATGTAAACATACACATTATGTTTATACACTACACTAAATACATTCACAGTAGTTGTAGGTATTGCATTCTCTGAGTATGCGTGGGGTACTTCGGTTCCTCCCACGCGCCAACGGTGTGCGCGCCTTCGGTGCTATGCACACATGAGCTTGTGCAAAAGGTTTAGCACACACACTATAATACCTATACGGTATGCGTATGCAGTCTGCGTGGGTTTCTGCCCATGCTACATGACATGCATGCCTTTGGTGCAATACACGGTGTAAACATACACATTATGTCTATACACTACACTAAATACATTTACAGTAGTTGTAGGTATTGCATTCTCTGAGTATGCGTGGGGTACTTCGGTTCCTCACACGCGCCAACGGTGTGCGCGCCTTCGGTGCTTTGCACACATGAGCTTGTGCAAAAGGTTTAGCACACACACTATAATACCTATACTGTATGCGTATGCAGTCTGTGTGGGTTTCTGCCCATGCTACATGACATGCATGCCTTTGGTGCAATACACGGTGTAAACATACACATTTTGTCTATACACTACACTAAATACATTTACAGTATCTGTAGGTATTGCATTCTCTGAGTATGCGTGGGGTACTTCGGTTCCTCCCACGCGCCAACAGTGTGCGCGCCTTCGGTGCTATGCACACATGGGCTTGTGCAAAATGTTTAGCACACATACTATAATACCATACACGGTATGCGTATGCAGTCTGCATGGGTTTCATCCGGGTGCTCAGGTTTCTCCCCTGCGTTCCAATGGTGTGCGCATTCTCAGCGCTATGCACAGTATAAACATGTGCAATTTGTTTATTCGCAGGCTAACATACCTACATGGTTGTGTACGCAATCTGTGTGGCTGGTTTACGTCCAGGCCCCGATGATGTGCACGCCTTCGTCGCTGGCACAGTATATACGCGTTTAATAGGTTTATCCACAAATACTAAACTACATACGCCGTATCTGGTGGTATTATGCTCTTTGTGGCTGGGTGGGTTTCCTCCCACACTCTCCATTTGTGCGTTTGACGCAAAACAAAGTATAAACTATGTGTTTGCACAATCAGCACCTATCCATGGGTAGCTGCTGGATGGAGCATTGTCACAAGGATCCCTGGTTTCAGGGGTATCACTTTCCACCTGCTTTCAGTGGTGATCAGAAGCGCTGGCTTGGACTGTGTTCGCCAGGCTGGGGTTGGCGTTGCGCCCGTTAGTGGCTGCGTCTCTGGCATTTTTTGTAGCTCAATGACTGGGCAAAAGCCTCTGCTTCATTCATCAGTCGTCTAGCAGGTGCACTACAACTGCTTTAGCCTTCAGGGTCTCTGTGCCCGGGGTGGGTTTGCGCCACATGTGGAGGCTGAGGTACTAGTCCTCTGACCGAGTTTCTAGGGAAGTTCCGTCAAGTTGCCTTTATTGGCCAACATTTGAGGCACCCTGTACACTGGGGCCTCCCTTCTCCGATACATTGCGGAGTCTCTTTGGGATTTTCATACGTCTCGCTGCAAGACGGTCCTGTCGGCCGTGTGCATTGCAGGCGAAGGGTCCTTGCATCCGGAGGTGTTTCCACCTTCTTTACCGGAGGTGGGGCACCGGAAGTGGACCTTGTGGCCTCTCGACTCACTCGCAAGGTGGCAAGATCGTGGTCAGGTCCAGGGACTCCTGGGCGGATGCGTTAGACGCGTTGGAAGCCCCTGGGGGCAGTATCGCCTGATATATGCTTACCCTCTGCTACTGTTGTTGCCTCGCCGGCTTCGCAGAGCATACTTCATCCTGCTTTACAGTCCTTGGCTTTAATGGCATGGCTGTTTAAAGCCAGGTGCTAAAGGACCGAGTTCTCTCGTTTTCGGTCATCTCTTCTGTGTTGTTGACACGGGAATCTTCCTCCAGAAAGATATCTCACCGTACCTGGAAGGCTTACATCGCTATGTGCGAGGAACTTGAGTGGCATCCTCGGATGTTTTCCGTTCCCAGGATTTTGCTGTTCTTACAGCGTGGTGTGACCCAAAAGCTGGCCTTGCATACCTTTTTTTTGAGGGTCGGATTTCGGCCCGGACTGTCTTTTTCAACGACCGCTGCTTTTGATGCATCTCGGTTCTCCAAGAACATCTCTTTGAGAATATCAGAGAGACTCCTCTCTTGACCTTGTCCCGGAAGTTGGCCTTATTGGCCATTGCTTCGGTTAGACGGGTGTCTGAGTTGGCAGCCTTGTCTGGCAAGTCGCCTTACTTGGTCCTCCATAAGGATATGTTGGTGTTGCGCCCACGACCATCCTTCTTTTCTAAGGATGGTCTTGGCCTTTCACCTTAAGAAGGACATTGTTCTTCCGTCCTTGTGTCCTCACCCATCGCTTCCCTGAGAGTTTGCGCTTCCTGCATTAAGATGGGTACAAGCCTTACGAGTGTACCTGTCTGCTACTGTTTCCATTCGGAAATCTGTGTCTGGTCCAAAACAGGGCCGAGCGGTGTCGTCTGCCACCGTCTTTAGGTGGATCAGGCAGACCGTCATACAGGCCTATGCCCTTAAGGGGCGGGCGCCTCCCTTTCCGGTTGCGGCGCATTCCACCAAGGCAATTGGTGCTTCCCGGGCCTTCCGACATCAAGCGTCGGTTGCACAAGTGTGCAAGGCGACGACCTGGTCGTCCGTTCATACCTTTTCAAAGTTCTACAAGGTTGATGTGGCTGCATCTTCGGATGCTTCCTTCGGCCGCAAAGTGTTGCAGGCCGCTGTCTAATGTTGCAACTCCTCCGTTGAGGGGCTCTGCTGGTTTGGAGTGAAGTTTTGGTTGTTCCTTACTTTTTTTGCTCCCACCCTTTTCTTATACTGCTTTGGGACGTCCCACATGTAATCAGTATGAGAGCTGCGTCGGTCCATGGACGATAAGAGAAAATAGGATTTTTGTACTCACCGTAAAATCCGTTTCTCTGACGTCCATGGACCGACGCAGCACCCACCCTTCCTTATAAGTTTGTACTGCTTTGTTACGAACTGAGGCTGATTAGCTGCAGGTGGAAGGGTAATGTCCGGAGGGACCGCCCCCCTGGGCGGGGCTGTTCAGCTCTGGCTTGTTCTAGAATGTTTTAACCTCTAACATTCTGCCTAGGTCTTCTCCTGCGAGCAGGGACATATACCCACATGTAATCAGTATGAGAGCTGCGTCGGTCCATGGACGTCAGAGAAACGGATTTTACGGTGAGTACAAAAATCCTATTATTTTTTACTTTTTGCTATAATAAATATCCCAATTAAAAAAAAAAAAAAAATTTTTTTCTCAGTTTAGGCCGATACGTATTCTTCTACATATTTTTGGTCAAAAAAATCGCAATAAGCGTTTATTGATTGGTTTGCGCAAAAGTTATAGCATTTACAAAATAGGGGATAGTTTTATAGCATTTTTATTAATATTTTTTTTTTACTAGTAATGGCGGCGATCAGCGATTTTTATTGTGACAGCGACATTATGGCGGACACATCGGACACTTTTTAAACCATTTTGGGACCATTGTCATTTTTACAGCGACAGTGCTATAAAAATGCACTGGTTACTGTAAAAATGACACTGGCAGTGAAGGGGTTAACACTAGGGGGCAAGGAAGGGGTTAAATGTGTGCCCTGGGAGTGATTACTACTGTGGGGGGAGGGGACTGAGTGGGGGAGGTGACCGATCTGTGTCCCTATGTACAAGGAAAACAGCATCGGTCTCCTCTCTCCCTGACAGGACGTGGATCTCTGTGTTTACACACAGAGATCCACATCCTTGTCTGTGTACCGGCCGATCGCGGGTGCCTGGCGGACATCGCGGACGCCAGGCACGCGCATCGGCATGTCAGTGACGCGCCGGGCGAGCGCGCGTGCCGCCGGCGGCGCTCGCGCGCCCCTCAGTGGCCGGAGGAGCCGAGGACGTCTATTGATGGCCTCCCAGATATCTAGAGCCACCTTGAGGCCGTCAATAGTCTATAGCCCGGGCTCCATGTAGTTAAACTTCTACACAATTTTATCCCTGTCCTGTCTGGTGTGTTCCTTGGCCTTCATAATGCTGTTTGTTCACTAAGGTTCTCTAACAAACCTCTGAAGGCTTCAAAGAACAGCTGTATTGTTACTGATATTAAATTACACAGAGGGGGACTTTTTTTTACTAATTAGGTGACTTCTGTAGGCAATTGGTTCCACTAGATTTTAGTTAGGGGTATCCGAGTAAAGGGGGCTGAATGCAAATGCACGCCACACTTTTCAGATATTTATTTGTAGAAAATTTGGAAAACCATTTATGGTTTTCCTTCCACTTTACAATTATGTGCCACGTTGTGTTGGTCTATCACATAAAACCCCAAAAACGTTTTTGGTTGTAACATGACAAAATGTGGAAAATTTCAAAGGAGTATGAATACTTTTTCAAGGCACTGTAACTATAAAATCACTCCCATTAGATTTGCTTTCCACATGGACACAGAGCAACAAATTATTTCTTCAGAATAACATCTGCAATAAAGTTTGTTATTATTCAGGATTTATATAGCGCCAACAGTTTGCGCATCACCTTACACATGAGGGCAGACAGTACAGTTGCAATACAATTCATTACAGGAGGAATCAGAGGTCGTTCGTCAGATTAGGCGACCCGTCAGAATGTGTAAGGCCCCTTTCACACGGACGGTCCGTTCAGGTCCGCCTGTCAGCTTTTTAGGCGGACCTGAACGGACGCTCCATGTAGCCCTATGGAGCCACGGATGTCAGCGGTGACATGTCCGCTGACATCCGACCCGCTCCGCCAAAGTGTGATGGAGGAAACCCCTATTTTTCCATCCGTCGGCAGAGCGGATCGGATGACAACGGACTCTACGGTCCGTCGTCATCCGATCCCCCATAGGGGAGAGCAGCGCTCTGACAGGGCGGTCCCTGCACAGTGTGCGGGGACCGCCCAGTCATCCGCCGGCTCAGCGGGGATCAACGGAGCGATCTCCGCTGAGCAAGCGGAGCTTCACGGGGCGGATCTTCACGGATCCGTCCCGTGTGAAAGAGCCCTAACGGAAGTGACGTTCCGTCACTGTCATCTTGCTACACCCAGCACTCCTCCGTAGTAAGGATACACTGAGAAGGTGGACATCTTGTTGCACCCACCAGAGTTTTGCATTTTACACTTATTTTTAACAGTAAACTGAGGTTATAAAGTGAAATACAGTACTTAGAACTCCGTCTGGCTGGTTAGATGTTGAATTTAAAAAGCAGCGGCAAGCCTGCTCATCTCATAGGTTTTCTAATCTGAGAAAAGTTTGCTGCTTTTAAAATTAACCACTTGACCACTGGGCACTTAAACCCCCTTAATAACCAGACCAATTTTCAGCTTTCGGTGCTCTCACTTTTTGAATGACAATTACTCAGTCATATAACACTGTACCCTAATGACATTTTCGTCCTTTTTTTCACACAAATAGGGCTTTCTTTTGGTGGTATTTGATCACCTCTGGGTTTTTTATTTTTTATGCTATAAATGAAAAAAGACCAAAAATTTTGTAAAACAAAAAAAATGTCTTTGTTTCTGTTATAAAATTTAACAAATTAGTAATTTTTCTTCATAAATTTTGGCCAAAATTTATACTGCTACATATCCTTGGTAAAAATAAGTAAAATTGGTGTATATTATTTGGTCTTTGTGAAAGTTATTGAGTCCACAATCTATGGTGCCAATATCTGAAAATTGATCACACCTGAAGTACTGACGACCTATCTCATTTCTTGAGACCCTAACATGCCAGAAAAGTAGAAATACCCCCCAAATGACCCCTTTTTGGAAAGAAGACATTCCAATGTATTTAGAAAGAGGTATTGTGAGTTTTTTGAAGTTGTCATTTTTTCCCACAATTCTTTGCAAAAATCAAGATTTTTATTTATTTTTTCTCACAAAATTGTCATATTAGCAGGTTATTTCTCACTCACAGCATATGCATACAACAAAAAACACCCCAAAACACATTCTGCTATTACTCCCGAGTATGGTGATACCAAATGTGTGAGACTTTTACACAGCGTGGCCACATACAGAGGCCAAAAATGCAGGGAGCACCTTCAGGCGTTCTGGAGCACTCAGGCCAATTCTGACATTTCTCTCCTACATGTTAAAATCATCATATATCTTGCACGGTATTTGCGCAGCAATTTTTCAAACGCGTTTTTTTTGGAAAAAAAAACAGTTTTGTGCTTAAAAAAAAAAAAAAAAACAGTAAAGTTAGCCCAATGTTTTTGCATAATGTGAAAGATGAAGTTACGCTGAGTAAATAGATACCTAACATGTCACCCTTCAAAATTGCACACGCTCGTGGAATGGCGCAAAACGTTGCTACTTAAAAATCTCCAAAGCGACGCTTTCAATTTTTTTACTGGTTACATGTTTTGAGTTACAGAGGAGGTCTAGAGCCAAAATTATTGCTCTTGCTCTAAAGTTCGCAGCGATACCTCACATGTGTGGTTTGAACACCATTTTCATATGTGGGCGGGACTTGCGTATGCGTTCGCTTCTGCATGCAAACACACGGGGACAGGGGCGCTTTAAAAAATTTGTGTTTTTTTTATTGTTCATTTTACTTTATTTATTTCAGTTTGACACTTTTTTCCCCAAAAATATTTTTCTTTATCACTTTTATTCCTATTACAAGGAATGTAAACATCCCTTGTAATAGGAATATGGCATGACAGGTCCTCTTTACAGTGAGATATGGGGTCAATAAGAACCCACATCTCACCTCTAGGCTGGGAAGCCTGAAATAATAAAAAAAAAAAACGATCCTGGCTTCGATCGTAGCGGTGAGTCGGTAGAAGCATCGGAGGGCGGCGGGAGGGAGGACGTCACCTCTCTTGAGAACAATCAAGCCGCGATGATTGTTCTTATGGTGTAGGGCAGTGTTTCTCAACTCCAGTCCTCAAGGCGCCCCAACAGGTCATGTTTTCAGGATTTCCCTCAGATGAAACTGCTGTGGTAATTACTAAGGCAGTGAAACAGATCAAATCACCTGTGCAAAATAATGGAAAACCTGAAAACATGACCTGTTCGTGCGCCTTGAGGACTGGAGTTGAGAAACACTGGTGTAGGGAATCGCTGGCTAAAAAAGCTGATATCTGAATGATGCCTGTAGCTGCAGGCATCATTCAGATATCCCTGCACAAAGTCAAGGACGTCATATGACGGCCGGCGGGCGGGAAGTGGTTAAAACGCATTTTTTTTTAACACAAAGTTGTCCATTTATACAATATTTCTAACATATAGCATGTACATACCAAAAATTACACCCCAAAATAGATTCTCCTACTCCTCCTGAGTACGGCGATACCACATGTGTGAGACTTCCACAGCCAGGTCACATACAGAGGCCAAGTACAGCCGAGTATGGCCGGGTGTGGCTGGGCATGCACGGGTATGACTGGGTATGGCTGGGTATCACCGAGTATGGCGGGGTATCGCAGAGTATGGCGGGGTATCGCAGAGTATGGCGGGGTATCGCAGAGTATGGCGGGGTATCGCAGAGTATGGCGGGGTATCGCCGAGTATGGTGGGGTATTGCAGGGTATGGCGGGGTATGGCAGGGTATGGCAGGGTATTGCAGGGTATTGCATAGTATGGCAGAGTATGGCGGGGTATTGCAGGGTATGGCAGAGTATTGCAGGGATGGCAGAGTATTGCAGAGTATTGCAGAGTATTGCAGAGTATTGCAGGGATGGCAGAGATGGCAGAGTATTGCAGAGATGGCAGAGTATTGCAGAGATGGCAGAGTATTGCAGGGATGGCAGAGTACTGCAGGGATGACAGAGTATTGCAGAGTATTGCAGGGATGGCAGAGTATTGCAGAGTATTGCAGGGATGGCAGAGTATTGCAGAGTATTGCAGGGATGGCAGAGTATTGCAGGAATGGCAGAGTATTGCAGAGTATTGCAGGCATGGCAGAGCATGGATGGATGGATCTGTGACTGCAGTTATCACAGAGCAGCGCTGTGGGCACTACACATTCAGCCCACTGCGCTGCTGCCATCCGCTCTCTCCCCCTCTCCTCTCACACTGTACCGATCAGTACAGAGAGCGGAGAGAGGAACCGGTGTCATGATATGACGCCGGTTTGTTTACAAGTGATCGCTCCGTCATTTGACGGAGCAATTACGTGGTAAACGGGCACTATCAGTGGCAATTTACCGTGATGCACCGGATCCTCTGGACCCAGCGGTCACAGACACTCCCGTGTGCGGACCCCAGGGGGCGCGCGGGAGCGCGATTCTGGGAGGCCCTTAATTAACGGCCTCCCAGAGTTAAGGAACCACCCTGTAGCCGTTATTCGCCTATGGGCCAGTTATTAAGTGGTTAAACATGTAAAAATTCATACGGAGTTCTAAGCACTGTATGTAAAATCAGTTTACTGTTAAAAATAAGTGTAAAAATGCAAAACTCCGGTGGGTGTAACAAGATATCCGCTTTCCCCCTTCTCAGTGTATCCTTACTATGGAGGAGTGCAGGGTGTAGCAAGATGGCGGCGACAGACCGTCACTTCTGTTACACATTCTGACGGGTCGTCAAATCTGACGAAACACAGGCCCTGCTTGTTAGAGCTTACAATCTAAAAGGGAGGGTCAAGTGATAAAAAAGGTTATAACTGTGGGGGATGTGTGGATGGAGAAAACAAATATACAGTTGTTAGGTGGAGGCAGGATAGGCTTCTCTGAAGATAAGGGTTTTCAGAGATGGCTTAAAAGTTGACAAAGTAGGAGATGGTCGGACAGTTTGGGGTAGGGAGTTCTAGAGAATGGGGGAGGCTCGTGAGAAGTATTGGAGGTCAGCATCGGAGGTGGGGACAAGGGAGCTAGAAAGTAGGAGGTCTTGGGAGGAACAAAAAGATCGATTTGGTTGGTATTTTGAGACTAGGTTACTGATGTAGCTGGAGGCAGAGTTGTGGATAGCTTTGTAAGTAGTTGTTAGTATTTTGAATTTAATTCATTGGGTGAGCAGAAGCCAGTGGAGGGATTGACTGAGAGGGGTGGCAGATACTAAATGGTTGGTAAGGTGGATGAGCCTGGCAGCAGCATTCATGACGGACTGAAGCCTATGTAAAGGTGATCCAATGAGGAGGGAGTCATAGTAGTCAAGGCGAGAGATAAGCAGGGAGTAAATTAGAAGCTTTGTGGTGTCATCGGTTAGGAAATTTTGGAGATGTTGCGAAGGTTGAGACGGCAAGCTTTGGACAATATTTGGATGTGAGGCCAAAAGGAGAGTTCAGGAATACATCTAGCACCCTGACATGCGGGGACAGGTTGATGGATGCACCATTGGTCTTGATAGAAAAGACAGGGGAAGGGGCATGTGGGGCAGGAAATATTATAAACGCAGATTTGTATAAATTGCGTTTGAGGAAGTGGTGTGACATCCAGACTGATATGTCTGTCAGTAAATTGATGATGCGTGAGGAGACTGAAGGAGTGAGCCGAAGGATAGAGAGATAGATTTGGGTGTCGTCAGCGTAGAAATGAAATTGGAAGCCATGGGAGGCTATCAGCTGACCCAGGGAAGAGGTGTAGATTGAGAATAGGAGAGGTCCAAGAACAGAACCTTGGGGGACCCTGACACAAAGAGGAAGAGGGAAAGTTTTTTTTTTTTTGTTTACAAACTTTTTTATTGTGTACAAAATAATGGTACAAACATTATGTCATGACATCAGAGAATTGCAGTATTTTCAATCAATAATTATAAGGCCTCATGCCCACGGACGTTTTTACAGCCGCGTTTTTGAGCGTTTTTTACAGCTTAAAAACGCCTGTCCATGTTAGTCTATAGCTTCATGCCCACCTAGACGTTTTTGAGCTGCAAATAGCATAGACGTTTTTAAGCTGTAAAAAAAACCCAGGACCAGTGCGTTCCTCAGCGTCAAAATTAGGCAGAAAAAATCGCGAGTGTCAAAAAATGCGCAAAAACGCGCACTAACGTGCGGTCGCGTTTTTAGCTCCGACGTTTTTTTTTTTTTTTCAAAAAAAAATAAAAATAAAAAAATAATTATTTACAATAACATGGACAGGCGTTTTTAAGCTCTAAAAAACGCAGCTGTAAAAACATCAGTGGGCATGAGGCCTAATGATTTATGACAGAGTAACCGCCTTTATTTATTTATGACAACATC
This sequence comes from Rana muscosa, assembly GCA_029206835.1. Lineage (NCBI taxonomy): Eukaryota > Metazoa > Chordata > Amphibia > Anura > Ranidae > Rana > Rana muscosa. The sequence continues at coordinate 482,482,927 of CM055122.1, forward strand.
TATTACATATAGAAAATAAATGATTCAGTAGTATTTTGAAATGTGGGGTTATTTTCGTGTATAAAAGAATTGGATGTGAAAAGGGGATTCTAATATGGGTCTAAAAGGTAGTCTAAATATTTGAACCATAGGTTCCATTTTTTATCCAGTAGGTGCATGGTATTATGCAAGGTATGCAAAAAATGTTCCATAAGGTAAATGTCGTTTATTCTAATTTTCAATTGGGAAATTGGTAACGATGGGGATTTCCAATGATAAGCTATCAGCCAGTGGATGGATACACAAATTGTATGGACTATTCTTAATTGAAACGTGTTCAAACCCAAAATCGGGGCGAACAAGAGACAATTGGGAAGGGTAAGGGTTATAATTTTGTTTGAAATTTTAGAAGAAAATTTCTCGAGTCGTTTCCATAATTGGGCTGCTTTTTCACAGTCCCAAAAAATGTGAGAGAAGGAGCCGATTGAGGTGCAATCTCTATCTAAAGCAGGTATTTGGAACTGTGGGAAATATAGAATGGAGTTTGGCTGGAGTATAATACCACCTGGCAAATAGCTTAACTGCAGTTTCCCTAATTGTGATAGATTTAGTGCATTTAAGAAGATTGTCTATACATTCAGACCATTTCTCGAGGGGCAATACAAAATCGTATTCTTGTTCCCATTTGAGCATGTATGGTAATTTATCCTGGTTGGTGTTATTGATCAAGTTTAGATATATCTCTGATATTAGGCCTGTTCTTCTTGGGGAATCAGTGAGAATGCCAATAAATATTCCTCCTTCCCAATTTGATTCAATTCGCACATCCTTCAACTTCACGTGGTCCAATGATACTTTACCTTATCTCGGTATCCACCTTACCCCAGACCCCAAAGATTTAGCCACCAAAAATTATTTACCCATGTTACAAAGACTGAGATTGGTGTTAAAAACCTGGAAATCCTTCAATATTTCATTTTTAGGTAAAATTACTGCCATCAAAATGTCAATTCTACCAAAAATTATTATTTCTATTTAGAGCACTCCCAATTAGAATAAATAAATTGATACTTACTAAATTTCAATCGGAAGTCAATAAATTTATATGGTCGGACTCTCACCCAAGAATTGCCCAATCTGTATTATATATGTCCACGAAAAGAGGTGGATTGGGACTCCCGAACTTTTGGTCATATTATCTAGCTGCAAGATGGGCACAGATTGCTCAATGGCATTTACATAACCCGAAAATCCCATGGGTAATATTTGAAAAATATTCAATACTACCCTATTCTATATCAGGATTACTATGGGGCAACAAAGTTTCCAATCATACTTTGGAAAAGCTGAACCTCTTAGTGGCCCATTCATACCAATTATGGAAACTGCATAATAAAAAATTTACATTAACCTCTCCCACACCTCCCCTTGCTTCTTTTTTAGGCGACCCTAAGTTCCTAAAAAGCTACCAAAACACTGATGAATTTGCTTGGTGGAATAACAATAATCGAATCACCCTTAATAGATTTATTGAGAATACTTCATTAACTTCGTTCTCGATACTAAAAACCAAATACGACATTCCCAATACAGATTTTTCCAAATTAGAAACTTCTATAATTCAAATTTCCCATTGTTAGACAATGCATCTCCCACATTCTAAGGGAATGTTTTTTTTCAACAAAAGTGGAGTTACTCTTTCAACAAGGTATATGTACTAAGCAGCACTGCATTGTAATTTTGGGGAATTATACTTTAGTAGAACTTCTGCCATCTTTCCTAGTTTATTCTTCAACGTCAGTAGGAGGTGACGAAGTGGTGCTGCCATGTGAGCAGTGATATTTTCATTTCTTCATAGTGAATTATCTGTATATATATTTTTTTTTTTTTTGCCAGGAACTCCTTCTCTTTTATGCTTTTTTCCAGACGTTTGCTATTTTAACAAATGAGAAGGTAGAACACAAGACAGAACTGAGAGGAGCCACACAACGCTATGTGGTGAGGGAGGTGCAGAAAGCCCATGACCTCTGAGCTGTGAAGCTGAAGCCAAGAGAATCCCTAGGTCCTGCACTGTGCTTACACAGCAGCTGGGAGACCTTATGAAAAAAACGCAAGACTAAAGCCTCGTACACACGACCGAGTTTCTCGTCAAAAAACGACAAGAAACTTGCTGGCAGAGCTTTCTTGCTGAGTAAATCGGTCGTGTGTACGCGGCTATCAGGTTTCTCGTCAAGAAAACCGACAAGAATCTCGACGAGAAAAATAGAGAACCTGCTCTCTATTTTCTCGTCGAGATTCTCGTCAGCATGTTTCTCGACAAGAAAAGTGTGTGTGTGTACACTTACCTGTCACCGTGGAAACCTGCGCATGCTCGAAATGACTTTGACGCATGCGCGGTAGCTTCCTAGGTATAGGTAGGGTGTAGCAAGATGGCGGCGACGGCATCGAATGTGACGGGCGCACGCTCGTCGTAGTCGATTACGTCACCGCGTTCGCTCCATTCAAAGAACCGCGGGTTCTTTGAATGGAGCGTGTGTACACTCGGCCGGGACAAGTTTCTTGTCCAAGAATCTCGTCAAGAAAAACGACAAGTTTTTTCCTGACGAGATTCTCGGCCGTGTGTACGTGGCTATAGTTTTGCAAGTGTGTATGAATGCAATGTTTGCCTAAAAAGAAAACTTTGGTTCTGCTTTAACAGATTTTTATTCTGTGATATATGGAAAGAGGGGATAGGACTTATTAAATGAAGAGGTTATCAGAAAACATTGCAACAGTGTGTCTGTGTGACTAGTATTAAATTAAGAGACTTTGGCAGTAAAGTGGAGGCTATTGCTGATCAGGCACTGACAGTCCTCAGGCCCCATGGAAATTCATACACACTGAATTGGACCACAGGGATGTACACACACTTAATACTGTTATCCGACATACCAAGTTACAGCAGTTCCCTATTCCATGTTGAAAGTGTCCAGGAAATATATATTTTTTCAAATACTTTATTTCTACCACCAAGGGCGAATCCCGGTTCTCATAACAGTATAACATAACATATATAATCAATAACATAACAGACATGATCACTAATCAATAATCATTAATCGCAAACTGATAGTCACATCCTTCATAGCGACCTCCATACACCCCTAGGGAGGGCACCATGCCGATGTTACAGCGAGCAGGGGCACCACCCCCTTTCGCTGTATCTTGAATTGCCCTATTTTCTATTTTCTAAGTTCTAAACCAAAACAAACAAAAGAGTTAGTACAAAAGAAAAAAGAAAAAAAAGGAAAAGGGGGGAGGAAGAAGGGATAGGGGGAGCAAGGGGGAGGGAAGACTGAGGGGAGGGAATACCCTGGATAGGTAATGGATACTAGTTATTGGCTATTTTAGTTATATTATTTATATCTGACCATCATGAGTTAAAGGGGTTGTAAAGGTTTGTTTTTTATTTTCTAAATAGGTTCCTATAAGCTAGTGCATTGTTGGTTCACTTACCTTTTCCTTTGATTTCCCTTCTAAATGTTTTTTTTCTTTGTCTGAATTTCTCACTTCCTGTTTCTCCTCAGTAAGCTTGCCCCCATCATCCGAGCGGTGGTTAGTCAGCCAGAACAGCTTACTGAACAGCTTACTGAGGAGGAACAGGAAGTGAGAAATTCAGACAAATAAAACAAAGAAAAAAAACATTTAGAATGGAAATCGAAGAAAAAGGTAAGTGAACCAACAATGCACTAGCTTAAATGAACCTATTTAGAAAATAAAAAACAAACCTTTACAACCCCTTTAAGCAAAATCAGACCTTCTTCAGAAGTAATAAACATATTCCACTGTCTCCATACCTCGGAATACTTTTCTTGTTGGTTTTGTGCTGAAAGTGTGAGATCTTCCATATGATTTATCTCTTCCACTTTATGGAGCCAACATCCAACCGTGGGAGGTAACGTGTTTTTCCACCTGAGTGGAATACATGCTTTGGCCACGTTTACTAGATGTCGTGCGATAGATTTTTTATATTTTTTAACAGAGATATTCATAACATGCAGTAAAAAAAAGGCTGGATCTTCTGGTATCCGAAAATCCGAAAATCTTTGAATAATGTTCCGTACTTCCTTCCAGTAAGATGTTATTTTTGGACATGACAAAAAAATATGTAACATCGTACCTCCCTCCTCCATGCATCTCCAGCAACGATCTGGTGTTTCCGGATACAATTTATGTAGTCTCTGTGGGGTATAGTACCATCTTGTTAATATTTTTTAATTCATCTCCTGAATCTTAGTACAAATAGATGATTTCAGCGAAAGTTCAATCATATTTTGTCTCTGATTGATTGTAAAGCTACAGTTCATCTCTCTCTCCCATTCCTCTATCCAAGATAGATTTGGTTGTTCCGGGGGGGGGGGGGGAATCAGTAAAGTATATATTTTTAAAAGTGTGTGTGACAAAGTCCCCTCCTTCAAACAGTATTCTTCGAATATGGTTAATTGTCGTCTAAACCTCTCTGGTGATTTAAGTGTAAAGAGAAAGTGGTGAAGCTGCAGAGCATTCCAAAAAGGTAAACTGAAAGGGCCCGTGGGTTCCATTTAACAAAAACAATGCTCTGAATCTATTAATTTGTCACAGAGTGGAAAAGTGGTGGTCTCTCAAGCCTGGAGGGGATTCCGGGTTCCCAAGAATGGGCATCAGAGGCGAGTCCACTGTTGAGAGAGAGGTTTTACAAATCGCCTGCGAACAGATTCGTATTGTAGGGCCTATCAGAGGGTGCCTCTTTAGATCGGACGATAGCTTATCGTAACACCATGGTGCCCCTTTCAATGAAACGTCAGTTTGCTCTTGTTCAATCCGAACCCAGATTTTGTCTGTTGAATGGCAACTCCAATCTATGAGTCTCCCCATATGTACAGCCTGATAGTATTTAAGTACATCTGGGAGTGCAATTCCTCCACTATGTTTCGGTCGAGATAGTTGTGATCTGTAAGTGCGTGGTTTCCTATGTGCCCATATAAATTTGATAAACATAGAGTGAAGCTGTTTAAAGTATTGAGATGGTATCTTGATCGGCAAAGTTTGAAATAAATATAGATACTTGGGTAGGATACTCATCTTTAAGAGGTTGCATCTAGAAAACCACAAATGCAGTCCCAGATTCCATGCCTCTAATAAAGTGTGTGTTCTAGTCAATAGGGGAGGAAAATTAAGTTCAAAAACTTGCATTAAGTTAGAGGGGATATATGTTCCCAGATATTTCAGGGCTGTATCTGTCCACTTAAACCTAAAATTTGTCTGTAGGGTCTGTAGCCCCTTGATTGGGACCCCTACCCCCATTGCCTCTGATTTGTTAAAATTGATCCGTAGATTCGACAATCGAACATAAGTTTTAAATTTGTGGATAAGATTCGGCAGCGAGACCAAGGGGTTGGTGAGGGAGAAGAGCAGGTCATCAGAAAAAGCTGAGATTTTATGCTGCTCCTCTCTCACTCCAACTCCAGTGATGTCTGGGTTCAGACGGATCCTACACAGAAACGGCTCCAGGGAGAGAACATAAAGTAAAGGGGACAGTGGACACCCCTGCCTCGTCCCATTTGAGATAGGGAAAGGGTCTAAGAGAACTCCGTTGACTTTGACCTGGGCTGTCAGGTATGAATAGATCTTAGAGATCCACTGCATCATATGTTCCCCCAGACCTATATAACGCAGAACCGCCATCAGAAATTTCCAATTAACTCGATCAAATGCATTTTCCGCATCTGCACTTATCATAACACATAGAGTACGCGTCTCCTGTGTGACATGGATAAGGTTTAGCACTTTAATTGTATTATGACAAGCTTCTCTAGATGGAATTAATCCCCCCTGGTCCAGATGTATCATGGGCTGTAGATGTTGCGCAATTCGAGTTGCAATGATCTTCGTAAATAATTTAAGGTCACAATTTGGAAGTGATATAGGCCTGTAGCTACTGCAGCAGGTGGGGTCCTTTCCCTCCTTGAGAATTACAGTAACGTAAGCTTTCAAAGTATCTCTAGGGAAAGATGTTCCCGAACTTACTTTATTAAACAGTTCCACCATACGGGGGCCTAAGATTGGAAAAAATTTATTGTAGTACTGTATCAAAAATCCGTCTGGACCTGGGGCTTTCCCTAATTTAGAGGTCCTGATTGCATTCTGAACTTCGTCCAAAGTTATTGGTGCCTCTAGTTTTTCTCTAACCTCTGGAGGCAGCTGGGGGAGTTGAGAGGAAGCAATGTAGTTTTCTATTTGTATCTGAGTGGAAGATTGTTCTAGGAGGTTATATAGTGAGGAATAAAAATCTCTAAACCCCTGTGTAATTTGCTTGGGTAATCCCACTTTTTGACCTTGAGGTGTCATGATTTGGGGAATGTATGATGCTATTTTTTGTTCTTTAACTGAGCGTGCTAACATTCTCCCACATTTATCTCCCGGCTCATATACAAATCTACGGCATCGTTGTAGATCGGCTTTGGCTTGATATCTTAATAGATCCGTAACCTGTTTACGGAGGGAAAAAAGTTTTTGTTCGAGCGTAGGGTTTGTTATATGTTTATGTTGGATTTCTGTTTTCTGGATTTCATGAAGGAGAGCGGTAAGTTTTTCCGTACGCTGGCGTTTAAGCCATGCACAGTGTTTAATAAGGACACCTCTTATAACTGTCTTATGAGCTTCCCATAGGATTACTGTATCGCAATCAGCTTGTTTGTTGATTTGAAAGTACTGATCTATCTCCCGCTGTACATCCTTCGCTATCACAGGGGTCTGCAAGAGACTTTCATTTAATCTCCAAAGTCTGGTCCTGGAGCTTGGGCGCTCTGAAAGTCGATATGTCAGCTCAATCGGTGCATGGTCTGACCATGTAATTACACCGAATGTTGTACTTTGAACTGCCTGTAAGTGTGTATGTGGAATCAAAAAATAGTCTATACGTGAATAGCGTTTTATGAGGAGAGGAGTAGAATGTGTAGTCTCTCTCGTCTGGGTGTTGTAAACGCCAAACGCAAAACGTCAATCAGTTGAGCCTTATAGATAGCCTGTAACACTCTATTGCGAGTACTGGAGGTGACGGAAGACGAGCCAGATGAGGTATCTACATTGGGAAGTAACGGAACATTAAAGTCGCCCCCAAGGATCAACTGGCCTTCAAAGAATTCTATGAGGCGATTCATTGTTCGACTAAGGAAAAAATCGTGGTGGTCATTTGGAGCATATATGAAGGCAAAAGTAATTTTTACTTCTCCTATAAGGCCTTTAATAAACAGAAAGCACCCTTCTGGGTCTATCAGGGTACCCTGATTCAGCCATGGGAGTCGACTGGATAATAATATGGACACACCCTTAGTTTTAGCCATAGGCGTGCGCAGTCTGTTGCATTAGGGTGTGCACCCTAAACCAAAGCTTAAACACACATGCGTGTGTGTGCGCACATATACTGTATATACGGTATATATATATATATATATATATATATATATATATATATACATACATACATTTTTTATATTTATTTTTATTTTTTTCCACATTTACATGCCGCAGATTCAATTACACACCCTCTGTTGCTTTTGGTAGGTGTAGTACTGGACTACGAATAAACAGCAGGTGCACATCCCTGATCACAAAGTTGTCTCACAAAAATTGTAAAGATTTAGCATTTCTGCTCATATATATATATCTATATATATATATATATAGATATATATATTATATATATATTTTGTGTATGTATGTATATATATATATATATATATATATAATTTTTTTTTTTTTTATTTTTTTTTTTTTTACAGTACAGACTTTCTATATGTACACTGTGCACTGTCCTGTGTAAAACATTTGCTCTTCTCTCTTTGGGTGCCAGAAGGATTAGCAAGGTGATCTCTGTCCCAGTGTGCAGTATGAGCTGAACACACAGCTTACACCAAGGGTGGGGCACAGGAACTGGGGACTCTTTGCTATGACACAGATGGCACCTTGGCATTGTGATTGGAGAGGGGGACCCAGAATTGTGATAGGAGGCGGGCATTGTGACAGGGGGGTGCCTGGGCAGTGTGACAGGAGTGGGGGGGGTACCTGGGCAGTGTGACAGGAGTGGGGGGGTACCTGGGCAGTATTACAGGAGTGGGGGGTACCTGGGCAGTGTGACAGGAGGGGGGGTACCTGGGCAGTGTGAAAGGAGGGGGGGTACCTGGGCAGTGTGACAGGAGTGGGTGGTACCTGTGCAGTATTGCAGGAGTGGGGGGGGTACCTGGGCAGTGTGACAGGAGTGGGGGGGTACCTGGGAAATGTGACAGGAGTGGGGGGGTACCTGGGCAGTGTGACAGGAGGGGGGTACCTGGGCAGTGTGACAGGAGTGGGGGGGGTACCTGGGCAGTGTGACAGGAGTGGGGGGTACCTGGGCAGTGTGACAGGAGTGGGGGGTACCTGGGCAGTGTGACAGGAGTGGGGGGGTACCTGGGCAGTGTGACAGGAGTGGGGGGGTACCTGGGCAGTGAGACAGGAGGGGGGTACCTGGGCAGTGTGACAGGAGGGGGGTTACCTGGGCAGTGTGACAGGAGTGGGGGGTACCTGGGCAGTATTACAGGAGTGGGGGCGGTACCTGGGCAGTGTGACAGGAGGGGGGGGTACTGGGCAGTGTGACAGGAGGGGGGTACCTGGGCAGTATTACAGGAGGGGGGCACCTGGGCAGCATTGCGGGAGGGGGGGTACCTGGGCAGTATTACAAGAGGGGGTACCTGGGCAGCATTGCGGGAGGGGGTTACCTGGGCAGTATTACAGGAGGGGGTACCTGGGCAGCATTACGGGAGGGGGGTACCTGGGCAGTATTACAGGAGGGGGGGTACCTGGGCAGTGTGACAGGAGTGGGTGGTACCTGGGCAGTATTGCAGGAGTGGGGGGTACCTGGGCAGTGTGACAGGAGGGGGGGTACCTGGGAAATGTGACAGGAGTGGGGGGGGTACCTGGGCAGTGTGACAGGAGTGGGGGGTACCTGGGCAGTGTGACAGGAGTGGGGGGGTACCTGGGCAGTGTGAAGGAGTGGGGGGGTACCTGGGCAGTGTGACAGGAGTGGGGGGGGTACCTGGGCAGTGAGACAGGAGGGGGGGTACCTGGGCAGTGTAACAGGAGGGGGGTACCTGGACAGTGTGAAATGAGTGGGGGGGTACCTGGGCAGTATTACAGGAGTGGGGGCGGTACCTGGGCAGTGTGACAGGAGGGGGGGTACTGGGCAGTGTGACAGGAGGGGGGGGTACCTGGGCAGTATTACAGGAGGGGGGCACCTGGGCAGCATTGCGGGAGGGGGTACCTGGGCAGTATTACAAGAGGGGGTACCTGGGCAGCATTGCGGGAGGGGGTTACCTGGGCAGTATTACAGGAGGGGGTACCTGGGCAGCATTACGGGAGGGGGGTACCTGGGCAGTATTACAGGAGTGGGGCGGTACCTGGGCAGTGTGACAGGAGGGGGGGTGTACTGGGCAGTGTGACAGGAGGGGGGTACCTGGGCAGTATTACAGGAGGGGGGCACCTGGGCAGCATTGCAGGAGGGGGGTACCTGGGCAGTATTACAAGAGGGGGTACCTGGGCAGCATTCAGCATTGCGGGAGGGGGTTACCTGGGCAGTATTACGGGAGGGGGGTACCTGGGCAGCATTACGGGAGGGGGTTACCTGGGCAGTATTACAGGAGGGGGTACCTGGGCAGCATTACGGGAGGGGGGTACCTGGGCAGTATTAAAGGAGGGGGGGTACCTGGGCAGTGTGACAGGAGTGGGAGGGGGTACCTGGGCAGTATTACAGGAGGGGGCAGGATAACAAGAGGAGGGGACAGACTAACATAAGGAGGACAGACAGTGTGACAGGAGGACACGTGGAGGGGACACACTATTCTCTCTCACTGTTTCTTATGCTGGCACCGACCCTCACTCGATCATCACACACAACACACAGTGTAATCACAAAGAATGCTCAGAATTCCCCCCTCACCCCCCTCCTGCTCCTCAGGTTGTTATTTCTCTTAACTGTGGCTGACTTTGCGTTTGGTCTCTTGCAAGTTCTGTTCCTGGTCGGCTATCTGTACATAAACAACATGCTCATCTCTGATCCAGCGCCGATGTCCCAGAATTCTCCACTGACACCTCAACACTGCAGAGTGATCTGACAGGTTGCCGGCCAGGCTCTGAAGGGGGAGGGGGCAGGGCTGGACCGAGTTGGCTGCCAGAATCCCTCTTCTTCAGCGGCTTCTTCCTCAGCAGAATCTGAGTTCTCGGTAAAGTACTCCAGGGCTGGGGTGCCCTCTGTGTTCGCCGGACACTTCTTCTCCCCCCTGCAGGATACTGGCTGCTCCTTTCCAGTGTCTAAGTTTCCATTGACGGAGATGCTGGAATAGAATCACGGCAGCTCCGCAAGAAAAAATCCATGACACTTTGGTTGATTAGATTGTACCCAGGCACACCCGCCACACCCCGTGGGCACGCCTATGGTTTTAGCTAAGTTATTCATAGAGTGGTACGCAAATTAATAATGTCTGTTCTTTAAGATGTTTATTGCTTCTGAAGTGTGTCTCCTGAATAAACGCTACATCTATATGTAAGCGTCTCAGGTCGTTCAAAAATATACGTCTCTTTTCTGGGGTATTTAGTCCTTTTGCATTTAACTAAAGTATCTTGATAGTATCCATTTCAGGAGTAGGGGGCAAGGTTTGGGAAGGGAAGGAAGGGAAAGGACAGCAAGAAAAAAAAAAAAGGAAAAAAAAAAGGGGAGGGACCGCAGATTCTATAGAGCTTTCTGGGGTCTATTCATTCACTATGGTCTTCCGGGGAAATATTTTACTATCTGTACAGATACACAGTTCTATTCTAATTAAAGATAACACAGTAGAGCCTTCAATTATTTCTGTGAAATGTGTTATAGGTAGAATTGCCATCTGGCACCAAACAAAAATAGCAGATCTGGGAAGGCCCAGCTTTAAATTGAGTTTGGGAGCTGTAAAGCCCAAACGTTTGAAGTTGCTCTTACATAATATAGTATATTTTAAATTGGGACAGGAGATTACACAGAGAAATGATTAATGCTGTCCTCAATAAAAATAATTCAAAATGCAGAAATCAAACTCAGTGTTTAATTCTTCTAAGCTAATTCTGAAATCTGGCTGAATATGTACCAGTGATGCTGACTGAGCCAGATGGCAAGCCAATCCATAGGCTTTCCAACAGTGAAAAGGCTACAGTAATTTACTTCCACGAGCTACTAATTCCTCTTCACAAGGTGAAAAACATTACATTTCCAAGGGAAGCAAGGACGTGGAGTACATGAAGTATACAAAGTCACAAAAAAATGAAGCACTTTAACAGAGAAATAAGGAAATCTTGACAAAACAAGAAAGATAACCCAAAGACATTTCACCCTCTATTAAATAAAATAAAATAAATATCTGTAGATATAGACATTTATCAGGAATAAACATATGTAGGGGTGTACTTTCTGAAAAAATGTAGAAATGTAGTTATTAGAAAATAAGGTTTGTAAACCTATTTTTATTTTGGGGGGGGGGGGGGTTTGCAAAGTTATCTGATCCTAATTTCATTCATAATAATGTAGCGCCCCCCCCCCAATATTTGGGGGCGCTATGTGTCTATTTAGGGATAGTCTGGGCCAGTAGTTGGGCCCAGACCAATTGATATTTCATTATTGCTTCTGCTCTGGGTGTGATACTGCCTGGCAGTAGGGTTCCCTGTTGCCTGTAGGTGGCACTGACACCACCGGCATAGGTTGAACCACAGGGGGTATCACAGCACCTTGGGTGTCCTCTCTCTGCAGCCGTGTAGTGGACGTGGTGAACCTGCAGTGCATGCTGGGAGGGGGTACATAAGGGGTAGACGCCATTGGGGTTGGGTTGTCATTCCTGGGGACCCATTGGTCCTGTGAGTGCGCCTCATGGCCCGTATGGTACGGGGTGCGCGTGTTCTGGTCCCGGGCACCTTCAGCCCGAGGCCACATCGCTGCTTCCTAGGCCCAGCTCTGCTGGCTGGGGCCTATGTTTCAAGAAAGGATCCCAAAGCTACCTACCTGTGGAGAGCCACGGCTTAGGAAAGGAGTCCAGGGGAGGATCAGTCCCAGAGGAGACTAGCGATGGTACTGCTGTCTCGGGAAGAGGCCTGGAAACTCGCCTAAGGAGGGATCCATAATTACAAGCCCTGCAATACGCCAATCTGGCATAAAAGGTTCTCTTCATTATTGCTTGGCTGGGAGGTTCGGGACTTTTAATCCTGTGGCAGAGGGTTCCTGATCGTATCCTTAATACAATACACAGGAAAGATTGATTTGTGCTGCATTCTGGCTGCTAGGACCACTAAACATGACTAACTGGGTGAGCAATACCCACTCAGGCTTGAGTGGCGATGAGTGCTGTTTAAGTGTTGCGTGCCTGAACCTTCCCCTGTGTATTTCTCTCTCCTGTCCTACTCTTCCTCTAAGTTCACTCAGCAAAGATAAAAATAAAGCCTGACTGTTTTGGGTTGGACATTGACTTTTCTGAAGACCTTTCTTACACCCCTGACAATGGAAGCCATGAGGTAATTCGCAGACCCAACAAAATCCAGCAGCTCCCTTGATCTGGATGTTAGTGCTACACGTGGGGGCTCGAGTCCGGGATTTGCAGTTACCTCTCGCATTTGGATTAATTCCTGTGTGTTTGGAAAAGTCGGCCATTGAGGAAATTGGACTGTGTTTTTGGAACGAGAGAAAGGGGTAAAGGGGCACAGAACTGTGTTGTTTTCTAACTGCCTAGTTTGTGGGCAGATCCAAAGGAAGAAAAGCCTGCGAGTTACGTGCAGAAAGAGAAAAAGGGGAGGAGTTCCCGCCACCTGCATGTTACACGTGGGTGAAGTTGGCGCCAAGGAGCAGAGAGAGATTGGATCAAGTGAGAGGAGCAACATGGACGCATTTCCATGGACCTCAACCTTATCTGGACTCCGGATGTTCCCAGTGCCTACCGCCATGGACATTGGTCCCCTCACAGCCCCGCTTACAGATACGGGGATACGGCTCAAACCCAGAGGCCGCTTCGTTTTATATACTCGCTGAGATGTGGAGGCCCTGGGCATGCTCTGCCCTAGATGCGGTGGACTGGCCGTGCAGCTACGGCCGTTCGGACGATGTTTTTCCTGTGGGGAATTCTTATTTGAGGTGGACCAGCCCACCGAATCGCCCTGGGCCTACTGGGTAAATTGTGTTACAGGCGTTGTTACTTCGGAGGAAGACGCCTATGCCCCTACAGCCTAACCTACGTGCATCGTATTGGTTGCTACGGATGTGACAGAGGAGGATGCCTCTGCCGCTGCAGAGCCATCGGCAGACACCGCAGCGGACGCTGCCTCCGCCACTACGGAAGTTCATATCCCGCCAGCAAAACGGAAGGTGGGATATGTCAAGGCCTCCTGCGGCCGCGGTCGAAGCCTGCCCCAGCGCCTGCCGAAACCGGACTTTAAAAGTGAGAAAATTCTTGAGAGGTCCACGTCAGGAGACGGTAAGGAGGCTGGGGGAAAAGTGTCTGAAAATGCCAGGCACTACCTGCCTGCTGAAGAGGTGGATTCCTCAGATATCGACTCATCATCCGATGTTGGGGATGATGTGGAGATAGACGAGATCTTCGTCGCCAAGGGATGGGACAAGAAGAAAAATATTGTCTCAACCCGCAGCCTTCGAGGGGAATCGCCCATGAGCTCTGGGGAAACCCCACCCCGGGTGGAAGTCCCCGCTATAACTGAGAAAGCTAACGTGGTAACAGATGAAAAACTTTCATTGGAGCCTACTACGGCTTTGATACGGAAATCCCCGGATTCTTATGTGATGCCTGGAGCAGGAAACCCTGCGACCCTGCCTAAACTTGCTTGCCTACAGCGGATCCTCATGAAAAGAGTGGCTAATGAGTATGGCTTGAAGTACCCCTACGTACCCAAAGAACTATTATTTGAAATTGAGGTCTGTCGTGAGCGATGGTATGCGGAAGCTATCTGGGACTACCTTGAAGTACCCAAGCCATACAGGTACTTTGCTTGCTCAGCTCCCATGACTGATAATTCCAGTCCCTACGGCAGCATTTGAACCTATGGTTGGCACATCCATGCTGACCGAGTTGTGATTTGCTGCCCAAAGAGAGACGATGTGACCTACTCTATTACGACATTGGACAAGCAGTGGAAGTCAGTTACCCTCCCAGATCCAACGTTCTACCTTTTAAACATTTTAAGACAGGAACCTGATTTCTTTGCTTTTGTATCCTGTCCCTGCATGGATCAACCGTGCCCTGGATCGAGGTGACTTTGCCCTCTGCTAAAAGAGGATGTCTGCTCTTAAGGAGGAAAAGACGTTTGTTTGTTTTTTGTTTTTTTCCTCTTCTCCCCGAAGAAAGGACAGTTTTTCCTCTGAGCGAACATTGGGGTAGTCAGATAGAGTGTTGTAGTGAGAAGACGGCGTGCTCAACAGTGGGATGTTCAGTGTGTTGTGTTGCAGGCCCCTGCGTAATGGAAAAAGTGTGTTGAGACTCTGCTAACACTAGGTGGCAGTGGTCTGCAGAAATAAAAGGCTCTAATGTTTATATGGCACTTAGAAATTGTTTTTTGCTAGGCTTAGCATTAAAAACTTTTATAGAAGGAAACAGTTTCCTCTCGGGGAAACAGTCTGCTTCTTCCATAGATTAGGATGTTTTTTTTTCTACCTTGCGTGCTGTTTTGTGATTTCTTGCAGGTATTGGAGACTACTGTCAAGACCACCGAAGAATGGGGTGGGATAGATAGTTAGTGATGGGTTGAGTGTATATTTAAACGTGAAATCTAAATGTTTTATCTGGAGAATGTAATGTTGTTCTGTGTGCTCTCTCTCTTCTTTCCTTTCTCCCTTCCCAAAATTTTTGGTTCAGGTACCAAGTTCAAATATTTTTTTTTATTATTAGTAAATTTCCAAATTTATTGGTAAATCAATAGCCTTCAGGACTGAAGGATTTTGATTTCCCCAGCCACTAGGGACAGTGTCTTTTCTAGGAGGGGGTGTGTGTAGCGCCCCCCCAATATTTGGGGACGCTATGTGTCTATTTAGGGGTAGTCTGGGCCAGTAGTTGGGCACAGACCAATTGATATTTCATAAATTGCTTCTGCTCTGGGTGTGATACTGCCTGGCAGTAGTGTTGCCTGTAGGGGGCACTGTCACCACCGGCATAGGTTGAAACACAGGGGGTATCACAGCACCTTGGGTGTCCTCTGTCGGCAGCCGTGCAGTGGGCGTGGTGAACCTGCTGTGCATGCTGGGAGGGGGTACATAAGGGGCAGACGCCATTGGGGTTGGGTTTTCGTTCCTGGGGACCCATTAGTCCTGTGCGTGCGCGCGCCTCGTGGCTCGTATGGCACGGGGTGCATGTGTTCTGGCCCTGGGCCCTGAGCACCTTCAGCCCGAGGCCGCATCGCTGCTTCGTAGGCTCAGCTCTGCTAGCTGGGGCCTATGTTTCAAGAAAAGATCCCAAAGCTACCCACCTGTGGGGAGCCATGGCTTAGGAAAGGAGTCCAGAGGAGACTAGCGACGGTACTGCTGTCTCGGGAAGAGGCCTGGAAACTCGCCTAAGGAGGGATTCATAATTACAAGCCCTGCAATACGCCAATCTGGCATAAAGGTTCTCTTCATTATTGCTTGGCTGGGAGGTTCGGGACTTTTAATCCTGTGGCAGAGGGTTCCCGATCGTATCCTTAATACAATACAAAGGAAAGATTGATTCGTGCTGCATTCCGGCTGCTAGGACCACTAAACGGGACTATCCGGGTGAGCAATACCCACTCAGGCTTGAGTGGCGATGAGTGCTGTTTAAGTGTTGCGTGCCTGAACCTTCCCCTGTGTATTTCTCTCTCGTGTTCTACTCTTCCTCTAAGTTCACTCAGCAAAGATAAAAATAAAGCCTGACTGTTTTGGGTTTTACATGGTGTGGACATTGACTTTTCTGAAGACCATTCTTACACCCCTGACAACAGAAGCCATGAGGTAATTTGCAGACCTAACAAAATCCAGCAGCTCCCTTAATCTGGGTGTAAGTGCTACAGCAACAAACAGTTTTTGTTTTTGTTTTTTTTAAGTGATTCTAAAGCCAAGACATGTTTTTCTAACTTAATGCATTCCCTGCATTAAGGTAAAAAAATATTGGCCCAGTAGCAGTATCGCCCCCTCACCTCCCTAGATAGATACTCGCTCAATCCAGCCCTGTGTCCATCTGTAGCAATTCTCTCCTCTCACTGCCTTTACAAGATAAAAAGACAGCAGCAAGAGCCATCCTGTGACCAGAGAGCAGGTGGCGAGTCCAAGCCAGGCTGTGTGTGTCTATGGACACACAGCCCATCTTGGGAGCAAGCCTGTACATCTTCCCCCAATAGCAAGTGGCTTGCTATGGTGGCAGACACTGAAGAGGAGGAGCCGAGAGTGCTGGGGGGACCCCAGAAGAGGGGGTTCGGAGCCGCTCTTGCAATTACATGGCACAAAGCAGGTGAGTATAACATGTTTGCTATTTTAGGAAAAAAACAAAGCCTTTATAACCACTTTATATAAAACTCCAGCCAAACTTTCCTTTCCTAGACAAACAACAAAACAATTAGAGGAAATGGCCCCATAGTTGTAAAAGTTGTTACTCAAATAAATGTCCCATATGAGTTATTTCCCCTTTACCCCTATTTCATTGACAGCTGTATAAAGTCTGATATGTACTGACTTTGAGTTTATGTCGATGACATCAGTTTGAAATGCATTTAAGATTTTTCAGAATTAATTGAAAGGTGTATTTGATTGGCTGTTGACATCATTCTGACCTGCTTTAAGCAGGTTTTGCATTATCCTAGACCAGTGATGGCAAACCTTGGCACCCCAGATGTTTTGGAACTACATTTCCCATGATGCTCAACTATACTACAGAGTGCATGAGCATCATGGGAAATGTAGTTCCAAAACATCTGGGGTGCCAAGGTTCGCCATCACTGTCCTAGACAGAGTACGTATGGAAGTGCACACAAAGCCCATTGACACAAGCCCGGAATATCATTTCCACGTACTTTATGGTGACAGTAAATCTCTTGAACAGTGAAACAATCAGTAACAAAAATCCATTCTAGCCCGGAAAAATGTTTTGCTACAGTCTCCAAATACATAGAAAAATCTGTGTGGGTGGGCACCAATCATTAACTTTGATTTAATACTCATTATCTTCTCCTCACATAAAACATGCACTGTACCCACCTTTCAGTGGAGTCTAGCAGAAGTTTGCTGCAGCTCACGAGCTGCATGGTAATACTTATTATTTTTGTTGAGACATCTGAATGCATATCAGCGGCCTTAAGCTCATTATACACTCTCCTAAATTTTATAAGATGTGATCCACGTACTCCACCCTTGTTAAACTCCCTTCCTGAATTACTAAGATGTGGACTAGCTAAAGGCTAAGCTGAAGGGTACAGAGGTTAGTATAAAAATAGTGGAGTATCTACCCACTCCGCCCTGACAATTTGTGATTTTATGTGTGCCATAATGACGAAGCTGCTAGCTTTATGATAATGTTAAAAAAGGTGCTGATAACTGATGTAGCACATTAAAGCCCTGTACACACGATCGGATATCCTATGGATTTTCGTCCGATGGATTTGTCCATCGGAAATCCGATTAAACTGTTTTTCATCAGTCTGGGCCACACACCATCAGTCCAAAAACCGACGGCAACAAAACGACAGCACGTACAACACGTACGAAGGCGCTATAAAAGGGAAGAACAAATCTAATGGTGCCACCCCTTGGGCTGCTTTTGCTGATTTCGTGTTACCGCGTATTAGTAAAAGTGTGGTGAGAGCCGGTTCGCGCTTTTCAGTCTCCGTGCTTTGCAGATCGTTTCCTGGTGTTCAGTTTGTGCTTGTGGGTTCGTATTTGTTATTCAGTGCGTGCAGTCAGGTCGTTACTGCTTTGCAGAGCCTTCTTGGCCGTTCGTTTACTGTTTTTCAGGTCATTCTTCTCAGGCCTTGCTGTTCCAGGGTTCGTTCTGTTTGAGTTCGTTCTGACCAGGCGACCGGTTTAAGACCATGTTTGAAGTGCGTTCTTGTTCTCGAGCTCGTGCTGGCTATGGACTTGGTGTTGCGGTTAACACTGTAACCCGAGTTCAGTTCGTGAACAGGGTGAGGAGGAGTTCATGGACCAAGAATTGGTTGCTCCAGCGGGACCAATTCTCTCATATGTCTCTGCTGCGGGAAATGCATGAGAATAATCCTGATGATTTCAGGAATTATCTCAGGATAACGGACCCCGTTTTTCACTGTCTGTTGGATTTGCTGTCCCCCTATATCACGAGGCAGGACACTGTGATGCGCCAGGCCATCACTGCCGAGCAGAGGCTTTTTGCCACGTTGAGATACCTGGCGACTGGGAGAAGCTTGCAGGACCTCAAGTTCACAACAGGCATCTCCCCCCAAGCTCTCGGGATCATTATCCCTGAAACGTGTTCGGCCATTATTCAGGTCCTGCAGAAGGACTATATGAAGGTAAGTTTGCTCCTGTAACATCACATTATATGTTTTGATTGTTTGCTAATGTTATTTATTTTTATCCTCCTTCCCAAATTTGCCTGTTTGTAATATCCTGGTAATGTCCCCATTTTCACCATGCATGTTTTTACCTGTAATGGCCTTTTTTGGGGCCTACATGCCTATTTCCCTTCACTAACCTCTCCAGCATGCTATCCTTTGGCCCAAACCCAGCTAGCCTCCTTTTTTCCTATTTTTTTTTTTTGGGTCATTGCCCTCGTAGTTTTACAACCCTCCCCCCCCCCCTAAAATGTGAAAAACTTTTTTAATTCTCAATCCAGATCAGCAGAGTGGTATAGCCTTTATTTTGAGCCCCCAAAATCACCTCAAACACCCCCCCCCCTTAGAATATTTTCTAATGTCCACTCAGCGGGGGTGAGGCATCTGCTAAGTGGGCCTTATTTTTGGCTATGAAATACTCCCTTCACTAATCATGGTAGCCTGATGTTGGTCAACAATGTCTTTTTGTGTAATCTGTTTGTACTGTAACCTGAAAACGTACTAATGTCTTCTTTTTGTTTGACTTCACAGTTTCCTTGCACACCACAGGAATGGCTGACTGTGGCTGATCAATTTGCCCAGCGGTGGGACTTCCCCAACTGTGGAGGGGCAATTGATGGCAAGCACGTCCACATAGTGCCGCCACCCCGTTCGGGGTCATACTATTTTAACTATAAAGGTTTCAATAGTATTGTGTTAATGGCGGTGGTGTCGGCACGGTACGAGTTCCTGTATGTGGACGTTGGGAAGAATGGCCGGATGTCCGATGGCGGAGTATTCGCACAGACGGAGTTCGCTCACCGTCTGCAGCCTGGGGGTCTTGCACTGCCTCTAGATGCAGACAACGTGGATGGACTACCATTTGTTTTCATCGTGGATGAAGCCTTTGGACTGGGACCACACCTGATGCGGCCGTTTCCCCAACGCACCCTCACCCCGGAGAGGAGGGTTTTTAATTACCGGCTGGCCAGAGCCCGGAGAGTTGTGGAGAATGCCTTCGGGATAATGGCCAGCCGGTTCTGCCTGTTTCAGACAGCTATCCATTAGGCGGAATACAAGCTGAACTCCATTGTGTACTGCTGCTGCATAATGCACAATTTTCTAAGACATTATTCCCCTACATATGTGTCAACAGTTGGGCCTGAGGCCAGTCCATCCGAGATGACCATTCTGACCGGCCTCAACACTGCCCATACTGGCTTGGCCCCCCAAAGTGGGTAGGGGGGCCATCGCAATGCCAGACCACATCTGACCTTTTGCTTTGTGAAATACATTTTTATTCTATTTTCTACAAACTTGTTTTGTCATTCTTGTATTTTGGGATTATGTGTCTCCCAGGTTCTAGTAGTGTCAAGTGTATTTGGCCTTAGTAAATAGCCTCAATTCTCACTCTAAAAAACATTGATTTGGCATTTTCAGAACTGCTATTGAGCATAGAAAGAACAAGCCACACCTTTTTGAGACTTCCATAAAGTTTTTACTCTGTGCACCACATATTTTTGAGGTTTTATAGAATTACAATGTAGACAGTTTTTGGTCATCGTATTTTTTTTTTTGGAGGATTGTTTTGCAGAAACATGCATGGGTCAAAATCACAAACTTTTTTTAAAAAATATTACAAAAATAACAAAGTGAAAAATACAAACATGAGATGGGGTCACCCCTGATCCATCCCAAATGTAAAGAACCCCACTTTCTTTTTGGGGCTGAAATGGGTATTTTCAACCTGATCCCATGGCTATGGGAAAACATGTGTTATCTGCCATCATGGGGGATCAATGGACGTGCTTTGGGGGTGCAAAGCCTTCCTCTCACCTACTTTAGTAGGTGGGAAGAGGTTGCACCCCCCAAACAGGGACATAGATATCCTGTGACGGAAGATAGCACATGTGGAGTCACTTTGTGCATCTTCACATTTGGGCTGGTTGAAATACCGTTGCAAATTTTGTATGCAAAAAAGCACACTAAAACAGGGGGGGGGGGGGTCAGACTATTCGCCCCAAAATATCTATAATATTTTTATATTTTTGCTCAATCACATTCATTCGAGTTCTCATAATGTCCATTTCACTGCTACATTCCATTATTTCTTGAATTATTTCTTGAATTATTATTTTGGCACTAGCACTCGAGAATGGAGAATGGAGGATTTGGAGTTCCTGACACACCACCACGTTCAGCCCCTACAAAAAAAGAGAAATTTAGAAATATGCAGGCCTACATCTGTATTTACCTTGAAGTTGTGGTGACAGACACTGACCTGTTGTGGTGATAAGCTCCACCTCTCCTTCCTCCACCTCCCCTTCCTCCACCTCCGCTTCCTGAACATGCTGATCCTGGTGTGGTTTGTGATCTTCGGGGAGTGTCTGTGGTCTTTGCTTCCTCGTCTCCTCAGATTGGTGTCCTCCCAGTCTCCTCTTCCCTATGGGAATGGCAAAAATAATGTATCCTTTAGCACACAGAGATTTTAGGCCCTAAAATCTAGACATTGTTTTGAAGTGTGGTACAATTGATATTTGGGCCAGAGTTACAAGGTGAACATATGAGATCTTGCAAACTCTACAAAGCAGCATGTTTTTTTTTAGCTCACTCAAAAATACACTTGGATAACCACCAAGGTATCCACTGGACCACCTGTGTGTGACCCCGTTAAAATTTTTGTCATGTGGCCCAGACTATAGTATATTGCTCTAGAACAAAAAGCTGAGTACACAACTGCTGGAGTGTCATCTCCTTTACCCAGAATCCAGTTTAGCCTTTCATTCACATTCTACTTTACTTATAACACATCATCTAGCCAACAATGTGTAGATAAACATTGTTTAATTAAAATGAGGCATGCCCACATGTAGTTTCCGTGGATATGTGGCAAGCATGTTTTGGGGAAGACGATCAAGTTTTTTTAACGACACATTTACCAAATAAGTGGACCCTCAACTTAACATAAAAGTTGTCATTTGAAAATGTGAAACCAGTCAAGCCAAGCACATGGAGCAAAACATGGAAGAATACATATTACAATGTGAAAGAACACAGTAAAAATAAAAGCTTACTTTTTTCAATGCTTTTTTTAAGCTTCCTATACTGCTCCGGCTCCCTCAGCTTCAGGTCAGACCACCTTTTACGGAGCTGCTCCTTGGATCTCCTGACCCCAAATTTCTCATAGAGAGTCCTCGCCACTTTGTCCATTATTTGCGACTTCCGGAGATTAGGGGTGTCGTATGGCCCATGCTTGCCATCGTAATCCTTCCTCCGCAGGATGTCCACCATCTCCGCCATCTCAGCAAATGACATATTAGTCGCCTTGTATCTTTTAGTCC
Source organism: Rana muscosa (assembly GCA_029206835.1). Lineage (NCBI taxonomy): Eukaryota > Metazoa > Chordata > Amphibia > Anura > Ranidae > Rana > Rana muscosa. The sequence goes on from CM055122.1 coordinate 482,504,820, forward strand.
TGGATCGGGACGTTGCCGCCTCCGGGCTTTCCTTGTCGGTAATTTCAAATAAAGAATCCACCTGTGTCTGCGACATGTCGCCGTCTCACACTGTGCGCCGAACGTTAAGGGGCGGGGAAATGCAGGAAAAGACTGTCATGGGCGGGCGACGAGGGCGGAGTTACACGCATGCGCAAGGTATAAAAAGGGGAAAGAAGTTATTAGGGATGCGCGGAGTAAGGACGACCGGAAGTGCGGTAAAGAACACAACTAAGGTAAGAAGGGAACTGGGGCCTGCAGTGGCCTATAATTGTTCATGATTGTATAGGCCAATATTGTGAGAAGTTGAGTAGAATGTCATTTGACCTCTCATGTTTTTTTCTGTGTTTTTTACTTGCAGACACTCCAAAATGCATAAGTTACGGGAGCCAGAGATCATGTTGGTTTTTATTGACAAATATAAACAATTACGCAACTCGCGGGAACTGAAACATCCAGCGTACCACAAGAGTGATGTACGTCGGGCAACAATTCAAAAATTAGCAGAGGATATGAAGCCCTGGATCCCAGATGCAGACTACACTATGATGAATACTAAGATAAACAACCTGCGCAATTCATATAAAAAAAAATACAAAGAAGTGCGCGCTTCGAAGAGATCAGGAGCAGCAGCAGAGGATGTAGTACAGCCCAAGCTGTGGTACTACAAACATCTGCAATTTCTGGATGACCAGATTGAGGCCAGGGAATCAATTTCCAGCCTTCCCTCAACCCTTCCTTCCACCCTTCCCTCCAGCGTTCCTTCCACCCTTCCCTCCACCCCTGCAGAGGGGGAGGAGGAGCCACCTGAGCTTGAAGAGCCTGATCTTCGCATCTTCAGCCAGGTATAGTATTTTTGAACATAATTATTGCCCTCAAAGTAATATTGTGATGAAATTGATTTATTCTCCCAAAATGATAACACCCCCCCCCAAAAAAAAAGCCATCAGTCATGATATCCAAAATGTGTGTGATAGATTCCACAAAAAATCTAACTATGTGCTTTTTTCCAACACAGGATGAGGCCAGCCAGGAGGAAGAGGCTCAGGAATGTGGCAGGCAGGAGGAGGCAGAGGTGAGTGTCAGCCAAGAGGTGGCAGGGCCAAGTGGGACTCAGCAGGTCCCCAGGCCTAGTGGCAGCACAGTCTCACAAGTGGCTCCCCTCCACGTCAGACCGCCAAAACATCGGCGGATGACACAGGTGGAGGAGGAGTCACTAAAGATGATCCGTGAGGCTGCTGCCATCATGAGGGCCCCCCTCAACCCTGCGGAGGGGTTTAGTAGCTATCTTGCCGATAAGTTGCTCCAAATGGAGGCGGGACAACGTGCCCTCTGTGAGCACATTATCTACATGGCTGTAAACATGGGGGTGAGGGGGCAGCTGACTGAGGCCACCCATATCTCTCAGCAGGCCAATCCCTCTCCTCCTTCTCCTCCTCCTCCTGCCACATTACCACCCACAGTGGCCCGGCCTGCAAGGGTGCGTGAACGGGGCCGTGGAGAGAACGCTGCAGGGAAGCGTGGAAGGAAGGCTACAGGGAAGAGCAGGAGGTGATTCTCTGGACTCGAGCTGCTCTTCCAGATGTTGCAGTTTGATGGAGTACCACAGCTTGGGATGATGTATGTCTTTGGCTGCTGCTCCTGATTTCATGCTGTTGTTTATCTTATTGTTCATCATAGTCATGTCTGCTTTTGGGGTCAAATGACTTCATATTTTCTGCTAATTTCTGAATTGTTGCCCTTCGTTTTTTGTTTGTTTTTTTGCCAGAATAAATGGAGATTTGATACTTGCCTGATGTGTTTTTATTATGAGTAGCAATAACATTTCATAAATACAATGTGTAATTAATAACAAGGGACACCAACCTCCATGAGGAAAAGTAAAAAAATAAATGTTGTTGTGAGAAATTGACACACCAAAAAATGCACAACAAATAAACTACACCAAAAAAAAGGTTTTGTGTAATTTGTGAGGTCGGCCTTTAAGAATAAAACAAATTATTCAGAAGATCACAAGAAAGAAGAAAGACATAAGTTTGTCAGAACTCGTGATAAAGATCTGCAGCAAAAACGAAATTTTAAACACCATTCTAAAGCAAAAAACAATGCGCTGCATTAAACGAGGCAATAACTTGCAGAATGACGAATGTGCTCTCTCCATTAGGAACTCTAGTTTTACCAGAACGAGTGCTCCCGTCTCCTAATTCAGTCCGAGCATGCATGGGTTTTTTATCCGATGGACTTGCCCATAGACGATCGGAATTTTCCTCGGTTTTTGATCCATCGGAAAAATTTAAAACAAGTTCTATTTTTTAAAACCGATGGAAAAAAGACTGATGGGTCCCATACACGATCGGTTTGTCTGATGAAAACAATCCATCGGATGGTTTTCATCGGTAAAACCGATCGTGTGTACGGGGCTTAACAGTACATCAATGTATATAGCATAAATGCCAAAGGATATGTTGGGTCAAAAAAATTTGACTTGCTAATACAGTAACAAAAAGCAGTGAAATGCCAAGGACGTAGCTTTTTTAAACGAAATAAAAAACAAATAAATAGGTCATAAAATGGTGGTGATTTAAAAATAACTTGGCAAGGTAGAAATACGGGAACTGCCTTTCCTAAACAGTTTAAGGCTGGATTCACACTATTGCGAATTGGATGCAGGTTTCTCCTCATCCAATTTGCATAGCAGGAGATTGTGACCAGCTATCTATGGAGCCTATTCACACATCTCTGCAGCGGCTCCGGTGCGAATTGCACAGGAGTCCTGTGCGTCTTTTGGTCTGTTTAAGGTCTGAATTCAGCCAAATATTCAGGTTGAAATCGGACCTGAAACAGTGAATGGAGACGCACCGGACTCCTGCTGTGAGCCGCTGCGTTCTTCAATGTGAACCCAGCCTAAAGGTTACCCAAGGCCTCACAAATATTGTTCTGAACTTCTGGTGAGCCTTCTACCTACCTATAAAGTTGAAGAGTTTGTTGTGTTGGTTGTTTTGTGAGTAGAACAGTTTATTTTTATTAATAACAGTATAAGGTTGGTGTGAGATATTGCACTATGGAATTATTTATTTTTTAAGATTGCTACCATATCGAGGTGAAGTGGAGGAGAGGAGTTGGAGCATGTATCGCTGTTCTATTTAGACCCTACACGCAAGATTGTTTGGAATAGGGAAGTTCTTGAGGTCCCACCATTTATAATCTTTGATGAAAAGCAATATATGACTCCCTTATATATAGGGAATCTTTTTTTCTGGTAAGCCTTTTTTTTGACTGAGGAACACTGAGCACAGAGATGAAAACACTTTTGGACTGTGATTATAGATTTTTAAATATTTTTTGGATATTGCCACTTTTATTCACTATTATTGGAAGTTTATATTTGCACTAAAATAATCTTTAAGATTGAAGTTTGAACGGACATTTGCACATTATGTAGTTGGGGATTGAGTTTGGGGGATCTTCACATAAGTGCTAATTTATATTGAATGCGTATAGGTTTTTAAAATGACATTTACCGAGTCAGATGGTGCCTGTAGAGCCACCCACTGCTTGTATTTAAGCCAATTCATGAGGAATCAGTTGACATTTGTGTCATCTATGGCCAACCTTACACTCTAGCTGATCAGTCAGATTCAGATATTGTAAGTAAAACTAACTGAGATGGAATGTACCTTTCTCATAAGACTGCCTATACAGTTGAATATCAAAATTTCTTTTTTGTGAATCCGAAAAAAAGATACCAGGATTTATTGAACAGGAAAATAGTAAAACCCTGAGAAAGAACCTCTATGTATTTTTACATCTGTACTAGAATGTAAGTTTATAATTCTCAGTTATAATGCTCAGTTCTGATTCCTCGAACTCCAGCAATGAAGAGGTGTATGCCTTTGGCTGCCTTTGAGGATCAGTGAAGATCGTTTGAACTAAATGAATGAATGAATTGTGTGTCTTCAGTGTATTGGCAGGCACTCTCATCATTGAATGTGCAGGTTGCAGAACACTGCAGTTTCATACACAAGGGCCAGTTTGAGCCAACTGTCCTGTATCTGGTTTCTGATTTAATGTGATGTACACAAAAAAAGATGTGTGCTGTGATTGCTGACCTCCTCTTCAAGTTCCATGGCTGTTATGTTTACATGGCTGTATTTTATACTAGTTCAGTACTTTGGGGCACTCACCTGAAATATGTACAGTTGTGCTCATAAGTTTACATACCCTAGCAGAATTTATGATTTTTTGGCCATTTTTCAGAGAATATGAATGATAACACAAAAACTTTTCTTTCACTCATGGTTAGTGTTTGACTGAAGCTATTTATTATCAAGCAACTGTGTTTTCTCTTTTTAAATCATAATCACAACAGAAACTACCCAAATGACCCTGATCAAAAGTTTACATACCCCAGTTCTTAATACCGTGTATTGCCCCCTTTAACATCAATGACAGCTTGAAGTCTTTTGTGGTATTTGTGGATGAGGATCTTTATCTTCTCAGATTGAATAACTGCCCAATCCTCTTGGCAAAAAGCCTCCAGTTCCTGTAAATTCTTGGGCTTTCTTGCATGAACTGCACGTCTGAGGTCAGGAGACTGAGATGGCCACTCCAGAAGGCCAAGTACCATGCGCAGCTTCCTGGCTGATGAATGCAAATGTTCCTCCAGTATTTTTTGATAACATACTGCATTCATCTTGCCATCAATTTTGACCAAAATTCCTTTGCCTTTGTAGCTCAAACATCCCCAAAACATCAGCGATGCACCTCCGTGTTTCACAGTAGGAATGGTGTATCATCATAGACCTAGTTGACTCCTCTCTAAATGAAGCATTTATGGTTGTTAGCAAAAAGAAAATTTTTTGGTCTCATCACTCAAAATTACTTTGTGCCAGTAGGTTTGAGGCTTGTCTCTGGGCTGTTTGGCATATTGTAAGAGGGATAATTTGTGGCATTTGCGTAGTAATGGCTTTCTTCTGGTGACTCGACCATGCAGCCCATCTTTATTCAAGTGCCTCGTTATTGTCCATCTTGAAACAGCCATACCACATGTTTCCAGAGAGTCCTGTATTTCACCTGAAGTTATTTGTGGGTTTTTCTTTGCATCCCGAACAATTTTACTGGCAGTTGTGGCTGAAATTTTAGTTGGTTTACCTGACCGTGGTTTGGTTTCAACAGAACCCCTCATTTTCCACTTCTTGATTAGAGTTTGAACACTGCGGATTGGAATTCTCAATCCCTTGGATATCTTTTTATATCCCTTTCCTTTTTTATACAGTTCATCTACCTTTTCCCATGGATCCTTTGACAATTCTTTTGCTTTCCCCATGACTCCGAATCCAGAAACATCAGTGCAGCACTGGATGAAAGATTTAAGGGTCTGTCAGGAGTCCAAAAACTCATTGACCTTTTATACACACACACTAATTACAAGTAAACAGATCACAGATGAGGATGCTATGGACAGGAAAAGGATGGTGCCTGTAATTAACAACCGTCTTTTGCACTCAAATGAGAGATGCTGCCCCAGGAGACAAAGTGAATTGTCTCTTTCTTTTTCTTCCCACCTCCTACTGGCCCAGATCAGTAGAGATGGTTTTTGAACCTCTAGTCCCGATGCGCATGTGCACTGAGCGTCTGACTCAGATACTTCCGCCATCCAGTGTGCCGGCGGTCACGTCGACGTCTGACGTCGCCGCGCACTATCAGAGCGGCGACGCCGGACGCCGCGTACACAGAGGGATGGATTTCACCATTACAGGGCGGCGCATTCTTATGCTTGGGCTCCAATGAGTGATTACACACTCATCTCTATCTGCCCATTTCCCCTCCTCTCATTTCTGGCGCCCATGCCAACCCATCGGATTGGCTACTTCAGTAACAGCTGACCTACTTAAAACATCAGCTGTGTTTACTGAGATCTCACCGCACAGCTGAGATCCACTTAGATGGCGTTCAGACACAAGTTAGGTAAGGGGAATCTCTTTCTCAAATCTGCTATTACTAAACCTAGTTACAATTTTTCCTTTACAATTTTGATATATGATCGAGAGTGGCGATTTAGTCGCGCTCTCAGATCTAAACTTTGTTCATCCCTTTCAACCTTTTTAAATTAATTTTATTTTTATTTTATTTTATTTTTTACCTACCTGTTTTTCAGAACACTTGCTGTTCTAAATCTTCCATCCTTGTGATTCTTGACGTGCCGTGTGGACATGCCGGGATAAAGAAATCATCTTACATACCCAAATTATTTCCATTGGAAATGCTTTTAGCTCCCCACAGTGATTTGAATATTGACATATATACTTACCTCTGTATATCCATGCCCCTTTTAAAGGGCCAGATTGTTAATTTATTTTTAAGTCTTTAAATGTCATATATTCATTGTGGGAGTTTGCACTTAACCTTTGGATTGGATTCTGCAAGTTTCTGGGAGCTCATCCAACTGACTTGTCTCAGCTTACATCCCCATGTTTTAAAATCTCCTGCGTGATGTAAGTAAAATATATATTCTTTTTGGACATTTATGGATGTTGTATGCTATCATATAGTATGTTTTAAATGCAATGCTAGACAGAATTACAGTGAAATGTTACCTGATTTATATTCATATATACATTTTGTCTGTTTTCCTAAATTACAGAACAAATCTAACATATTGCTTCGCCTATATACTAACCTGAGGAAGGAATATACATATACTGGCTTTGAATTGCCAGATATATCCGAAACATGTCGGTATCTATTCGCCTCCTTCTGTATTGACTTAAATTGTCTAAACACCATGGATGTGAATATTAAGTATTTTGGCGTATATGTCAGCATATGATTCATGTTTTTTTTATATAATATTGTGATTTACAGTTGTTTCTACTGTCTATCTTTTTGATCATCCTTATGTAATAAAATCTTTTTACTTTTATATACTTTTATTGGTCAGTCCATATTATTGCACCAGTCCGAATAATCCCAGGGGCAGCCCAATCTCTAGTTATTCTCTGAAAAATGGCCAAGAAATCAGAAATTCTGCCAGGGTATGTAAACTTATGAGCACAACTGTATGTAGGAGTTCATTCTAATTTAGCTTGCTGTTTACTTGTTCCAGGTCAATGATTCAGGAGATGCTGAAGCCAGGGGCAGTCCAAGCAACTTGTGTTGTCAGGATGCTGGCCATAATGTAGAGGTTATATTTCAAAGTATGTGACTTGCCAGATAAGGGAACTGAGAATGTGGAGCTGCAAGGGTAGTCATGACAAGCTAATTTGATCACATTTCAGTTATGTGCTGTGGTAAGCAGGACATTGAAAGCAAATTTCACGAAACCAACAAATTTTACAGTAAAGTTTATCAGTATTTTACATAATAGATTTAGACAACAGAGCTGCTCATCAATTTTGTGCAGATTGCTTATGTCTAGAAAACTATAAACCACAATTAAAGCCCAATTATATCTCCAGTTTAAATCAGCTAACATTACAGGAGCAGCAAAACAAAAGGTGTGCAAAGTATCACACTTTGTTTTTATTCTAAAGCTGGCCGTGGATGGTTGGAATCTCTGCTGCTTCACCAAGGACCAGCCGAGATTCAAACCATCTATGGGCAGGCTGATTGTACCTCAATCGATCCATCAATCGACTTGGGTACAACCATCATGCTGGGTTTTTACATGCCGCTAGCGATAATCACTTTGTTCTCCCAGCAGGGAGAACACAGCTACGGCTCAGAGCAACAGAAGGAAGGGGAACCTCTTAGCTGCTAGTTGGCTAAGTCAACTGTCACAGATATCTGACTGAAAATGTCCTGGTATTTGGCGAATGTGAAACTATCAGCAATACTTCCCAAATGTATGCGTGAATTCCACAAAGTCTGGATGCCCTGTATCACACACATGTCCCCCCACTTGCAACAAAAAATAAAACTTAATGGCCAAATGAACTTTCAGATTAAATTAGCTAAATAGCTAGGTCTCTTTCACATGGACAGCTGGGATGAGGGGGAGTGGTAAAAACTCTTCAATCTTCATTCTCTTTCTCAAAAGTTAGATATCAGGGGTCCGTTTAGACCTCTGATATTTCACCACAGCCCCCCAACAGGACTGTTAAAAATTGTAAAAAATAATACAAAAAATGAAATGAAAATAAAATATTACTGACACTATTCACTGTCCTACTAAAACCAACCTCTGCTCTACTGACACTGTCCACTGCCCTACCAACACCATCCTCTGCCCCACTGACACCATCCACTACTCTACTGACAACGTCCACTGCTCTACTGACTGACACCATCAACTACCCTAATGACACCAACCTCTGCAATACTGATACTGTCCACTGCTTTACCGTCACTGTCCACTGTCCTACTGACACCATCTTCGGCTCTACTGAGACCCATCTCTGCCCTACTGAAACCATCCCCTGCCCTACTGACATTGTCCACACAGCATCCACTGCCCTACTGACACTGTCCACAGCCCTACTGACATTGTCCAGTTTTAATGTAGGCTAAGTTTATATTTTTACAGTGACATTTATTTTCTTATATTTATAGTTTTCCTTACTGTTTAGTTAAGTCTTGCTAGTTAGTTTCCTGGGGAAAAAATGGTGCTACACCCCAGTGATTTTGATCTCTTTCATGTTCAGGTAGATCTCCACCTCTCAAAGGTTGTCTACCCCTGGTTTAATGTGTGCTTACAGTAAATACATCCGTAAATGTAGAACTAAACTTTTAGCAGAACAGGGTGACCATTTGCACTAGTCATCGGTGCTATGTGAACTGATGTACAGTGAAAGTGGGCAAACTGCCTTTTTCAGCCTCTTTGTCCCCTAATGTACCTAGAGAATCAATAAGTACAAAATCCAGCTCTGTGTATGGTAATCCTCTTAAATACTTTATTAGAAATGTCAAGCACAGTGTAAAAAGTACCTCAAATAGTGCATGACATAGTATAGCCATGGTTGGTTGCAAGTAAATGCTTCATTGCTGTCTGGAATCCTGTTACAGTTTTAGGTTTCAATATTTTTATTAAAGGTTTTCACAAATGAGGCAAATTCCAATATTAATTTCAAACAATGCGCAATATCTACAATTTTGATTGCATATAAAATAAACCAAAAATGTTACACACGGTTACTACACTAATACTGGGCCAAAGTCATAGCAACTTACCTCCCATTAGCAAGGGATCGTTCCCTCTAAGATAGCTGTCCTCAGCACATAGCTGAGATAGAGAAATGCAGGCTACCGAATTGATTCCTAATGAACCACAATCCAATTTGGTAGTTTGTAAAGAGACCATAAAACATAAATGTCAGAGCATGTCTTTCTATTGTATGAGTGCAATGTGATTGGATGTGGTCCAGGCTATGTCATACATCTCAGGAGGTGCAGATCCTCTCAACCACCAGGAGAGGGACGCTCCAATCCTCCACAACCACCGGATTACGCAGTCTGAACCCCTTAATCACAAGCAATCCTGTTACAGTTTTAGACCAGTCCACTGCCAAGCTGGTTAGTGACTGGGGAGGTTAAGGTGAGTGTGCAGGTTCAGTGTCCCCGGACCTCAACAGGTTTGAAGGTGGCATTACTGTTGGGGTTGATGATTAAAACAGCAGAGAATCTACAGCACAGGTGTCAAACACAAGGCCCGCGGGCCGTATCGGGCCCTCCAGGCCATTTCATGTGGCCCTCGCACCCCTTCTGCAGCTGCAGGAGAGCTCCAGCCCTCGTATGGTCCTACCCCAGATCGTTACTTTCTGCTTTCAAGCAATGTATCCAGCTTCTTCCCAGCAGCAGCATAAGGAAAGGGGGGTGCACTGTGATGTAAGGGAGAGTGGGGGACTCAACTTCTGATGGTGGGGTGGCTCTTGACATCTAATATAAGGGGAGGGGATGCGCTGGACATCTAATCCTACAGGTACAACCGGCCCTTTTGAGGGCAATCCTAATGCTGATGCGGCCCACGATGAAATTGAGTTTGACACCCCTGATACAGCATAGATCTGTTTCAAATGATATGAAAATCCTATATGAAATCCCTATATGAATATGGTCATTTCCATATTCTGTTTTATGCTTTTCTTTTTTATTATGGTCAATCATTATGGTCAGCAAAATGTTCACATCATAAAACTAGAGCACATGTCAGAGGATAATAATCATCTAGAAGGGACATTACTGAGATACTGTATTTGTACATGAAACGCCTCAAGCATTGAAGTCTAAACTGAGAAAAGTTCTTGTTGTCCTTAGCAATCAATCTGACGCTTTTATGGTTCCAGCACTACAGGCAAGAAGAACTGCTCTTCCTTTAGACACAAGTATTTTACATTTATTTTTCTCTGCTTTCATAGACTGGAATCTATTATGGACCTGTGCATACCCCAGTACAGTTGCATACAATATTATGTTTTCTGACTGCTGATACTGCCTTTTATTTTGTCAGTTGTCATGCCATCTCTTCTAATTACTTACACTGATGTTGCTCTGCTTTCTATTCACTGCAGCAACATTTTTAAGAGGCACATTTTACTGCAAAGCTAAATGGGAGGTAGGGGAAGCAAGTCCCATATAACTGTTCAAGGGTGCTACATGTCCCAGCATTGTATTAAAACCATAGCCACTATGCAATTCTTTATTTACTGCAAACATTTAACTAATAAAATGTGCTCTTATCATATATAATTATTATAGATGTAAACCTTAACTTTAAAAAAATAAAAATAAAGTGGGACCTTCCTCTCCTCTCTATCGTCCACAACTGGATAACCTTGCTTGCTTTTGTAAAGGTTTTTAACCTTTTTGGTGCTGCAAAAAGTTGTGATGGGCACATGCTGCCGGATTCTTTGCATTGGGACTTGGCAGAGACATGCAGGACATCAGCGCACATGCATGAAGATTCTGCTGCAAGTATAGTTTTAGCAAGAACCCAGATGCCAGAAACTGTTGGCGCATGTGTGCATGCACAGGAATTCTATAAATAAATAGAAAACAGTGCAGCAGAACAGAAATAAGTCTCTTGTACGTCACTATCAACACCAAAATATTAAAAAAGGCGCTATACACATCTAATACAATTATAATATGCAACAATTATCATAGTCCACAAATAGTGTAAATTAAAGTCCAATCAGTATATGCAATCGTCACTGTGATTCTGTGATCCAAATAAAAGAAGTACTTCGTGTTCCACCATCATACAAACTGGCCGCTCACCTCATAGCCATGACTACTGCATTACCAGAAGGTCAAAGCAAGTGGTGTTCCCCTCAGGGATAATAGCTCTGGCAGACTCTTGGCAGATTCTCATTCCTCTTTTCCCATAGGAAGGGTACACAGGTCCTCAGGCACTCAGGAACACACAATGTATATGGGAAGAAAAGGGAAGCACACAAGATCTAATGCTCTCTGTTTTAAAAGGTTTAATAATTAAAAGAAGAATATTACACTTACAAAATAGAGCATTGCCACCAGTGCTAGTTTGAATACACGTATAAAACACATATGCCAACTCCCAGCTTAGTGGTGAGATGTCTGCAAGATCACGTGACACCCAAGACTTCTATACACGTTACATCCAAAGGCAAGGACTTCTTCAGTACTTTTCAATGGCCTATTTCTTGAAACATCACCATTTAACCACTTAACGACCGCTCACTGTATATATACGTCGGCAGAATGGCACCGACAGGCACAATCACGTAGAGTGTACGTGATTGCCTTTGTATAGTTGGGGGGTCCAATCGGACCCCCCTCCTATACAGTGAGCGGTGGCTAAGTGTCCAGGAGCGTTCCGGGATGAGGGGGCAGCCATTCGTTTCCGGCCACCCCCTCGCGATCGCTCCCGGCGAATGGAAATGCCCCCTCTGTCTGTGTCAGGCAGAGGAAGCAGGAGGAAGTGATGTCATCTCTGGTGCGGCGCTCACATATACCGAGCGCCGTACAAGAGAAGACATCAGGTCAGTGCACACAACACTACACTGACACCAGGACACATAGGGACATAAATCGCCCCCCAGGCCCCCCCAGACACTCCCAGATCACCCCCCAGATCACCCCCCCAGCCCCCAGTCACAGTGTCACTGATTGCAGTGACCATTTATTTACTGATCACTGCAATCAGTGACATTTGTGACTGTAAAAGTGTCAGTACATTCAGTTTTAGGTCCAGTGCAGCCCCCTAACCCCCCCTAATAAAGGTTTAACCCCCTGATCACCCCCCAGATAACCCTTTCACCCCCTATCACCACTGTCGCTAAGCGATCATTTTTCTGATCGCCGTCTTAGCGTCAGTGATGCCGATCGGCAGCCAGTAATTTTTTTTAGGTTCGCCGCATGTTTTTATAGCGTCAGGTACCCCAATATATTATCTAATAAAGGTTTAACCCCCTTGATCGCCCCCCAGGTAACCCTTTCACCCCCTATCACCACTGTCGCTAAGCGATCGTTTTTCTAAACGCTGTCTTAGTGTCGGTGATGCAGATCGGTAGCCGGTAATTTTTTTTAGGTTCGCCGCAGGTTTTTATAGCGTCAGGTACCCCAATATATTATCTAATAAAGGTTTAACCCCCTTGATCGCCCCCCCAGGTAACCCTTTCACCCCCTATCACCACTGTCGCTAAGCGATCGTTTTTCTAAACGCTGCCTTAGTGTCGGTGATGCAGATCGGTAGCCAGTAATTTTTTTTAGGTTCGCCGCATGTTTTTATAGCGTCAGGTACCCCAATATATTATCTAATAAAGGTTTAACCCCCTTGATCGCCCCCCAGGTAACCCTTTCACCCCCTATCACCACTGTCGCTAAGCGATCGTTTTTCTAAACGCTGTCTTAGTGTCGGTGATGCAGATCGGTAGCTGGTAATTTTTTTTTAGGTTCGCCGCAGGTTTTTATAGCGTCAGGTACCCCAATATATTAACAAGGTGAACAGATATTTGCGCTAACCAAAAAAAATATATAAGTATATATGAAACAAAAAACAAAAAGCAGCCAGCACAGTCTGTTGATAAAGCAAACGTAATAGTATAAAAGTCCAAAGTGCAGCGCTTAGTGAAAATCAATGTCCTGGTGTGAAATCGGCAAACAAGATGACTGTAGAAAACTGATAGGAACCACCACCAGAACTTTAAGTGTGCAATCGTAAAAAGCACACCACCCAAATGTGCTCACAAAATGCTTACCGGAAGGCAAACATACATAAACGATGTAAGTATATTTGCAGAGGGTCAGTGTATAGACACAGATATCCAAGCCTGATGGATCACACCCACATCAAAAACGACATCCAGAGCTCAGTTGGAAATGGAGATGAAATGTATCCTCAGCAGGGAGTAGTTTACCAAATGAAAGAATAAACTAACATAGTGAAGCCCATAAGGTAAAAGGACAAAGGTATTTTATTGTATTCTACTTACAACAAAGGACCATCATCAAGGCATAAAAAAATAGGATTTTTATAACAGCTTACCTGTAAAATCCTTTTCTTGGAGTACATCACGGGACACAGAGCGACATAGTCATTACTAATGGGTTATATAGATACCGTCAGGTGCTGGCACTGGCAACTTCCAAAACCGGAAGTACCCTCCCCTATATAAGCCCCTCCCATCCGGGAGCACCTCAGTTTTGTAGCAAAGCAATAAGTGTTCCCAAAGAGGGGTGGGAGCTCTGTGTCCCGTGATGTACTCCAAGAAAAGGATTTTACAGGTAAGCTGTTATAAAAATCCTATTTTCTTTTTCGTACATCACGGGACACAGAGCGACATAGTCATTACTAATGGGATGTCCTAAAGCAATGCCAAATGAGGGGGGGGATACACCATATATAAGCTGAGCGCTATCAGACATGAGGATCTTTTGCGGCCTGCAACACACTGCGCCCAAAGGCGACATCCTCCTGACTTCTAACGTCCACCTGGTAGAACCTAGTAAACGTGTGTACCGAAGACCATGTTGTGGCCTTACAGATTTGAGCCAGGGAGGCCTGGTGATGCACTGCCCATGAAGTTCCAACTGCTCTCGTGGAGTGCGCCCTAACTTTGAACGGAGGCGGTCTACTTCTCAAGCTATAGGCTTGTATTATGACCTGTCGAATCCACTTGGCTAAAGTAGATTTTGACGCTGCCTGACCCTTTCTGGGGCCTTCCGGCAGAATAAACAAAGTATCCGTTCTGCGAATCTGAGCAGTGGCTTTTAGATAAGCTTTAACTGCTCTTACTACATCCAAAGAATGCAATAACTTTTCCTCTACCGAAGTAGGCTTGGGGAAAAAAGAAGGAAGAACCACATCTTGGTTCAAATGAAAACTCGATACCACCTTAGGAAGAAAGGCTGGATGAGGACGTAACACTACTCTGTCCTTATGGATAACCAGATATGGCTCCTTACAGGACATAGCTGCTAATTCCGATACTCTTTTAGCCGAACAAATGGCTACTAGAAAAATCAATTTCCTGGTGAGAAGCACCAAGGAAATATGCTGTATTGGTTCAAATGGTTGTTTCTGTAGAACCGACAGAACCAAGTTTAGATCCCATGGACATATGGGAATATTAACCGGAGGACTAATACGCATCACTCCTTGTATAAAGGCTTTGACTAGTGAATGCGAAGCCAAGGGCCTTTGAAAAAATATTGACAAGGCCGAAATCTGACCCTTGATAGTACTCAAGGCAAGCTTCCTATCTACAGCCCATTGTAGGGAGTCCAGACTCCTACCTATTACGTACTTACGTGGATGCCATTTCTTGGCTTCACACCAGGCGATGTACGCCTTCCAGATTCTATAGTAGATCTGCCTGGATACCGGCTTCCTGGCATTGATCATGGTAGATACCACAGAATTAGAGAGCCCTCTCTTTTTTAGAATGTGGGCTTCAATAGCCAGGCCGTCAAACCTAGGGCTGGTAAGGAAGGGTGGTATATCGGTCCTTGCGAAAGCAGGTCCGGACGATGTGGGAAAGTCCAAGGACTCCCCACTGACATTTTACAATCTCCACGTACCACGCTCTTCGGGGCCACGCTGGAGCCACCAGAATCACTGGTTTCTTTTCTACCCTGATTCTGCGGAGTAATCGAGGTAACCATTGTGGCGGTGTGAATGCATATATCAGCTTGAACTGATCCCAAGGGAACACTAGGGCATCCGAGCCGCAAGCTAGGGGATCCCTTGTCCGAGAGACAAACCTGTCCCCCTTTGCGTTGAATCTGGATGCTAGAAGATCTACATCCGATGTTCCCCACCGCTGACATATTGTCCAGAAAACCTCGGGGTGAAGGGACCCTTCCTCTGGGCCTAATTGCTGGCGACTTAGAAAGTCCGCCTTCCAATTCTCCACTCCTGGAATGAATACCGCAGATATGGCTGGGACATATTTTTTCTGCCCATTTCAGGATGTAATTTACTTCCCTCTGGGCTGCACGACTCCTGGTGCCCCCCTGATGATTGATATATGCCACTGCTGTGGCATTGTCTGATTGAATTCTGACAGGGGACCCTTGGAGTTTGGATGTCCATGCTACTAGGGCATACCGGGCTGCTCGTATCTCTAAGAGATTGATGGGCAGGGCCTTTTCTGCATCCGACCATCTGCCCTGGAGAGACTATTGCTCCAGTACTGCTCCCCAGCCTATAAGGCTGGCATCTGTAGTGACCACCTTCCAAGAAATCGGACTGAAGGATTTCCTTTTTTCCAGATTCTGGGAAACCAACCACCAACGGAGGCTCTTGCGAACGGAAGGGGACAAGGACATTGTAAGTCTAGGCCTGAATTTTTTTGTTCCAGGCTGACAGTATGGCCCCTTGCAAATTCCTTGAATGGAATTGACCGTAGGGTACTGCTTCGAATGATGCCACCATTTTTCCCAGCAGCCTCATATACAGGCGTATGGACGGCTGTCTTTTTTGTACCCACTAAGTGGATCAAATCTTTCAAAGACAACACCTTTCCTCGAGGCAAGAATATTTTTCTCTGGCCTGAATCCAACCTTAGCCCCAAGTATTCCAGACTGGTTTTTAGGGCTGACTTGACTCGGTTGATAATCCAACCGTGAGATTCCAGATACTTGATCGTCTTGTGAACGACCACGCCTAGTTTTTTCACTGAGTGGTCTATCAGCAACAAGTCATCCAGATATGCCATTATCATTACACCTTGTGTTCTTAGATTGGCCAATAAAGGGCCAGAATTTTTGTAAACACTCGTGGTGCTGTGGCCAAACCGAAGGGTAAGGCTCTGAACTGAAAATGGCGCCCTTCTACTGCAAAGCGTAGAAATTTTTGGTGGACTGGAAAGATGGGAATGTGCAAATAAGCATCTTTGATGTCGATCGTGGCTAACCAACCCTCCCCTTGTAGGGCAGTGGCCACCGATCGGATCGACTCCATCGGAAAGACCTGATATACAGGAATTTGTATAGCCCTTTTAGAATTAATATGGGCCTCCCGTCCGCGTTTGCTTCGGGACTGTAAAGAGGTTTGAGTAAAACCCGAACCCTCATTCTTCCAGGGGACCTCCATAATTACTCCTTGGAGCAATAGTTGTTCTAGTGCCAACAGGAGGGACTCTCTCTTCCGGGGATCCCTTGGCACGTTTGACCTCAAAAATGGGAAGGAGGAGAGTCTTTTAACTCCAAACTGTATCCCAAACCTACTGCGGAGAGCACCTATCTGTCTTGATCGTGTCCCGCCAGGTCTCTTGCGAACAACTGGAGTCCTCCCCCCACCCGACTGAGTGGGGGCTTCAATGAATTTAACTTTGGGGGAGGTTTTGTACCTCCCCTGACCCAGGGTTTCTCATTACCCTGCTACTGTCCCTGTTTTTTACCCCCGGGATTTGACCGAGGAGGCCGTCGGAACTGTTACACAGCCGATGCCCCAGGGACTGGAGAAGCAGGCCTCTTAAAGAGGGACCTCTAACTCTGCTTTTAACCGGCAAGAGCGTATTTTTACCGCTGGAAATTTTCTGGATATATTTGTCCAGGTTTTCCCTGAATAAGCGTTCACCATGAAATGGGACGCTAACCAGCCATTCTTTACAGGGAGCTTCAGCAGACCAGTTTTTGAGCCATAGGAGCCTACGCGTATGTACTATAGACAGCGTAAGGCGGGAGGCCTGATGGACTGAATCCTCTATGGCGTCAACCGCAAAGCCTAAGGCTCTAGGTAGATCAGCTAGGGCAAAGCCTGCTGATCTGTCAAGTCCCTCAAGACCTGTTTCAACTGATCCTTCACTGCTTAGCAGACCCCAATAGCTGCTACTGCTGGTTGTATCACCAAGCAGATTTTCATAAGGACTCCAATCTTTTATTGGGTTCTTGAACATTTGGACATTATCCACTGGACATGTCAGTGATTTATACATACAAGAGATGGCTGCGTCCACTGTAGGGACCTTCCATTTTTTTTTTTTTTGATGAACTTATCCTCCATGGGATAGACCACCGGAAATCTCTTGGGGGAATAAATATTTTCTCAGGACGTTCCCAATCCTGGTAAATGAGCCCTTTCAGTAAAGGGTGAAGTGGAAAAGAAAAAACAGTCTGGGGGCTTCTAGCGACCCCAACGAGGATACAGTAGTGGTTGATGGTTCCGCAAGGTGCATTTTTAAATGCTGATCGGACCATGTTAGTCAGAGACTGAACCCATAATCTTTCAGCTTGAGATGCTGAGAAAAGGTTCCCCCACCGTTGATTCCTCTATAACAGAATCAACCTCATCCTGATCCCCTTCAGGCAGGTCGATCCCTGTATGGGACTGTTGCTCTGCTAACAGGCACTCTGAAGGAGGAGACGGAGATCGGGCGTGCTTTCCCTGACAGGGAGGCAGCGATAAATGTTGACAATCTCTCTCTAATCCTCCCAGAGCTGAGGAAAAAACCTCCTCTGTTACATACACAGGAGCAGGTGACTGAGGACAGCCACAGTACCAAGTACCCCTGCGGGGTCTCTACGGTCACTTACCTCTGAACTTCAGGGGAGACTGGTGCAGCAGAAGTATGCCCAAGATCCTCAGAGCCCGATGAGACCCCCTTCGCTTCCTGGAAGATTCAGTTCCGGAGCTTCTGGACGGCATATTCCTAAGCCTAAAGCTGAGGTATTCCAGCCGTAATACACCACTTTTACTGAGAATAGTCTAGCACAATTGCTGCTATATCACAGTTGGTGTCTACTAATGTGCCTTTCTAGGGGATGCCTGTATCAACCGCTTGCTGTATGCCTTTAAATGTTGCCAGCTCTGTCTCTGTACTTCATAGCCAGCTCACTACAATATTGTGTTTTTTTTAAAACTGCTGGGACGCCCGCACATGCGCAGAAGCGCTGCGGCGCGCACAGAGCGTCATCCCCCAGGCTCCGCCCCCTTTCCCGGCTCACCTCTATATATAGAGGCGCGTGCACGCGCGCGGGCACGTGCGCCTTCGGCGCTAATTTCAAATATGGTAACAAGGGACAGGAGCCAGGGCCCCTCTTTGCCGCAGGCCGGGGGATGGACAAACACTGCAACATGGCAGAGGAAGCAGTTTCCTATAAGAGAACTCACCATCTGCCTGGACTTTGCTCTGCTGAGAAGAAGCTAGTCCACATGACAAGAAAACATTCCACAGCGGCCTCTAGTGGACAAACACAGGTACCGCAGTCTAATATATTAAATATATATAAAAAAAAAAATTTTTTTTTTTTTTTTTTTTTTTTTGACCACCTTTAAAAATTATTACATTTTTTTAGTAGTTACAGGCATGCACAGAATTTTGCGGGAATACCATTAGGTAACAGACAGAAAGACAAATTAGGCTTGGGGGTCCCCCAATAGAACCAAGTTCCTGGGGGCCCCCACTTACCTGTTCCCCGCCGCAGGACTTTGTTTGGTCCACAAAAGCCCAAACTTCACCTATCACGGCAGGCATTGTAATCAAACCTTCAGGGACCGGGTTCCCAAGGATTCCACTCCCCTGGACCTGTATAGCACCCTGCACAGAAAACATCTTGGTCGTGGGTATGACCAGAGCTCTGGATCCCAGGGTCCAGCTCTCCTAAGAGAAGCATTACAGGCAAAACCTTGCTCTTCTCTGCAAGGCCCGGGTACCGACCGTTTAGCTATGAAGCTTTTTTGGTCGGATCCGGAATAGCTTACTGAGGCCCAAAAGAACCTGTACGCAAGCTCAGTGAAAAACACATGTTTCTTCTTGGCCAACACCTTAGACACTGGCAAAAAACTGAGGTGCTCCCGGATGGGAGGGGCTTATATAGGGGAGGGTACTTCCGGTTTTGGAAGTTGCCAGTGCCAGCACCTGACGGTATCTATATAACCCATTAGTAATGACTATGTCGCTCTGTGTCCCGTGATGTACGAAAAAGAAAAGGGATTTTTATAACAGCTTACCTGTAAAATCCTTTTCTTGGAGTACATCACGGGACACAGAGCGACTTAGTCATTACTAATGGGTTATATAGATTACCTTCAGGTGTTGGCACTGGCCAATTCCAAACCGGAAGTACCCTCCCCTATATAAGCCCCTCCCACCCGGGAGCACCTCAGTTTTGTAGCCAAGCAATAAGTGTCCCAAAAAGAGGGGTGGGAGCTCTGTGTCCCGTGATGTACTCCAAGAAAAGGATTTTACAGGTAAGCTGTTATAAAAATCCCTTTTTCTTTTTCGTACATCACGGGACACAGAGCGACTTAGTCATTACTAATGGGACGTCCCAAAGCAATGCCAAATGAGGGGAGGGATACATAAGCTGGGCGCCATCAGGCATGAGGATCTTTTGCGGCCTGCAACACACTGCGCCCAAAGGCGACATCCTCCTGACTTCTAACGTCTACCTGGTAGAACCTAGTAAACGTGTGTACCGAAGACCATGTTGCGGCCTTACATACTTGAGCCAGGGAGGCCTGGTGATGCACTGCCCATGAAGTTCCAACTGCTCTTGTGGAGTGCGCCCTAACTTTGAACGGAGGCGGTCTCTTTCTCAAGCCATAGGCTTGTATTATGACCTGTCGAATCCACTTGGCTAAAGTAGATTTTGATGCTGCCTGACCCTTTCTGGGGCCTTCCGGCAGAACAAATAAAGAATCCGTTCTGCGAATCTGAGCAGTGGCTTTTAGATAAGCTTTAACTGCTCTTACTACATCCAAAGAATGTAATAACTTTTCCTCTACTGAGCTAGGTTTGGGGAAAAAAGAAGGAAGAACCACATCTTGGTTCAAATGAAACCTCGATACCACCTTAGGAAGAAAGGCTGGATGAGGACGTAATACTACTCTGTCCTTATGGACAACCAGATATGGCTCCTTACAGGACAAGGCGGCTAATTCCGATACTCTTTTAGCCGAACAAACGGCTACTAAGAAAATCAATTTCCTGGTGAGAAGAACCAAGGAAATGTGTTGTAATGGTTCAAACGGTTGTTTCTGTAGAACCGACAGAACCAGGTTTAGGTCCCAAGGACATATGGGAATACTAACCGGAGGGCTAATACGCATCACTGCTTGTATAAAGGCTTTGACTAGTGAATGCGAAGCCAAGGGCCTTTGAAAAAATATTGACAAGGCCGAAATCTGACCCTTGATAGTACTCAAGGCAAGCTTCCTATCTACAGCCCACTGTAGGAAGTCCAAAATCCTCCCTATCACGTACTTACGTGGATGCCATTTCTTGGCCTCACACCACGTAATGTATGCTTTCCAGATCCTATAATAGATCTGCCTGGATACCGGTTTCCTGGCATTGATCATGGTAGATACCACAGAATTAGAGAGCCCTCTCTTTTTCAGAATGTGGGCTTCAATAGCCAGGCCGTCAAACCTAGGGCTGGTAAGGAAGGGTGGTATATCGGTCCCTGCGACAGCAGGTCCGGACGATGTGGGAGGGTCCAAGGACTCCTCACTGACATTTTTACAATCTCCGCGTACCATGCCCTTCGGGGCCACGCTGGAGCCACCAGAATCACTGGTTTCTTTTCTACCCTGATTCTGTGGAGTAATCGCGGTAACAATTGTGGCGGTGGGAATGCATATATCAGCTTGAACTGATCCCAAGGGAACACTAGGGCATCCGAGCCGCAAGCTAGGGGATCCCTTGTGCGAGACACAAATCTGTCCACCTTTGCGTTGAATCTGGATGCTAGCAGATCTACATCCGGTGTTCCCCACCGCTGGCATATTGCCTGGAAAACCTCGGGGTGAAGAGACCATTCCCCCGGGCATAATTGTTGGCGACTTAGAAAGTCCGCTCTCCAATTTTCCACTCCTGGGATGAAAACCGCGGATATGGCTGGGACATATTTTTCTGCCCACTCCAGGATGCAATTTGCTTCCCTCTGGGCTGCACGACTCTTGGTGCCACCCTGGTGATTGATATATGCCACTGCCGTGGCATTGTCTGATTGAATTCTGACAGGGGACCCTTGGAGTTTGGATGTCCATGCTACTAGGGCATACCGGGCTGCTCGTATCTCTAAGAGATTGATGGGCAGGGCCTTTTCTGCTTCTGACCACTTGCCCTGGAGAGACCATTGCTCCAGTACTGCCCCCCAGCCTATGAGGCTGGCATCTGTAGTGACCACCTTCCAAGAAACCGGACTGAAGGGTTTCCCTCTTTCCAGATTCTGGGGCACCAACCACCAATGGAGGCTCTTGCGAACGGAAGGGGACAGGGACATTGGTAAGTCTAAAGCCTGAACTTTTTTGTTCCAGGCTGACAGTATGGCCCTTTGCAAATTCCTTGAATGGAATTGACCGTAGGGTACCGCTTCGAATGAAGCCACCATCTTTCCCAGCAGCCTCATGCAGAGGCGTATGGATGGTTTTCTTTTTGTACCCACTAAGTGGGTCAAATCTTTTAAAGACGACACCTTCTCTGGAGGTAAGAAAATCTTTCTCTGATTTGAATCCAGCCTTAGCCCTAAGTATTCCAGACTTTTGACTGGTCTTAGAGCTGACTTGTCCCGGTTGATAATCCAACCGTGATATTCCAGATACTCGATTGTCTTGTGAATAGCTACTTCCAGCTTTTCCACTGAGTGGTCTATTAGTAGCAGGTCGTCTAGATATGCCATTATCGTTACACCCTGTGTTCTTAGATTGGCCAATAATGGGGCCAGAATTTTTGTGAACACTCGTGGTGCTGTGGCCAGACCGAAAGGTAAGGCTCTGAACTGAAAATGGCGCCCTTCTACTGCAAAGCGTAGAAATTTCTGGTGGGCCGGAAAGATGGGAATATGCAGATAAGCATCCTTTATGTCGATCGAGGCTAGCCATTCCTGCCCTTGTAGGGCGGTGGCCACCGATCGGATCGACTCCATCTGAAAAGTCCTGATATTTAGGAACTTGTTTAGCCCTTTTAGATTTAATATGGGCCTCACGTCCCCATTTGGTTTGGGGACTGTGAAAAGGTTCGAGTAAAACCCGAATCCGCTTTCTTCCAGGGGAACCTTCATGATTACACCTTGGAGCAATAGTTGTTCTAGTGCCAGAAGGAGGGATCCTCTCTTTTGGGGATCTCTTGGCACGTTTGACCTCATAAATTGGGCAGGAGGAGTGCCTTTTAACTCCAGCTTGTATCCCAGACTTACTGCGGAGAGCACCCATCTGTCTCTGATGGTGTCCCGCCAGGTCTCTGTGAACAACTGAAGTCTTCCCCCCACCCGATTGAGTGGGGGCAACGCTTCATGCCTTGGGGGGAGGTTTTGTACCTCTCTTGATCCAGGGCTTCTTGTTACCCTGTGATTGTCCCTGATTTCTGCCCCCTGAATTTGACCGCGGAGGCCGTCGGAACTGCTTCACAGCCGATGTGCCTGGGACTGGAGAAGTAGGCCTCTTAAAAGAAGGACTTCTACCCTTGTTCTTAACCGGTAAGAGTGAACTTTTACCGGCAGAAATTTTCTGGATATATTTGTCCAGATCTTCTCCAAATAAGCGTTCTCCATGAAATGGGAAGCTAACCAGCAGTTTTTTACAGGGAGCTTCAGCAGACCAGTTTTTGAGCCACAGAAGCCTACGCATATGTACTATAGACAGCGTAAAGCGGGAGGCCTGTTGGATTGTATCCTTTATGGCGTCCACCGCAAAACACAAGGCTCTAGGCAGGTCAGCTAGGGCAAGAGCCTGCTGATCTGGTAAGTCCCTTAAGACTTGTTTCAACTGATCTTTCACTGCTTGGCAGACTCCAATCGCTGCTACCGCAGGTTGTGTCACCAAACTTGCTGTAGAGAAAGCAGATTTTAGTAAAGACTCCAATTTTTTATCTATTGGGTCTTTGAACATTGGAACATTATCTACTGGACATGTCAGTGATTTGTTAACAGAAGAGATGGCTGCGTCCACTGTAGGGACCCTCCATTTTCTTATGAACTTATCCTCCATGGGATAGATCACCGGAAATCTCTTGGGGGGAGCAAATATTTTATCAGGATGCTCCCAATCCTGGTAAATAAGCCCTTCTAATAAAGGGTGGATTGGGAAGGAACAGACAGCCTGGGGAGCTTTTAGCGACCCCAGCGAGGAAACCGTAGTGGATGGTGGTTCCGCCAGAGGCATTTTAAATGCTGATCGGACCATATTAGTCAGAGACTGAACCCATAATCTTTCAGCCTGAGAAGCTGAGAAAGGTTCTTCCACTGTTGATTCCTCCATAACTGAATCAACCTCATCCTGATCCCCTTCAGGTAGGTCGATCTCTGTGTGGGGCTGTTCCTCCACTAACAGGCACTCTGAAGGAGGAGACGGAGATCGGACGCGCTTTTCCTGAGACAGGGAAGCAGCGATCAATGCTGTTAATCTCTCTTCCAATCCTCCCAGAGTTGAGGATAAAACCTCCTCTGTTATATATACAGGAGCAGGTGGACTGGGGACAGCCGCAGCACCAGGCATTCCTGCGGGGTTTCTACGGCTACTGACCTCTGAATTCTCAGGGGAGATTGGTGCAGTACAAGCATGCCCAATATCCTCAGAGCCCGATGGAGACCCCTTTGGCTTCCTGGAAGATCTATTTCCGGAGCGTCTGGACGACATATCCTTTAAGCACAAAGCTGAGGTATTCCCGTCGTCATACACCAATTTTGCTGGTAATAGTCTAACACAGGTGCTGCTATATACCAGCTGGTGTCCACTAAAGTGCCTTTCTATGGGGATGCCTGCATCAACCGCCTCTGTGTGCCACTGTTTGTTGCTAGCTCTGTTTGCATGCAGCTGACACTTGTACTGTGTCTTTTAACCATGCTGGGACGCCCGCACATGCGCAGAAGCGCCGCGGCGTGCATCGAGCGTCATCCACCCGCCCCGCCCCTTTTTTTTCATAGGAGGCGCATGCACGCGCCCGCGCGCGCGCCCGTGCGCCATTGGCGCCCTTTTCGAAATCAAACAGGGGACTAGGAGCCAGGGCCCTTTTTGCCGGAGGGCCTGTGCGGTGGATGAGCGCAGCAACAGGGCAGAGGAAGTGGATTCCCACAGAGAAACTTACCAG
This sequence comes from Rana muscosa, assembly GCA_029206835.1. Classification (NCBI taxonomy): domain Eukaryota; kingdom Metazoa; phylum Chordata; class Amphibia; order Anura; family Ranidae; genus Rana; species Rana muscosa. Next base: position 482,529,290 of record CM055122.1, read on the forward strand.
CTGCCTGGATCTTTTGACTTGAGAAAACCAAAGATCCACATGACAAGAAAAATGGACTACAGCGGCCTCTAGTGGTTTAACACAGGTACCGCGGTCCCTGTTTTTTTTTTTTTTTTTCTTGACTACTATTAAAATTTTACATTTTCAGTAGTTATAGGCAAACACAGATATTTAGCGGGAATACCGTTAGGTAACAGACAGAAAGACAAATTAGGCTTGGGGGTCCCCCAATAGAACCAAGTTCCTGGGGGCCCCCACTTACCTGATCCCCGCCGCAGGACTTTGTTTGGTCCACAGAAGTCCAAACTTCACCTATCACGGCAGGCATTGTAATTAAACCTTCAGGGACCGGGTTCCCAAGGATTCCATTTCCCTGGACCTGTATAGCACCCTGCACAGACAACATCTTGGTCGTGGGTATGACCAGAGCTCTGGATCCCAGGGTCCAGCCCTCCTAAGAGAAGCATTACAGGCAAAACCTTGCTCTTCTGCTGCAAGGCCCGGGTACCGACCGTTTAGCTATGAAGCTTTTTTGGTGGGATCCGGAACAGCTTACTAAGGCCCAAAAGAACCTGTACGCAAGCCCAGTGAAAACACATGTTACTCTTTGGCCAACACCTTAGACACTGGCAAAAAACTGAGGTGCTCCCGGGTGGGAGGGGCTTATATAGGGGAGGGTACTTCCGGTTTGGAATTGGCCAGTGCCAACACCTGAAGGTAATCTATATAACCCATTAGTAATGACTAAGTCGCTCTGTGTCCCGTGATGTACGAAAAAGAAATATATATATAAATCCGCGGCTCTCAGCGTGCTTGTATCGGCAAGCCTGACATGTTTCATCCGAATGGATATCATCAGAGGCGTGGCCTCCAATACAAGCACGCCCATATAAATACAAAAAATCAAAAGCCACACTAACCTGTGATAGGGTAATGCGGCGATATGTTCAGCTGTTTCATGTCAGCAGCATACAAAACGTCAGGGCTCCGCTTGTACACCGCAGCCATACTCGGAAACCGGAAGTAAAACAAAACAAAAAGGGAAGGCAGACGCGGCCGCGCATGCGCGAACGGCCGTGCGGTTCACATACACAGGAAGCGAAACCAAGAGTATCTCAATCCTTCCTGTGAGTGGAACAGGAGGCACGATTGGACGCAGCCTTGCTTGCGTGATTGGTCACGCTGTAGAAAGTAAATAGTTGGCGGGACGAAAAACGCGATGGACGCAGCTTAAAAGACTCAGCGTGAGTGATCACGCTGAGTGATGTATATAGAAGCATTTAGACTGGCAGCTCCGGTAGGAGGGCCTAAATCATCAACGAAGGGAGGGCAAAAGGGACACCCAATCACTGCAGAAAAGCCCCCACCATCAGGGCAGGAACTTCCGATTAAGGAAGGTCACTACCATGGAGACAGCATTACATTACGCTAAAATAAAAAAATAAAAAAAAATATGATGCAAAACAGGAAACAGCTCAACATAATTACATGTAGAATTTGTTACATACAATAATTCCCAGAATCAACTAGAACCATAACATGAAATACAGTTAATTAGACATGTAAATAATTACAATACTAATGCGCCAAGGGAAAGACAAAAGAAAGAAGGGAGGCTCACCCTGATGCATATCATAAATTAAAACGTGTATTGGATAACTGATCATCCATTGGGGATGACAGAAATCATTATAAATATAAAAAATAATAAAATAAAAATAAAAACAATGAATATATATGACAAGCAGCAAAAGTTGGAGAAGGCAAGAAAACTCCACTCCACTGAATGAATATACATATACACATGGAAAAGGAAAAAGGAAAAAAAACAACTCAAGAAAGAATAAGAAAATGAGAACGTCACCATACACATCCTCCACAGTGATTGGGTGTCCCTTTTGCCCTCCCTTCGTTGATGATTTAGGCCCTCCTACCGGAGCTGCCAGTCTAAATGCTTCTATATACATCACTCAGCGTGATCACTCACGCTGAGTCTTTTAAGCTGCGTCCATCGCGTTTTTCGTCCCGCCCACTATTTACTTTCTACAGCGTGACCAATCACGCAAGCGAGGCTGCGTCCAATCGTGCCTCCTGTTCCACTCACAGGAAGGATTGAGATACTCTTGGTTTCGCTTCCTGTGTATGTGAACCGCACGGCCGTTCGCGCATGCGCGGCCGCGTCTGCCATCCGTTTTTGTTTTGTTTTACTTCCGGTTTCCGAGTATGGCTGCGGTGTACAAGCGGAGCCCTGACGTTTTGTATGCTGCTGACATGAAACAGCTGAACATATCGCCGCATTACCCTATCACAGGTTAGTGTGGCTTTTGATTTTTTGTATTTATATGGGCGTGCTTGTATTGGAGGCCACGCCTCTGATGATATCCATTCGGATGAAACATGTCAGGCTGGCCGATACAAGCACGCTGAGAGCCGCGGATTTATATATATATTTTTATGCCTTGATGATGGTCCTTTGTTGTAAGTAGAATACAATAAAATACCTTTGTCCTTTTACCTTATGGGCTTCACTATGTTAGTTTATTCTTTCATTTGGTAAACTACTCCCTGCTGAGGATACATTTCATCTCCATTTCCAACTGAGCTCTGGATGTCGTTTTTGATGTGGGTGTGATCCATCAGGCTTGGATATCTGTGTCTATACACTGACCCTCTGCAAATATACTTACATCGTTTATGTATGTTTGCCTTCCGGTAAGCATTTTGTGAGCACATTTGGGTGGTGTGCTTTTTACGATTGCACACTTAAAGTTCTGGTGGTGGTTCCTATCAGTTTTCTACAGTCATCTTGTTTGCCGATTTCACACCAGGACATTGATTTTCACTAAGCGCTGCACTTTGGACTTTTATTTTTTTACCCCAATATATTATCTAATAAAGGTTTAACCCCCTTGATCGCCCCCCAGGTAACCCTTTCACCCCCTATCACCACTGTCGCTAAGCGATCGTTTTTCTAAACGCTGTCTTAGTGTCGGTGATGCAGATCGGTAGCCAGTAATTTTTTTTAGGTTTGCCGCAGGTTTTTATAGCGTCAGGTACCCCAATATATTATCTAGTAAAGGTTTAACCCCCTTGATCGCCCCCCAGGTAACCCTTTCACCCCCTATCACCACTGTCGCTAAGCGATCGTTTTTCTGATCGCTGTCTTAGTGTCGGTGATGCAGATCGGTAGCCAGTATTTTTTTTTAGGTTCGCCGCAGGTTTTTATAGCGTCAGGTACCCCCATATATTATCTAATAAAGGTTTTAACCCCCTGATTGCCCATAGTTAACCCTTTCACCAGTGATCACCATATAAGTGTTACGGGTGACGCTGGTTAGTTAGTTTGCTTTTTATAGTGTCAGGGCACCCGCCGTATATAACCCAATAAAGGTTTAACCCCCTGATCGCCCGGCGGGTGATATCAATTAGGTTTTAGCGTCAGAGAGGGTCTGCGTCACACCCCAGGCAGCGTCAGGTTAGTGCCAGTAACGCTAACACCCACGCGTGAAGCATACACCCCCCTTAGTGGTATAGTATCTGAACAGATCAATATCTGATCTGATCAGATCTATACTAGCGTCCCCAGCAGTTTAGGGTTCCCAAAAACGCAGTGTTAGCGGGATCAGCCCAGATACCTGCTGGCACCTGCGTTTTGCCCCTCCGTTCAGCCCAGGCCACCCAAGTGCAGTATCGATCGATCACTGTCACTTACAAAACAAAAACACACATAACTGCAGCGTTCGCAGAGACAGGCCTGATCCCTGCGACTCCAGTACTGTAGGAGGTGATTTCACCACCACAGTTAAATAAAAAAAGCATATATGCCGAAGCATTGGGGCAGCAGGAGCGGAGGAGCGATTTTGCTCCTAATGCCGCGTACATACGGTCGAAATTCCGACGGAGGCTTGCCCGTGGAAAAGTCCGACCATGTGTGTGCGCCATAACTTTTTTGCGGGAGGATGCCCCCATGCTTCGGCATATATAAATGGTGCGTGTATGCCCATCATTGGAAGTGGGTGGATGAAGGGCGGTATTCTAATGGTGGGCATACCCACCGATCAATCTCTTTTTTCGTTCAGCCAACTGGCTGCATGAAAAAAAAAGATTACAATACATGTCCAACAAGGACCAGCAACGTACTGGTATGTTGCTGGACTTTGAATGTTTATACCAGAATGATGCCTGCGGGTTTAGGTATCATCTTGGTATCATTCTTTTCAGCCTGCGGCCGGCTTTCATGTAAAAGCAATCCTAGCGGCTAATTAGCCTCTGGACTGCTTTTACAAGCAGTGGGAGGGAATGCCCCTCCCCCCGGATATAAAAAGCGCCATTGGGAAATTGGGAAAGCATTTTATCACACTGATCTTGGTGTGGTCAGATGCTTTGAGGGCAGAGGAAAAATCTAGGGTCTAGAAGACCCCAGTTTTTTCAAAAAAAGAGTACCTGTCACTACCTATTGCTATCATAGGGGATATTTACATTCCCTGAGATAACAATAAAAATGATAAAAAAAAAAATACTTGGAAGGAACAATTTAAAAATAAAATAAAAAAGCAAAATTAATAATAAAAAAAAAAGCGTCGGTCTGGCGTCATATGTAAACAGCAATTGCACCATGCATGTGAGGTATCACCGCGAAGGTCAGATCGAGGGAAGTCATTTTAGCAGTAGACCTCCTCTGTAAATCTACTGGGGTAACCTGTAAAGGCTTTTAAAGGCTTTTAAAAATGTATGTAGTTTGTCGCCAATGCACGTTTGTGCGAAATTTTAAAGCATGTCGTGTTTGGTATCTATGTACTCGGCCTAAGATCATCTTTTTTATTTCGTCAAACATTTGGGCAATATAGTGTGTTTTAGTGCATTAAAATTAAAAAAAGTGTATTTTTTAACCCCAAAAATGCGTTTGAAAAATCGCTGCGCAAATACTGTGTAGAAATAAAAATGCAACACCCACCATTTTAATCTGTAGGGCCTTTGCTTTAAAAATATATATAATGTTTGGGGGTTCAACATAATTTTCTTGCAAAAAAAAAAATGTTTTCATGTAAACAAAAAGTGTCAAAAAGGGCTTTGTCTTCAAGTGGTTAGAAGAGTGGATGTAAGCTTCCTAATGTTGTGTATAAAATGCCAGAACAGTTCAAAACCCCCCCAAATGACCCCATTTTGGAAAGTAGACACCCCAAGCTATATACTGAGAGGCATGTCGAGTCCATGGAATATTTTATATGTTGACACAAGTTGCGGAAAAACGACAATTTTTTTTTTTTTTTTTTGCACAAAGTTGTCACTAAATGATATATTGCTCAAACATGCCATGGGCATATGTGGAATTACACCCCAAAATACATTCTGTTGCTTCTCCTGAGTACGGGGATACCACATGTGTGAGACTTTTTGGGAGCCTAGCCGCGTACGGGACCCCAAAAACCAAGCACCGCCTTCAGGCTTTCTAAGGGTGTAAATTTTTGATTTCACTTCTCACTGCCTATCATAGTTTCGGAGGCCATGGAATGCCCAGATGGCACAAAACCCCCCCAAATGACCCCATTTTGGAAAGTAGACACCCCATTTTATGGCCTTCGAAACTGTGATAGGTAGTGAGGAGTGAAATCAAAAATTTGTGCCTAGAAATCCTGAAGGCGGTGCTTGGTTTTCGGGGTCCCGTACGCGGCTAGGCTCCTAAAAAGTCCCACACATGTGGTATCCCCGTACTCAGGAGAAGCAGAAAAATTTATTTTGGGGTGTAATTCCACATATACAATTTCCTTGGGGTGTCTACTTTCCAAAATGTGGTCATTTGGGGGGGGTTTTGTACTGCCCTGTCATTTTAGCACCTCAAGAAATGAGATAGGCAGTCATAAATTTAAAGCTGTGTAAATTTCAGAAAATGTACCCTAGTTTGTAAACTCTATAACTTTTGCGCAAAACAATAAATATACGCTTATTGACATTTTTTTTACTAAAAACATGTGGCTGAATACATTTTGGCCTAAATGTATGACTAAAATTGAGTTTATTCGATTTTTCTTATAACAAAAAGTAGAAAATATCATTTTTTTTCAAAATTTCCGTTCTTTTTCCGTTTATATCGCAACAAATAAAAATCGCAGAGGCAATCAAATACCATTAAAAGAAAGCTCTATTTGTGGGAAGAAAAGGACGCAAATTTCGTTTGGGTACAACATTGCATGTCCGCACAATTTACAGTTAAAGCAGCGCAGTGCAAAATTCTGAATTCACCTCTGGTCCTTTAGCTACCAAATGGTCCGGGGCTTAAGTGGTTAAAGTGGTTGTAAACCCTTACAAACACCCACTAAAGTGACTAATTTCAGGTGATAAACAGAGATGTAACATATCCCCCTACTTAAGTTGCACCTGTTTATCTGTCCCCCTCTCTCCTCTACAACATCCTTAAAGCGGAAGTAAACCCAACAATTTAATAGTTTCAAAAAACAGTTACATTCCCGGCATGCCGGAAATGCTAACTGTCACATTGGCTGTGCTCTCAACCAAACTGTCACACCATCCAATGGCTGGTGTCATAACTGATCACATGTGCAGCATCATGGCAGTTGAAAATTAAACATAGGCCAAGATGACAGCTTCCTTGCCTGAAAATGATAGGAGGGTTTACTTCCACTTTAAGCATGTATTTTACACAGCATTTATGTGCCCTAGCAGACAGTAGGTGGGGATCTGATGTCACACATTGTTCAGCATAGAGCAGGGAGCTGAGTGTTTGTTTTCTGAGATCTTAATGGAGGGAAAGGGCACTCCCCCCTTTACACAGTCTCATAGGGAAACACACACATCTGAGGCTCGCAATCACCTGCTGTGTGCTGGAGGGGAACAGGACCATCTCCCGGTGTTGTCTGGTGTCAGCATAGACTGTCAAAAGTGTGTGTGTGTGTGTGTATATGTATGTATGTGTATATATATATATATATATTGTGACAGCAGGAAGGTAAAGTCACCTGGTTGCATCCAGGGGGGTAGATATATTTCGCCCAGATTCAGGCTTTACGCCGACTTATACAACTAGGTGGAGAGTTGTATAAGGCTAGTGGGCTCATGGATGACTCATACCTCTAGGGAGAGTGTGGGGCGTCGTACAGACAGGGAGTTGATGAGGCCAGGTGAAGCTTGTCAGCTCATTTAGGCCTCTATAAAAACTCCCAGCTTCATTAGATGTTAGCTCATGCCTGGAACCAGACCTGTGTGGACTGTCTAGGGAGAGTGAACCCCTGTGCGGTGAGGCAAAGCCTGTGTGGCTATTTGTTTGGACTTTAACTAAACCAGGGACTTAGGGACTAGGACAGCACTAGGCTGATCCCAGTTGTTAGTTAGGAAACCTGTATGTTTAGTCAGAGGTCAACTTGACCAGGATTTATTTTGGTTATGTTTCTTTTGCTTTGCTGTGTTTTGTCACTGTAAATAGAAAATAAACCGCACCTTTTTTGATTTTGAAAACCACAACCTCCGTTTGCTGGGCCCGTTTTGTGTGGGGAGCCCATCCCGGGGGTCACACACACCCGCTGCCGAGCTAACCCCCTCACAGTTGGTGGAGAACCAGTGGCAGTTTTTTTAAGCCAGCATGGAGGAGATACTGAAGCAGCTGGCTCTAGCAAATGCCAATCAACAGCAGACAAATGCAGGTTTGCAAAGGAGCCTTGCAGCCCAGCAGCAGACAAACGCAACTTTGCAACAGAGTCTGGAGGCTCAGCAACGAGCCCAGCAGCAATCTGAGGCCCGCTTCATAGACCTGTTGCAGAAGCAAGAGCAGAGACTACAACAACAGATGGAAGCAGTAATGCAGCAACGTCCGCAGACCAGTGAGGAAAGCCGTCCCACTAATACCGCGTCCTTTGGGGTGAGTCGTTTATTGACAAAAATGACTGGAGAGGATGATCCAGAGGTATTTTTGACCACATTTGAAAGGACCGCTGAAAGAGAAAAGTGGCCTGAGGAGCAGTGGGCTGGACTGGTGGCTCCTCTGTTAACTGGTGAATCGCAGAAAGCTTACTATGACCTAGAGCCTAACCAAGCAAAAGACTATGTGATGCTAAAAGCTGAAATATTGGCAAGGCTAGGTGTCACCCAGGCTGTCCGGGCTCAGCGTGTGCATAACTGGACTTTCCAGCTTGGAAAACCCCCCAGGTCTCAAATGTATGATCTCATTCACCTGAGCAGAAAGTGGCTACAGCCAGAGACTTTGTCCGCACCAAAGATTGTGGAACGTGTTGTAATGGATCGGTTTTTGAGAGCTCTTCCTACTGCCATCCAAAAGTGGGTAAGCCATGGAGACCCAGAGACGGCCGATGGTCTTGTGGATCGTGTGGAGAAATACTTGGCTACAGAGAACCTGACGGCCTCTTCCAGAGACACTCGGACTTTCCACCCTAAGACCAGACCATCCCCAGGGGCGGATAAGAGGATTCCAAGGGGTGAGGGTGGAGAGAGTGAGAGGGTGGGAGCTCTACCCCAAGTTTGGCGAGAACAGCCTGGGAAATCAGCGGCTCAAGAGGCGGCAAGAAGGATCGTTTGCTACCGCTGCCGGCAAGCGGGACATATTGCAGCCAATTGCCCGGTTGTGGAGGAACCCATGCAGTGTGACTTTCTGACGGGCAGACGTCAGTCGCTGTGTGCGACAGTCGCATGCACTGCCATTCGAGGAACTGAGAAACATTTATGCAAAATGTGTGTTAATGGTAGAAATGTTGTGGTATTGCTGGATTCAGGTAGCCTTGTGACCCTGATAAAGGCTGAGTTAGTTAAAACAGAGGTCTCTGGGAATAGCAAGGTAGCTGTTATTTGTGTGCATGGGGACACCCGAGAGTATCCAGTGACTACAGTGTGTTTCGAGACCCCCAAAGGTACCCTCTCTCATCCAGTGGGCTTAGTATCTCAGTTACCGCATGACGCCATTGTGGGAAGGGATTTTCCGAAGTTCTGGGAACTGTGGGATGATCCTGAGCCCCTCACTGGTGCCCCTATGTACCAGGAATGTGATAGCCAGAACTCCCCTGAGAGTGGTGAGGACTCTCCGGAATTTCCCTTATCAGTATTGGCAGGGGAGACTCAAGAAACTGGAGAGGAGCCCACCTCCTCAGACAAAAACCTACCGTCTGTGGAGTTTTCTGATCTTGAGGTTCACAGGGAAAACTTTGCCACAGAACAGTTGAAAGACCCCGCCCTAATAAAGGCACGGGAAAACGTAGTGAAAATAGATGGCGAGTTAGTGAACCCAGATAATACCTGCACTTACCCATACTTCAGCGTAGAGAAGGACCTACTGTATCGGGTGGCAAAAAGGGCAGAAGAAACCGTTGAGCAGCTTGTGGTGCCCAAACCTTACAGGAAGTTGGTGTTGGAGTTGGCCCATGGGCACATTCTTGGAGGTCATCTGGGGACAGAGAAAACCCGAGAGAGGGTATTACAGAGATTCTATTGGCCGGGGGTGATGAAGGACGTAGAAAATTATTGTTCCTCCTGCCCTGTGTGTCAGAGGTTGGCCCCGATGCCACATTTCCGTAGCCCGCTGGTCCCTCTACCCATCATTGAGGTCCCGTTTGAGAGGATCGCCATGGATTTGGTAGGTCCTATAATCAAGTCCGCTAGGGGGCACCAGTACATATTAGTTATAATGGACTATGCCACCCGTTATCCAGAAGCGATCCCTCTCCGAAATACCTCGGCCAAAACCATAGCCAAAGAGCTATCTCTTGTTTTTAGCCGGGTGGGTATTTGTAAAGAACTGCTTACGGACCAAGGTACACCCTTTATGTCCCGGGTTATGAAAGAGCTGTGTAAATTGTTCAAAGTGACGCAATTGCGTACGTCTGTGTATCACCCCCAAACCGATGGGCTGGTTGAAAGATTCAACAAAACCCTAAAACAAATGTTGAAGAAAGTGGTGGATAGAGATGGAAAGGATTGGGACTGTTTACTTCCTTATTTGATGTTTGCTATTAGGGAGGTGCCCCAATCCTCTACGGGATTCTCCCCCTTTGAGTTACTGTATGGGAGACACCCAAGAGGGCTGTTGGATATTGCCAAGGAAACTTGGGAAAGTGAGAGTTCTCCCCACAGGAGTGTGATTGAGCATGTCGCCCTGATGCAAGATCGAATTGCACAGGTAATGCCCATCGTGAAGGAACATTTGGCCCAAGCGCAGTTGGCACAGCAGAGAGTGTACAACCGTGGAGCCAAGACCCGTACCTTTTCCCCGGGGGATAGGATATTGGTACTTGTCCCTACGGTTGAAAGTAAATTCCTTGCCAAATGGCAAGGCCCCTACGAGATAATGGAAAAAGTGAGCGAAGTGAATTACAAGGTCAGACAACCAGGAAGGCGAAAGCCCGAACAGATCTATCACGTTAATCTGTTGAAAGCCTGGAGGGATAGAGAGTCCCTAGTTGCAGACACTTGGTCACCAGCTCAAACTGGTTGCGTGATTCCTGAGGTTGGAATAGCAGCCACCTTGTCACAACCCCAACAACAGGAGGTTAAGGAGTTTGTGCTTCGCAACAAGGAGGTATTCTCTGAGCTGCCGGGACAAACATCTGGGGTAGAGCATGACATCATTACCCCGCCCGGTGAAAGGGTGAAGTTAAAACCCTATCGGATCCCAGAGGCTCGACGGGAGGCAATACATGAGGAAGTACAGAAAATGCTGAACTTAGGGGTGATAGAGGAGTCCCAAAGTGATTGGTCTAGTCCCATCGTGTTGGTGCCTAAACCAGATGGGAGCTGGCGATTTTGTAACGATTTTCGTCAGTTGAACAAAGTTACAAAATTTGACACCTACCCCATGCCACGTATAGATGAGTTGATCGACCGGCTGGGAACAGCCCGATACATGACGACTCTTGACCTCACAAAAGGGTATTGGCAAATCCCCCTGGCCAAGTCGGCCAAAGAGAAAACCGCATTTGTAACCCCAGACGGGGCGTTCCAATATAAAAGAATGCCGTTCGGGTTACAGAATGCGCCGGCCACATTCCAGCGGAAAATGGACCAGATGCTGAGGCCCCATCGGAAGTATGCTGCGGCTTACCTGGATGACGTAATTGTCCATAGCACAGATTGGGCCTCACATCTGCCAAAAGTGCAAGCAGTCCTGGACTCTGTTCGGGAAGCGGGGTTTACGGCTAACCCCAAGAAGTGTACCATTGGGCAGGAGGAGGCCAAATATCTTGGGTACACCATTGGGAGGGGAGTAATAAAACCCCAACTCAACAAAGTCGAGGCCATCCAGAGTTGGCCACGTCCCAACAGCAAGAAGCAGGTACGAGCCTTTCTGGGAATCGCGGGGTATTATCGGCGATTCATTCCCCACTTTGCTTCTAAGGCTGTGCCCCTAACCAACCTGACGAAGGGGAAAGGGTCGGTCATGATTAAATGGACCCCCGAGGCTGAGGCAGCATTCCAATTCTTGAAACAAGCCTTATGTAGCCAGCCAGTGTTGTACTCACCCGACTTCTCTAAAGACTTTGTCGTACAAAGTGATGCGTCAGATGTGGGGTTAGGAGCAGTATTGTCCCAGGTCTGGAACGGGGAAGAGCACCCAGTCATTTACCTCAGCAGGAAGTTGAAGTCCCATGAGGTAAATTACGCCACCGTTGAAAAGGAGTGTTTAGCGGTGAAGTGGGCTCTAGATTCCCTTCGGTACTACCTGCTAGGTAGGCACTTTGACATGGTTACGGATCACGCTCCGTTAAAGTGGATGGCTCAAAACAAGGAAACAAATAGAAGAGTGAATAGGTGGTTCCTGGCCCTCCAGGAATTCAACTTCACAGTAAAGCATCGCCCTGGCGTTCAAATGGGGAATGTGGATGCTTTGTCTCGAGTACATGAATGCCTGATTGCTGGTGTTCCAACCCCGAGGTTAAAACAAGAGGGGGGGGGTATGTGACAGCAGGAAGGTAAAGTCACCTGGTTGCATCCAGGGGGGTAGATATATTTCGCCCAGATTCAGGCTTTACGCCGACTTATACAACTAGGTGGAGAGTTGTATAAGGCTAGTGGGCTCATGGATGACTCATACCTCTAGGGAGAGTGTGGGGCGTCGTACAGACAGGGAGTTGATGAGGCCAGGTGAAGCTTGTCAGCTCATTTAGGCCTCTATAAAAACTCCCAGCTTCATTAGATGTTAGCTCATGCCTGGAACCAGACCTGTGTGGACTGTCTAGGGAGAGTGAACCCCTGTGCGGTGAGGCAAAGCCTGTGTGGCTATTTGTTTGGACTTTAACTAAACCAGGGACTTAGGGACTAGGACAGCACTAGGCTGATCCCAGTTGTTAATTAGGAAACCTGTATGTTTAGTCAGAGGTCAACTTGACCAGGATTTATTTTGGTTATGTTTCTTTTGCTTTGCTGTGTTTTGTCACTGTAAATAGAAAATAAACCGCACCTTTTTTGATTTTGAAAACCACAACCTCCGTTTGCTGGGCCCGTTTTGTGTGGGGAGCCCATCCCGGGGGTCACACACACCCGCTGCCGAGCTAACCCCCTCACAATATATATATATATATATATATAGCTGTATAGAAGGATATGTTTTTTTTCGTTTTATAAGTTATTACAAGTTCTTATACAAACATTCATATAGCATCCTTTCTAAAATATTATGTTACTAATGTATTTCACCACTTTGAAAGGTAAGATTACGTCTTTGTTACGATTGATTACGATTGTTTTCAATATGTACTGAAGAGTCCCTTTTACTGCTTTAAAAAAAAATTGCAGGTAAAAGCACAGCTATATATATATATATATATATATTGTGAGGGGGTTAGCTCGGCAGCGGGTGTGTGTGACCCCCGAGATGGGCTCCCCACACAAAAACAGGCCCAGCAAACGGAGGTTGTGGTTTTCAAAATCAAAAAGGTGCGGTTTATTTTCTATTTACAGTGACAAAACACAGCAAAGCAAAAGAAACATAAACAAAATAAATCCTGGTCAACTTGACCTCTGACTAAACATACAGGTTTCCTAACTAACAACTGGGATCAGCCTAGTGCTGTCCTAGTCCCTAAGTCCCTGGTTTTAAATGTCCAAGCAAATAGCCACACAGGCTTTGTCTCACCGCACAGGGGTTCACTCTCCCTAGACAGTCCACACAGGTCTGGTTCCAGGCATGAGCAAACACCTAATGAATCTGGGAGTTTTTATAGAGGCCTAAATGAGCTGACAAGCTTCAGCTGGTCTCATCAACTCCCTGTCTGCACGACGCCCAGCCCTCTCCCTAGAGGTATGAGTCATCCATGAGCCCACTAGCCTTATACAACTCTCCACCTAGTTGTATAAGTCGGCGTAAAGCCTGAATCTGGGCGAAATATATCTACCCCCCTGGATGCAACCAGGTGACTTTACCTTCCTGCTGTCACATACCCCCCCCTCTTGTTTTAACCTCGGGGTTGGAACACCAGCAATCAGGCATTCATGTACTCGAGACAAAGCATCCACATTCCCCATTTGAACGCCAGGGCGATGCTTTACTGTGAAGTTGAATTCCTGGAGGGCCAGGAACCACCTATTCACTCTTCTATTTGTTTCCTTGTTTTGAGCCATCCACTTTAACGGAGCGTGATCCGTAACCATGTCAAAGTGCCTACCTAGCAGGTAGTACCGAAGGGAATCTAGAGCCCACTTCACCGCTAAACACTCCTTTTCAACGGTGGCGTAATTTACCTCATGGGACTTCAACTTCCTGCTGAGGTAAATGACTGGGTGCTCTTCTCCGTTCCAGACCTGGGACAATACTGCTCCTAACCCCACATCTGACGCATCACTTTGTACGACAAAGTCTTTAGAGAAGTCGGGTGAGTACAACACTGGCTGGCTACATAAGGCTTGTTTCAAGAATTGGAATGCTGCCTCAGCCTCGGGGGTCCATTTAATCATGACCGACCCTTTCCCCTTCGTCAGGTTGGTTAGGGGCACAGCCTTAGAAGCAAAGTGGGGAATGAATCGCCGATAATACCCAGCGATTCCCAGAAAGGCTCGTACCTGCTTCTTGCTGTTGGGACGTGGCCAACTCTGGATGGCCTCGACTTTGTTGAGTTGGGGTTTTATTACTCCCCTCCCAATGGTGTACCCAAGATATTTGGCCTCCTCCTGCCCAATGGTACACTTCTTGGGGTTAGCCGTAAACCCCGCTTCCCGAACAGAGTCCAGGACTGCTTGCACTTTTGGCAGATGTGAGGCCCAATCTGTGCTATGGACAATTATGTCATCCAGGTAAGCCGCAGCATACTTCCGATGGGGCCTCAGCATCTGGTCCATTTTCCGCTGGAATGTGGCCGGCGCATTCTGTAACCCGAACGGCATTCTTTTATATTGGAACGCCCCGTCTGGGGTTACAAATGCGGTTTTCTCTTTGGCCGACTTGGCCAGGGGGATTTGCCAATACCCTTTTGTGAGGTCAAGAGTCGTCATGTATCGGGCTGTTCCCAGCCGGTCGATCAACTCATCTATACGTGGCATGGGGTAGGTGTCAAATTTTGTAACTTTGTTCAACTGACGAAAATCGTTACAAAATCGCCAGCTCCCATCCGGTTTAGGCACCAACACAATGGGACTAGACCAATCACTTTGGGACTCCTCTATCACCCCTAAGTTCAGCATTTTCTGTACTTCCTCCCGTATTGCCTCCCGTCGGGCCTCTGGGATCCGATAGGGTTTTAACTTCACCCTTTCACCGGGCGGGGTAATGATGTCATGCTCTACCCCAGATGTTTGTCCCGGCAGCTCAGAGAATACCTCCTTGTTGCGAAGCACAAACTCCTTAACCTCCTGTTGTTGGGGTTGTGACAAGGTGGCTGCTATTCCAACCTCAGGAATCACGCAACCAGTTTGAGCTGGTGACCAAGTGTCTGCGACTAGGGACTCTCTATCCCTCCAGGCTTTCAACAGATTAACGTGATAGATCTGTTCGGGCTTTCGCCTTCCTGGTTGTCTGACCTTGTAATTCACTTCGCTCACTTTTTCCATTATCTCGTAGGGGCCTTGCCATTTGGCAAGGAATTTACTTTCAACCGTAGGGACAAGTACCAGTATCCTATCCCCCGGGGAAAAGGTACGGGTCTTGGCTCCACGGTTGTACACTCTCTGCTGTGCTAACTGCGCTTGGGCCAAATGTTCCTTCACGATGGGCATTACCTGTGCAATTCGGTCTTGCATCAGGGCGACATGCTCAATCACACTCCTGTGGGGAGAACTCTCACTTTCCCAAGTTTCCTTGGCAATATCCAACAGCCCTCTTGGGTGTCTCCCATACAGTAACTCAAAGGGGGAGAATCCCGTAGAGGATTGGGGCACCTCCCTAATAGCAAACATCAGATAAGGAAGTAGACAGTCCCAATCCTTTCCATCTCTATCCACCACTTTCTTCAACATTTGTTTTAGGGTTTTGTTGAACCTTTCAACCAGCCCATCGGTTTGGGGGTGATACACAGATGTACGTAATTGCGTCACTTTGAACAATTTACACAGCTCCTTCATAACCCGGGACATAAAGGGTGTACCTTGGTCCGTAAGCAGTTCTTTACAAATACCCACCCGGCTAAACACAAGAGATAGCTCTTTGGCTATGGTTTTGGCCGAGGTATTTCGGAGAGGGATCGCTTCTGGATAACGGGTGGCATAGTCCATTATAACTAATATGTACTGGTGCCCCCTAGCGGACTTGATTATAGGACCTACCAAATCCATGGCGATCCTCTCAAACGGGACCTCAATGATGGGTAGAGGGACCAGCGGGCTACGGAAATGTGGCATCGGGGCCGACCTCTGACACACAGGGCAGGAGGAACAATAATTTTCTATGTCCTTCATCACCCCCGGCCAATAGAATCTCTGTAATACCCTCTCTCGGGTTTTCTCTGTCCCCAGATGACCTCCAAGAATGTGCCCATGGGCCAACTCCAACACCAACTTCCTGTAAGGTTTGGGCACCACAAGCTGCTCAACGGTTTCTTCTGCCCTTTTTGCCACCCGATACAGTAGGTCCTTCTCTACGCTGAAGTATGGGTAAGTGCAGGTATTATCTGGGTTCACTAACTCGCCATCTATTTTCACTACGTTTTCCCGTGCCTTTATTAGGGCGGGGTCTTTCAACTGTTCTGTGGCAAAGTTTTCCCTGTGAACCTCAAGATCAGAAAACTCCACAGACGGTAGGTTTTCGTCTGAGGAGGTGGGCTCCTCTCCAGTTTCTTGAGTCTCCCCTGCCAATACTGATAAGGGAAATTCCGGAGAGTCCTCACCACTCTCAGGGGAGTTCTGGCTATCACATTCCTGGTACATAGGGGCACCAGTGGGGGGCTCAGGATCATCCCACAGTTCCCAGAACTTCGGAAAATCCCTTCCCACAATGGCGTCATGCGGTAACTGAGATACTAAGCCCACTGGATGAGAGAGGGTACCTTTGGGGGTCTCGAAACACACTGTAGTCACTGGATACTCTCGGGTGTCCCCATGCACACAAATAACAGCTACCTTGCTATTCCCAGAGACCTCTGTTTTAACTAACTCAGCCTTTATCAGGGTCACAAGGCTACCTGAATCCAACAATACCACAACATTTCTACCATTAACACACATTTTGCATAAATGTTTCTCAGTTCCTCGAATGGCAGTGCATGCGACTGTCGCACACAGCGACTGACGTCTGCCCGTCAGAAAGTCACACTGCATGGGTTCCTCCACAACCGGGCAATTGGCTGCAATATGTCCCGCTTGCCGGCAGCGGTAGCAAACGATCCTTCTTGCGGCCTCTTGAGCCGCTGATTTCCCAGGCTGTTCTCGCCAAACTTGGGGTAGAGCTCCCACCCTCTCACTCTCTCCACCCTCACCCCTTGGAATCCTCTTATCCGCCCCTGGGGATGGTCTGGTCTTAGGGTGGAAAGTCCGAGTGTCTCTGGAAGAGGCCGTCAGGTTCTCTGTAGCCAAGTATTTCTCCACACGATCCACAAGACCATCGGCCGTCTCTGGGTCTCCATGGCTTACCCACTTTTGGATGGCAGTAGGAAGAGCTCTCAAAAACCGATCCATTACAACACGTTCCACAATCTTTGGTGCGGACAAAGTCTCTGGCTGTAGCCACTTTCTGCTCAGGTGAATGAGATCATACATTTGAGACCTGGGGGGTTTTCCAAGCTGGAAAGTCCAGTTATGCACACGCTGAGCCCGGACAGCCTGGGTGACACCCAGCCTTGCCAATATTTCAGCTTTTAGCATCACATAGTCTTTTGCTTGGTTAGGCTCTAGGTCATAGTAAGCTTTCTGCGATTCACCAGTTAACAGAGGAGCCACCAGTCCAGCCCACTGCTCCTCAGGCCACTTTTCTCTTTCAGCGGTCCTTTCAAATGTGGTCAAAAATACCTCTGGATCATCCTCTCCAGTCATTTTTGTCAATAAACGACTCACCCCAAAGGACGCGGTATTAGTGGGACGGCTTTCCTCACTGGTCTGCGGACGTTGCTGCATTACTGCTTCCATCTGTTGTTGTAGTCTCTGCTCTTGCTTCTGCAACAGGTCTATGAAGCGGGCCTCAGATTGCTGCTGGGCTTGTTGCTGAGCCTCCAGACTCTGTTGCAAAGTTGCGTTTGTCTGCTGCTGGGCTGCAAGGCTCTGTTGATGAGCTTGCTGCTGGGCTGCGAAGTTCTTTTGCAAACCTGCATTTGTCTGCTGTTGATTGGCATTTGCTAGAGCCAGCTGCTTCAGTATCTCCTCCATGCTGGCTTAAAAAAAAAACTGCCACTGGTTCTCCACCAACTGTGAGGGGGTTAGCTCGGCAGCGGGTGTGTGTGACCCCCGAGATGGGCTCCCCACACAAAAACAGGCCCAGCAAACGGAGGTTGTGGTTTTCAAAATCAAAAAGGTGCGGTTTATTTTCTATTTACAGTGACAAAACACAGCAAAGCAAAAGAAACATAAACAAAATAAATCCTGGTCAACTTGACCTCTGACTAAACATACAGGTTTCCTAACTAACAACTGGGATCAGCCTAGTGCTGTCCTAGTCCCTAAGTCCCTGGTTTTAAATGTCCAAGCAAATAGCCACACAGGCTTTGTCTCACCGCACAGGGGTTCACTCTCCCTAGACAGTCCACACAGGTCTGGTTCCAGGCATGAGCAAACACCTAATGAATCTGGGAGTTTTTATAGAGGCCTAAATGAGCTGACAAGCTTCAGCTGGTCTCATCAACTCCCTGTCTGCACGACGCCCAGCCCTCTCCCTAGAGGTATGAGTCATCCATGAGCCCACTAGCCTTATACAACTCTCCACCTAGTTGTATAAGTCGGCGTAAAGCCTGAATCTGGGCGAAATATATCTACCCCCCTGGATGCAACCAGGTGACTTTACCTTCCTGCTGTCACAATATATATATATATATATATATATATATATATAAATTATGTCTTTTAACCACTTGCTTACTGGGCACCCTCCTGCCCAGACCAATTTTCAGCTTTCAGCGCTGATGGACTTTGAATGATAATTGCGCGGTCATACAACACTGTACCCAAATTTAATTTTTATCATTTTTTTCCTACAAATAGACCTTTCTTTTGGTGGTATTTGATCACCTATGTGGTTTTTATTTTTTGTTAAAAAAATAAAAAAAAGGCAGAATTAAAAAATATATATATATTATTTTTTTTATATTTTGTTATAAAATTTTGCAAACAGGTAATTTTTCTTCTTCATTGATGTACGCTGATGAGGCTGCACTGATGGGCACTGATAGGCTGCACTGATGGGCTGCATTGATGGGCACCGATGGGCTGCATTGAATGCACACTGATAAGGCGGAACTGGTGGGCACTGATAGGTTGCACTGGTGGGCACTGAGAGGTGGCACTGATGGTTGACACTGAAGAGCATTGATAGGTGGCACTGGTGAGCACTGATAGGTGGCAATGATAGGTGGCACTGATAGGTGGCACTGATGAGTGGCAATGATGGGCACTGATCAGCACTGGTAGGTTACACTGATAGGCAGCACTGCTAGGTGGCACTGATGAGGCACTGATTGGCACCACTGGTTGGCATTGATAGGTGGCACTTGTAGGCATTGATAGGTGGCACTCATGGGCATTGATAGGTAGCACTGGTAGGCACTGTGGGCACTAGCAAGTGGCACTGGAAGGCGGTAATGGTGGGCACAGATGAGGCAAATGTGCCTCTTCCTCCTCGGGACCGATGTCCCTTGCACATAAGCCGGTGATTGGCTCTTTTTCCTCCTCACGCTGTGAGCGTGAGGAGAAAAAAAAACAATTACTGAGCTTTTGTTTACATCACGTGATCAGCTGTCATTGGCTAACAGCTGATCACGTTGCAAGGGGACGGGATCGACCCCTTACACGGATCTGTGATCACCCCAGTCTCAGTGACTTGGTGATCACAGTGCGCGCTCCCTGCAGGGGGCGCACGGGGAGCGTGCAAAGGGGAGGACGTCTATTGATGGCCTCCCGGCAAAGCAGATTCGCGCTGTAGCCATCATTTGGCTATAGCGCAGATCTCAAGTGGTTAAATGTTTACTTGCAGCAGTTTCCTATTGACTTGCAATGTGCCTGAGATTGCTAAAAAAAATTATTTATTTACGAAAAGTAAATTCTCTAACACAGAAACAGAAAATAAATGATCTAAGACTGTAGCTGGGGGAAGCAGAAGGAAAAAAGAGATGTAGAAGCAAGAGTGATGCCGCGTACACACGACTGTTTTTAATGATGAGAAAAATTAAATTTTTTAAAATGGTCATTAAAAATGATCGTGTGTGGGCTTCAGAGCATTTTTCACGTCGTTTTTTACATCGTCGTTTTTCTCGTCATGAAAAACGGCCGTGTGTGGGCTTTAACGACGTGAAAAAAAATGCGCATGCTCAGAATCAAATATGAGACGGGAGTGCTCGTTCTGGTAAAACTAGCGTTCGTAATGGAGATAGCACATTCGTCACGCTGTAACGGACTGAAAAGCACGAGGCTGAAAAGCGCGAATCGTCCCTCAACAAACTTTACTAACATGAAGGGTGGCGCCATCCAAATGGAACTTCCCCTTTATAGTGCCGTCGTACGTGTTGGACGTCACCGCGCTTTACTCAAACATTTTTTTCCTCGATAGTGTGTAGGCAAGGCAGGCTTGAGAGGAAACACAAAAAATCACGTCGAGAAAAATGCCGTTTTTTTCAATGACATTAAAAACGGACGTGTGTATGTAGGATCCCCAAGTATTCTCTCAATAACATTGTTCCCACTGTGATGATTAAAGTAAAAATAAACACACTCTGTTTCATTTACATTTCCCTTCTTTTCTGTATATGCATGATGATACGGTCTGAATTTATAAAAAAAAAAAATCTAAGTACCATTTTACTAATTAATATACAGCTGTCACATGACCCAGATCTGTGCCACCCTGTCTGCAAGGGAGCATAAGCAGGAGGAGTCCCCTGGTCCCCTAGTCCCCTGCTGCTGGTCATTAGGGATGAGCTTCGAGTTCGAGTCAAACTCATGTTCGACTCGAACATTGCCTGTTCGCCCGTTCGCCGAACAGTGAACAAATTGGGGTGTTCGCGGCAAATTCGAAAAGTCTATGGGAGAATACTAAAGTGCTAATTTTAAAGGCTTATATGCAAGTTATTGTCATAAAAAGTGTTTGGGGACCCGGGTCCTGCCCCAGGGGACATGTATCAATGCAAAAAAAAGTTTTAAAAACGGCCGTTTTTTTGGGAGCAGTGATTTTGAAAATGCTAAAAGTGAAACAATAAAAGTGAAATATTCCTTTAAATTTTGTACCTGGGGGGTGTGTATGATATGCATGTAAAGTGGCACTTGTTTCCCGTGCTTAGAACTGTCCCTGCATAAAATGTCATTTTTGAAGGAAAAAAAGTAATTTAAAACTCACTCGCGGCTATTAATGAATTGTCGGCTCCCGGCAATACATAGAAAAGTCATTGATAAAAATAAAAAAAAAGCGTGGGGGTCCCCCAGAATTTAATTACCAGGCCCTTCAAGTCTGGTATAGATATTAAGGGCAACCCCGCCGCAAATTTAAAAAAAATGCGTGCGGTTCCCCCAAATATACATACCAGGCCCTTCAGATCTGGCATGGTTTTTAAGGGGAACTCCACCCCAAATTAAAAAAAAATGGCATGGAGTCCCCCCAAAAATCCATACCAGACCCTTATCCGAGCACGCAACCTGGCAGGCCGCAGGAAAAGAGGGGGGGACGAGAGAGCGCCCCCCCTCCTGAACCGTACCAGGCCACATGCCCTCAACATGGGGAGGATGTCCCCATGTTGATGGGGACAAGGGCCTCATCCCCACAACCCTTGCCCGGTGGTTGTAGGGGTCTGCGGGCGGGGGGCTTATCGGAATCTGGAAGACCCCTTTAACAAAGGGGACCCCCAGATCCCAGCCCCCCCCATGTAAATTGGTATGGGGTACATTGTACCCCTACCATTTCACGAAGAAAGTGTCAAAAAAAATTTAAAAACACACCAACACCTTGGAAAAGTCCTTTATTAAAAACAAAACAAAACATTCTAGCGGTGAAATCCAGTGTCTTGCGGCGATCCGATGTCCAGCGCTGTCCGTCATTGGCTGAGCCTGAGTGGACCTGATGGGAAACTTCCTCCGCAGTCTATTACATGTATAGACCCGTTCCTTCTAAAGTTCCCCATCAGGTCCGCTCAGCCAATGACTAGGTGTAAGGCTGAGGACCTGATGCGGAACATGAGAAGGGGCGGGTCTATTCATGAATTGTACAGTGAAGGAAGTACCCCATCAGGTCCGCCCCCTCGGTATGTCAGACCGCGCCTTCGTCATTGGCCTGAGAGGACCTGATGGGGAACTTCCTTCACTGTGTAAATTACACAGTGAAGGAAGTTCCCCGCTCAGGCCAATGACGTAGGCGGGTCCGACATACCGAGGGGGCGGACCTGATGGGGAACTTCCTTCACTGTGTAATTCATGAATAGACCCGCCCCTTCACATGTTCCGCATGAGGTCCTCAGCCTTACACCTAGTCTTTGGCTGAGCGGACCTGATGGGGAACTTTAGAAGGGGCGGGTCTATACATGTAATAGACTGCGGAGGAAGTTCCCCATCAGGTCCGCTCAGGCTCAGCCAATGACGGACAGCGCTGGACATCGGATCGCCGCGGGGCACTGGATTTTACTGCTGGAATGGTTTATTTTTTTTGTTTTTTAATAAAGGACTTTTCCAAGGTGTTGGTGTGCTTTTTTTTACATTTTTTGACACTTTCTTCGTGAAATGGTAGGGGTACAATGTACCCCTTACCAATTCACATAGGGGGGGCGGGATCTGGGGGTCCCCTTTGTTAAAGGGGTCTTCCAGATTCCGATAAGCCCCCTGCCCGCAGACCCCCACAACCACCGGGCAAGGATTGTGGGGATGAGGCCCTTGTCCCCATCAACATGGGAACATCCTCCCCATGTTGAGGGCATGTGGCCTGGTACTGTTCAGGAGGGGGGGCGCTCTCTCGTCCCCCCTCTTTTCCTGCGGCCTGCCAGGTTGCGTGCTCGGATAAGGGTCTGGTATGGATTTTTGGGGGGACTCCACGCCATTTTTTTTAAAATTTGGGGTGGAGTTCCCCTTAAAATCCATGCCAGATCTAAAGGGCCTGGTATGGATATTTGGGGAAACCGCACGCATTTTTTTTTTAAATTTGCGGCGGGGTTCGCCTTAATATCTATACCAGACCTGAAGGGCCTAGTAATTGAATTTGGGGGGACCCCCACGCTTTTTTTTTTTTTTTTTATCAATGACTTTTCTATGTATTGCCGGGAGCCGACAATTCATTAATAGCCGCGAGTGAGTTTTAAATTACTTTTTTTCCTTCAAAAATGACATTTTATGCAGGGACAGTTCTAAGCACGGTAAACATGCGCCACTTTACATGCATATCATACACATCCCCTAGGTACAAAATTTAACCACTTAAGCCCCGGACCATTTGGTAGCTAAAGGACCAGAGGTGAATTCAGAATTTTGCACTGCGCTGCTTTAACTGTAAATTGTGCGGACATGCAATGTTGTACCCAAACGAAATTTGCGTCCTTTTCTTCCCACAAATAGAGCTTTCTTTTAATGGTATTTGATTGCCTCTGCGATTTTTATTTTTTGCGATATAAATGGAAAAAGACCGAAAATTTTGAAAAAAAATGATATTTTCTACTTTTTGTTATAAGAAAAATCGAATAAACTCAATTTTAGTCATACATTTAGGGCAAAATGTATTCAGCCACATGTTTTTAGTAAAAAAAATGTCAATAAGCGTATATTTATTGGTTTGCGCAAAAGTTATAGAGTTTACAAACTAGGGTACATTTTCTGAAATTTACACAGCTTTAAATTTATGACTGCCTATCTCATTTCTTGAGGTGCTAAAATGACAGGGCAGTACAAAACCCCCCCAAATGACCCCATTTTGAAAAGTAGACACCCCAAGGAAATTGCTGAGAGGCATGTTGAGCCCATTGAATTTTATTTTTTTTGTCTTAAGTGATTGAATAATGACTAAAAAAAAAAAAATTACAAAAAGTTGTCACTAAATGATATATTGCTCACACATGCCATGGTTATATGTGGAATTGCACCCCAAAATACATTTTGCTGCTTCTCCTGAGTACGGGGATACCACATGTGTGGGACTTTTTGGGAGCCTAGCCGCGTACGGGACCCCGGAAACCAGGCACCGCCTTCAGGATTTCTAAGGGCGCAAATTTTGATTTCACTCCTCACTACCTATCACAGTTTCGAAGGCCATAAAATGCCAAAATAGCACAAAACCCCCCCAAATGACCCCATTTTAGAAAGTAGACACCCCAAGGAAATTGCTGAGAGGCCTGTTGAGCCCATTGAATATATTTTTTTTTGTCCCGAGTGATTGAATAATGACAAAAAAAAAAAATAAAATTACAAAAAGTTGTCACTAAATGATATATTGCTCACACATGCCATGGTTATATGTGGAATTACACCCCAAAATAAATTTTTCTGCTTCTCCTGAGTATGGGGATACCACATGTGTGGGACTTTTTAGGAGCCTAGCCGCGTACGGGACCCCGAAAACCAAGCACCGCCTTCAGGATTTCTAGGCACAAATTTTTGATTTCACTCCTCACTACCTATCACAGTTTCGAAGGCCATAAAATGCCAAAATAGCACAAACCCCCCCCAAATTACCCCATTTTGGAATATAGACACCCCAAGCTCTTTGCTGAGAGGCATGGCGAGTATTTTACAGCTCTCATTTGTTTTTGAAAATGAAGAAAGAAAATATATATATATATATATTTTTTTTCAATTTTCAAAACTTTGTGACAAAAAGCGAGATCTGCAAAATACTCACAATACCTCTCAGCAAATAGCTTGGGGTGTCTACTTTCCAAAATGGGGTCATTTGGGGGGGTTTTGTGCCATCTGGGCATTCCATGGCCTCCGAAACTGTGATAGGCAGTGAGATGTGAAATCAAAAATTTACACCCTTAGAAAGCCTGAAGGCGATGCTTGGTTTTTGGGGTCCCGTACGCGGCTAGGCTCCCAAAAAGTCTCACACATGTGGTATCCCCGTACTCAGGAGAAGCAACAGAATATATTTTGGGGTGTAATTCCACATATGCCCATGGCATGTTTGAGCAATATATCATTTAGTGACAACTTTGTGCAAAAAAAAATAAAAAATTGTAGTTTTTCCGCAACTTGTGTCAACATATAAAATATTCCATGGACTCGACATGCCTCTCAGTATATAGCTTGGGGTGTCTACTTTCCAAAATGGGATCATTTGGGGAGGTTTTGAACTGTTCTGGCATTTTATACACAACATTAGGAAGCTTACATCCACTCTTCTAACCACTTGAAGACAAAGCCCTTTTTGACACTTTTTGTTTACATGAAAACATTTTTTTTTTTTGCAAGAAAATTATGTTGAACCCCCAAACATTATATATATTTTTAAAGCAAAGGCCCTACATATTAAAATGGTGGGTGTTGCATTTTTTTTTCTACACCGTATTTGCGCAGCGATTTTTCAAACGCATTTTTTGGGTTAAAAAATACACTTTTTTAATTTTAATGCACTAAAACACACTATATTGCCCAAATGTTTGATGAAATAAAAAAGATGATCTTAGGCCGAGTACATAGATACCAAACACGACATGCTTTAAAATTTCGCACAAACGCGCATTGGCGACAAACTACATACATTTTTAAAAGCCTTCAAAAGCCTTTACAGGTTACCCCAGTAGATTTACAGAGGAGGTCTACTGCTAAAATGACTGCCCTCGATCTGACCTTCGCGGTGATACCTCACATGCATGGTACAATTGCTGTTTACATATGTCGCCAGACCGACGCTTGCGTTCGCCATTGGGCAAGAGCAGGGCAGGACAGGGGTGCTTTTTTTTTTTATTATTAATTTTGCTTTTTTATTTTATTTTTAAATTGTTCCTTCCAAGTATTTTTTTTTTTATCATTTTTATTGTTATCTCAGGGAATGTAAATATCCCCTATGATAGCAATAGGTAGTGACAGGTACTCTTTTTTTGAAAAAACTGGGGTCTTCTAGACCCTAGATTTTTCCTCTGCCCTCAAAGCATCTGACCACACCAAGATCGGTGTGATAAAATGCTTTCCCAATTTCCCAATGGCGCTTTTTATATCCGGGGGGGGCATTCCCTCCCACTGCTTGTAAAAGCAGTCCAGAGGCTAATTAGCTGCTAGGATTGCTTTTACATGAAAGCCGGCCGCAGGCTGAAAAGAATGATACCAAGATGATACCTAAACCCGCAGGCATCATTCTGGTATAAACATTCAAAGTCCAGCAACATACCAGTACGTTGCTGGTCCTTGTTGGACATGTATTGTAATCTTTTTTTTTCATGCAGCCAGTTGGCTGAATGAAAAAAGAGATTGATCGGTGGGTATGCCCACCATTAGAATACCGCCCTTCATCCACCCACTTCCAATGATGGGCATACACGCACCATTTATATATGCCGAAGCGTGGGGGCATCCTCCCGCAAAAAAGTTATGGCGCACACACATGGTCGGACTTTTCCACGGGCAAGCCTCCGTCGGAATTTCGACCGTATGTACGCGTCATTAGGAGCAAAATCGCTCCTCCGCTCCTGCTGCCCCAATGCTTCGGCATATATGCTTTTTTTATTTAACTGTGGTGGTGAAATCACCTCCTACAGCACTGGAGTCGCAGGGATCAGGCCTGTCTCTGCGAACGCTGCAGTTATGTGTGTTTTTGTTTTGTAAGTGACAGTGATCGATCGATACTGCACTTGGGTGGCCTGGGCTGGACGGAGGGGCAAAACGCAGGTGCCAGCAGGTATCTGGGCTGATCCCGCTAGCACTGCGTTTTTGGGAACCCTAAACTGCTGGGGACGCTAGTATAGATCTGATCAGATCAGATATTGATCTGTTCAGATACTATACCACTAAGGGGGGTGTATGCTTCACGTGTGGGTGTTAGCGTTACTGGCACTAACCTGACGCTGCCTGGGGTGTGACGCAGACCCTCTCTGACGCTAAAACCTAATTGATATCACCCGCCGGGCGATCAGGGGGTTAAACCTTTATTGGGTTATATACGGCGGGTGCCCTGACACTATAAAAAGCAAACTAACTAACCAGCGTCACCCGTAACACTTATATGGTGATCACTGGTGAAAGGGTTAACTATGGGCAATCAGGGGGTTAAAACCTTTATTAGATAATATATGGGGGTACCTGACGCTATAAAAACCTGCGGCGAACCTAAAAAAAAATACTGGCTACCGATCTGCATCACCGACACTAAGACAGCGATCAGAAAAACGATCGCTTAGCGACAGTGGTGATAGGGGGTGAAAGGGTTACCTGGGGGGCGATCAAAGGGGTTAAAACTTTATTAGATAGAATATTGGGGTACCTGACACTATAAAAACCTGCGGCGAACCTAAAAAAAATTACCGGCTACCGATCTGCATCACCGACACTAAGACAGCGTTTAGAAAAACGATCGCTTAGCGACAGTGGTGATAGGGGGTGAAAGGGTTACCTGGGGGGCGATCAAGGGGGTTAAACCTTTATTAGATAATATATTGGGGTACCTGACGCTATAAAAGCATGCGGCGAACCTAAAAAAAATTACTGGCTGCCGATCGGCATCACTGACGCTAAGACAGCGATCAAAAAAATGATCGCTTAGCGACAGTGGTGATAGGGGGTAAAAGGGTTATCTGGGGGGTGATCAGGGGGTTAAACCTTTATTAGGGGGGGTTAGGGGGCTGCACTGGACCTAAAACTGAATGTACTGACACTTTTACAGTCACAAATGTCACTGATTGCAGTGATCAGTAAATAAATGGTCACTGCAATCAGTGACACTGTGACTGGGGGCTGGGGGGGTGATCTGGGGGGTGATCTGGGGGTGTCTGGGGGGGCCTCGGGGGGCGATTTATGTCCCTATGTGTCCTGGTGTCAGTGTAGTGTTGTGTGCACTGACCTGATGTCTTCTCTTGTACGGCGCTCGGTATATGTGAGCGCCGCACCAGAGATGACATCACTTCCTCCTGCTTCCTCTGCCTGACACAGACAGAGGGGGCATTTCTATTCGCCGGGAGCGATCGCGAGGAGGTGGCCGGAAACGAATGGCTGCCCCCTCATCCCGGAACGCTCCCGGACACTTAGCCACCGCTCACTGTATAGGAGGGGGGTCCGATTGGACCCCCCAACTATACAAAGGCAATCACGTACACTCTACGTGATTGTGCCTGTCGGTGCCATTCTGCCGACGTATATATACAGTGAGCGGTCGTTAAGTGGTTAAAGGAATATTTCACTTTTATTTTTTCATTTTAAGCATTATTAAAATCACTGCTCCTGAAAAAACGGCTGTTTTTAAAACTTCTTTTTGCATTGATACATGTCCCCTGGAGCAGGACCCGGGTCCCCAATCCCTTTTTAGGACAATAACTTGCATATAAGCCTTTATAATTAGCACTTTAGATTTTGAACGTTCGAGTCCATTGTATTTAATAGGGTTCTAAAGTTCACGCGAACATTCTGTCTGTTCGCAGGTTATGGTGCGAACCGAACAGGGGGGTGTTCGGCTCATCCCTGATAATTAGCACTTTAGATTTCGAACGTTCGAGTCCATTGTATTTAATAGGGTTCTAAAGTTCACGCGAACATTCTGTCTGTTCGCAGGTCTGGTGCGAACCGACCAGGGGGGTGTTCGGCTCATCCCTGCTGGTCATAAACCAAAAACTAATTTTGGGATACAGAGAAAAAACTAAAAATATATTGGAAAAAACTTTTTTAAATCATCATACAAATATAGATTTGAAATCAAATCTTTATTTCTCTTATCATCCATGGACTGACACAGTGTCTCTTTACACTTTACACGTGGGTTATGTCCCTGCTTGCAGGAGAAGACCTAGGCAGAATGTGAGATGTTATACATACATTCTAAAAGCCAGAGCTGAACAGCCCCACCCAGGGGGCGGTCCCTCCGGACATAACCCTCCCACTACAGTCAGCAGACTTCTGTTTTTTTCTGCCTAGCAGAAGGAGAAGACGTGGCTCTCTCAGGAGCCAGTCTCCTGACCTATTTTTATTCCTTTTCTGGAATTCTTTTTTATTTTATTTTTGAGAATCTTCTATCAACTGTCGGCTGGGCAACAGGTTGGGTACAAGATATCCTCGTAGTCTTCCCTGTCCGACCATCGAGCGTGCTGATCCTCGCCTGGTGTGCGTGAGACTCAGTTCACGACAGGCCCCATGACTCCAGGGGTGGCCGGGTTTGCTTTCATGCTCCCACGGTCCTCTCAAGACTGAACATTTCCTGACTGACTGTATCTTTCGCGGTGGACCGGGCCGACAGCTACTCAGTACTGCACTGTGATAGTCCTGTCAGAAACACACCAGTGGGTCCCTCAGGGGACGGGTAAGTAGTCTCTCCTGCCTGCAGGTGAGTACAAAAAGCTGTGTGTTTCTCTGTGGGGGATTTTCCCTGTCTCCCCCTGTATTTCATTGTCACTCTCTGTCACCATTGCTGGCGCTGTGCTGTGTGGGGTGCCTGGGGGTCACACTGTTCTTGGAGGGGCTAATGCTGGTCTGCTGATATGCTTGGGGCCTTTTTTGTGTGTTTTCGGGCCTGAGCGCCGAGTGGCGCTGTGTGTGTGCTGTTTTTTCACTTTTGCTGCGTCATGGCGGCCATCTTGCCGCGGATCGCCTCAGTGAAGTGCGGCGGCCATTTTCTTGTAGCCCGTGTGCTCTTCAGCACCAGTTTTGGCCTCTAGCGCTGCTGTAACAGCGCGAATCTCCTCACAATCTTCTCACAGCTCACCAGCGCTGACACAGCGCGGTACAGACAGTGGAACTGAGCGGTCCCTGGTCCGGTTTGGTGAGTCCCCTGGGCGCCCCTTCCTCAGTCAGCACAGCCTGTGGGTGGACTTTTTATCTGAGGAGTCTCAGAGGGGGGCAATATGGAGTATCTGTCACCAGCTTCTCCTAAATGTCAGCGGTCCCTAGGGACCAGTTGTGGGCAGTCCTGGAATCATTTCTGACCAGGATGGGAGCAGTGTGCAAGCGCAAGGGAGCAAAAATGCGCCCTCTCCCCACTTTACTTCATGAGGGCAGCGCGCTGATTCAGATATGGGCCTAGCCACTACCGCTCAGGACCCTAGTTCTGAATGTATTGGATGGTTTTGAACAGGACATTCCTTATGAGGAAAACTCCAGTTCTGAGTCAGTAAATGACAGGGAGCTTGTTAGTGTACTCATGAATGCGGTGAGGGACACTCTCAAGCTAAAATGCTGCGGATGCAGAACCTCAGGCGGATACAGTCTCCTTTGGTTCTTTTAAGGCCAGGCCTTCTAAAGAGGTTTTTCCATATGTACTTTCTTTGACCAGCTCATTGATAAGGTCTGGGAAAAGCCGCAGAAGAATTTTTTTATGGTCCCGCGGCGTTTGTCTATCAGATACCCCTTGAAGATGCCCTACTTAAAAAGTGGGCTTCTCCCCCAGTGGTCGACCCTCCAGTCGCCCGGTTGAACAAGGCCATCACTCTCCCGATGGAGGGGACTCCTGCATTTGAGGACCCCACTGACAGGAGGTCAGAAGTGGTGAGCAGAGCCATGTTTGCCTTGTTGGGATCCGCCCTACGGCCTGCGGTAGCGGCGACCCTTGTGTCTTAAACACTTACAGGTTGGGCAAAAATGTTGCACCTAGCTGTACAGGAGCATAATTTTCCTCCAGACACAGTTGCTCTGGCCCACCAACTGGTTCAGGGCCTGGTTTATGTGTGCGACG
The DNA here is from genome assembly GCA_029206835.1 of Rana muscosa. Lineage (NCBI taxonomy): Eukaryota > Metazoa > Chordata > Amphibia > Anura > Ranidae > Rana > Rana muscosa. The sequence continues at coordinate 482,559,633 of CM055122.1, forward strand.
CCACGTTGAATGCGGCCCCTTTAATATCCAGGGCCTCTGTCTCGGCGGTGGTATTGCGTCGTCTTATCTGGTTGAAATGCTGGTCTGCTGACCTAGCCTTAGGAAGCTCCTGACGGATCTACCATTTAAACGTGGTAGACCTTTCGGTGCTGCTCTGGATGACATCGTCATGGATGTCATGGGAGGTAAAAGCACTCTTCTTCCTTAGACTAGCAAGGGTGAGGAGGCCCGCCGCAAACAGGGGCCTTCCTTTCCAGCAAAACAGGGTTTTTTCGTCAGTCAGAATCCACGGGTAGGCCCTCTCAGACTGACGGCAGTGCAGCTGGTGGGCACAAGTGCCCCAGGATGCGTAAGCCGAACAAGCGGCTCCCAAGCCCGCCTACGCGTGAAGTCTTGCCTCCGACCCGACTCTGGGGTGGGGGGACGACTTCGCAGGTCACGAATCGGTGGTCCTCCCGAATCTCCGACTGGTGGGTGTGTGAGGTGGTCACCTCAGGATACAGGATAGTATTCCGATCCTGGCCCCCAGGCAGATTCTTTCCCTCAAATCTTCCTCTCCTTCCTACCTGTCGGGCAGCCCTCTTGGGGGCTGTACAGGTTTTGATCAGGTCCGGAGTGATTGTGCCGGTTCCGTCACAGGAGAGTTTTCAGGGATTCTACTCGAATCTGTTTGTCGTCCCAAATATAGGACGTGGTTCGACCTATCCTGGACCTCAAGGCCCTGAATGCCTTCGAGAAGGTGCAGAAATTCCGCATGGAATCCATTCGCACGGTGATCGCTACACTCCACCAAAGGGATTTTCTTCTGGCGTCCTTGGACTTCAAGGACGCCTACTTGCATGTTCCGATCTGCGCAAGTCACCAGAAGTTTCTGCGCTTTGCGATCAGCGAAGTCCACTATCGATTGTGGCTCTTCCTTTCGGCCTAGCCTCGGCACCAAGGGTGTTCACCAAGGTGCTTTCTCCGGTTCTAGCCTTCTGTTACAGCAAGGTATTGCTGTCGTGGGCTATCTGGACGATCTTCTGCTAAGAGCAGAAAGTGGATCAGACTTAGAGGAAAGGTGACTATCGTCAATTAGACCCTCAGGGACTCGGGTGGTTCCTGAACATTCAGGAGTCAGTCCTGGTCCCAACTCAGTGTCTGGAGTATCTAGTTCTGATTCTGGACTCCTTGGAGGCAAAGGTTTCCTACCTCTGGAGAAGTTGCTGACACTTCAGTCTGCGGTGCGGGTGCTGACATCCCGAAAATGGTTGTCAATCTGTGTTTTGCATGAGAGTCCCGGGACTCGTGGTGGCCTCCTTCGCGGCCGTTCCGTATGCCCAATCACACACCAGGGCATTGCAGAAGGAGATCTTGTCCACCTGGGACAAATCCCTGTTGTCCTTGGATCTTCAGATCCAGGTGATTCACCTGGTCAGGGCGCCCCTGACATGGTGGTTGAGATCCTCGGCTCTTCGGTCCGGAAACTCATTCTCCTCCCATCCAATGGACGGTACTCACGACGGACACCAGCCTGACGGGCTGGGGTGGAGTCTGGGGAGTCCTGTCGGCTCAGGCCTTGGACTCCGGACGAGCCCGTTTACCAATCACTGTTCTGGAAATACGGGCCATCGGACTGTGTCTCTCCTCAGGTCGGAGAGAGTACGGGGTCGCTCCATCAGGAAGCCGTCGGACACCGCCACGGCGGTGGCGTATGTAAACCATCAAGGGGGGAGTCGGAGCTCAGCCGCGGCCTCCTGAGGTAGTCCGTATCCTGAAGTGGGCCGGAAGAAACGTGCCGGCTCTGTTGGCCATTTTACATTCTGGGCATAGACAATGGGCAGGCGGACTATCTGAGTCGCCAGACGCCGGACCAAGAAGAGTGGTCCTTGCATATTTCAACTCCTTTGCCGACGGTGGGGCACGCCGGATGTGGACCTAATGGCCTCTCGACTCAATCGCAAGGGTCGTGGTTGTGGCCAGATCCAGGGATCCTTGGGCGATGCCTCGGATGCGTTGGTGGCCCCATAGGGTCCTTATCGCCTGATATAAACTCTGGACGATCCTAATTGTTCCGGATTGGCCTCAGCATCACTGGTACGCTGATCTGGTACGTCTCGTCGCGGACGTTCCCTGGCGGTTGCCGATGAGGGAGGACCTTCAGTCTCAAGGTCCTATGTTTCATCCGGCTTACAGTCTCTGGCTTTACCGGCAGGGCTGTTAAAAGCCAGGTGTTGAGGGACCGAGGTCTCTCGGACTCGGTCATTTTGACCATGTTAAGGACATGGAAGTCTTCCTCCAGGCAGATCTATCACCGTGCCTGGAAAGCTTATATCGCCATATGCGAAGCGCTGGACTGGCGTCCTCGGACGTATTCCGTCCCCAGAATCCTGCATCCTCTGCAATGTGGAGTGACCCAAAAGCTTGCTTTGAGTACCATCAAGGATCAGATTTCGGCCTTGGCCGTCTTCTTTCAGCGACCTCTAGCGGGTCATTTCTTGGTTAGCACCTTGTGTTGGGGGTTCGCCATGTGCTCCCTCCTGTCAAGCCTCCTCTCCCACCGTGGGATCTGAACTTGGTGCTCTCGGTTCTCCAGGAACCTAGTTTTGGGAATATCCGGGATATTCCCCTCTTGTCTTGTCTCAGAAGGTGGCCTTTTAGTGGCAATCACTTCTGTTTGACGGGTGTCTGAGTTGGCGGCTTTGTCCTGCAAGTCGCCATATTTAGTCATCCATAAGGATAAGGCGGGGTTGCATCCGCGACCTTCCTTTTTGCCAAAGGTGATGTCGACCTTTCACCTACATGAGGGCATTGTCCTCCCGTCCTTGTGTCCTCACCCATCGCATCCCAGAGAGTTTGCGCTGCACATATTGGATGTGGTACGAGCCTTACGGGTGTACCTGTCTGCTACTGCTTCTATTCGGAAGTCCGACTCACTGTTTGTGACTGTCTCTGGTCCATAACAGGGCCAAACGGTTTCGTCTGCCATCATTTCTAGGGGAATCAGACAAACCGTCATTCAAGCCTATGCTCTCAAAGGGCGGGCGCCTCCCTTTCCGGTTACGGCGCATTCCACCAGGGCAATTGGTGCTTCCTGGGTTTTCCGACATCAAGCGTCGGTTGCACAAGTGTGCAAGGCGGCGACCTGGTCGTCTGTTCATGCCTTTTAAGTTTTATAAGGGTAATGTGGCTGCATCTTCGGATGCTTCCTTCGGCCGCAGGGTGCTGCAGGCCGCTGTTTAAGGTTGCGACTCATCCGTTGAGGAGCTCTGCCTTCTTGGAGTGAGGTTTTTGGTTTTTCCATTTATACTGCTCCCATCCCTCTTGACACTGCTTTGGGACATCCCGCGTGTAAAGTGTAAAGAGACACCGTGTCAGTCCATGGATGATAAGAGAAAATAGGATTTTTTGTACTCACCGTAAAATCCTTTTCTCTGACATCCATGGACTGACACGGCACCCACCCTTCCTTTTTAAGTTTGTACTGCTTTGTTACGAACTGAAGTCTGCTGACTGTAGTGGGAGGGTTATGTCCGGAGGGACCGCCCCCTGGGTGGGGCTGTTCAGCTCTGGCTTTTAGAATGTATGTATAACATCTCACATTCTGCCTAGGTCTTCTCCTGCAAGCAGGGACATAACCCATGTGTAAAGTGTAAAGAGACACTGTGTCAGTCCATGGATGTCAGAGAAAAGGATTTTACGGTGAGTACAAAAAATCCTATTTTTTTGGCAATAACATTGTGTGGGCGGCTTTCTGCCAGTCACAGGCTTGTATCACACCCCTCCTGTGTCTTAGAATAACAGGGAGGGGAAGCCTCCATCAATCAAGATGCAATATCCCGCCCCCATAGTGTAGAGCTGGTTAGTGGGCATCGGGGAGGAAGGAGGAAGTGGTCTGTCATTTACCACTGTGTATACGCCCAAGTGTGTGACTCTATAATCACATGGACTGCTCAGATGTGATAGGGAGGTAATTTTCAGGGTAGAAATACACTGAAAACTGAGCATGCGCACTAGCTGCCAACACTGCTCTGCAAAATCCCCAACTGCATTGGGGATATGAACAGGATGGAAAGACAGAGAACAGCAGGACCAACCAGTTTTTTTTTCAGAATACAGAAATGAGTATGAACAGAATGTAATACACCATTTAATGATAGTTTTTAATGTTTTGAGTTTAATGACCTTTTAATCTTTGTGGGGGCAGTAGGAAACGGGAGTGGTGACAGTTATGCATTTAATTCTATGGGGTCTTCATAGGATTTTCCCATTAAAGCAGACGTACAGTGTCTTGAATAAGTATTCATCCCCTTTGAAAATTTCCATATTTTGTCATGTTGCAACCAAAAAGGTAAATGTATTTTATTGGGATTTTATGTGATAGACAAACACAAGTGGCACATATTTGTGAACTTTAAGGAAAATGATAAATTGTTTTTACAAATAAATATCTGAAAAGTGTGGCTTGCATTTGTATTTAGCCTCTTGGAGTCAATACTTTTACAATTACAGCTGCAAGTCTTTTGGGGTATGTCTCTACCAGCTTTGCACATCTAGACAGTGAAATATTCTTCCTTGCAAAATAGTTTAAGCTTTGTCAGATTGGATGGAGAGCGTCTGTGAACAGCAATTTTCAAGTCTTGCCACAGATTCTCAATTGGATTTAGGTCTGGACTTTGACTGGGTCATTCTAACACATGAATATGCTTTAATCTAAACCATTCCATTGCAGCTCTGGCTGTGTGTTTAGGGTTGTTGTCCTGTTGATAGGTGAACCTCTGCCCCAGTCTCGAGTCTTTTGCAGACTCTAATGCCGCGTACACACGGTCGGACTTTAGACCGGGCAAACCTTTGTCGGAATTTCCGCCGGAAAAATAGAGAACCTGCTCTCCATCTAAGTTTGTGGGAAATTCCATCGGAAATTCCGACCGTGTGTACGCGGCATAACAGGTTTTCTTCTAAGATTGCCCTGTATTTGGCTCCATCCATCTTCCCATCAACTCTGACCAGCTTCTCTGTCCCTGCTGAAGAAAAGCATTCCCACAACATGATGCTGCCACCACCATGTTTCACGGTGGGGTTGGTGTGTTCAGGTTGATGTGCAGTGTTAGTTTTCTGCCACACATAGCATTTTGCTTTTAGGCCAAAAAGTTAAACTTTGGTCTCATCTGACCAGAGCACCTTCTTCCACATGTTTGCTGTGTCCCCTACATGGCTCCTCGCAAACTGCAAACGGAGCTTCTTATGGCTTTCTTTTAACAATGGCTTTCTTCTTGCCACTCTTTCATAAAGGCCAGATTTGTGGAGTGCACAATTAATAGTTGTCCTGTGGACAAATTCTCCCACCTGAGCTGTGGATCTCTGGAGCTCCTTCAAAGATACCATGCGCCTTTTGGCTGCTTCTCTGATTAATGCTCTATTTGCCTGGCCTGTCAGTTTAGGTGGACACCCTTGACTTGGTAGGTTTGCAGTTGTGCCATACGCTTTCCATTTTCGGATGATGGATTGAACAGTGCTCCGTGAGATGTTTAAAGCTTGGGATATTTTTTTTTATAACATAACCCTGCTTTAAACTTCTCCACAACTTTATCCCTGACATGTCTGCTGTGTTCCTTGGCCTTTATGACGCTGTTTGTTCACTAAGGTTCTCTAACAAACCTCAGAGGGCTTCACAGGACAGCTGTATTTATACTGAGATTATATTACACACAGGTGGACTCTATTTACTAATTAGGTGACTTCTGAAGGCAATTTGTTCCACTAGATTTTAGTTAGGGGTATCAGAATAAAAGGGGCTGAATACAAATGCACAGCACACTTTTCAGATATTTATTTGTAAAAAAAAAATGAAAAAACATTTATCATTATCCTTCCACTTCACAATTATGGGCCACTTTGTGCTGGTCTATCACATAAAATCCCAATGAAATACAATTAGACTGGGTTCACACCACAGCACATGGGTGACTCACAGCAGGGGTCCGGTGCGTCCCTGTTCACCGTTTCAGGTCCGATTTCAGTCCGAATTTTTGGCTGATCAGAAGTCGCACGGGACTGCTGTGTAATTCGCACCAGAGCCGCTCCAGGGATGTGTGAGCCGGCTCCATAGAGAGCTGGTCACAATCTCCTGACCTGCAAATTGGATGCAGATAAACTCGCATCCAATTCACAATAGTGTGAACCTAGCCTTACATTTTTGGTTATAACATGACAAAATGTGGAAAAGTTCAAGGGGTATGAATACTTTTTCAAGGCACTGTATCAGATTTACACATTAAAAACATGCATAATAAAGGATGTGTAAGTGTAACATATGCAAGTATTTATTTTGTTACTTCCCTCTGGCCCGAGCTAGACTGAAACACTAGAGGAACCTCAAGTGGGCTCTGATCCTATGCTATCATCCAATTAATGGTGCTTTTGGTCATAATGCATTATAAAGGTGCTATTATGACACCTTCTACTTACATTGGTGATCAGTGTAGTTCCCTCTCACATTGATGTTTAGATGGGAAGTGTCCCCTGGCATTGCTAATCACTGTCATGCTTACTGACATTGTTAAAAAAAAAAAATGTCATGTAAAAATGTCTTGTAGCAGACTAATGTGGCAGAGGGGAAGGACGTGTTTACATGTATTACATGTTTTCACTGTACATTCTTTTTGTGCCCAGTTTGAACTGACATAAAACTGACCTTCTAATTTGGTAGAAGGCACCATACATTGGAGGGAGAGCCCTGAAGTCTTATGCCGCGTACACACAACCGTTTTTAATGTCATTGATTTTCTCGACGTGATTCTTCTCAAGCCTGCCTTGCCTACACACGATCGTGAAAAAAAATGCTCGAACAAAGCGCAGTGACGTACGAAACGTACGACGGCACTATAAAGGGGAAGTTCCATTCGGATGGCGCCACCCTTTGGGCTGCTTTTGCTGATCCTCGTGTTAGTAAAGTTTGGTGAGAGACGATTCGTGCTTTTCAGCCTCGTGCTTTTCAGTCCGTTACAGCGTGACGAATGTGCTATCTCCATTATGAACGCTAGTTTTACCAGAACGAGCGCTCCCGTCTCATAACTTGCTTCTGAGCATGCGCATTTTTTCACGTTGTTAAAGCCTACACACGGCCATTTTTCACGACGAGAAAAACAATGAGAAAAAATAGAGCATGTTCCAAATTTTTAATGGCCATTTTTCACGTCGCGAAGAATGCTCTGGAGCCTACACACGATCGTTTTTAATGACCAAATTATTTTTTTTTTATTTTTCTCGTCATGAAAAACGGTTGTGTGTACGCGGTATTAGAAGTAATTTTAATGATTACAGATAAGGCCATATTCCAGATTCAGAGCAGGTGTATCAGGAACCAATGCGCAGGTGCCTACACTGCATTGTGGGATGAGATTGAGAGATTCATATTTTGTGTATGCTTTATTTTCTCTTGCTTAAAGTGGTTCTTAAATCTAGGTGTTTTTTACCTTAATGCATTCCCTGCATTAAGGTAAAAAACACCCCGCTACTTGCCCCCCCCTCCCCCAATGCTTAGCTGACACCTCCCTCGATCCAGCACTGACCCCGCCAGTGCTGTCCTCTTCCACTGTCCTTTCTTCCTGGTTTCACAGGCTTCATTGAGAGTATAGAGCAGTGATGGCGAACCTTGGCACCCCAGATGTTTTGGAACTACATTTACCATGATCACTGGTATAGAGCCATATGTGGGGGGTGGCCAAGTCACGCTGTGTGTTTCTATGGATGTACACATGCCAGCTCAAGAGCGCACCTGCACAGGTGTCCCCATAACACAGGACTTGCTATGCTGGCACTCAGAAGAGAGGAGGAGCAGAGAGTGCCAACGGGGAAACACCAAATAAGAGGTAAGGTACAGTACAGCTCTATGCAATGTCATTGCACACAGCAGGTAAGCATACCATGTTTTTTTATTTAAAAAACAAAAACAAAAAAAAACTTTGAATTGAATATCCCTTTAAGGCCCCATGCACACGAGAGGCCGGTGCAAACTCTGCTGAACACACGTTTTTAAAGGCTAAAACCGGCGTTTAAAAACGCACGTTTTGCCGCGATTTTAGCGGCGTTTTACCGCGTTTGCGTCTATAGGCGTTTAGTTAAGGAACATCATAAGACCCTCCCTAAGCTAAAAAAACAGTATTATTTAACCATTTCAGCCATTTTGGGAGACCAGCAGCTGAGAGAGTAGCAGTGTACTTATATTTAGCATATCACTTGCCACATCATCTGCCACAAGCTGTGGATTGTCCACTTGCCACGTCACCTGATACGTCACCTGGCCACGTCACCTGGCCACAAGTTGTGGATTGTCCACTTGCCACATCACCTGGCCACGTCACCTGGCACGTCACCTGCCACAAGTTGTGGAATGTTCACTTGCCACGTCACCTGGCCACGTCACCTTCCACAAGTTGTGCATTGTCCACTTGCCACGTCACCTGCCACATCACCTGCCACGTCACCTGGCCACGTCACCTGCCACAATTTGTGGATTGTCCACCTGCCACGTCACCTGCCATGTCACCTGGCCACGTTACCTGCCACAATTTGTGGATTGTCCACCTGCCACGTCACCTGGCCACATCACCTGGCCACGTCACCTGCCACAATTTGTGGATTGTCTACCTGCCACGTCACCTGCCACATCACCTGGCCACGTCACATGCCACAATTTGTGGATTGTCCACCTGCCACGTCACCTGGCTACGTCACCTGCCACAAGTTGTGGATTGTCACCTGCCACATCACCTGGCCACGTCACCTGCCACAATTTGTGGATTGTCCACCTGCCACGTCACCTGCCACGTCACCTGGCCACGTCACCTGCCACAAGTTGTGTATTGTCCACTTGCCACGTCACCTGCCACATCACCTGCCACATCACCTGCCACAATTTGTGGATTGTCCACCTGCCACGTCACCTGCCACGTCACCTGGCCACATCACCTGGCCACGTCACCTGCCATAATTTGTGGATTGTCCACCTGCCACGTCACCTGCCACATCACCTGGCCACGTCACCTGCCACAAGTTGTGGATTGTCCACTTGCCACGTCACCTGCCACGTCACCTGCCACGTCATCTGCCACAATTTGTGGATTGTCCACCTGCCACGTCACCTGGCCACATCACCTGGCCACGTCACCTGCCACAAGTTGTGGATTGTCCACTTGCCACGTCACCTGCCACATCACCTGGCCACGTCACATGCTACAATTTGTGGATTGTCCACCTGCCACGTCACCTGGCCACGTCACCTGCCACAAGTTGTGTATTGTCCACTTGCCATGTCACCTGCCACGTCACCTGGCCACGTCACCTGCCACAAGTTGTGGATTGTCCACTTGCCACGTCACCTGGCCACGTTACCTGCCATAAGTTGTGGATTGTCCACTTCCCACGTCACCTGGCCACGTCACCTGCCACAATTTGTGGATTTCCACCTGCCACATCACCTGCCACGTCACCTGCCACAAGTTGTGGATTGTCCACTTGCCACATCACCTGCCACGTCACCTGGCCACATTACCTGCCACAAGTTGTGGATTGTCCACTTGCCACGTCACCTGCCACAATTTGTGGATTGTCCACCTGCCACGTCACCTGCCACGTCACCTGGCCACGTTACCTGCCACAAGTTGTGGATTGTCCACTTGCCACGTCACCTGGCCACGTCACCTGCAACAATTTATGGATTTCCACCTGCCACGTCACCTGGCAACATCACCTGCCACAAGTTGTGGATTGTCCACTTGCCACGTTACCTGTCACAAGTTGTGGATTGTCCACTTGCCACATCACCTGCCACAAGTTGTGGATTGTCTACAGTGCAATGCAAGCAATTACAGTTTTTTTTATATATATTTTTTAATGGTTTTTCATCACTTGCCATTATTTTTGAGATTTCTAATGTAAAAAAAGAGGTCACCTTTAAAAACGCTTATAGACGCAAACGCGGCAAAACGCCGGTACCCGCGTTTAGCCGCGTTTAGTGTCTGAAACGTGGAAAACGTTTGCGTCTGAACCCATTTTTTTGCTTCTGGAAAAACGAGGTTAAACGCAACTGCTTGTAAACGCCAAAAAACGAGAGTGTGTGCATGGACACATAGGATAACATTGAATGGGTTCAGGAGCAGTTGAAAAAAGCGTCCAACTGCCTCTGAACACGCGTTTAACAGCAAATAACAGCGTTTTGTGTGCATGGGGCCTAAGGCAGTCCTACACTGTGGATGCACTTTGAAGATTGCTTGAAGGTTATGTATACTCCTGTTATTTTATACAGACTGTTTGTTTATGACTTGCCTATTTCAAAATGTAAGGCCCCTTTCACACTAGCGGACTGTATGTCTGCTTTTTCATCCATCCGTTTACGGATAAAAAAGGGACATACATTGGTCCCTATGAGATCGCGGGGGTCAGCGGATGAACATTTGCTGACACCCGATCTCCTCCGTGTCCGCAATCCCCCAATTCTGCAGACGGAGGAAAATACAATTTTTCAATCCCTCTGCAGAGCGGATCGGATGAACACGGACAGACGGTCCGTGTTCATCCGATCTCCCCATAAGGGAGAGCAGAGATCTGACAGGGCGGTCCCTGCACAGTGTGCGGGGACCGCCCTGTTATCCGCCGGCTCAGCAGGGATCAACGGAGCGATCCCCGCTGAGCAAGCAGAGGTTCCCGGGGCAGATCCTCACGGATCCGTCCCGTGTGAAGGGGGCCTTATGCTCTCTTAAGACCCTTTCACACGGACGGCAAAATTGCCGCAGTAAAAAGCATGTTTTTGTTCTGTGAAATTCAAGGCTTCAGGCACTGCGATTAGCTGCATTTGTACATTGCGATTAGCTGCGTTTACATGCGGCTGCGTTTAGCTGCGGTTGACCATTATTGTCATCTCCATAGCAACGGTTTTTATTTTGATGTGCTTCATGTTGTTTTTTTCTTTTGTTCGCGCTGCTATCCGCAGTTGACACAAAAGACTGCGATTACCTGCGGTTATGTGCGTATAGCTGCGCTACATCGCACCTGGACGCATTCAATTCTATTTTTTCTATTCGCACCAAACCGCATGTAACGAAATCGCAGCTAAACGCTGTGTGTGAATGGGGCCATAGGAAAGCGTTGTGTGCTTTTAGCTGCGGTAGAAAACTAGAAAATCCGCAGCTAAAAGCACCATTCTATCCGTCCGTGTGAAAGGGGCCTTAGTGTTCAGTACTGAATTGTTCCAACAATAAAATATTTGAATAAGAAGTTTTTAGCCAGATGGTAACAGCAAACAATAAACAGAGAGCAGGCAGGTGCTCAGATCAGGCACAAACAAACCAAACCTAAAGAGTCCAGGTTCCAGACAAGTAGACAGAAAAGTAACTGGGAAAAAAAGGCCAAAAGGCAAATGATCAGGATAAGCACAGTCAAGCTGAATATAGAGTTCAAACAATTTACAGGAGTAATCTAGGGAATAAGCAGGCAGACAGATCTAAGTCAAGGCATAAGCAGACAGTGTAACCTGTTGATCAGGCAGTCTGAATGCCCAGTAGGATAAGTTCACCTTTGGAACATGCTCAAAGCTGACCAAGAAATGAGTGATCAGCAGACAGAGCCAGTGGGGGGACAGTTGCAGCATCAGACCGATGTTGCAGCATGAAGGTGAGTATTTGTGTTTTTTTAAAACTTCGCCTTTAATGGCCAAAAGTGCAGGGGTGACAAGTGCATGATTTTCTGTCACCTCACCTGTTTAATCATTCTTCCTTGGTGTAAAAGCTTGTATAGAGTAATCTCTGTCTGTCTTTTACGTATTATGTACACAGGCAATTGTTTTCATCTGAATTGCTTTTCGTCCTTAGTCAAGTCATTGGGATTGTGTCACATCATAAGCAGCTAGAAGAAACCGAGAAAGAGCTTAAAGCAACCCATGAGCAGTTCAGTGCAGATTCTTGAGGAACTCAAAGGGTATTGAAGGCACTCTGAACCAGTTCTAACTGCAGAGTGCACAGCAGCCATTTCCCCCTTCCCATTTATCTAACTGGTGGTCACCCATAAGTAGTAGAGCAACGGATCGTCACTGATCCGTGATCCAAACGGGTCACCCTGTTTGGATCAGCACACCGGAGCGCTCCGGAGCCTCGGCCATAGGAAAGGCCGCGGCTTCAGCCTAGCTCCGGAGCGGCGGCCATCTTGGTACACCCGACGGCGGCCGCTGTACTGAAGTTTCGTCGCCGCCATCTTGCTCCACCCCACACTCCTGCACAGTAATGATAGTGAGAAGGGGCCAAGCGGACATCTTGTTACACCCAACGGAGTTTTAGATTTCACAGTTATTTTCAACACAAAACGGAGCTTAGAAGCTTAAATACATTATTTGGAAATCCAGCGGACTGTTTACATGTTCAATTTTAAAAGCAGCAGCAAACCTTACATGCTTGCTAATGTGACAGAACACCTCTGATTTTCACATTTAACATTTAGTTAAATGTGAAAATCAGAGGTGTTCTGTCACATTAGCAACCATGTAAGGTCAGCAGGTTTGCTGCTGCTTTTAAAATTGAACATGTAAACAGTCTGTCAGATTTACAAATACTGTATTTAAGCTTCTAAGCTCCGTTTTGTGTTGAAAATAACTGTGAAATCTAAAACTCCGGTGGGTGTAACAAGATTTGTCTTTTTTTTTTGCCGATCCGAAAAATGATCCGATCTGTGACTCTGATCCGAGGAACGATCCGATCCATGAATTTTTTGATCCGTTGCACCCCTACCCATAAGGCAGGGACCCCTTTGGTTCTTTGGAGTGTGGATATTCTGGTTTGGTGTCCCACTGCATATTCTGTTTATTATGTTTTGCCAGGAGTGATTTGGTAAACTGGTGAATCAGTGAGTTTGAGCTTGTGTTGAGCGCACCAGCTCAATCCACTGCAAGTTCTGATTCTCTATCTCTGATCAGATCACACTGTAAAACATTATGCATTTAACCATATGTGCACCATACAATTCAGCAAGCCATGCTATCTAATGCTTATGTCCACAACCTTAGGCCTGCTATAGACAAGCAAAGCTTTGCAATGAGAGCAATATCAAGCAATTTTCATAGAAACGGTCATCAATTTTCTACTGTAAAAAAATAGAACATTTTGCTTTTTTAAGGCATTTTCAACAACCAAGTTGCAGTTCTTGATTGTGTAAAGCTTATCTGGCAGTGATGGATTATTTAGCTGGTTGCTAGTTGAGACCCTCTATTTTAGTAGGTTGTTATTGATTCCTTTGTACATACACCACTTACAAAATGTCATTAAGCCTGAAAGCCCCAGTGCTAATGTCGTTGCATTCAGAAGGTGAGAACAGTAACGTTTGTGAAAATAGCTTTCAGGAAGGAAATAAAACACACTTGCTCTCCTGTGAAGTGTTGAATGAAAGAGTGGATGAAAAGGCTTACCAGTATGAAATGTATTACTATGGAGACAATGGAAAAGATTAAAGATGAATTTACAGTTGAGCTCCTTTATAACCAGAGCATTTTTTGCTATTCAGCACTGCGCTGGAAATTGTGCGATCATGCAACACTGTAAACAAATGAAATTTGTATCATCTTTTTTTGTTTACACAAGCAGAGCTTTATTTTGATAACATTTGATCACCACTGGGTTTTTGTTTTATTATTATTATTATTATTATTATTATTATTATTATAATTCTACTTTTTCTTATAAAACATATACAATTAAAAAAAAAAAAAAAAAAAACGTCTTCATAAATTTAGCCCAAAGTGTATTCTGCTACATCTTTGGTAAAAAAATATCCTGATACTGCACTGTCACTGTACTACTGACACTGGCTGGGAAGAGGTTAGCATCTAGGGGCACTTAAAGAGTTAACTGTGTGCCTCACAATGTGTAATATGTGCTACTTTTCTTTGCTATCTGCCTGTTTTTTTTCTCCCTGCTTTGCAGGGAGAAGAGACAGGCATATCATTGTTCACTGTACACAGAGTTCTGTGTTCTGTGTTTTCTCTTACCATCCATGGACTGACACGGTGTCTCTTTACACTTTACACGTGGGTTATGTCCCTGCTTGCAGGAGAAGACCTAGGCAGAATGTGAAATGTTATACATACATTCTAAAAGCCAGAGCTGAACAGCCCCACCCAGGGGGCGGTCCCTCCGGACATAACCCTCCCACTACAGTCAGCAGACTTCAGTTTTTTTCTGCCTAGCAGAAGGAGAAGACGTGGCTCTCTCAGGAGCCAGTCTCCTGACCTATTTTTATTCCTTTTCTGGAATTCTTTTTTATTTTATTTTTGAAAATTTTCTATCAACTGTCGGCTGGGCAACAGGTTGGGTACAAGATATCCTCGTAGTCTTCCCTGTCCGACCATCGAGCGTGCTGATCCTCGCCTTGTGTGCGTGAGACTCAGTTCACGACAGGCCCCATGACTCCAGGGGTGGCCGGGTTTGCTTTCATGCTCCCACGGTCCTCTCAAGACTGAACAGTTCCTGACTGACTGTATCTTTCGCGGTGGACCGGGCCAACAGCTACTCAGTACTGCACTGTGATAGTCCTGTCAGAAACACACCAGTGGGTCCCTCAGGGGACGGGTAAGTAGTCTCTCCTGCCTGCAGGTGAGTACAAAAGGCTGTGTGTTTCTCTGTGGGGGATTTTCCCTGTCTCCCCCTGTATTTCATTGTCACTCTCTGTCACCATTGCTGGCGCTCTGCTGTGTGGGGTGCCTGGGGGTCACACTGCTCTTGGAGGGGCTAATGCTGGTCTGCAGATATGCTTGGGGCCTTTTTTTGTGTGTTTTGGGGCCTGAGCGCCAAGTGGCGCTGTGTGTGTGCTGTTTTGTTTTTTTTTTCACTTTTGCTGAGTCATGTCGGCCATCTTGCCGCGGATCGCCTCAGTGAAGTGCGGTGGCCATTTTCTTGTAGCCCGCGCGCTCTTCAGCACTAGTTTCGGCCTCTAGCGCTGCTGTAACAGCGCGAATCTCCTCACAATCTCCTCACAGCTCACCAGCGCTGACACAGCGCGGTACAGACAGCGGAACTGAGCGGTCCCTGGTCCGGTTTGGTGAGTCCCCTGGGCGCCCCCTCCTCAGTCAGCACAGCCTGTGGGTGGACTTTTTATCTGAGGAGTCTCAGGGGGGGGCAATATGGAGTCTCTGTCACCAGCTTCCCCTAAATGTCAGTGGACAACAGGCAGTGCTTCAGCACCTGCGGTCCCTAGGGACCAGTTGTGGGCAGTCCTGGAATAATTTCTGACCAGGATGGGAGCTGTGTGCAAGCGCAAGGGAGCAAAAAACTCCCTCTCCCCACTTTACTACATGAGGGCAGTGCGCTGATTCAGATATGGGCCTAGCCACTACCGCTCAGGACCCTAGTTCTGAATGTATTGGATGGTTTTGAACAGGACATTCCTTATGAGGAAAACTCCAGTTCTGAGTCAGTAAATGACAGGGCGCTTGTTAGTGTACTCATGACTGCGGTGAGGGACACTCTCAAGCTAAAATGCTGCGGATGCAGAACCTCAGGCGGATACAGTCTCCTTTGGTTCTTTTAAGGCCAGGCCTTCTAAAGAGGTTTTTCCATATGTACTTTCTTTGACCAGCTCATTGATAAGGTCTGGGAAAAGCCGCAGAAGAATTTTTTTATGGTCCTGCGGCGTTTGTCTATCAGATACCCCTTGAAGATGCCCTACTTAAAAAGTGGGCTTCTCCCCCAGGGTCGACCCTCCAGTCGCCCGGTTGAACAAGGCCATCACTCTCCCGATGGAGGGGACTCCTGCATTTGAGGACCCCACTGACAGGAGGTCAGAAGTGGTGAGCAGAGCCATGTTTGCCTTGTTGGGATCCGCCCTACGGCCTGTGGTAGTGGCGACCCTTGTGTCTTAAACACTTACAGGTTGGGCAAAAATGTTGCACCTAGCTGTACAGGAGCATAATCTTCCTCCAGACACAGTTGCTTTGGCCCACCAACTGGTTCAGGGCCTGGTTTATGTGTGCGACGCCACGTTGGACGCGGCCCCTTTAATATCCAGGGCCTCTGTCTCGGCGGTGGTATTGCGTCGTCTTATCTGGTTGCAGTGCTGGTCTGCTGACCTAGCCTTAGGAAGCTCCTGACGGATCTACCATTTAAAGGTGGTAGACCTTTCGGTGCTGCTCTGGATGACATTGTCATGGATGTCATGGGAGGTAAAAGCACTCTTCTTCCTTAGACTAGCAAGGGTGAGGAGGCCCGCCGCAAACAGGGGCCTTCCTTTCCAGCAAAACAGGGTTTTTTCGTCAGTCAGAGTCCACGGGTAGGCCCTCTCAGACTGACGGCAGTGCGGCTGGTGGGCACAAGTGCCCCTGGGTGCGTAAGCCGAACAAGCGGCTCCCAAGCCCGCCTCCGCGTGAAGTCTTGCCTCCGCCCGGCTCTGGGGTGGGGGGACGACTTCGCAGGTCACGAATCGGTGGTCCTCCCGAATCTCCGACTGGTGGGTGTGCGAGGTGGTCACCTCAGGATACAGGATAGTATTCCGATCCTGGCCCCCAGACAGATTCTTTCCCTCAAATCTTCCTCTCCTTCCTACCTGTCGGGCAGCCCTCTTGGGGGCTGTACAGGATTTGATCAGGTCCGGAGTGATTGTGCCGGTTCCGTCACAGGAGAGTTTTCAGGGATTCTACTCTAATCTGTTTGTCGTCCCAAAAATAGGACGTGGTTCGACCTATCCTGGACCTCAAGGCCCTGAATGCCTTCAAGAAGGTGCAAAAATTCCGCATGGAATCCATTCGCACGGTGATCGCTACACTCCACCAAAGGGATTTTCTTCTGGTGTCCTTGTACTTCAAGGACGCCTACTTGCATGTTCCGATCTGCGCAAGTCACCAGAAGTTTCTGCGCTTTGCGATCAGCAAAGTCCACTATCGATTGTGGCTCTTCCTTTTGGCCTAGCCTCGGCACCAAGGGTGTGCACCAAGGTGCTTGCTCCGGTTCTAGCCTTCTGTTACAGCGAGGTATTGCTGTCGTGGGCTATCTGGACGATCTTCTGCTAAGAGCAGAAAGTGGATCAAACTTAGAGGAAAGGTGACTATCGTCAATTAGACCCTCAGGGACTCGAGTGGTTCCTGAACATTCAGGGGTCAGTCCTGGTCCCGACTCAGTGTCTGGAGTATCTAGTTCTGATTCTGGACTCCTTGGAGGCAAAGGTATCCTACCTCAGGATAAGTTGCTGACACTTCAGTCTGCGGTGCGGGTGCTGACATCCCAAAAATGGTTGTCAATCCGTTTTTTGCATGAGAGTCCCGAGACTCGTGGTGGCCTCCTTCGCGGCCCTTCCGTATGCCCAATCACACACCAGGGCATTGCAGAAGGAGATCTTGTCCACCTGGGACAAATCCCCGTTGTCCTTGGATCTTCAGATCCAGGCGATTCACCTGGTCAGGGCGCCCCTGACATGGTGGTTGGGATCCTCGGCTCTTCGGTCCGGAAAGTCGTTACCTTCCCATCCAATGGACGGTACTCACGACGGACACCAGCCTGACGGGCTGGGGTGGAGTCTGGGGAGTCCTGTCGGCTCAGGCCTTGGACTCCGGACGAGCCCGTTTACCAATCACTGTTCTGGAAATACGGGCCATCGGACTGTGTCTCTCCTCAGGTCGGAGAGAGTACGGGGTTGCTCCATCAGGAGCCAGTCGGACACCGCCACGGCGGTGGCATATGTAAACCATCAAGGGGGAACTCGGAGCTCAGCTGCGGCTTCTGAGGTAGTCCGTATCCTGAAGTGAGCCGGAAAAAACGTGCCGGCTCTGTAGGCCATTTTACATTCTGGGCATAGACAATGGGCAGGCGGACTATCTGAGTCGCCAATCGCCAGACACCGGACCAAGAAGAGTGGTCCTTAAATATTTCAACTCCTTTACCGACGGTGGGGCACGCCGGATGTGGACCTGATGGCCTCTCGACTCAATCGCAAGGGTCAAGGGTGTGGCCAGATCCAGGGATCCTTGGGCGATGCCTCGGATGCGTTGCTGACCCCATAGGGTCCTTATCGCCTGATATAACTCCGGCGATCCTAATTGTTCCGGATTGGCCTCAGCATCACTGGTACGCTGATCTGGTACGTCTCGTCGCGGACGTTCCCTGGCGGTTGCCGATGAGGGAGGACCTTCAGTCTCAAGGTCCTATGTTTCATCCGACTTACAGTCTCGTGCTTTAACGGCAGGGCTGTTAAAAGCCAGGTGTTGAGGGACCGAGGTCTCTCGGACTCGGTCATTTTGACCATGTTAAGGACACGGAAGTCTTCCTCCAGGCAGATCTATCACCGTGCCTGGAAAGCTTATATCGCCATGTGCGAAGCGCTGGACTGGCGTCCTAGGACGTATTCCGTCCCCAGAATCCTGCGTCCTCTGCAGTGTGGAGTGACCCAAAAGCTTGCTTTGAGTACCATCAAGGATCAGATTTCGGCCTTGGCCGTCTTCTTTCAGCGACCTCTAGCGGGTCATTTTCTTGGTTAGCACCTTGTGTTGGGGGTTCGCCATGTGCTCCCTCCTGTCAAGCCTCCTCTGCCACCGTGGGATCTGAATTTGGTGCTCTCGGCCCCCCAGGAACCTCCTTTTGGGAATATCCAGGATATTTCCCTCTTGTCTTGTCTCAGAAGGTGGCCTTTTTAGTGGCAATCACTTCTGTTTGACGAGTGTCTGAGTTGGCGGCTTTGTCATGCAAGTCGCCATATTTAGTCATCCATAAGGATAAGGCGGTGTTGCATCCGCGACCTTCCTTTTTTGCCAAAGGTGGTGTCGACCTTTCACCTACATGAGGACATTGCCCTCCCGTCCTTGTGTCCTCACCCATCGCATCCCAGAGAGTTTGTGCTGCACATATTGGATGTGGTACGAGCCTTACGGGTGTACCTGTCTGCTACTGCTTCTATTCGGAAGTCCGACTCACTGTTTGTGACTGTCTCTGGTCCATAACAGGGCCAAGCGGTTTCGTCTGCCATCATTTTTAGGGGAATCAGACAAACCGTCATTCAAGCCTATGCTCTCAAAGGGCGGGCGCCTCCCTTTCCGGTTACGGCGCATTCCACCAGGGCAATTGGTGCTTCCTGGGTTTCCCGACATCAAGCGTCAGTTGCACAAGTGTGCAAGGCGGCGACCTGGTCGTCTGTTCATGTCTTTTAAGTTTTATAAGGTTAATGTGGCTGCATCTTCGGATGCTTCCTTCGGCCGCAGGGTGCTGCAGGCCGCTGTTTAAAGTTGCGACTCCTCCGTTGAGGAGCTCTGCCTTATTGGAGTGAAGTTTTGGTTTTCCATTTATACTGCTCCCATCCCTCTTGACACTGCTTTGGGACATCCCACGTGTAAAGTGTAAAGAGACACCGTGTCAGTCCATGGATGGTAAGAGAAAATAGGATTTTTTGTACTCACCGTAAAATCCTTTTCTCTGACATCCATGGACTGACACGGCACCCACCCTTCCTTTTTAAGTTTGTACTGCTTTGTTACGAACTGAAGTCTGCTGACTGTAGTGGGAGGGTTATGTCCGGAGGGACCGCCCCCTGGGTGGGGCTGTTCAGCTCTGGCTTTTAGAATGTATGTATAAAATTTCACATTCTGCCTAGGTCTTCTCCTGCAAGCAGGGACATAACCCACGTGTAAAGTGTAAAGAGACACCGTGTCAGTCCATGGATGTCAGAGAAAAGGATTTTACGGTGAGTACAAAAAATCCTATTTTTGTAAACACAGATCTGTGTGTGTGTCTGGCCACAGCCGATCAGCTGACTTCCGCCAAAATCATTGGCTAAAATCAGCTGCCAAACTCGTGCTGTGTCCAATCAGCACATGCACATGCACACCCTATTACAGGAGCAAGGCTGCAAAGGCTGTAAAAAATACTGGAAGTTATGGGCACTATCGCGAGCTAAGTATGAATCTGGGAAGAGGGTTGATGGAGTATCTTAGCCCAGTGGGAATGGGGGGGATGAACAAAAAGGATAAGTGCACTGTATTTGAAAATGCACCTATCCTTTAAAACTGTGCTATAGTAGTTTTGACTTTGTGTTTTGCTTTAATGTAGAACTCCAAAACCAGTCACAGGTCTCTTGTAGACTGAAACAGGTTTTTCTATAAAATTGCTCTGTATTTGGCTTCATCCATCTTGCTATTAATCTTGATTATTTTCCCAGCTATTGCTGATAAAAAAGAATTGCCACCGACACATGTTTTTCATCTTCCAAATGCCTGTTTGCAAACTCCAAACAAACTTCAAACAGGATGTGTTTTTTTTTGTCAGCAGTGGCTTTCCTTTCCTCCATATATCCCAACATTGAGTTGTATACAGGATGCAGTATAATTGTCCCATTGATGATTACTCCTTTAGAGTTACTGTTGGCCTCACATCTTCTTTAAAGAGGGATTGTAAAGGAAAAAGTTTTTTCACCTTAATGCATCCTATGCATTAAGGTGAAAAAACATCCGACAATATCGCCCCCCCCCCCCGAGCCCCCGTTTTACTTACCTGAGCCCTCGAAAGTCCCACGCTCGGCCCCGATATCCTCCTCGCTGTTCAGCCTGGCCGTTAATTGGCTACAGTGGATAGATTGAAAGCAGCGCAGCCATTGGCTGGCGCTGCTGTCAATCACATCCAATGATGCGGCGCGCCAGGGGGCGGGCCCGAGTGATACAGTGAGCGGCAATAGCCACTGGCTGTATCACTGGAGCGCGCCCGCAATCACTCACCACCATGCTCGCTCGCTCGCATATAGGTGGTGAGTCATTGCGGGTAGCAGCTGAGACAGCCACCGAGGGACCCCAGAAGACATGGATCGAGGCCACTCTGTGCAAAACGAGCTACATAGTGGAGGTAAGTATTGTTGTGAAATTTCAGGCTGCTGTTTACAGAGCACACAGCCTATAATTCCTGTGCTATCTAAGCACACATCAGTTTTCATCTTTTTGAAGTAATCCTATCTTTAAGTTTGCAAAAGATCCACTCACCGTTCATTCGTCCCATCATTCATCCAAGAAAGGCAGCACCACAAAAGCTTATCTTCTTATCAGGCCATTCCAGCAAAGACTGTTCAGCCGACGCCTAATCATAGGCTTTTATTAAACTCAAAAGATCTCACACAGGAGGTGATTGGCTGCAGCAACCAATCCCCTCCCCCATGGGCGGGAACCTCACAGGATGTTCCCTCCTCACAGGAAAATGACAATACTTGGACATTCCTTCCAACAGGAGATGTCATACATGAATACAATAAACGTAGGATGGCTAAAGTTACCGTTGATAGGAATTCTTATTCTGCGCTATTCCATAGAATAACGCATATTAAGATTATACTATTATTGAATGGGGGAGGGAGGCTATCTGCAGACGCACGCTACGAATTCCAACCAATGTTGATCAGACATAGCAGAGACAAGAGCGCCCATCCGCCTATAACCAATGATGTCATTGCAGAGCGAGCATATCCCCTCCTTAATGATCGTCCATGCTAATGCACAGAGGGCCCCCGTTGGTGGACTTATCCGCCCCCTGCAAACATCACACTCCAACCTCAAGACGTTTTCCCCTATCAGACAGGATTCAACCAGCCTCAGACTACCCCAATCAGCTCTTTTAGAGCGGGTTGCGGAAGTACTAACACTGGGTGACACTATGACAATACATATTAAATACATCTCCATAAAAATCTCCACAACAGTCCTCCCTTTTTTGTCATATGCACCCCATGTGTCCATCGATGAGAGTTGATATGCTTCTTACACCTGGAAATGAATCAGTTCTTAGTCCATAAAAAGGAAAACACGGCTTGACATGTAGACTCTACTCTTCAGGGGCATGACTTATAAAGGAGGACACGACATGGTGAGCTGTAGTAATCGTCGATCCGTCTGTGCCTTGTATGTGGGTCCGGCTTCGGGGCGTCTCATCAAGGAAACTCTGGTCACGCGTCAAATCAGGCAACAGGAGCACCTCGTCACGACATAGAAAGAATAGAAATAAAAATGACATGAGTATATATATTCCCACTTCCTTTAACCACGATCCGCTGTAAAATAAAAAATTAGATCCCCAAAGATTCCCAGACCCTTAAAATAGACTCCCAACCTTCACTTAGCTACAGCTCTGGCTTCAACAATTACATGAAGAACCCTATCCTTAACGGATGAGAATTGTTCAATCGTATCCCAAGCCCGAGCCCCCACCACCTTGTACATGCAGGACCCCATGCCCAGACCTGGTCGGGGTTGGTGAACAAATCCCTTCTAGCTGTCCCTGCCATTCTTAATTTCCTGCGCCATCAGATCCTCGCGATCGGCCGCGACCTAAAATGTTGGAACAGCTTCACCATCGCACATGAACCTCTTGCTTTGGGGGAATTACCTTTATAAGCTGCAGATCCACATAAACACCAAACTAAAGTTCAACACACACTTGTGGGCTGCCTAGATACCCAAACCGACAAGAGACAGAGCCATTAAAACTAAAACCAATTTTACCCTCTAAAAATACATCGTTAGGTTCCATTGACAAGTGTCTGTCTGGAGTCTTCACTAGTTTGTCAAAAACTCCTCATACCCATAATAACATCATAAATGTCATGTACCTCTGTCATCGCTGGGGACTAAAACTCCTCATACCCATAATAACATCATAAATGTCATGTACCTCTGTCATCGCTGGGGACTAAAACTCCTCATACCCATAAGAACATCATAAATGGCATGTACCGCTGTCATCGCTGGGGACTAAAACTCGGTGAAGACTCAGAACAGACCATCGGTCCTGTTCGCTTTCTGAGCTAGTCAGGACATACACTTTAAATAATAACTTGGGATGCTTTTCACCGTTACCCTCGCTAAAATTTACTAAACAACAAAAATATAAATAAACAAAGATACTCCTCATTCTTTGGTGTGGTTGAGCCGCTTCTTGCAGTGGCCGGCGTGGTCTCATCCCTCAAGCTTCTTTACAACGACCCAGTCACCTGGTTGGAAAGAATGTAAACTGATTATTAAGTCAGGGTCCGGGAGGGAATCGTGAACCCTGTGGTGGACATTTTGAAGTTCATGTCACAACGATCGCACCCACCCCATCAGCCGAGAATATAAGTGACAGCTAATGAGGAGAGTACGACCCTGATTTTGATTGACCTCCAAACAACCCTCATATGACAATAACCCAGACATCGGGACTGTGGTCACTGCATAACCTGTGCGTGGCTTACAATACCTGGAGCCATTGATAAAAGGTTCTTAGCCTCTGGGATGGGAACCTACTTCACCAGACTGCTGCTTGCCAATTCAAATTCTATCAAAAGAAAGACCGTCTTGGCACAAACTTGGTTAGAATTACAGAGGTTATTATTAGTTTGAAAAAAACTGTCACTCTTACATTTATCATTCTCCCCCCTTTTCTTCCTCATTACAGACTGAAGGAAGAAATGCGTGGTGCAGGAAAAAAGAAACAATGAAATAGCCTGTGATACTTTTACCGCCTTAGACTCATATTTATCCATATGTACCGCTGTCTACATACACCTGTTCTCTGTGTACAAACTCCTTGGACCTGAAAATACTTATAAGCAAAATCATTACTCTATCCTTCATATTTAACCTGCAAAGAATGGTAAAACAATAATGACATTCCTGTACATTGGTAAATTGTCAATGACATTCTTTCAAAACTGATTCAAACAAAACCCTCTGTAACCCTTACTTTTCCCGTTCCTACAAAAATACAACAGCCGCGACGCATCGAAGGATCGCCGCGGTAAGTTCGAACATATTCACGTTACTACATACAAACATTCCGATACAAACGTGGGGGAAATACTTCCCAGTTTCCAAAACCACAAATGAAAAAAAAAAAAAAACAGCCAGAATTCTACCTTCACTCTTTCAGCAATAGGAAAAAAATACAATGGGACAACCATGAGAGCAGCTCGAGAACCTTCCATGTACCAGCCATACAAGGTTCAAACAAACGGGCATGAGCCACCGTTCCTCATCATTACAGATTTCTGAAGCCGCAGCTCAACTACATCCATTCCAGAGGGATACCCAAAATAGTATCCTTGGACCACCTATGTTAATCTTTTTGGGGTTCAAAGGCCTTTGCCCCAAAACTAGGCTTCGTGCACTGTGTGACCGTCTGACTATGGGAAGCCTCCATTCCTTCCCTTTGCACAGACCTCCTTGTGTCCATGGCGATTCGAATCGGCTTATCGTCTTAAACCTGCATCCAGGTTAAACCGTTGCACCCATTTCGGAGATCACCGCCCGGTGTCTTCTTATACGGTGAATTGCAGAACTACAACCACTATATGGTCAAGTCCTCCAACTAGAAACCCTAACCGAGGCGTCAATTCTATGGCTTGTTATCCCAACACTTTTGGAACTACAGCAACAACCACAGATCAACCCCCAAATTAGGCCTCTACCCCTCACAGTGTATGCATACACAAGCGTTTTCCGCTATACACCCATACACTGCGTTGTCAGACTAAACCTCACAGAACACTTACGCCAGTTTACCACCTGCAGAACAATGTGGCTTCTCTCTGTAGCTAGATGATAAAGTAATGGTGATACCCCCTGTCTGCTCTCTACTCAAAACTGTATTACAGTACAAAACTTCACAAAACTGGAACAAAATATAAAACACTTTTTAAACGCCAAAATGCTTTCCATTTTCCTTCCAGACACAAATCTCATTGCTCACCTTTAAAAACCCCAAGCTCCTCCCACTAACTTTCTGCTGATATATAAATGCTGAAAAGAAACTTCCGGTTATGCTCAGCTCTTAAAAAAAAACCAAACTGGTTTATTTACATATCAATTGTTCAGGAAGAGGGAGGGGGAGGGGAGGCGTTAGCTTTGTCTATCAAGACTCCAAAAAAAAATCCATGGCTACACATTATATATTTCAACCATTTAATACCTTGTCAAGAAAATGATGGAATAAACCCCGCCCCCCCTTGCAAATGGGAGGGTCCTGACCCAAACATCCCCTGCAAGCAAAACCACAAGTTGAGACTCAAATAAAAAAACTCCTGCAAAAAGATGGCTCTAGGAGTTTCGAACAAACCCCCACTCCTCCTCTACAGGCTATACAATACAAGCTTCAAAACATATGATTTGCTTTACGGGAAACTCCCAAATATTTAAACATAAAAACACATCATTGCTCAAAAGGCGATGCTTAGAAAAACAATTTAAACCAGCGAATTCATTAAACAAAAACCAGTCTCTCAGTATGTCCCCCTGGTGTCTCACTACTCTTCCCAGTAGTGCACAGGTCAAACTGTAAACGCATAAAACATAAGAAAACTGCGCCGATCAACAAATGCCAATACAGCATATTCAGGAGTTGTGTTTGCTAAACTGGAACTTCCTATCTCAAACTGTAAACGTCTCTCAAAATGGCCGACAAGCCAGGACTACAAAATGGTGGATGACCCACCACAGCACCTCATGGACAACAAGAATTGCGCCATTGACGCATACAATTTTTCCCGCCAAAACCAGCATCTCTTTAAAAGAAAATCAAAAATGTTTTTCTCCACAAAGACTGACTACACCATTGAAACTTTTCTAAATTATCATCAAAATCCACTGAAAAAGGTGTCAGCTACACTCTACAAGGACCACATGTACACTTACAAACTTAGCCTCCCTTTTGCCAACTAAACAGCACATTCAATAAATGTGAGTTACATGACAATATTAAAAACATATTCATTTCTCTAAGTCCATATACTCTGAGATATTCACCACTTTTCTCTACCTAAAGTTCACACACACAGTGGCCTCAGCTTCCATAACAAGCCATTGCAGAGACATACCTCCTCAATGCTAGCATCCAAAAACAGCCTGCAACCATTCAAAGGGCGTATTCCTTTCAACAAACAGTCACTATTGTCTGGCTTCCAACAATGCCTGGCCACTTGAATATGCGGCAGGAATTTTCAACTCAAAAACCAAACACTTTACTTAAAATATTTTTACACTTATGGGGACATGTGTCTTTGTCCCCTATAAAGGCAAAAATCACAATTTATCCATTTCTATTTTTCATAGAAATCACAAACACCACACACATACAGTATATTGTTGCTTGTAACATTTGCTTAGAGTGTCTTTCCCTCAGGGCACAGCCCCTGCAACACAAAACAGTGGGCAAGCCCTTCCCCCATTCAAGCACATGGCAGCCAAACAAACAATCTACTTACAAACTTCTCAGTGCACTAAATACCACAGCTATACCTTCATTTCATACACAACATACAGTTTCCATCAGCATTCACACAGGCACAAACACTACACACAACTTTGTAATGAAAATTGGAAAGTCAATAGATACACAACTTTCAAACATGTTGGCAGTGATAGCCATGTTGCCTGCCCCCCCCCCCCCCGCTAAACCTCATGGGGGCAGCCATTTTCAGCTTCTCTCACACAAACATCCAGGCACACCCAGGCATACCCACACACAATCAAATTCACAGGCATACGATCCATGACAAAATCACACACACACATGCACACGCTGCAAACTTAAAGCATGATTTCAAAAAGACAAAACATTTTTTTTTTCGTTTCAAAGTACAGCCTCTTTACGCATCAATCACATCACAGGTCCACTCTCCTCCTCTGCTGATCTGATGCTCAAAGAGGCCGCAATTGGTCCCAACCGTGAGTCGCCATTACTGTTGTGGAATTTCAGGCTGCTGTTTACAGAGCACACAGCCTATAATTCCTGTGCTATCTAAGCACACATCAGTTTTCATCTTTTTGAAGTAATGCTATCTTTAAGTTTGCTAAAGATCCACTCACCGTTCATTCGTCCCATCATTCATCCAAGAAAGGCAGCACCACAAAAGCTTATCTTATTATCAGGCCATTCCAGCAAAGACTGTTCAGCCGACGCCTAATCATAGGCTTTTATTAAACTCAAAAGATCTCACACAGGAGGTGATTGGCTGCAGCAACCAATCCCCTCCCCCATGGGCGGGAACCTCACAGGATGTTCCCTCCTCACAGGAAAATGACAATACTTGGACATTCCTTCCAACAGGAGATGTCATACATGAATACAATAAACGTAGGATGGCTAAAGTTACCGTTGATAGGAATTCTTATTCTGCGCTATTCCATAGAATAACGCATATTAAGATTATACTATTATTGAATGGGGGAGGGAGGCTATCTGCAGACGCACGCTACGAATTCCAACCAATGTTGATCAGACATAGCAGAGACAAGAGCGCCCATCCGCCTATAACCAATGATGTCATTGCAGAGCGAGCATATCCCCTCCTTAACGATCGTCCATGCTAATGCACAGAGGGCCCCCGTTGGTGGACATATCCGCCCCCTGCAAACATCACACTCCAACCTCAAGACGTTTTCCCCTATCAGACGGGATTCAACCAGCCTCAGACTACCCCAATCAGCTCTTTTAGAGCGGGTTGCGGAAGTACTAACACTGGGTGACACTATGACAATACATATTAAATACATCTCCATAAAAATCTCCACAACAGTATAACATGTTTGTTATTTTTAAAAAATAAATACATTTTCTTTACAAACCCTTTAACATCCCTGGCGGTATGATTATGTCAGATTTTTGATGCTGAAAGTGGTACATTGTTTCGCATGGAAATTCGTTTTTTTTTATTGTAGGCCTGTATTTCTTAGGAATAACTCACTTAAATCTGTCCAAACAAGAGTCTAGTAGACATCCCGGGTATGATAAAGTTTGAACACAAAATTATAAATTATAATATAATAAAGAACTATAAATAATTATAGCAAATAACAATAAAATGTATTCAAAAATGTAATCAAGTCAATAACACTGACATTTGCTCATTTGCAGAATTTTAGCTGTCATTACTTTCAGTGTTTGATGACGAATTTCCCCACAAATCACTATCGCTCAATTCTGCAAGTGATTCTAATTTATTATCACTGTTTTCTAGCTGGTCTAAAACCGCTTTTGACGTAAAGGGATGCTTTTTGGTTGTTATGGATAATCTCAACTTTCCAGGCAGAACGAACAATATATACAGTATAATATAAAACTACATGCAGGGCACTGGACAAACCACTAGGGACAAAAGGGATGTGAAATAATTTGATACAGTACACTGTAATGTTACAGATTACATTACTATATGTGTAAGGTGTTTTTTACTTTTTGAATTTGGCACCGGGCTCCGTCCCCGTGTGTCGCGATGCTCGCAGGGAACGGAACCCGCCACATTGAGCAGAGGACATAGCCCGCACACACAGCGGGAGGACATTGCAGGATCCTGGGGACAAGGTAAGTAACTTTGCCTGGATCCTGCGAATACCGCCAGGGAGGTTAAGTCACTGAGTTTTTGTGGACAGCCTTCTATAAGCAGAGTTGCAGTTGTTCCTACCCTTTTAAAATAATAGATTTAATAGGCAATGTTCATAAACTGGGATTGGGATTTGTATTGCTATATGACTTTATCCTGAACATGATTTGATAGTTTCTTGTTTTGCATGCTATTTTTAGGCCTTATGCACACTGTTGTTTAGTCTCACTTCATGAGATCCTGGCATTTTGGTGCAGGTGGAAGGCAACGGGTGAATTGTCCAGCACCACTGCCCGCAGCATGTAAAACTCTGAAAGCTGCTACCACTGGACGGGGCTGGATGGTGCATCGAGTAGTACTAATGTGTAGGGCAGTATACCCCCATGGATGAATTCTAAAGATGCAAGTAGTCTGCATTCTGAATTTCTGAGCATTTGTCTCTGGAGGCATACTGCCCTAAATGTTAGTTTTACCCAGTTCACCATCCAGAAGCAATAGCTCAGAGCTTTACAGGCTGCCATCAGTGGGGCACGACAGTTTGGCTGCTCCTTCTGTCTGCACCAGAGTTGCCAACCGCCAGTTGACAACTACCAGTAAATATCAGGGGCTGATAATTTTATGCTGTGTTGATTTTTCAAGTGTAAATAAAGCAAATTACTTTGTTATAGGTATTGTCAGTGTTTCCATATCATGTTTACACTGTTCAAATATTCACTGTGTTAGTTTTCAATAGGAGTTCTGTAATTTATCAGGTTGTCAGTAAATTTTCCATGTTTTGTCAGTAAAAAATGCTGCGGTAGGTTGGTAACCCTGGTACCAAAACACAGAGATTTCATGTACTGAGGATAAATGCCCAGTGTACATGAAGAATTTGTTGTCTACCAAACTTTAGGGCAGCCTTTCTCAACCTTTTCAACACAGAGGAACCCTTAAAATAACTTTCTGGTCTCAGGGAACCCCTGCTAAAAATGACTTCAACTCATCATACGGTGCCTTGAAAAAGTATTCATATCCCTCGAAATTTTCATTTTTTTCTCATGTTACAACCAAAACCATAAATGTATTTCTATTGCGATTTTATGTGATAGACCAGCACAAATGTGAAGTGGAAGGAAAATGATCAATCATTTTTCAAATGTTTTACAAATAAATATGTGAAAAGTGTGGCGTGCATTTGTATTCAGCCCCCCTGAGTCCTTACTTTGTCGAACCACCTTTCACTGCAATTACAGCTGCAAGTCTTTTTGATATTGTCTCTGCCAACTTTGCACAACTAAAGAGTGACATTTTTGCCCATTCTTCTTTGCCAAATAGCTCAAAATCTGTCAGATTGGATGGAGAGCATCTGTGAACAGCAATTTTAAAGACTTGACACAGATTCTCAATTGGATTTAGGTCTGGAATTCGACTGGACCATTCTAATACATGAATATGTTTTGATCTAAACCATTCCATTGTAGCTCTGGCTGTATGTTTAGGGTCGTTGTCCTGCTGGAATGTAAACCTCAATCCCAGTCTCAAGTCTTTTGCAGACCCTAACAGGTTTTCTTCTAGGATTGCCCTGTATTTGGCTCCATCCATCTTCCTATCAATGCTGACCAGCTTCCCTGTCCCTGCTGAATAAAAGCATCCCCACAACATGATGCTGCCACCACCATGTTTCACAGTGGGGATGATGTGTTCAGGGTGATGTGCAGTGTTTGTTTTCCGCCACACATAGCGTTTTTCTTTTAGGCCAAAAAGTTCAATTTTGGTCTCATCTCTGACCACAGCAACTTCTTCCACATGTTTACTGTGTCCCCCACATGGCTTCTCGTAAACTACAAACAGGACTTCTTATGGCTTTCTTTCAACAATAGCTTTTGTCTAGCCTTCTTGCCACTCTTCCATAAAGGCCAGATTTGTGGATTTCAGGACTAATAGTTGTCCTGTGGACAGATTCTCCCAGAGAGGGGGACAGATTCTCACAGAGAGGTGGACGGCCATGTATTGGTAGGTTTGCAGTTGTGCCATACTGTTTCCATTTTTGGATGATAGATTAAACAGTGCTCAGTGAGATGTTCAAAGCTTGGGATATTTGTTTTATAACCTAAGCCTGCTTAACACTTCTCCACAATCTTATTCCTGACCTGTCTGGTGTTTTCCTTGGCCTTCATGATGCTGTTTGTTCACTAAGGTTCTCTAACAAACCAATGAGGGCTTCACAGAACAGCTGTGTTTATGCTGAGATTAAATTACACGCAGGTGGACTATATTTACTAATCAGGTGACTTCTGACGGCAATTGGTTCCACTAGATTTTAGTTAGGGGTATCAGAGTAAAGAGGGCTAAATACAAATGCACGTCAAACTTTTCACATATTTATTTGTAAAAAAAAATAAAAACCATTTATAATTTTCCCTCCACTTCACAATTATGTGCCACTTTGTGTTGGTCTATAACATAAAATCTCAATAAAATACATTTACGTCTTTGGTTGTAACGTGACAAAATGTGGAAAATTTCCAAGGGTAGGAATACTTTTTCAAGGCACTGTACATTAGTGTGATGGTCAGTGGGAACAATGACCCTTACACTTGTGGTAAGTGGGAAGAATTAACTCCTTACAGATAGCTAAAAAGATCAATGGTGTCAGTGGGAACTTATCAGAGAGGCAGAAATTGCTCCTTGCTCGAGGAACCCTGGTTGAGAAATCCTGCTTTAGGGCTTTCCAGAAATGGGTGTATACATTTTCAGATCATGTGCCATCTTGACCGCCCACAAATTCAACTCAACTACCAGTAATTATGTGGTTTCTAAAGGCAATTGACTGAACTACAACTTATTAAATAGTTTGACAGCAAAGCAGATAAATATATCCAACCAAATAGTTTTAATATTTAAAAATAAATTGGAAACCTATGTATTAACCTTTTGAATTCCCAGAGTTTCAATCGTGAAGTGAAGACTGTTTCCTTCTTTGAAATTGGGGACTATTTTGTGTTGATGAGTTAAGCCCTGTACACACGATCGGATAACCTATGGATTTTCGTCCGATGGATTTGACCATCGGAAATCCGATGAAACTGTTTTTCATCAGTCTTGGCCACACACCATCAGTTTAAAAACCGACGGCAACAAAACGACAGCACGTACAAAACCTACGACGCGCTATAAAAGGGCCGAACAAATCTAATGGCGCCACCCCTTGGGCTGCTTTTGCTGATTTCGTGTTACCGCGTGTTAGTAAAAGTTTGGTGAGAGCCGATTCGCGCTTTTCAGTCTCTGTGCTTTGCAGATCGTTTCCTGGTGTTCAGTTTGTGCTTGTGGGTTTGTATTTGTGATTCAGTGCGTGCAGTCAGGTCGTTACTGCCTTGCAGTGCCGACTTGGCCGTTCGTTTACTGTTTTTCAGATCGTTCTTTTCAGGCCTTGCTGTTCCACGGTGCGTTCTGTTTGAGTGCGTTCTGACCAGCCGACCGGTTTAAAACCATGTTTGAAGTGCGTTCTCGTTCTCAAGCTCGTGCTGGCTTTGGGCTTGACACTGTAACCTGAGTTCAGTCTGTGAACAGGGTGAGGAGGAGTTCATGGACTAAGAATTGGTTGCTCCAGCGGGACCAATTCTCTCATATGCCTCTGCTGCGGGAAATCCATGAGAATAACCCTGATGATTTCAGGAATTATCTCAGGATGACGGACCCCGTATTTCACCGTCTGTTGGATTTGCTGTCCCCCTATATCACGAGGCAGGACACTGTGATGCGCTAGGCCATCACTGCCGAGCAGAGGCTTATTGCCACGTTGAGATACCTGGCGACTGGGAGAAGCTTGCAGGACCTCAAGTTCTCAACAGGCATCTCCCCCCAGGCTCTCGGGATCATTATCCCTGAGACGTGTTCGGCCATCATTCAGGTCCTGCAGAAGGACTATATGAAGGTAATTATGCTCCTTTAACCTCACATTATCTTTTTTTATTCTGGTTTTTTTATTTATTTTTTCCTCCTAACACAAATATGCCTGTTTGTAATCTCCTGGTAATGTCCCCATTTTCCACATGCCTTTTCTTACCTGTAAATCCCTTTTTGGGCCCTACATGCCTATTTCCCTCCACTAACCTCTCCAGCATGCTATCGTGGGCGCAAACCCAGCTAGCCTTCTATTTTCCTTTTCATTTTTGGGGGGTCATTGCCCTCGTAGTTTGACAACCTTCCCTCCCCCCCCTAAAGATGTTATTAAAATAGTAGTTCTCAATCAAGCTCAGCAAAGTGGTAGATCCTTTTTTGGGATCCCCACAATCACCTTAGGCCCCCCCCTTAGATTATTTTAGAATGTCCACTCAGCGGGGGTGAGGCATCTGCTAAGTGGGCCTTTGTTTATTGTTTGGAAAAACTCCCTTAAATAATAATGTTACTCAACAATGTTTTTTGGTGTGTCATCTGCTTGCACTGTAACCATAAACCGTACTAATGTCTTCTTTTTGTTTGACTCCACAGTTCCCTAGCACACCACAGGAATGGCTGACTGTGGCCTCCCAATTTGCCCAGCGGTGGGATTTCCCCAACTGTGGAGGGGCAATTGATGGGAAGCACGTCCACATAGTGCCGCCACCCCGTTCGGGGTCATACTATTTTAACTATAAAGGTTTTAATAGCATAGTGTTAATAGCAGTGGTGTCGGCACGGTACGAGTTCCTGTATGTGGACGTGGGGAAGAACGGCCGGATGTCCGATGGCGGATCATTCGCGGAGACGGAGTTCGCTCACCGTCTGCAGGCTGGGGGTCTTGCACTGCCTCCAGATGCAGAGAACGTTGAAGGGCTCCCGTTCGTTTTCATTGCGGATGAGGCTTTTGGACTAGGACCACACCTGATGCGGCCGTTTCCCCAACGCACCCTCACCCCGGAGAGGAGGGTTTTTAATTACCGGCTGGCCAGAGCCCGGAGAGTTGTGGAGAATGCCTTCGGGATAATGGCCAGCCGGTTCCGCCTGTTCCAGACAGCGATACATTTGGCGGATTATAAACTGAACCACATCGTCTACTGCTGCTGCATATTGCACAATTTTCTTCGCAAATTTGCAAACAATTATGTTTCATCGTTTGGGCCTGAGGCCGGTCCATCTGAACTGATTAATCTGACCGGCCTCAGCACTGCTCGTACTGGCTTGGCCCCCCAAAGTGCCCGTGAAGTACGCCAGAAATACGTAGAGTACTTCACGGGTAGGGGGGCCATCGCAATGCCAGACCACATCTGACCAATTCTTAAACCTTTTTAAAATAAAAAACAAATTTGAATTCATACAAACTTGTGTTGTCATTCTTGTATTTTGGGTTTATGTGTCTCCCAGGTTCTAGTAGTGCCAAGTGTAATTGTCCTTAGTAAATAGCCTCAAAACTCAGAGCGAAAAACACGGTTTTTGCATCTTCAGAACTGCTCTTGAGCATAGAAAGAACAAGGCACACCTTTTTTAGACTTCCCAAATGCTTTTATTGTTTGCACCACATTTTGTATGGGTTTTTTGAAA
The DNA here is from genome assembly GCA_029206835.1 of Rana muscosa. Classification (NCBI taxonomy): domain Eukaryota; kingdom Metazoa; phylum Chordata; class Amphibia; order Anura; family Ranidae; genus Rana; species Rana muscosa. The sequence goes on from CM055122.1 coordinate 482,593,455, forward strand.
TACTAGCCTTTTTTTTTATGTGCGGCTTTTTTGGCAGAAACATGCATGGGTCGTAAGCCATTTTTTTTAGTTTGAAAAACTAATAAAATAACACTGTGAAAAATAACAACTGGAGATGGGGTGATGGTACCCCTGATCCATCCCAAATGTTAACAAACACACTTTCTTTGGGGGCTCAAATGGGTATCTTCAACAAGATCCCATGGCTAGGGTAAACATGTGCTATCTGCCATCATGGGGGATCAATGGTCGTGCTTTGGGGATGTAAACCCTTCCTCTCCCCTACTTGAGGAGGGAGGAAGAGGTTGCACCCCCAAAACAGGGACATAGATATCCTGTGACGGCAGATAGCACATGTTGAGTCTTCAGTGTGTGCATCTTCACATTTGGGATGTTGGAAATCCCTGAGATAATGTCAGACGCAGAACAAAAAACACAAAAAGGGGGGGGTTCACACTATTCTCCCCAAAATATCTATCATGTTTTTATATTTTTGCTCAATCACAATCATTCTCTTTCTCATAATGTCCATTTCGCTACTGCATTCCATGATTTCCTGAATGATTATTTTGGCGCTGGCACTCGAGAATGGCGGATTTGGACTTCCTGACACACCCCCACGTTCAGTCCCTAAAACAAAAAAAAAAGGTTTTACACTAGGCAGTCCTACATCTGTATTTACCTTGAAGTTGTGGTGACAGACACTGACCTGTTGTGCTGATAAGCTCCACCTCTCCTTCCTCCACCTCCCCTTCCTCCACCTCCGCTTCCTCCACCTCCGCTTACTGAACCTGCTGATCTTGGTCTGCTTTGGGAGCTTCGGGGATTTTCTGTGGTGTTGGGTTACTCGTCTCATGAGCATGGTGTCCTCCCACTCTCCTCTCCCCTATGGGAATTTACAACAAAATGTATACTTTAGCACACAGACTTTTTTTAGGCCTGAAAAGGGATCCTCAATGTTTTGAAGTGGGGTACAATTGATATTTGGCCCTGAGTTCCAACATGAACATATGTGATTTTGCAAACTCAACAAAGCAACATGTTATTTTTGAGGACACTCACAAATACACTTGGATAACCACCAAGGTATCCACTGGAGCACCTGTGTGTGACACCGTTAAGAAATTTGGTCATGTGGCCCAGAGTATAGTATCTTGCTGAAGAACAAAAAAGAGTACACAACTGCTGGAGTGTCATCTCCTTTACCCAGAATACAGTTTCTTCTTTCAGTCACATTCTAAATTTCCTTACAACACATCATCGAGCCAACAATGTGTAGATAAACATTGTTGAAGTAAAATGAGGCATGCCCACATGTAGTTTACGTGGATATGTGCCAAACATGTTTGGGGGAAGAGCAGCAAGTTATTGGTCAAAACATTGGCCAAATAAGTGGACTCTCCACTTAACATAAAAGATGAGATTTCAAAATGTGAACCCAGTCAAGACCAGCACATGGTGCAAAACATGGAAGAATACATATTACAATGTGAAAGAACACAGTAAAATATACTTACTTTTTTCTATGCTTTTTATAAGCTTCCTATACTGCTCCGGCTCCCTGAGCTTCAGGTCTGACCACCTTTTACGGAGTTGTTCCTTGGATCTCCTGACCCCATATTTTTTATAGAGAGTCTTCGCCACTTTATCCATAATTTGTGACTTCCGGAGATTAGGGGTGTCGTATGGGCCATGCTTGCCGTCGTAATCCTTCCTCCGCAGAATGTCCACCATCTCCGCCATCTCAGAAAAAGACATATTAGTCGCCTTGTATCTTTTTTTACAGGATCGGGACGTTCCCGCCTCCGGGCTTTCCTCAAGGAAAGAAGCCACCTGTGTCTGCGACATGTCGCCGTCTCACACTGTGCGCCGATCGTTAAGGGGCGGGGAAATGCAGAAAAAGTCCGTCATGGGCGGGCGACGAGGGCGGAGTTACACGCATGCGCAGGGTATAAAAAGGGGAAAGAAGTTATTAGGGATGCGCGGAGTAAGGACGACCGGAAGTGAACCCACGAAGTGAACAAAGGTAAGAAGGGAACTCGTTCCTGCAGTGGCATATTAATGGGTCATGATTGTAAAGGGCAATATTGTGATAAGTTGAGGAGAATCAATTCTGATCCTTTTTTTTTTTTGTACTTGCTGATCCTAATAGATGCATAAACTAAGAGAGCCGGAGGTGATGCTTGTTTTTATTGAAAAGTATAAGGAACAGCGCAACCTTTGGGAGCTCAAACACCCTGCGTATCACAAAAGTGATGTACAACGGGCAATAGGGATGAGCTTCGTGTTCGAGTCGAACATACGTTCGACTCGAACATCGGCTGTTCGATCGTTCGACGAAGATCGAACGATTTGGGCCGTTCGCGCCAAATTCGAGTGACGCGAATGGCCCACAATGCACTACGCCATCGCAGTGTCATCCAGGCGCTGTGATTGGCCAAGCATGCACTGTGACCCCGCATGCTTGGCCAATCACAGCGCCGGCAGCGAGGAGAGCAATGATTGGCCACAGGCAGGATGCCTGTGGCCAATTATTGCTGAGGGTGTTTAGTACACGCCCCACACTATAAAAGGCCGCCAGCATGGCGGCCTAGTGTAGTGTGTTCCGGAGCAGGGATAGAGCAGCATAGGCAGGGACAGTGACTTTTATTTCTTTCTTGCTTAACCTGGATTCCTTTAGTTTAGGGAAAGAGAAGGATAGGTAGGGAGAGTGTCAGTGTGTTTTGTGCTTGTGCTATATTGTGCTTAAAAAAAACATTTTTTCTAGGGACAGAAAACTGTAGGTAGGGAGAGTGTCAGTTTCTTTCACTGTCAAAGTCCTTGTTTCCAGGGACCTGGAAGGACAGTGAGTGAATTCTCCTTGTGCTAAATTGTGCTTAAAAAAAACATTTTTTCTAGGGACAGAAAACTGTAGGTAGGGAGAGTGTCAGTTTCTTTCACTGTCAAAGTCCTTGTTTCCAGGGACCTGGAAGGACAGTGAGTGAATTCTCCTTGTGCTAAATTGTGCTTAAAAAAAACATTTTTTCTAGGGACAGAAAACTGTAGGTAGGGAGAGTGTCAGTTTCTTTCACTGTCAAAGTCCTTGTTTCCAGGGACCTGGAAGGACAGTGAGTGAATTCTCCTTGTGCTAAATTGTGCTTAAAAAAAACATTTTTTCTAGGGACAGAAAACTGTAGGTAGGGAGAGTGTCAGTTTCTTTCACTGTCAAAGTCCTTGTTTCCAGGGACCTGGAAGGACAGTGAGTGAATTCTCCTTGTGCTAAATTGTGCTTAAAAAAAACATTTTTTCTAGGGACAGAAAACTGTAGGTAGGGAGAGTGTCAGTTTCTTTCACTGTCAAAGTCCTTGTTTCCAGGGACCTGGAAGGACAGTGAGTGAATTCTCCTTGTGCTAAATTGTGCTTAAAAAAAACATTTTTTCTAGGGACAGAAAACTGTAGGTAGGGAGAGTGTCAGTTTCTTTCACTGTGAAAGTCCTTGTTTCCAGGGACCTGGAAGGACAGTGAGTAAATTCTCCTTGTGCTAAATTGTGCTTAAAAAAAACATTTTTTCTAGGGACAGAAAACTGTAGGTAGGGAGAGTGTCAGTTTCTTTCACTGTCAAAGTCCTTGTTTCCAGGGACCTGGAAGGACAGTGAGTGAATTCTCCTTGTGCTAAATTGTGCTTAAAAAAAACATTTTTTCTAGGGACAGAAAACTGTAGGTAGGGAGAGTGTCAGTTTCTTTCACTGTCAAAGTCCTTGTTTCCAGGGACCTGGAAGGACAGTGAGTGAATTCTCCTTGTGCTAAATTGTGCTTAAAAAAAACATTTTTTCTAGGGACAGAAAACTGTAGGTAGGGAGAGTGTCAGTTTCTTTCACTGTCAAAGTCCTTGTTTCCAGGGACCTGGAAGGACAGTGAGTGAATTCTCCTTGTGCTAAATTGTGCTTAAAAAAAACATTTTTTCTAGGGACAGAAAACTGTAGGTAGGGAGAGTGTCAGTTTCTTTCACTGTCAAAGTCCTTGTTTCCAGGGACCTGGAAGGACAGTGAGTGAATTCTCCTTGTGCTAAATTGTGCTTAAAAAAAACATTTTTTCTAGGGACAGAAAACTGTAGGTAGGGAGAGTGTCAGTTTCTTTCACTGTCAAAGTCCTTGTTTCCAGGGACCTGGAAGGACAGTGAGTGAATTCTCCTTGTGCTAAATTGTGCTTAAAAAAAACATTTTTTCTAGGGACAGAAAACTGTAGGTAGGGAGAGTGTCAGTTTCTTTCACTGTGAAAGTCCTTGTTTCCAGGGACCTGGAAGGACAGTGAGTGAATTCTCCTTGTGCTAAATTGTGCTTAAAAAAAACATTTTTTCTAGGGACAGAAAACTGTAGGTAGGGAGAGTGTCAGTTTCTTTCACTGTGAAAGTCCTTGTTTCCAGGGACCTGGAAGGACAGTGAGTGAATTCTCCTTGTGCTAAATTGTGCTTAAAAAAAACATTTTTTCTAGGGACAGAAAACTGTAGGTAGGGAGAGTGTCAGTTTCTTTCACTGTCAAAGTCCTTGTTTCCAGGGACCTGGAAGGACAGTGAGTGAATTCTCCTTGTGCTAAATTGTGCTTAAAAAAAACATTTTTTCTAGGGACAGAAAACTGTAGGTAGGGAGAGTGTCAGTTTCTTTCACTGTCAAAGTCCTTGTTTCCAGGGACCTGGAAGGACAGTGAGTGAATTCTCCTTGTGCTAAATTGTGCTTAAAAAAAACATTTTTTCTAGGGACAGAAAACTGTAGGTAGGGAGAGTGTCAGTTTCTTTCACTGTCAAAGTCCTTGTTTCCAGGGACCTGGAAGGACAGTGAGTGAATTCTCCTTGTGCTAAATTGTGCTTAAAAAAAACATTTTTTCTAGGGACAGAAAACTGTAGGTAGGGAGAGTGTCAGTTTCTTTCACTGTCAAAGTCCTTGTTTCCAGGGACCTGGAAGGACAGTGAGTGAATTCTCCTTGTGCTAAATTGTGCTTAAAAAAAACATTTTTTCTAGGGACAGAAAACTGTAGGTAGGGAGAGTGTCAGTTTCTTTCACTGTCAAAGTCCTTGTTTCCAGGGACCTGGAAGGACAGTGAGTGAATTCTCCTTGTGCTAAATTGTGCTTAAAAAAAACATTTTTTCTAGGGACAGAAAACTGTAGGTAGGGAGAGTGTCAGTTTCTTTCACTGTCAAAGTCCTTGTTTCCAGGGACCTGGAAGGACAGTGAGTGAATTCTCCTTGTGCTAAATTGTGCTTAAAAAAAACATTTTTTCTAGGGACAGAAAACTGTAGGTAGGGAGAGTGTCAGTTTCTTTCACTGTGAAAGTCCTTGTTTCCAGGGACCTGGAAGGAAAGTGAGTGAATTCTCCTTGTGCTAAATTGTGCTTAAAAAAAACATTTTTTCTAGGGACAGAAAACTGTAGGTAGGGAGAGTGTCAGTTTCTTTCACTGTCAAAGTCCTTGTTTCCAGGGACCTGGAAGGACAGTGAGTGAATTCTTCTTGTGCTAAATTGTGCTTAAAAAAAACATTTTTTCTAGGGACAGAAAACTGTAGGTAGGGAGAGTGTCAGTTTCTTTCACTGTCAAAGTCCTTGTTTCAAGGGACAGAGAAGGACACCTGAAGGTAGCCCTTATTGCTTTTTTCCCATCTCCCTGCAGGCCATCTATTAGAATGTCTGGAAGGCAAACAAGGAGAGGCAGACAGTCAGGAGGCAATAAAAGAGGGCAAGCAGGCTCTGTGTCTGGGGGCAACAGTGCTGGTCGTGGACGCGGTGCATTGTCATCAGCACATGGCCATGGGACACGCTTGTCCTTCTTTTCGGCAGCTGGACATGTTGAGCCACATCATGCCGAAGACTTGGTAGAGTGGATGACCAAGCCCTCCTCCTCCTCCTCATCCTCTCTCACCCAGGCTCAGGGTACTGGAAAAGCAGCTGCCAAAGCGTCCTCTTCCCTGGTATCAATGTCAGACTCATCATCAGTCACTCCTTCCCTAGACCCACCATGTCCTCCTCCTGAGGAGTCCCCCGAACTGTTTCAGCACAGTGTTGGGTACATGCTTCAGGAGGATGCCCAGCGTTTCGAAGGGTCTGATGATGAAACCCAGCTAGAGGAAGGCAGTAGCGTGAGAGCAGACAGAGGGGATGCTCAAGAAGGACACCAATCTGGCAGTCATGTTCCAGCAGCTGCAGCATACTGCCAGATTGGCTCCAGTGATGAGGAGGGAGGTGATGATGAGGTCACTGACTCCACGTGGGTGCCTAATAGGAGAGAGGAGGAGGAGGAGGATGAGGAGGAGGCACATCTCCAACGAGGCAGGATGCCCTTTGGTGGCCAGCGTAAGGGCAGTACACCGACGGAATCACACCGCAGAGCTCCGCCTGTGCAGGGCGCTGCCTCTGCCCGTCATTCAAAAAGTTCTTTGGTGTGGGCCTTTTTTGAGGCTAGTGCATCAGATCGCACAGCTGCTGTTTGCAACATATGTCTCAAGCGTATATCGCGTGGCCAAAACATCAGCCGCTTGGGTACCACATGCCTGACCAGACATATGTTGACCTGCCATGCAGCTCGTTGGCAAGCCTACCTCAAAGACCCACACCAAAGAACAAAGCGGACCTCTCCTTGCACCGCATCAGCTGGGATCTCCAACCCCACTATAACTTCAGTCCTCTCTGAAACATGCACTGAGAGGAATGAAGGTGTAGAATTAGGTGTGTCACAGCCAAGTACTTGCGGCCACTCTGCTAGCAGTACACCGACGTCCGATTCTAGCAGGCAAATTTCCCTGCCCCAGCTGCTGGACCGTCGAAAGAAGTTCACTCCCAGCCATCCACATGCCCAGCGGTTGAATGCTAGCTTGGCTAAATTGCTAGCGCTTCAACTGCTGCCTTTTCAGTTGGTAGACTCGGCCCCCTTCCGTGAGTTTGTGCAATGTGCGGTTCCTCAGTGGCAGGTTCCCAAACGCCACTTTTTCTCACGGAAGGCTATTCCGGCTCTCTACCGGCATGTGGAAGGCAATGTCTTGGCCTCGCTGGACAGGGCGGTCAGCGGTAAGGTGCATATTACCGCTGACTCATGGTCCAGCAGGCATGGACAGGGACGTTACCTTTCTTTCACGGCCCATTGGGTCACTCTTTTGGCAGCTGGGAAGGATGCAGGACAAGGTGCAGTAGTGTTGGAGGTTGTCCCACCGCCACGCCTCCAAAATGCTACTACTGGTTGTGACACACCTCTCTCCTCCACCCCCTCCTCTTCTTCTTCCTCCATGGCCTCTTCCTGTGGTTTGTCCTATGAACCAGCGGTGCTCCGTAGCCGTTCACGGGGCTACGCAAGTACGCAGGCAAAAAGATGCCATGCCGTGCTTGCGCTGGTGTGTTTGGGGGACAGAAGCCACACTGGGGCAGAGGTCCTGTCTGCTCTGCAGGGCCAGGCCGAGAGGTGGTTGACGCCACGCCAGCTTAAGCCAGGAATGGTGGTTTGCGACAATGGCACCAACCTCCTCTCCGCCCTCCGACAGGGACAACTGACCCATGTGCCCTGTGTGGCTCACGTCCTTAACCTGGTGGTGCAGCGGTTCTTGGGCAGGTACCCGGGCTTACAGGATGTCCTGAGGCAGGCCAGGAAAGTCTGTGTGCATTTCCGCAGATCTTATAATGCCAGTGCTCGCCTGGCTGAGCTGCAAAAGGAGTTGAACCTGCCCAAGAACCGCCTTATATGTGACATGCCCACCAGGTGGAACTCAACGTTGGCCATGCTGCAGCGGCTGCACACGCAGCAGAGGGCCATCAATGAGTACCTGTGCGACTACGGCACCAGGACAGGGTCAGGGGAGCTTGGTTTTTTTTCTCCACGCCAGTGGGGCATGATCAGGGATGCATGCACTGTCCTGGCACCATTTGAGGAGGCCACGAGGATGGTGAGCAGTGACAGTGCATGCATCAGTGACACTGTACCTCTTGTCCACCTGTTGGAGCACACGCTGCGTGGAATAATGGACAGGGCACTTGAGGCAGAACAGAGGCAGGAAGAGGAGGACTTCCTTGCCTCTCAAGGCCCCCTTTACCCAGACAGTGTTCCTTCTGTCCCACCCATCGCACAGGAAGAGGAGAAGGAGGAGGAGGAGGAGGAGGATTGTGTCAGCATGGAGGTGGAGGCTGGCACTCAGCATCATCAGCAGCAGTCTTTTAGGGATGATTTACAGTCCCAAGAAACCAGTGGACTTGTACGTGGCTGGGAGGAGGTGGCTGCGGATCATGTCGTCCTTAGTGACCCAGAGGACTCCGGAGCGAATGCCTCAGCAAACCTACGCTGCATGGCCTCCCTGATCCTGCAAAGTCTGCGGAAGGATCCTCGTATTCTTCGGATCAAGGAGAGGGACCATTACTGGCTGGCCACTCTCCTTGATCCACGGTACAAGGGTAAGGTTGCGGACCTTATGTTACCGTCGCAGAGGGAGCAGAGGATGAGACAACTCCGGGAGGCCTTGCAGAAAGGTCTGTGCAACGCGTTCCCAGAGACTGGGAGGTTACAAACTCCTGGTCCTGGACAACGAGTTGCTGAGGCTTCGGCCAGTCAAAGAAGGAGCGGTGGGGAAGGTGGCCGTCTGACCGATGCGTTCAGACAATTCTTTAGTCCGCAGCCCCAAAGTATGATCGGTTCCAGCAACCATCGCCAGCGTCTGATAAACATGGTGCAGGAATATCTAGGGGCAAGGTCAGACTTGGACACCTTCCCCACCGAAAATCCTCTGGCTTACTGGGTCTTGAGGATGGATCACTGGCCAGAGCTTGCACAGTATGCAATTGAGCTACTGGCCTGTCCTGCATCCAGCGTTCTTTCGGAACGCACATTCAGTGCTGCTGGAGGATTTGTCACGGATCACAGGGTGCGCCTGTCCACCGACTCGGTTGATCGACTGACTTTCATCAAGATGAACCAGTCTTGGATCACCACCAGCTACCACACACCTGATGCTGATATAACAGACTAATTGATTTTAACATGTCACATCCCTTCAAGACTGATGCTGATGCTGAGTGCCTGTGCTGTTATGTTGACTGGCTATCCTCCTCCTCCGAGTCCTCAATGATACGATTGATGATGATAGCTTGGAAGATCATTTTTGTTTATGGGTGCCGCCACCAGTGGCTAAGGCCCAATTTTTCAGCCCCTGTTTTACAGGGGCGTGTAATTACAATTTTTTTAGCAATAATTTGCCATAGGGCTCATTGCTGTGCTCCAAGTACAGTATCTGTGAGGGGTTGGAGTGTTGTGGCACCAGTGCCTAAGGCCCAATTTTTCAGCCCCTGTTTAACAGGGGCGTGTCATTACAATTTTTTGAAGCAATACTTTGCAACAGGGCTCATTGCTGTGCTCCAAGTACAGTATCTGTGAGGGGTTGTAGTGTTGTGCCACCAGTGCCTAAGGCCCAATTTTTCAGCCCCTGTTCAACAGGGGCATGCAATTACAATTCTTGATCTAATAATTCACAGCAGGGTCCATTGCTGCACCCACCAAGAGTAACTCTGAGGGCTTACAGTCTTGTGGCAACGCCACCACCACCACCACCACGAAAGGCCCAATTTTTCAGCCCCTGTTCAAAAGGGGCATGTAATTACAATTCTTGATCTAATAATTCACAGCAGGGCCCATTGCTGCACCCACCAAGAGTAACTGTCAGGGCTTACAGTGTTGTGGCACCAGCACCACCATCAAAGGCCCAATTTTTACTACCACTGTTCAACAATTATATGTAATTAAAATTCCTGATATAATAGTTGACAGCAGGGCGTTCCAGCACCAACCAAGAGTAACTGTGAGTGCTTACAGTGTTGTGCCAACACCAACAACTAAGGGGCCTATTTCTGCAGAGTATATACGGCAGGTCCCTACTTTCAAACATCCAACTTACAAACGACTCCTACTTGCAAACGAAAGAAGACAACAGGAAGTGAGAGGAAATCTACCCCTAGAAAGGAAAATTCTCTCCTGTAAGAATAAATATGGGAGAAAGGGGTCTCATCTGTACTGATGCTTTATCAGCAATCCTTGTTTCAAGAAAAACACCACATTTCAAAAACAGTTGTCATTGGGACGGAAAGTGAGGTGAAATGTTCTGAACAGGGGCACAGACAGCAAAACAAATGTTACAGGGGTGATAACCCTTACCTATGTTTCCCAAAAAATTTAAAAATAGATTTTTGGGCTGGAGCTACACTTGTACCTGTTCAAAATTACAAACACATTCTACATAAGAACAAACCTACAGTCCCTGTCTTGTATGCACCGCCTGTATACGGCTGTTCAGAGTATATAGGGCCTTTTTTATTTTATGTGCGGGGTTCCCCTTAATATCCATACAAGACCCAAAGGGGCTGGTAATGGGCTGGGGTAGGGGGGGGGGTGTTGATGGGGTAGCTATGCCATTTTTCCTAAAGATTTTCATCCATATTACCGGGACCAGACATTGCATTAAAGCCGCAAGCAGTTTTAAATGACTTTTTTCCCTTTAGAAATGTTATTTTGTGCAGGGACAGTTCTAAACACGGGAAACACGTGGCACTTCACAGGCATACTTTAGACACCCCCCAGGTACGATATTTAAAGGAATATTTGACTTTTTTTTTTCACTTTATGCATCATTAAAATGACTGCTCCCGAAAAACGACCGTTTTTAAAACTTCTTTTTGCATTGATACATGTCCCCTGGTGCAGAACCCGGGTTCCCAAACCCTTTTTAGGACAATAACATGCATAATAGTTGTTATAATTAGCACTTTAGAATTCGAACGTTCGCATCCATTGTATTTAATAGGGTTCTAATGTTCGTTCGAACTTTCGGTCCGTTCGCGGGTTCTGGTGCGAACCGAACCCGGGGGTGTTCGGCTCATCACTAACGGGCAACTATTACCAAATTAGCCGAGGATATGAAGCCATGGATCCCAGATGCAGACTACGCTATGATCAATAATAAAATCAACAACCTGCGCAATTCTTATAAAAAAAAATTCAAGGAAGTGCGCCAGTCCAAGAGATCAGGAGCAGCAGCCGACAATGTAGTAAAGCCCAAGCTGTGGTACTACAGACATCTTCAATTCCTGGATGACCAGATCGAGGCCAGGGAATCTATTTCCAGCCTTCCCTCAACCCTTCCTTCCACCCTTCCCTCCAGCGTTCCTTCCACACTTCCCTCCACCCCTGCAGAGGCGGAGGAGGAGCCTCCGGAGCTAGAAGAGCCAGATCTTCACATCTTCAGCCCGGTATAGTATTTTTGATGCTAATATTGTCCACTAAGTAATATGGAGTTGAACTGTTTGGCTTAGCCATAAATGATCCCACCCCCCCTCCAAAATAAACCAGTAATGAGATCAAAATTGTGTGTGATTGATTCCTCAAATAATAGAAATCTACTTTTTATTTTATAAACAGGATGAGGCAAGCCAGGAGGAAGAGGGTCAGGAGTGTGACAGGCAGGAGGAGGCAGGGCCCAGTGGGACTCAGCAGGTCCCCAGGCCTAGTGGCAGCACCGTCTCCCAAGTGGCTCCCCTCCACGTCAGACCGCCAAAACAACGGCGGATGACACAAGTGGAGGAGGAGTCACTAAAGATGATTCAGGAGGCTGCTGCCATTATGAGGGCCCCCCTCAACCCTACGGAGGGGTTTAGCACCTATCTGGCGGATAAGCTGCTCAGAATGGAGGCGGGACAACGGGCCCTCTGTGAGCATCTCATCTATATGGCCGTACACATGGGGGCGAGGGGGCTGCTGACTGAGGCCACCCATATCTCACATCAGCCCAATCCCTCTCCTCCTTCTCCTCCTCCTCCTGCCACATCACCACCCACAGTGGCCCAGCCTGCAAGGGTGCGTGGACGGGGCCGTGGAGAGAACGCTGCAGAGAGGCGTGGAAGGAAGGCTACAAGGAAGAGCAGGAGGTGATTCCCTGGCCTCGAGCTGCTCATCCAGAAATTGAAGGTTGATGGAGTACCACAGCTTGGGATGATGTATGTCTTTGGCTGCTGCTCCTGATTTCATGCTGTTGTTGATTTTATTATTGATCATAGTCAGGTCTGCATTTGGGATCTAATGACTTTATATTCTCTGCTAATTTGGGAATAGTTGCCCTTCGGTTTTTGATTTGTTTTTTCCAAAATAAAGGGAAATTTGATTACAGCCAACCTACATGCCTGATGTGTTTTTTGGAGAAGTAGCAATAAGATTGCATAAATACAATGTGTAATTAAGAACAAGGGACACCAACATCCATGATTTTTCAAAAATGTAATATTATGTTGTTCTGAGAAATTGACACACCAAAAAATGCACAACAAATTTTAAGAGTCAAAAAACATAAAGGTGTAATTCGGGAGGTCGGCCTTGCAGAATTTTACTAATTATTCCTAAGATCACTAGAAAAAAGAAAGACATACATTTGTCAGAACTCAGGAGAAAGTTCTGCTGCCAAAATGACATTTTAAAGACCGTTCTAAAGCAAAAAAACATGCGCTGCATTAAACGAAGCAATAACTTGCAGAATGACGAATGTGCTCTCTCCATTAGGAACACTAGTTTTACAAGAACGAGCGCTCCCGTCTCCTAATTCAGTCTGAGCATGCGTGGGTTTTTAAACCGATGGACTTGCCCATAGACGATCGGAAATTCCCATCGGTTTTTTATCCATCGGAAAAATTTAAAACAAGTTCTATTTTTTCCATCCGATGGAAAAAAGACCGATAGGTACCATACACGATCGGTTGGTCTGATGAAAACCATCCATCAGACGGTTTTCATCAGTTAAACCGATCGTGTGTACGGGGCTTAACATAAAGCCCCAGCTAAATTAATATAATTTATAAACAGCTTGTATGTCCCTAAGGCCCAGTTCTCACAGGGTCGGCACGACTTCGGGGGCGACCTCGGCGGCGCGATCTCAAGACGACTTGAGACGCCCGCCGAGGCAATTTGCATAATGACTTCTGTATAGAAGTCAATGCAAGTCGCCCCCAAAAGTAGTACAGGAACCTTTTTCTAAGTCGGAGCGACTCAGGTCACTCCTATTAGAACGGTTCCATAGCACAGACCGGGATGCGACTCCTCAGGCGACCGAGTCGCCTGAGGAGTTGCCCCTATGTGAACCGGGCCTAAGGGGATTATGTGCATCCAACCTTATATAAACATACTGCCATAGCGAATTTTAATTTCTAAAACTTACCAAAATAAACAAATACTTCTGTTTATCCTGAAATGTTTAAAAACAATTAAAAGTTAATGCATGACACAAATAAACATGTCAGATAATATATTATATTATACTATATTATATGAAACTGCCCAGACTAAGCAGGCTAAAATATTTATAAATTTAGAACAGACCTCTGAAACATGCCATTACTTACCTATGTAGCTATAGGAATGATGGAAAAATGTGTCTTCAAGGATCATAACAGAGGCGCTGATATCGGGGATGGTTGCATTTAGGGTTCATTTGAATTATGTGCGGTGACCTGAGTTTTCCTGCACTTGATAAACGCTAGGGCACTTACAATTGTTTCTATGTGTCTCAGGCATGCTACAGCACTGGTCTACATTTTTCTGTAGCACCCTGAATGACACTGCAATTTACCACACTGCAATGGCAAAGCATTGTGCTGCTGTATGGAGACATGTATGAAGCGCCAAAAAGTTAAAGAAAAAGTAATTAGTCAGATGCGCTTATATGCAAATTGCACTACTCCCTGCTGCAGTTCACACTGACAGCTGCGTTTTACTGTGCAGGCTAGTGTGAACATAGTCTACTTTTCTGTGCAGATCAGACTCTTGGCAGCCTACCAGCCCACCAATGTTAACATACAACAGGTGTTTCCAAGTTGTATTATGAGGATCTTCAAGAACAAATTACTTTACAGGTCAATTAGCTAGCTGCTTATGCTTATAAATATTGTGACAGCAGGAAGGTAAAGTCACCTGGTTGCATCCAGGGGGGTAGATATATTTCGCCCAGATTCAGGCTTTACGCCGACTTATACAACTAGGTGGAGAGTTGTATAAGGCTAGTGGGCTCATGGATGACTCATACCTCTAGGGAGAGTGCTGGGCGTCGTGCAGACAGGGAGTTGATGAGACCAGCTGAAGCTTGTCAGCTCATTTAGGCCTCTATAAGAACTCCCAGCTTCATTAGATGTTAGCTCATGCCTGGAACCAGACCTGCGTGGACTGTCTAGGGAGAGTGAACCCCTGTGCGGTGAGACAAAGCATGTGTGGCTATTTGCTTGGACATTTAAAACCAGGGACTTAGGGACTAGGACAGCACTAGGCTGATCCCAGTTGTTAGTTAGGAAACCTGTATGTTTAGTCAGAGGTCAAGTTGACCAGGATTTATTTTGTTTATGTTTCTTTTGCTTTGCTGTGTTTTGTCACTGTAAATAGAAAATAAACCGCACCTTTTTGATTTTGAAAACCACAACCTCCGTTTGCTGGGCCTGTTTTTGTGTGGGGAGCCCATCTCGGGGGTCACACACACCCGCTGCCGAGTTAACCCCCTCACAGTTGGTGGAGAATACAGGCAGTTTTTTTTTAAGCCAGCATGGAGGAGATACTGAAGCAGCTGGCTCTAGCAAATGCCAATCAACAGCAGACAAATGCAGGTTTGCAAAAGAACTTTGCAGCCCAGCAGCAAGCTCATCAACAGAGCCTTGCAGCCCAGCAGCAGACAAACGCAACTTTGCAACAGAGTCTGGAGGCTCAGCAACAAGCCCAGCAGCAATCTGAGGCCCGCTTCATAGACCTGTTGCAGAAGCAAGAGCAGAGACTACAACAACAGATGGAAGCAGTAATGCAGCAACGTCCGCAGACCAGTGAGGAAAGCCGTCCCACTAATACCGCGTCCTTTGGGGTGAGTCGTTTATTGACAAAAATGACTGGAGAGGATGATCCAGAGGTATTTTTGACCACATTTGAAAGGACCGCTGAAAGAGAAAAGTGGCCTGAGGAGCAGTGGGCTGGACTGGTGGCTCCTCTGTTAACTGGTGAATCGCAGAAAGCTTACTATGACCTAGAGCCTAACCAAGCAAAAGACTATGTGATGCTAAAAGCTGAAATATTGGCAAGGCTGGGTGTCACCCAGGCTGTCCGGGCTCAGCGTGTGCATAACTGGACTTTCCAGCTTGGAAAACCCCCCAGGTCTCAAATGTATGATCTCATTCACCTGAGCAGAAAGTGGCTACAGCCAGAGACTTTGTCTGCACCAAAGATTGTGGAACGTGTTGTAATGGATCGGTTTTTGAGAGCTCTTCCTACTGCCATCCAAAAGTGGGTAAGCCATGGAGACCCAGAGACGGCCGATGGTCTTGTGGATCGTGTGGAGAAATACTTGGCTACAGAGAACCTGACGGCCTCTTCCAGAGACACTCGGACTTTCCACCCTAAGACCAGACCATCCCCAGGGGCGGATAAGAGGATTCCAAGGGGTGAGGGTGGAGAGAGTGAGAGGGTGGGAGCTCTACCCCAAGTTTGGTGAGAACAGCCTGGGAAATCAGCGGCTCAAGAGGCCGCAAGAAGGATCGTTTGCTACCGCTGCCGGCAAGCGGGACATATTGCAGCCAATTGCCCGGTTGTGGAGGAACCCATGCAGTGTGACTTTCTGACGGGCAGACGTCAGTCGCTGTGTGCGACAGTCGCATGCACTGCCATTCGAGGAACTGAGAAACATTTATGCAAAATGTGTGTTAATGGTAGAAATGTTGTGGTATTGTTGGATTCAGGTAGCCTTGTGACCCTGATAAAGGCTGAGTTAGTTAAAACAGAGGTCTCTGGGAATAGCAAGGTAGCTGTTATTTGTGTGCATGGGGACACCCGAGAGTATCCAGTGACTACAGTGTGTTTCGAGACCCCCAAAGGTACCCTCTCTCATCCAGTGGGCTTAGTATCTCAGTTACCGCATGACGCCATTGTGGGAAGGGATTTTCCGAAGTTCTGGGAACTGTGGGATGATCCTGAGCCCCCCACTGGTGCCCCTATGTACCAGGAATGTGATAGCCAGAACTCCCCTGAGAGTGGTGAGGACTCTCCGGAATTTCCCTTATCAGTATTGGCAGGGGAGACTCAAGAAACTGGAGAGGAGCCCACCTCCTCAGACGAAAACCTACCGTCTGTGGAGTTTTCTGATCTTGAGGTTCACAGGGAAAACTTTGCCACAGAACAGTTGAAAGACCCCGCCCTAATAAAGGCACGGGAAAACGTAGTGAAAATAGATGGCGAGTTAGTGAACCCAGATAATACCTGCACTTACCCATACTTCAGCGTAGAGAAGGACCTACTGTATCGGGTGGCAAAAAGGGCAGAAGAAACCGTTGAGCAGCTTGTGGTGCCCAAACCTTACAGGAAGTTGGTGTTGGAGTTGGCCCATGGGCACATTCTTGGAGGTCATCTGGGGACAGAGAAAACCCGAGAGAGGGTATTACAGAGATTCTATTGGCCGGGGGTGATGAAGGACATAGAAATTTATTGTTCCTCCTGCCCTGTGTGTCAGAGGTCGGCCCCGATGCCACATTTCCGTAGCCCGCTGGTCCCTCTACCCATCATTGAGGTCCCGTTTGAGAGGATCGCCATGGATTTGGTAGGTCCTATAATCAAGTCCGCTAGGGGGCACCAGTACATATTAGTTATAATGGACTATGCCACCCGTTATCCAGAAGCGATCCCTCTCCGAAATACCTCGGCCAAAACCATAGCCAAAGAGCTATCTCTTGTGTTTAGCCGGGTGGGTATTTGTAAAGAACTGCTTACGGACCAAGGTACACCCTTTATGTCCCGGGTTATGAAGGAGCTGTGTAAATTGTTCAAAGTGACGCAATTACGTACATCTGTGTATCACCCCCACACCGATGGGCTGGTTGAAAGGTTCAACAAAACCCTAAAACAAATGTTGAAGAAAGTGGTGGATAGAGATGGAAAGGATTGGGACTGTCTACTTCCTTATCTGATGTTTGCTATTAGGGAGGTGCCCCAATCCTCTACGGGATTCTCCCCCTTTGAGTTACTGTATGGGAGACACCCAAGAGGGCTGTTGGATATTGCCAAGGAAACTTGGGAAAGTGAGAGTTCTCCCCACAGGAGTGTGATTGAGCATGTCGCCCTGATGCAAGACCGAATTGCACAGGTAATGCCCATCGTGAAGGAACATTTGGCCCAAGCGCAGTTAGCACAGCAGAGAGTGTACAACCGTGGAGCCAAGACCCGTACCTTTTCCCCGGGGGATAGGATACTGGTACTTGTCCCTACGGTTGAAAGTAAATTCCTTGCCAAATGGCAAGGCCCCTACGAGATAATGGAAAAAGTGAGCGAAGTGAATTACAAGGTCAGACAACCAGGAAGGCGAAAGCCCGAACAGATCTATCACGTTAATCTGTTGAAAGCCTGGAGGGATAGAGAGTCCCTAGTCGCAGACACTTGGTCACCAGCTCAAACTGGTTGCGTGATTCCTGAGGTTGGAATAGCAGCCACCTTGTCACAACCCCAACAACAGGAGGTTAAGGAGTTTGTGCTTCGCAACAAGGAGGTATTCTCTGAGCTGCCGGGACAAACATCTGGGGTAGAGCATGACATCATTACCCCGCCCGGTGAAAGGGTGAAGTTAAAACCCTATCGGATCCCAGAGGCCCGACGGGAGGCAATACGGGAGGAAGTACAGAAAATGCTGAACTTAGGGGTGATAGAGGAGTCCCAAAGTGATTGGTCTAGTCCCATTGTGTTGGTGCCTAAACCGGATGGGAGCTGGCGATTTTGTAACGATTTTCGTCAGTTGAACAAAGTTACAAAATTTGACACCTACCCCATGCCACGTATAGATGAGTTGATCGACCGGCTGGGAACAGCCCGATACATGACGACTCTTGACCTCACAAAAGGGTATTGGCAAATCCCCCTGGCCAAGTCGGCCAAAGAGAAAACCGCATTTGTAACCCCAGACGGGGCGTTCCAATATAAAAGAATGCCGTTCGGGTTACAGAATGCGCCGGCCACATTCCAGCGGAAAATGGACCAGATGCTGAGGCCCCATCGGAAGTATGCTGCGGCTTACCTGGATGACATAATTGTCCATAGCACAGATTGGGCCTCACATCTGCCAAAAGTGCAAGCAGTCCTGGACTCTGTTCGGGAAGCGGGGTTTACGGCTAACCCCAAGAAGTGTACCATTGGGCAGGAGGAGGCCAAATATCTTGGGCACACCATTGGGAGGGGAGTAATAAAACCCCAACTCAACAAAGTCGAGGCCATCCAGAGTTGGCCACGTCCCAACAGCAAGAAGCAGGTACGAGCCTTTCTGGGAATCGCGGGGTATTATCGGCGATTCATTCCCCACTTTGCTTCTAAGGCTGTGCCCCTAACCAACCTGACGAAGGGGAAAGGGTCGGTCATGATTAAATGGACCCCCGAGGCTGAGGCAGCATTCCAATTCTTGAAACAAGCCTTATGTAGCCAGCCAGTGTTGTACTCACCCGACTTCTCTAAAGACTTTGTCGTACAAAGTGATGCGTCAGATGTGGGGTTAGGAGCAGTATTGTCCCAGGTCTGGAACGGGGAAGAGCACCCAGTCATTTACCTCAGCAGGAAGTTGAAGTCCCATGAGGTAAATTACGCCACCGTTGAAAAGGAGTGTTTAGCGGTGAAGTGGGCTCTAGATTCCCTTCGGTACTACCTGCTAGGTAGGCACTTTGACATGGTTACGGATCACGCTCCGTTAAAGTGGATGGCTCAAAACAAGGAAACAAATAGAAGAGTGAATAGGTGGTTCCTGGCCCTCCAGGAATTCAACTTCACAGTAAAGCATCGCCCTGGCGTTCAAATGGGGAATGTGGATGCTTTGTCTCGAGTACATGAATGCCTGATTGCTGGTGTTCCAACCCCGAGGTTAAAACAAGAGGGGGGGGGGTATGTGACAGCAGGAAGGTAAAGTCACCTGGTTGCATCCAGGGGGGTAGATATATTTCGCCCAGATTCAGGCTTTACGCCGACTTATACAACTAGGTGGAGAGTTGTATAAGGCTAGTGGGCTCATGGATGACTCATACCTCTAGGGAGAGTGCTGGGCGTCGTGCAGACAGGGAGTTGATGAGACCAGCTGAAGCTTGTCAGCTCATTTAGGCCTCTATAAGAACTCCCAGCTTCATTAGATGTTAGCTCATGCCTGGAACCAGACCTGTGTGGACTGTCTAGGGAGAGTGAACCCCTGTGCGGTGAGACAAAGCATGTGTGACTATTTGCTTGGACATTTAAAACCAGGGACTTAGGGACTAGGACAGCACTAGGCTGATCCCAGTTGTTAGTTAGGAAACCTGTATGTTTAGTCAGAGGTCAAGTTGACCAGGATTTATTTTGTTTATGTTTCTTTTGCTTTGCTGTGTTTTGTCACTGTAAATAGAAAATAAACCGCACCTTTTTGATTTTGAAAACCACAACCTCCGTTTGCTGGGCCTGTTTTTGTGTGGGGAGCCCATCTCGGGGGTCACACACACCCGCTGCCGAGTTAACCCCCTCACAATATGTATATACTTTATTGTGCATAGTCTGACCATAAGTGCACAAGTGCATATTCTTCCCTTGTCACTCAATAATCATGTTACTTGTTTCTCTTGTAAAGAATTGTTTTGTTTGCCTCCAGTTTAGCCTTTAATTTAAAAAAAATATTATTTGTGGACAATGGTCACCATATGAAACTTAGGGGATTTACTAAAACCAGAGCATGCAAATTCTGGTGCAGATAAACCAATCAGCCTGCAGGTTTAGGTAAACAAGCTAAAGTTAAAAGCTGATTTGATACCATGCACAGCTGCACCAGATTCTGAGTGCCCCAGTTTTAGTAAATCCCCCCTTTGGTTCGCTTAGTGCAGCTAATCACTGTGCTGGTTATAATACATGATGTTCTTCTAGCCACTAATAGTTGAACTATGCCCTTATGAGGAGTAAAGACCATTAATACATTTTAATAATGCCAAGGCCAGCTGAATTCCAGAAAACTCGACAACTTGGTGCTCTTTACAAATTTTCCAATGAAGAGACTTCCTAATGTATAAAATCCATAATGAAACAAAACTGTTTTGCATGGCAGAACTCCCATAAATTAGGAGCCGCTGAAAAGGGCAACTAGGTGTTTTAGACTTTTATACTGCTTTTCTAATGAGGTAATTTCGATTAAAAAAAATCACTCATGGTTTTTGTACAATATTGGTATACCATAATGCATGTTACGCTCATATACATGTATCTCACAACACCCCTCACATTTTTGTAAATATTTTATTATCTTTTCATGTGACAACACTAAAGAAATTACATGTTGCTACAATGTAAAAAAATGAGTGTACAGCTTGTATAACAGTGTAAATTTGCTGTCCTCTCAAAATAACTCAACACACAGCCATTAATGTCTAAAACGCTGGCAACACAAGCGAGTACACCCCTAAATGAAAATGTCCAAATTGGGCCCAAAGTGTTAATATTTTGACCACCATTATTTTCCAGTAGTGCCTTAACCCTCTTGGGCATGGAGTTCACCAGAGATTCACAGGTTGCCACTGGAGTCCTCTTCCACTTCTTCATGACGACATCACGGAGCTGATGGATGTTAGAGACCTTGCGCTCCTCCACCTTCCGATGCCCCACAGATGCTCAATAGGGTTTAGGTCTGGAGACATGGTTGGCCAGCCCATCACCTTTACCCTTAGCTTCTTTAGCAAGGCAGTGGTCTTCTTGGGGTCGTTATCATGTTGGAATACTGCCCTGTGGCCCAGTCTCCGAAGAGAGGGGATCATGCTCTGCTTCAGTATGTCACAGTACATGTTGGAATTCATGGTTCCCCCAATGAACTGTAGCTCCCCAGTGCCGGCAGCACTCATGCAGCCCCAGACCATGACATTCCCACCACCATGCTTGACTGTGGGCAAGACACACTTGTCTTTGTACTCCTCACCTGGTTGCCACCACACACGCTTGACACCATCTGAACCAAATACGTTTTTATCTTGGTCTCATCAGACCACAGGACATGGTTCCAGTAATCCATGTCCGTAGTCTGCTTGTCTTCAGCAAACTGTTTGCGGGCTTTCTTGTGCATCATCTTTAGAAGAGGCTTCCTTCTGGAACGACAGCCATGAGCACTGACAGGCTGACCCCCCCACCCCTTCAACCTCTGAAGAAATGCTGGCAACACTCATACGTCTATTTCCCAAAGACAACATCTGTATATGACGCTGAGCACATGCACTCAACTTCTTTGGTCGACCATGGTGAGGCCTGTTCTGAGTGGAACCTGTCCCGATAAACCGATGTATGGTCTTGACCACTGTGCTGCAGCTCAGTTTCAGGGTCTTGGCAGTCTTCTTATAAATTATTTTTTCAGATCCTCAAAGAGTTCTTTGCCATGAGGTCATGTTGAACTTCCAGTGATCAGTATGAGAGAGTGAGAGCGATAACACCAAATTTAACACACCTGCTCACCATTCACACCTGAGACCTTGTAACACTAACGAGTCACATGACATTGGGGAGGGAAAATTACTAATTGGGCCTAATTTGGACATTTTCACTTAGGGGTGTACTCACTTTTGTTTCCAGCGGTTTAGACATTAATGGCTGTGTTGAGTTATAATGAGAAGACAGCAAATTTACATTGTTATACAAGCTCTACACTCACTACTTTACATTGTAGGAAAGTGTAATTTCTTCAGTTTTGTCACATGAAAAGATAGAATAAAATATGTACAAAAATGTGAGGGGTGTACTCACTTTTGTGAGATACTGTAAGTCGGTGTGTCCTGTAGTCTGGAAGGCAGAGTAGGTGACAGACCACACAGCAGTAGGTATAGAGTTATTACCAAGTTTAGACATTCGTAATACACATGCAGACTTCTGAGTATATCACAACTAGAGCAGGAACTGTAACTATTTTATAGAGATAATAGAAAGGCCACCAGACCAGAGGTATGAACACCACACATTTCCCTCATAGTACAAAAGATCCTTTTTCCTCCAGTATTAAAAATTCTAGGCAAAAACATAAGGTATTACATCACAAAACAGTGCTTAATTACTTCACATTGGCCCACATAGGAGGCCTTCTGACTCTCTGAACAAATCAAGGCTGTTCAGGTTCCTGGTCTGGTTTGCTTGTTATCCGTGGCAATAAGAAAATGTATTTTGTCAAATGCAACATCTCAAAAATTCAGCCTAAAGAAAGCAAGACAACTGCCATTCCATCAGACGGTTCATAAGTGTGCGTTCCTCTTTTACTTGTCCCTCTAAAGCGTGCCATACTGCTGAACCAGCCACATTTTTAATGTATAGACCAGGGGTCTCAAACTGGCGGCCCTCCAGCTGTTGCGAAACTACAAGTCCCATCATCCTTCTGCCTGTGGGAGTCATGCTTGTAACTGTCAGCCTTGCAATGCCTCATGGGACTTGTAGTTTTGCAACAGCTGGAGGGCCGTCAGTTTGAGACCCCTGGTATAGACAGACTGGTTGTACACAAGTCAATCTATCAATCAACTTGTGTACAAGCAGCCTGTTGTGTTTTTCCCGATCAGGCAATCAGCTATAGCTGACAATGCTAATTGTTGTATTTTGACAGTGGGGAAGGCTCCCCCACTCCATACATTCAAGGTTGAATGAAAAAATGATCAATGTATTGGATATCTAAGTAGATTTAAACATTTGGATTGTTTTAATAAGCCAGGATTCCTAACTCTAACTGGAGATCCAGTTTGAAAGTGTACTTCTCTTGCACCATGTTTCTGATTGGTATATGCTTTACTTTTATCTTGTTTATTAGAAACTGATGATTTCAGAGGCACTGGACTTGATGGAGTTGTATGTTTGCAATATGTAGTTTAGGCCCGGTTCACACTGATACGTCATACGCCCTGACTTTGGGAACACATGTCGCGTGACGTGTATAAATCAATAGTTCCCTATGAGAGCCATCTTAACTGGTCCGACTTGTGTCGGTCTGACTTTGAAAAAGGTTCCTGTGCTACTTTGGTCCTTATTGGGCACAATTTCAGCCCATTGATTTGAATGCAAATTGCATCAAAGTCGGATCATCATTTTAACTGATCCGACTTGTGGCATTCTGTCTGGTATGAATTTTGAGGGAAGACTCCATGCCAAAATAAAATTAAAAAAAACGGCACGGGGTCTCCCCAAAAATCCAGAACAGACCCTTATCCGAGCTCGCAGACTGGGGACAAGGGCCTCTTCCCGAGAACCCTGGGCGGTGATTGTGAGGGTCTGCGGGCAGGGGGCTTACCGAAATCTGGAATCTCCCTTTAACAAGGGGGCCCCAGATCCTGCCCCCTCGTATGTGAATGAGTATGGGGTACATTGTACCCCTCCCCGTTCACCCAAAAAAGTGTAAAAAAATACACAGGTTTTTGACAGACCTTTTTTAAAAATTAGGAATGTCCCCCCATCCTATCTCCAATGTGTCTTCTTTCTCCCGTGATGTCTTCTCCCTCTGGTTCTTCTCGCTCCAGTGATGTCTTCTTTCTCCAGTTCTTCTCCCTCTGCTGTCTTCTTCCTCTTGTTGTTCTTCCGGTTGTTCTCCCTCTGCTGTCTTCTTCCTCTGGTTCTTCTGTCGATTCTTCTTCCTCTGCTGATGTCTTCTCCCGACATTAGCTTCCGCTGTTGTGTTGGCCCCGGTGTGTGCCATTTCTTATATAGTCATGGGGTGTGGCCACCCGATGACATCATCTGGAGACTTCACCCCCTTGTGACGTCACCACCCCATCATGCCCCATCATGTTTCAACAAAACATCTGCTAATATAATCACATTTCTCTTAAAGAGGAAGTAAACCCTGATGGGTGTTTTTTTCCTGCAAAGATAAAGCATAATGGGCTACTATGCATTGCATAGTAGCCCATTATGTGAAACTTACCTGCAGGAGAAGCCCGCAATGTCCCCATCTTCCTTGCTAGTAGCGAGCGGCCATTCTTCACCCCTCTTCTTCCGGGGCCGCGAACTCCGGCTCTGTGACTGGCCACGTCGCGTGACGTCACTCCCGCACATGTGCGCGGGAGCCACTTTTCACGGCATGACCTGCGATAGAAACGGCACAGCGTGCCCTTTCTAACTCCGGCGCATGCGCAGAAGAGATCGCCATACGCGATTTGCAAATATCTCCTAGACTGTGCAGGTCTGGGAGATATTTCAAGCACCTACAGGTAAGCCTTAATCTAGGCTTACCTGTAGGTTAAAGTGGTTGTAAAGGGTTTAGAACCACTTTAATAGTCTTCAACAGGTAAGGTGACCCAAGGGAACTAGTGACTGACAATGGAGAACAATTTGTTTCATCTGATTTTGAATCCTTTCTGATAGAGAGTAAAATAGTGCATATAAAATCCTCAGTTTATTAGCCCCAAGAAAATGGAGAGATTAGGATATTCAAAAGAAACTGTAACAAAGCCCTTCAGACTGAAAATCTTACAGGGAAATCCTGGAAAGTTTTTACTGCAGAGCTAGGTAGCCCATAGATCAGGGTTAGGCAACCTTAAGGCCTCATGCACACTGGACTATATAAACACGCCAGTAGCGTTAATTGTAGAAAGCTGTAGCTGTAGAATGAGTTTTGCAGTAGTGTTTTTGCAGTGTTTTCTATCTTTTTTTTAAGCAAAATCATACTCCCACAAAAGCTTATGGCTCAAAAACGCTCATAAATGCAGAATAGACAAGTCTTTTTAGCAGTTTTTCAGCTTTTTTCTGAGTTAGAACGTTTTTACAGCTGAAAACTCCTCTTCAAACCCATTAGTTCTGGGGGATTTTTTCCAGCCAGAAAGCGCCCCTGCCAAAAAACGCTGATAACAGCCTATGTGTGCATGGACACAGAGGATAACATGCTGTAGAGTTTACTGGCTGCAGAAAAAAAAAGCTTGAAGCCAAAAATAGCAGCTGTAAATACGTCCAGTGTGCATGAGGCCTAAAGAGGTGGAGTTCTACCTGAACAATGATATAGACATATCACCTCCATACCACCTGTAAAACAGATTTGGATCGCTTTTCAGGGGAACAGCAGTATCTGCTGCACTTGTTGTGAATGAGCCCTTAGTTGTATTTGGCAGTGGCACCCTTAATGCTCATTCACACGTAAAGTTGGGAGATGGTAAAACCCCCTATAAGGCTGCTTTCACACTGATGTGCTGCAGTTTAACTGCACTGCGGGTGTAGCACAGTGCATCAGCGACTTTCCTTGGGCTACCTGTGCTTTGCCATAGACTTCTATTATATCCTGCAGGTGTGGTGTGCTTTCAGAAATTGCACCAAACCTGCAGGATATAATAGAAGTATTTGGCTAAGTTCAGAAAAGCTACAGGTACACTGCATTGCACCCGCAGTGTGGGTAAACCGCAGCGCATCAGTGTGAAAGCAGCCCTATACTATTATCATACCTCCCAACTGGCACGGACTCTGTGGGCTTTCCCCGCATAGCCCCCTCCTTCCCGCAGACCCGCGAGACTTCATTTTCCCCCGCAGAGCAGGAAGGCACAGCAGGAAGTGGAGGAACGCGCAGGATGACGAACGAGCAGTCGGAGCAGGTAAGACCCCCCCCCACGATTGACGGCTAAAACAATGTGCCGCGCGCACCCCACCTCCCCCGCTCAACAACTTTTTTCCCGGGATGTGAATTTTTTTTTCAAATGAACCCCCCCCCCCCGCTCAACAACTTTACTGACAGGGAATACATTTTTTTTAAATGTCACGCGACCTCCCCAACCCCCCCCCCCTGACTGAATGTCCCGCGGTGGGACTTTTAAAAGTTGGGAGGTATGTATTATGCCCAGCATATTGCTTCACACTGACCTGGAGATCTCTTCTTTCCTGCTGCTGGCACCACTCTGGAGACTGCTAGCCGGGATAAGAGGTAGAGTGCAGTTGGTATCACTCCGCATGGGACAGGAGCCAGCACTGCAGGGAAGGCATCGGCTTATGTGGCTCTTGCTCCCTGCTACAGCTCCAATCTTACAAGTAGTCCCTCTGCATTGCACTCTGTTTGATGCTCTGGAATGGCTGGTGATCTACCTGACCCCCTGCCATAGATGATTTTATTTTATTTCCTTCCAACATGGGTGGATGGAAAGAAAATTGCTTGATTCCCCCATCAACAAAGTCAGCGCATGCACTTCTTTTGGTGCAGTGCATTGTGTTTTTTTGTCCTATAGACTTCAATGGGAGCGCATGGAAAGCTTATGTAAAATGCATGTACATGCATTTTTAGGGAATTTTTGGTAGAGTTTTGTGTGTATAACCCAGTTGTCCTCCTCCTACAAAAAAGCATGAAAATGCGCCAAAAAATCATGTAAAAAAAGCACTGAAAAACGCACGATTCTGCAGCAGCAAGCATGTAGTAAATCCATCGCACAATATTTCTCAGTGCTTCTGTTTAGAATTGTCTGGCAATGCTACAGAACTGATCTTTTTCCCCCCAGGGTTTGGAGTGCAAAGCAAAATGGCACCTTTGAATCCACACTGAAGTCCACAGAAGCCGCTCAGCATGCAGGTTTGCTGTCACTGTGCCTCAGTCTCATTTGAAGGACTGGACCACAGATGGCCCTGTGCAGCCCACTGGTTTTTGTTGGATTAGAAGGTTTATTAGAGGAAGGAACTGATGTGAATGGTTTTCTAAATGGTGAACATCGATGTGGAATTTCTCAGTGCCATAAAAGTAAATGGTGCTATTTTTTCATATAATATTTTATGTACAGTGATTTTGTATTTCTTTTCTTGATTCAGTAAGGATTAAAAAAAAAAAAAAAGCATAGCATACGTAGGCAGCAAACATAGCAATGAAAACAAAACCTATTCTGTACAGTGCAGGTGTTCCAGGTTTTGCACGTCTGGCTTCCCAGGTTTGAGAATTACTAAGACATTCATGATTATATATTAACTAGATAAATGATTCTTTAGTAGGTATTCAAATGCATTTAGGAGAGCTAATTACTATATAATTTTATTTTTTGATACAGAGACATGGCATAGAAAAATAGGGCTGTTTTAGATTTAAAAATCTCCCTTTTACTTGCATATCAGTAGATGGTCCTACGGTAATTTTATATTACATAGATTAACGGCAGTAATAATCTGCAGCTGCATATATGAGTCACAGACAGACACTGTCAAGTATATAATCAGGCATGTGTGCGCCAAAGTGCTTGTGCATCTCTTGATAAATTATTCTGCCAGTCTATTTATTAACAGCAGGTTTTTCATTTTGCACACAGCTATATAACAAATGTAATCTCTCTCCCTGCCAATGCTTATCAGTCATTTCTGCTGCTCGGCTGATTCTTCAAGATTGCAGGTTCCTGCATAATCCTGTATGCGGCATTCAGGACTTTGATTAAAAAAGTAAAATCAAGCTTGTGCAAAATTGCAGTGCATGCAGATTAGAAAAATATAAAATGTAAACTGCCGTAACCTTAAAGTGGTTCTAAAGGCAAAGTTTCTTTTACCTTAATGCATCCTCTGTATTAAGGTAAAAACACTTTTAGGAGCAGCTCCCCCACAGTCCATTCTTAATCCAGCGCTGTCCCTTTTGCAGCAACTCTTCTCTTCCTGATTACAAAGGCTTTGCTGAACTTAGCCATTGGCTCATGCTGCTGTCAATTAAATCCTGTGAGGAAGGAGCAAAGGGAGGCACTTAACTTCTTGCTGACCAGCCGCCATCATTATACTGGTTGGCACGGCTACGAGAATCACCGTAGGTGTATGACGGCCGCTTTAAGTGCTATAGGGGGCCCTCGGCTGAGGCGCGACGCCGGAGCTGATGTGCGTGGCCGGCGCCCGCGATATCCCCCGGTGACCTGCGATCGCTCCTCAGAGAGCCAGAACAGGGATCTGTCAATGTAAACAGACAGATCCTCATTCTGCCAGGGAAGTACAGAGAGTACAGAGAGATCTGCTGTTCCTAGTGATCAGAAACAGCGATCTCTCTCTACTCCCAGTCAGTCCACTCTCCCCCCACAGTTAGAAACCCCTCCCTAGGGAACACTTAACCCCTTGATCGCCCCCTAGTTTAACCCCTTCCCTGCCAGTGACATTTATACAGCAATCAGTGGCTATTTTTAGCTCTGATCGCTATATAATTGTCAATGGTCTCAAAAAAAATTCAAAAGTGTCCGATCTTTCTGTCACAGTCCTGCTAAAAATCGCTGATCGCATCCATTACTAGTAAAAAAAAAAAAAAATTATAATAGAAATGTCATAAATATATCCCCTATTTTGTAGACGCTATAGGTTTTGCGCAAACCAATCAATATACGGTTATTGCGATTTTTTTTTACCAAAAAATATGTAGAAGAATACATATTGGCCTAAACTGATGAAGAAATTAGTTTTTTGATTTTTTTGGAGGGGGGGGGGGGATATTTATTATAGCAAAAAGAAAAAATATTGTTGTTTTTTTTTTCAAAATTGTCGCTCTTTTTTTGTTTATAGCGCAAATAATAAAAACCGCAGAGGTGATCAAATACCACCAAATAAAAGCTCTATTTGTGGGAAATAAAAGGACATCAATTTTGTTTAGGTACAACGTTGCACGACTACGCAATTGTCAGTTAAATCTATGCAGTGCCGTATTGCAAAAATGGCCTGGTCAGAAAGTGGGTAAATCCTTCCGGGGGTGAAGTGGTTAATCATTTATGTGAAAACTTTGTCCAAAAAGGTTAAAAAAAAAAAATTCCTGTAAGTGCTTAAAAAGTGTTAACTGGAATTCCACCTAAATCTACTAGTTTATCGAACACTACTCTCGTCTCAGCTAAACTGTCTGAGGGTGTCTCCATTGCTCCTCCAACCTGAGTGGAGACATCCTAATACAGAAATCATGGGCTGAATCACTAGGTGAAAATGAAGGAAACAAAGTCCTAAAAAGGAAAACGAATGTAGCCATGACATTTACAGTTTAGTAAGCTGCAAAATTGTATTTTTTGTTTTTGTTTAAAGCTCTATTTATTTAAACTTAGTGATTGTAAACATTTAGATAAAAAAAAAATATATACATGTTATACTTGCCTGCTCTTACCTGCTCCCTTCACCGAGTGCCCCTATAGAAAGCCGCTTGCTATGGGGGGCACTCGTGTGCTCGTTCCTGAGCCTGCTCTATGTGTCCACACAGAGCATGGCCAGGCTCCACATCTGCTCCCTGCTCACCGGCTGTGAGTAGCAGGAGTCAATGGCTCCTACTACTGTGTCTGAGCCAATGGGGAGGGAGAGAGCTGCTGCTCTTATGCACATCTCTAGATCAAGAGCGGCCTTAGGGAAGTATTGGGGGGTGGGGGGAGCTGCATACTGTAGGTTTTTTACCTTAAAGCGGAGTTCCACCCAAAAATTTTACTTTCGCTTTTCAAAACCCCCCCTCCAGTCTCACATTTGGCACCTTTCAGGGGAGCAGATACCTGTCTAAGCCAGGTATTTGCTCCCACTTCCGGGCATAGATATTTGCAGTAGCCACGGATATCTACGCCATGTCCAGCCCCTCCTCCCCCCCCCCGCTGTCTTCTGGGAGACGCACAGGTCTCAGAAGACAGCAGGGACCAGTGAGGAAGCGCAGCGCAACTAGCGCATGCACAGTAGGGAACCAGGCTGTGAAGCCGCAAGGCTTCACTTCCTGATTCCCTTACCGAAGATGGCGGCACCTCCACCCGAGAGCCGAGGGACAGATCGGCTTTGGGTGCCGACATCGCGGGCAACCCCGGACAGGTAAGTTTCCATATTTTAAAAGTCAGCAGCTGCAGTACTTGTAGCTGCTGACTTTTTAAAAACAAAAATTTTGACGGAACTCTGCTTTAATACTGAGAATGCATTTAGGTAAAAACCTTCAGCCTTTAGAACAACCTGAACCTTAGCTGGTGTAAAAAGTTTGTAGGATAACAGTGCTGAAGTGCCTGCAAGCACCTGTGTTAGTCTTCAGACCATCACTGTGTTCCTGTCCATCCCCTTGAATCCTAGGCCCAAATTGTACATGGTGCCTCACCTTTTAAGTATTAAAGTGCACATGTGGCTACACTGTAGAAATGTAAGTACAGTATATACTCGAGTATAAGCCGACCCGAATATAAGCCAAGGCACCTACTTTTACCACAAAAAATGGGGACATTTATTGACTCAAGTATAAGCCTAGAGTGAGAATGCAGCAGCTACTGTAAGTGGAAAAGAGGGTCAACAATGCCCATTTGCAGCTTCATTGTGCCCATTTGCATGCCTCAGCCTCACTGGGTCCTCACTGTGTCCATCTCACTGTGTCTCCTATCAGTGCCTCCTATCAGTGTCCATCAGTGCCTCCTATCAGTGTCCATCAGTGCCTTCTATCAGTGTTCATCGGTGCCTCCTATCAGTGTCCATCAGTACCTTCTATTAGTGTCCATCAGTACTTTCTATCAGTGCCGTCTGCCTCCTCAGGACAGCACGGCTCTGAGCGGAGATCGTGTCTGTCATGGAACAGTAGCACAGAGGGGAGGGGGAGAAGGGGGAGCAGTGAGATCAGCTGTGTGTCCTCTTTCATCCCGTGCGAGAGAGGACGGACAGGGAAATAGAACGTCAATGATTGCGGGTGTGAGTCAGTGTTCAGCCTGACGACGACGAGGCGGCGCTTGGTTACACTGCACGGCCGCCGATGACACTGAATGTATCACAGCGCCGAGGGATTAGGCTGCAGACACAGATTTCAGTATAAGCCGAGAAGGGGATTTTCAGCACAAAAAAATGTGCTGAAAAACTCGGCTTATACTCGAGTATATACAGTATTTACTTATCCTTACAAACAGTACAAACAATACATACAATTTAAAACAATACCTCACTGACATCTGTGCACTGTCAGCAAGTGCAAACTGCATGTCATTGCAGTGTCAGCAAGTGGAAAACTGCATGTTGCCACAGTGCCTGCAAGCACTGAAAAGTGCAGAAATGCACAGATCTTCAGTGTCTGTGAGTGCATGCGGGTGGCCCTAATAACTGCAATGTGATTGAGGCCTGATGCCAGCCCATGTGCAGAACTTGGTGCTGGGTGCCTTTAATTAACTGCACTTTACAGGATGTGTCAGCAGATTTTGGGTTTTTGTTTTACATACTTATAGGACATACAATACATATATACTTTACATATTAACATGCATAAATCCCATATAGAGATATATAGGCTGGTCGGGTCCATTTTTTCCTGTTCCCACCCTAGGATGAATATTCTAGTCCTGTATACCTAAAGACCTTGTTATATTCCATGAAACAGACAGCTTGTTGTTTGACCTCAAGTTCTGTGCAGTAATGTGTCAACTACAAGAGTATGGGCATGAAAATTATAGGATATCTTTTGTACAAATTAAATACTGTTACAAATGTTGCAAGTGATATTTAAATTCTTGCTGCAGACTGAAACCGAAAGGGTATTTTATTTTGTAAAGCCCTGTACACACGATCGGATATCCTATGGATTCTAATCCGATGTTTTTTTCCATCGGAAATCCGATGAAACTGTCTTCCATCAGTCTTGCCCACACACCATCAGTCAAAAAACCGACCGTTTCAAACGCGGTGATGTAAAATACTCAGATGAGCCGAGAAAAATTAAGTTCAATGCTTCTGAGCATGCGTCGACTTGATTCTGAGCATGCGTGGGTTTTTTATCCGATGGAGTTCCCCACAGACGATAGTAATTTGCTATCGGTTTTTTAACCATCGGATAAATTTAAAACATGTTCTATTTTTAAACACTGATGGAAAAAAGACCGATGGGGCCCATACACGATCGGTTTGTCCAATGAAAACAGTCCATCGGACTGTTTTCATCGGTAAAACCTATCGTGTGTACACGGCTTAAGAAGCTCTATTTCTATAGATCAGGTACAGGTATGTTTTCAGGTGATTTTGAGTTGCTTTGATTTGCCTTTGCATTCATCAGCAGTTGCTTCTCATTGCTTTGAGTTGTTTTTGATTATTATTATTTGTATTATTCTAATACAGGATTTATATGGTCTGAACAGTTTGCACAGCACTTTACAATATAAAGGGAGAGAGTACTGTTACAATACAATAAAATACAAGAGGGTTTATAAAATGCCTGAAGGTGCTCCTTGGTTTTTGGACCCTATTTTGTGGCTAGACTGTGAAAAAATCTCACTCGTGGTATTGTCATAGTCGAGAGGAGTAGCAGAATGTAGTTTGGGGTGTCATTATAAGTAGTAGAACTTGGTATTCTGTCATGTGTTAAAAATGTATTATTAATTGAAAACTTTATGTAAAAAAAAAATAAATGAATTTTTTATTCTGCATTTGCCAAAAACCTGAGGCAAAAAAAAAGTCTTCAAAAGACTCACCATGCCTCTTAGAAAATACCTTGTGGTGTCTGCTTTCCAAAATGTGGACATTTCTGGGGAATTTCTGCTGTCCTGGTGCACCAGGGCCTCCAAAAATGTGATGGGTAGTCAGGAAATTAAATGTGTAGTTTATGCTCCTTGAATTTTAGGCTTCTCTATGGCTAGGCTGTGAAAAGGTCTCATAAGTGTGGTATTGCTGTACTCAGGAGGAGTAGCAGAATGTGTTTTGTGGTGTAATTCAAAGTATGCCCGTGTTGTGTGTTAGAAATATCTTATTATTGACAACTTTATGTAAAAAAAAAAGAAAATTCTTTTCATTCCACATTTTTCAAAAACTTGTGGCAAAAACATTTGAATTTCCATAAGATTAACTATGCCTTTTAGTAGATAGTGGTAGTCAAGGAATTAAAGTAGATGTGTAACTTATGCTCTTTGAAAGCCAAAAGGTGCTGCTACGATTTTGGGCCCCTCTAAACGTCTAGGCTGTGAAAAGGTCTCGCACATGTGATATCCCCATACTCAGAAGGAGTAGCAGAATGTATTTTGGGATGTAATTGTATCTATGCCTTTGCTGTGTGTGAGAACTTGTTAAAATGACTTTGTTGAAAGTAAATACAATTATTTTTCTCTTTCGTCCATGGACGGACACAGCTCCTTTAGTCTTGACAAGTGGGTTATGTTCCGTCTATTACAAGAGGACTAGGCAAACATGTTAGATATACAAAAACATGTAATTATACCAAAGCTGAACAGCCCCACCCAGGGGGCGGTCCCTCTGGTCATAACCCCTCACCCTGCACTCGGCAGCTCAGTTTTTTTCAGTCTGCCTAGTGTAGAAGAAGGACCTGGCTCCCTAGGGGCCCATTGGTCCTAGAGAACTTTTTTATTTTTTATTTTATTTATTTTCAATTTTGGATCCTGCGATCTACTATGAACTGCCGGATGGGTGACAGGCTGGATAATATAGATCCTTGTAGTCTCCCCAGTCTGGCCATCGAGCGTGAGCAGGCCTTTAGCTACGCGCTGGGTCGGACACGACATACCCTGTTTGCTCCTGGGGTGGCCGGTGAGCTATATCCTCCGGGCCCCACATATGACCGGGCTACTGCTGTCCAGTCACAGTGGGCCGTGGCTGACAGCCACTTTGTACTGCTCGGGGATGGGTCTGTCAGGAATGTGTCCAGCAGTCCTCGCAGGGACGGGTAAGTAAGGTTCCTCCTGTCTTAGCAGAATGGAACAGCTGGGCATTCCTGGGGTGGTCGATTAGGGGGTCTCTAGTCTGCCCTTTCCTCTCTCCCCATCTATCCCTCCTCCCCATGCTTTGCTGAGCCTGCTGTGTACTTCACCGGGGGGTCCCTGAGGGGGGCTCCGGGTCCTGGCTGGGGGCTGCGTGGTGTGTCCGGGTCCGCTCTAGTGTGGGTGGTCTGCCTTGCGGGGGGCCTCTGCTCGGAGGCCCAGTGTTTTCGTGGCCTTTTATTTTTACCTCAGAAAGCCGCACTGTTCCTAATGCTAATACAGCTGGCTGCCATTTTCTTGTAGCCGTGCTGTTTCTCTAGCTAATACAGCGGTCGGACATTTTCTTGTAGCTCGCACTCTTTTTTCCTGAGGTAACCGGCGACCATCTTTGTGGGGATTTTTACATTGGCTGGTCCTCTAGCGCTGGTTTGTCATTCTGAACGACGCGAACGGCAGATCACCTCAGAGATACCTCAGGCACACCCTGTGCAGGAGTTTAGAGCGGACGGCAGCGCTGAAGCAGTGCCTGGGTCAGGGCGGTGAGTCCTCTGGGAATACCCCTCGGTCTGGGCAGCTAGAAGGGTGGGCCTTTTCTTGTACCTTGACTTGTTCCCTGAGTGGCTGTCAAGTGTGTGGGTCAGCATGGCGTCAGAAGCTGGCGTTTCTTCCCCAGACATTCCGGTGGTAGCAACCGGTGCCCCTGCACCTGCAGTACCTGTGGACGTTTTGTCGGCGGTCCTGGAATCATTTGTTGCCAGGGTGGAAGCAGTGTGCGGGCGCAAGGGGGGTAAAAAACGCCCTCTCCCCCCACCATCTTCTGGGGAAAGCTCTGACTCGGGCCTGGCTGTGAAACAGGACCCCTGTTCTGAAGGGTCAGAGTATGCAGACCAGGACCATTCGGACAGTGAGGAAGACTCCGTGTCCGGGTCAGCGCAGGACAAGGCGCTTGTTGGAGCACTTATCAGCCTCAAACTGGAGGATGCGGCTGGGACATCTGCTGAGGTGTCGGTCCCTTTTGGGTCCCACAAGCCGACCCCCACTACTAAGGTGTTTCCTTATATAACTTATTTTGATAAGTTTATAGACAAGGAAAGGGCACGACCGCAGAGGACCTTTTCGGTCCCAAAACGCATGGCGGTCTGTTACCTATTTGAGGAGAGCCTTCTGAAAAAATGGGCATCTCCCCCGGTTGTGGACCCCCCGGTATCCCGGTTAAACAAAGTAACCACTATTCCGGTTAAGGGGACCCCTGCATTTAAGGACCCTGCAGACAGGAGGGCCGAGGCGGTGGCCCGGTCCATGTTTACCATACTGGGATCTGCATTACGGACAGTTTTGGCTGCGGCTCTGGTGTCACAGACACTTACAGAATGGGCTAAAATTTTGCACCAGGAGTTGGAAAGAAAACAGGTTTCCCCGATCTGCGTAGAAATGGCTGACCAGTTGGTGCATGGCCTCAAATATGTCTGTGATGCAGCGCTGGACACAGCTCCAAAGCTTTCTAGAGCCTCAGTATCTGCTGTGGTACTGCGTCGCCTGATTTGGCTAAAATGCTGGTCCGCGGACCAGACTTCCAAGAAGGCTCTGGCTGATTTGCATTTCCGGGGTGTAAGGCTATTTGGAGCCTCGCTGGATGACATTATTAAGGATGTCACTGGGGGTAAGAGCACACTGCTCCCACAATCCAGAAAAGGCAAGGAGCCACGCCGCAGGCCTGGGCCCTCCTTTTCGCTCCCAGGCCGACAAGGGGCCAGCTGAGGGACAAAAGCGTCCCTGGGTTCGCAAGCCCGTGAACAAATCTGCTACTGCATGAAGGTTTGCCCCCCGCCCGACTCTCGGGTTGGGGGTCGCCTTCGCGAGTTTGAAGCTCGGTGGTCCTCCCTGCTTTCCGACCAGTGGGTTTGCGAAGTGGTTTCATCAGGGTACAAGATAGAATTTCTTTCTTGTCCACCAAACAGATTTTTTCCCTCAAACCTTCATCTTCCTCCAGCTCATCAGAACGCCCTGTTTGGGGCAGTGCAGGACCTGCTGAAGTGCGGGGTGATAGTACCTGTGCCGCTGCCGGAAAGGTTTCAGGGATTTTACTCCAATCTGTTTGTAGTCCCAAAGAAGGACGGGGTCCGTCCAATCCTGGATCTCAAGGCCCTCAACACCTTTGTAAAGGTGCGAAGGTTCAGGATGGAATCAGTTCGCTCTGTGGTCACTGCACTCCATCCGGGGGATTTTCTACCATCCTTGGACATCAAGGACGCATACTTGCATGTCCCCATATGCATCAGGCATCAGAGATTTCTGCGTTTTGCAGTCGGGGATGATCACTATCAATTTGTGACTCTCACTTTTGGCCTGGCATTGGCACCAAGGGTTTTCACCAAGGTGCTCGGCCCGATTCTGGCCTTGCTGAGACAGGGAGGTATCGCTATCGTGGGCTACCTGGACGACCTCCTTCTGAGAGCTGCTTCAGACTCCGAATTAGAGGAGGATGTAGCGATTTCCAGTCAGACCCTTCAAGAATTTGGTTGGGTACTGAACCTCCAGAAGTTGGTGTTGATGCCGACTCAGCACCTGGAATACCTGGGCTTGATCCTGGACTCCTCAGAGGCAAAGGTTTTTCTCCCTATAGAAAAATTGCAGGCTCTTCAGGTGGCGGTGAAGCTGTAGGCATCCTGCAAGTGGTTGTCGTTGTGCTTTTGCATGCAAGTCCTGGGTCTCATGGTGGCCTCCTTCGAGGCGGTACCCTATGCTCAATTCCACACTCGAGTCTTGCATAAGGAGATCCTGTCCAAGTGGGACAAGTCTCCATTGTCCCTGGATTGTCAAATCCGGGTGAGCCAACTAGTCAGGACTTCCCTGGTCTGGTGGCTGACATCTCCGGCCCTTCAGTCCGGAAAGTCGTTCCTTCCCTTTCACTGGACGGTGATCACGACGGACGCCAGCCTGACCGGTTGGGGGGGTGTTTGGGGGGTCCAGTCGACACAAGGTCACTGGACACAGGAAGAATCCGGCCTGCCGATCAATGTGCTGGAACTTCAGGCGATCAGGCAGTGCCTCTCCACATGGTCACAGAGGCTACAGGGGTGTCCAGTCAGGATCCAGTCAGACAACGCCATGGCGGTGGCGTATGTCAACCATCAAGGAGGAACAAGGAGCTCGGCTGCAGCATCGTATGTCACTCACATCCTGCGGTGGGCAGAAAGGAGCGTGCTGGCTCTATTGGCCGTATACATTCCAGGCGTAGAAAACTGGCAGCCGGACTACCTAAGTCGCCAGATGCTGGACCAAGGAGAATGGTCGCTACACCCGGACGTGTTTCAACTCCTTTGCCTAAAATAGGGCACACCAGACGTGGATCTCCTGGCTTCTCGACTCAATCGGAAGGTATTGAGGTTTGTAGCCAGGTCAAAAGATCCCTGGGCGGACGCAACGGACACGTTGGTGGCCCCGTGGGGACAGTATCGGCTGATCTATGCTTTTCCCCCACTGAAACGTCTTCCTCGTCTGCTCCGCAGAGTGGAGACCGAGGGGATTCTGGTAATCCTAATTGCCCCAGATTGGCCTCGGCATCCCTGGTACGCCGTCCTGGTGTGCCTGGTGGCGGATGCCCCTTGGTGACTGCCATTGCGGGAGGACCTTCTGTCGCAAGGTCCCATACTTCATCCTGCTTTACAGACGCTGGCTTTAACGGCATGGCTATTGAAAGCCAGGTACTAAGGGACCGAGGCCTGTCGGATTCAGTAATTTCCACTATGCTGAGGGCACGGAAGTCATCTTTTCGGAAGATCTACTATCACACGTGGAAGGCATACATCTCTATGTGTGAGGAGATGGAGTGGCATCCATGGGCATATTCGGTTTCCAGGATCCTGCTGTTTCTACAGCGTGGAGTGGATCAGAAACTTGCCTTAAGCACCATTAAGGGGCAGATTTCAGCCTTGGCTATTTTCTTTCAACGACTCCTGGCGGCTCATTCACTGGTGAGTATGTTTGTGCAAGGAGTCCGACATGTGGCTCCTCCGGTTTGACCACCACTACCTCCGTGGGATTTGAATCTGGTGCTCTCGGTACTTCTGAAACCTCACTTTGAGAACATCAGAGAGATTCCTCTTTTGACACTCTTTCAGAAAGTAGCCTTTCTGGTGGCCATTACATCTGTCAGGAGGGTTTCTGAGTTGGCGGCCTTGTCTTGCAAGTCCCCCTACTTGATCCTACATAAGGATAAAGCGGTGCTACGCCCGCAGCCTTCATCTCTTCCGAAGGTAGTTTCGGCTTTTCATCTGAATGAGGGCATTGTACTTCCATCCTTGTGTCCTTGGCCGTCGCATCCCAAAGAGGTTGCGTTACATTCCTTAGACGTGGTACGTGCTCTGCGGGTGTATCTGTCTGCTACGGCTCAGTTTCGAGAGGTCAGACCCACTGTTTGTGTTGGTGACTGGTCCAAAGAAAGGCCTGACAGTCTCATTGGCCACCATTTCTCGTGGATCCGACAGATTTTGATTCAGGCTTATGCCCTTAAAGGGCGGGAGCCTCCCTTTCCTGTCACGGCGCATTCGACCAGGGCGATTGGTGCCTCCTGGGCTTTTCGACATCAAATGTCTGTCTCACAGGTGTGTAAGGCGGCA
This sequence comes from Rana muscosa, assembly GCA_029206835.1. Lineage (NCBI taxonomy): Eukaryota > Metazoa > Chordata > Amphibia > Anura > Ranidae > Rana > Rana muscosa. The sequence goes on from CM055122.1 coordinate 482,631,644, forward strand.
ACCTGGTCGTCCGTTCACACCTTCACTAAATTTTACAAGGTTGACGTTCATGCATCTGCAGATGCTTGCTTCGGCCGCAAGGTTTTGCAGACAGCTGTTTAAGGTTGCAACTCCTCCGTTGAGGAGCTCTGTTTGTTTGGGGTGAAGTTTGTTTGCTTACTGTTCTCACCCCTCATTTTTTTGACACTGCTTGGGGACGTCCCACTTGTCAAGACTAAAGGAGTTGTGTCCGTCCATGGACGAAAGAGAAAATAGGATTTTTGTACTCACCGTAAAATCCTTTTCTCTGAAGTCCATGGACGGACACAACACCAACTGCTCCTGTTTGAGTTTGTACTGCTTTTTGACGAACTGAGCTTCTGAGTGCAGGGTGAGGGGGTTATGACGAGAGGAACCACCCCCTGGGCGGGGCTGTTCAGTTTTGGTATAATTACATGTTTTTGTATATATAACATGTCTGCCTAGTCCTCTCCTAATAGACAGAACATAACCCACTTGTCAAGACTAAAGTAGCTGTGTCCGTCCATGGACTTCAGAGAAAGGGATTTTACGGTGAGTACAAAAATCCTATCTTTTTCACATTTTCTAGAAAATTATAATAAAAAATTATAGCTTCGAAAAACTCACCATGCCTCTTACTAAATACCTTGGACTTTCTACCTTCCAAAAAGTGGTCATGTTGGGGTTATTTGTACCGCCCTGGCATTTTAGGGCCTCAAGTCAGTCCATCAGGACTGATCAATTTTCAAAAATAGAAAATGTAAGAGAATACATTTTAGCCTACATTTATGAACAAAGATTATTATTATTATTAATATTATTATTATTATTATAGTTTTATAACAGAAACTAAGAAAAACATTTTTTTCCAAAACTTTCTTTTTTATTCTTTATATAGTAACTAGAGAGCTCTATCTGTCTATAAAGTGTTGCATGACTGAGTAACTGTCGTTCGAAGTGTGACAATGCTGAAAACTGAAAAATGTCCAGGAACAGTCTGGTTTTGAAATAGTTAAAGGGGTTGTAAAGGTTTGTTTTTCTATTTTCTAAATAGGTTCCTTTAAGCTAGTGCATTGTTGGTTCACTTACCTTTTCCTTTGATTTACCTTCTAAATGTTTTTTTTCTTTGTCTGAATTTCTCACTTCCTGTTTCTCCTCAGTAAACTTCACACCATCATCCCAGTGGTGTGGAGTCAGCCAGAACAGCTTACTGAACAGCTTACTGAGGAGGAACAGGAAGTGAGAAATTCAGAAAAAGAAAACAAAGAAAAAAAATATTTAGAAGGGAAATCAAAGGAAAAGTTAAGTGAACCAACAATGCACTAGCTTAAAGGAACCTATTTAGAAAATAAAAAACGAACCTTTACAACCCCTTTAAGTATGATTTGTAAATAGGATTTCAGTGGTAAAAATCCTTAATAGATGTCATTAATTCCAGAGTATAACCCTATAAAATGTGGAAAATTCCAAGGGAGGTGAATACTTATGTAAAGCACTGTATACTTCATCATTTTGAAATGATTATAATAATATTTTTTATTATTATCTCTATAAACTGCTTTTATTTTATATATTGAATTTCATAGTTGTATAATTGTTGTATTTGTACTGATTGCCAGGTCATATATGCCTTAAACACCAGGAATGATGAGCATGAATCGGGAGTACAAGCCATTAAAGAAGCTCATGAAGAAGAAATTCAACAGATTCTTGCTGAGACACGGGAAAAAATATTACAATATAAAAATAAAGTATCGGAAGAAACTGAACTGAAAAGGAAAATCCAAGCACTAGAGGAGTCACTGGAAGAACATAAAAAGATGAAGCACCAAGCACTTACTGAATTTGAAGTTTACAAACACAGAGTAGAAGATATGCAACTTTGTGCAGAAGCCCAGCATGTTCAGAGAGTTGTGACTATGTCAAGGGAGGTTGAGGAGATTAGGAAGCGATTTGAAGAAAGGATAAGAAGTTTTATGCAACTTCAAGTACAGTTTGAAAAAGACAAGCGTGCGGCCCTTGAGGAACTAAGGGCAAGTCATAGAATAGAAATGCAAGATCTCCTGAAAGCTCAGCACAACCAAAATGCTACTATAAATAAGGGGCAAGAAACACTAGAGGAGATGCATCGATTGCAAGTGGAGGATTTCAACAAAAAGTTGGAAGACCTACGGCTAGAGAGGAAAAAATTAGTTGAGGATTATGAAGCAAAGCTAAGTAAAGCCCAAGCATTCTATGAACATGAACTAGAGGCACTGAAAAGATCTCAGCTCTTTACAGCAGAGAGCCTGCATGTTTGTAAACAGAAAGAAGCAGAACTGAAGAGAGAGTTTCAGAATCAAGAAGCCATTTTACAAAAGAACCTTGGTATCCTTAAAACAGAATTTCAGGTTATACAGGAGGAAGCTGCGAGCCTAAGGGAAAAGTGCCAAAAACTTCAAGCTTCCCTAAGTTCAGCAGAAAGTAATGTTCAGGTATGAAATAAAAAACAATATTTACTCGTCTAAATACATGAGTAGCTTAAGGGCCAATTCACACTGACTTGCGTTAAATGGATAAAAAATGCATGTACATTTCCATCCGTTTTAGTTGCGTTTTAACGCACGCTAACGTCTGTTGACCTACATTTTGATGCCCGTTCACATACAATCAGGTACATAAATATTGGGACATCAACACAATTCTAATATTTTTGGCTCTATACACCACCACAATGGCTTTGAAATTAAACGAACATGATGTGCTTTAACTGCAGACTTTCAGCTTTAATTTGAGGGTATTTACATCCAAATCAGGTGAACGGTGTAGGAATTAAAACAGTTTGTATATGTGCCTCCCACATTTTAAGGGACCAAAAGTAATGGGACAGATAAACAATCATAAATCAAACTTTCACTTTTTAATACTTGGTTGCAAATCCTCGGCAGTCAATTACAGCCTGAAGTCTGGAACGCATAGACATCACCAGACGCTGGGTTTCATCCCTGGTGATGCTCTGCCAGGCCTCTACTGCAACTGTCTTCAGTTCCTGCTTGTTCTTGGGGCATTTTCCCTTCAGTTTTGTCTTCAGCAAGTGAAATGCATGCTCAATCGGATTCAGGTCAGGTGATTGACTTGGCCATTGCATAACATTCCACTTCTTTCCCTTAAAAAACTCTTTGGTTGCTTTCGCAGTATGCTTCGGGTCATTGTCCATCTGCACTGTGAAGTGCTGTCCAATGAGTTCTGAAGCATTTGGCTGAATATGAGCAGATAATATTGCCCAAAACACTTCAGAATTCATCCTGCTGCTTTTGTCAGCAGTCACATCATCAATAAATACAAGAGAACCAGTTCCATTGGCAGCCATACATGCCCACGCCATGACACTACCACCACCATGCTTCACTGATGAGGTAGTATGCTTTGGATCATGAGCAGTTCCTTTCCTTCTCCATATTCTTCTCTTCCCATCACTCTGGTACAAGTTGATATTGGTCTCATCTGTCCATAGGATGTTGTTCCAGAACTGTGAAGGCTTTTTTAGATGTTGTTTGGCAAACTCTAATCTGGCCTTCCTGTTTTTGAGGCTCACCAATGGTTTGCATCTTGTGGTGAACCCTCTGTATTCACTCTGGTGAAGTCTTCTTTTGATTGTTGACTTTGACACACATACACCTACCTCCTGGAGAGTGTTCTTGATCTGGCCAACTGTTGTGAAGGGTCTTTTCTTCACCAGGGAAAGAATTCTTCGGTCATCCACCACAGTTGTTTTCCATGGTCTTCAGGGTCTTTTGGTGTTGCTGAGCTCACCGGTGCATTCTTTCTTTTTAAGGATGTTCCAAACAGTTGATTTGGCCACACCTAATGTTTTTGCTATCTCTCTGATGGGTTTGTTATGTTTTTTCAGCCTAATGATGGCTTGCTTTACTGATAGTGACAGCTCTTTGGATCTCATATTGAGAGTTGACAGCAACAGATTCCAAATGCAAATAGCACACTTGAAAAGAACTCTGGACCTTTTATCTGCTCCTTGTAAATGGGATAATAAGGGAATAACACACACCTGGCCATGGAACAGCTGAGCAGCCAATTGTCCCATTACGTTTGGTCCCTTAAAAAGTGGGAGGCACATATACAAACTGTTGTAATTCCTACACTGTTCACCTGATTTGGATGTAAATGTCCTCAAATTAAAGCTGAAAGTCTGCAGTTAAAGCACATCATGTTCGTTTCATTTCAAATCCGCTGTGGTGGTGTATAGAGCCAAAAATATTCAAATTGTGTCGATGTCCCAATATTTATGGACCTTACTGTACATTTTGATGTCCGTTGACATGCATGCACAGGGCCGCTGACAAGCCAGTACAACTGGCCCTGTTGTACCGGGCACGGCCAGCAGGGGGGGGGCCGAGCAATCTGAGCAGAGAATGAAAGAGAACAAAAAAAAAAAGTATTTCTCCTGCCAGCACCCCCATCTAAACAACAACAGGTGAGGAGCGGCAGGTGAAGCAGCGCCAACCCAGAGGCTGGGGAGGAGGAGAACTCTTTCTGGACGGTAAGAGAACTCAGGGCAGGGGTTGGCTTCAGTTCAGCTATCAATGGTGAACATGTGTGCAGAGGGATGCAGTGAGGGAACATGTGTATAGTGATGACACACATGTACATGGGGGTAAAGCGATGGACCATGTGTGCAGAGGTGTACAGTGATGGAACATGTGTGCAGAGGTGTACTGTGATGAAACGTGTGTGCAGAGGTGTACTGTGATGAAACATGTGTGCAGAGGTGTATAGTGATGGAACTTGTGTGCATTTGTAAACTGTGATGGAATATGTGTGCAGAGGTGTACTGTGATGGAACATGTGTGCAGAGGTGTATAGTGATGGAACATGTGTGCAGAGGTGTACTGTGATGGAACATGTGTGCAGATGTGTACTGTACTTCATATAATGGGGGGGCCCTGTGTGTCCTGAGCAGGAACATTGTACTCATAATGGGCGCCCTGTCATGTCATGTCATGTGGATGGGGGAGATGTAACTCCTTATGATGAGAGACCACTGTGTGTCCTGACTCACTAGGGAGGAGCCAGGGGTGGGGCTAAAGGAGGGACCAGGAGCGGGGCTGAAGGGGGCCCTTCAGGTGGGCTGTAGGGGGCCCCATGATTTCTATCAGCGGCCATGTGCATGCACAGTGTTATACAGCTGCGCTAAAGCGCAGATCAATGCACTGGTGTGAATTGGCCCTAAATGTATATCTATTTAAACTGAATCTTCGCTGGTCTAAAATATGTATAAGTTAACCTGCAGTGCTTAAGTGCCTGCCTCCAATGTCCTTGTCTCTTCGGGTATATGGGATGGTTCCTTCCCCCCATCATGGGAAGACTTCTGTCTGGGGGTTGTCCTCATGTCTGGAATTTGAGCCTGGGTCCCAGAACAATCAAGTTCTGTTTTCGGGCCTCTTGATTTAAATTATGTTGAACATCACCATGGTGCTGTAAGACCTTCATCTATGAGAAGAATTTAGAACTCTCCTTTGATAGGCAGTAGTGTTGGGTGAACAGTTCGGGCTGAGCATAAGTTCGGCCAAAACATTGGCTGTTCGTCCGTTTGGCAAACACCAGAATTGGCAGGGCGTACAACCATTTGTTCGTCTTGCCCAATACCCCACAATGCACTGCGCACCGCACAGTACATTCTAAGCCCTGATTGGCTGAAGCAATGAAGGCTTTGCCCAATAAGGGTACAGAACATTTTCAGAGCCATGATTGGAGAAAGTCATGATGGCTTAGGCCAATCACGGCTCATTGCTCATAGACCCACCCTACACTATAAAAGGTTCTTTCCCAGAGGAGCCATTTGCAGTGTGATATTGACGTGGAGATAGAACAGGGCTCTGTTCATTGCTACTAGCGAGTTAGTGTGCTATAGTGTGTTATTGTTATTCTATTGTGAGTGTAGAGTGTCAGTGTAGTGTGAATATAGTGATAGTTTAGTGCATCCATGCAGTTTTACTGCAGTATATTGTAGTGTGTCAGTGCAGTTTTACTACAGTATATTGTAGTATGTCAGTGCAGTTCTACTGCAGTATATTAAAGTGCGTCAGTGCAGTTTTACTGAAGTATATTAAAGTGCGTCAGTGCAGTTCTACTGCAGTATATTAAAGTGCGTCAGTGCAGTTTTACTGCATTATATTCATGTGCATCAGAGCAGTTTTTACTGCAGTATATTGTAGTGTGTCAGTGCAGTTTTACTGCAGCATATTGAAGTGATATTTCTGTCAGTAGCAGTCCTCAAATTAAAATGCACCAAACAGCACTTTCCATTGATTAAAGTGTATCCAATTACACATTTCTGCGTCTCTATTACATTTGGGTAATAAGCCCCTATTATGTCTGGAGGGCCAACAAGGAGAGGCATATGTCCCCATGCCACTATGATGGGACCAGCAGCGTCTGTGTCCACAGGCAAAGGTTGATGTGATCCGTCCTCAGGCAGGGAACCATTTTTTCTGTTTGGTGATGTTGCCCGTGATATCCAGCCACAGCATGCAGAGGAGGTAGTGGACTGGATTATTAACCATCCTCATCATCCTCTATCACCCAAGCAGAGACTAGTGCACAGTTCACCGTAGCTGCCAGAGAGGCTTATCCTGCCTTATTGTCCACAGCTACTCCAGTCCTGCCATAGCCCCAGCATCATGCATGGAAGAATCAGCTGAGTTATTTGAACACAGCATCAGCCACTTGCCATTTGACGATGCACAGGCATTACTTGATTCTGATGTTGGTTTTGACTCTGAGGTTGAGGAAGGTAGGAACATGAGCCAACAGAGAGGGGAGAACACTGATAAACAACAAATTGGCAGTCATGTTCCCCCAGCCACAGCGTATTGCCAAGTTGGCTCCAGTGATGAGGATGGAAGGGATGATGATGATGAGGTCATTGACGTGACTTTAGTGCCGAATAGAGAATAGAGCAGAGGAGGAAAGTAAGGGTGAGGCACAACTCCGATGAGGCAGGATTTTCTCCAGAGGCAGCCATCATGGAAGAGTAGAGAGCAGCCACCCCTATTCCATCAGATTGTGGAGCTGTTATTTCCCACAGCACAGCTGTCTGGGTCTATTTTAGCACATGTGCAGCCCATCCCACTGTTGCAATTTGCAAATTTTGCCTCAAGCATATCAAGCGTGGAAAAAACACCAGTAATTTGGGTACCACGTGCTTGACAATGCATTTAACATCCCACTTTGCCTATTGGCAATAGCACGTGAAATCCACACAAAAGGGATGCAATTCTTCTCCTCCTCAGTCCTCACTTTTCAGGTCTACCCCCCGCCATATTTCATGACCTCTCAGCAGCCTCCACTGACAAGGATGATGGCATAGCGAAGGGTATCACAGGTCCTTGCAGCACATCTGTCAACAGCACACCACCAGCTGTAGGGTATAGCAGGCAAATGTCTCTGCCCCTGCTGCTGCAGCGAGAAAAAAATACAGTCACTGCCACCCACATGCCCAGCATCTAATTCCAGGTTGTCCAAGCTGCTGGCTTTACAACTCCTGACTTTCTGTCTGGTGGATTCTTCACCCTTCAGTAAATTTCTAATTCACTATTTCTTTGCACGTAAGGCCATTCCAGCTCTGTGCCATCATGTGGAAGGCAATGTTGTGGGATCATTGGGTAAGCAGTCAGCTGAAAGGTTCACCTTACTGCTGACTCGTGGTCCAGCAACCATGGTCAGGGACGCTATATTTTGTTCACAGCACACTGGCTAACTCTGCTTGCAACTAGGAAGGATGTAGGACAGGGCTCAATGCTGAAACTTGTTTTGCCACCATGTCCCCATACAGCTGGTGGTGATTTGTCACCTCCACCCCCTCCTCCTCCTCTATGCCCTCCTCTGCCGAATTGTGCTATAAACTACCAGTACACCCTAAGCATTCAAGGGGCTATTCAATGAGTCAGGCTTAAAGATATGGGACAGGAGCCACACCGGAGCTGAGAGCTCTGCAGGGGCAGGCCCAGAGGTGGTTCATGCCACGCCAGCTTGAGCCAGGAATGGTGGTGTGCGATAATGGCACTAACCTCCTGTGTGCCCTTCAACAGGGAAAGATGAAATGTGTGTCCTGCCTGGCATATGTCTTCAATTTGGTGGTGCAGCGTTTTTTAAACAAGTACCCAGGGTTGCAAGATCTTCTGAAGCAAGCCAAAAGAGTCTGTAGCCATTTCAGACGGTCATACACAGCCAGTGCTTGGTTGGGTGAAATTCAGTGGGAATTCCACCTGCCTGTAAACCTCCTGATGTGTGACATGCCCACCAGGTGGAACTCAACTATGACAATGCTGCAGCAGCTGCACATGTAGCAGAGGGCCATCAACGAGTACCTGTGTGGTATGCTCGGCTCTGCTTTTTTTTTCCACGACAATTGCTGCTGATAAAGGATGCATGCACTGTACTGTCACCATTTGTGGAGGCGACAAGGATAGGGACCTGTGACAATGCATGCATCAGTGACACAATCCCAAGGGCTCTGGGGACAGACAGCCCTCTCAAGGTTTCACGTATGTCTTCCTCTGCTTCAATGCCTCCAAAATACTCCTCCAAAATCGTACTTTTGCATTTCAAAATTTTTCTAGTCCTCGGTGCCCAGGGCTGTCAGCTTCCACATCCCACCCGCAGCGTCTGCATCATATGGTTGGAGATTATTTAGGGACTAAAACAGACATGGAGAGCTTTCCAGTCAATGATCCACTGGGTTACTGGGCCATGAGAATAGACCACTGGCCAGAACTTGCCCAGTATGCAATTGAGCTGCTGGGCTGCCCTGCATCCACCGTGCTTTCCTAACCGGCATTCAGTGCTGTCAGAGGTTTTGTAACAGATAAAAGAGCTGGTCTGTCCACAGACTCCATTCACCGGCTGACATTTATCAAAATGAATCATTCCTGGATTAACAGCAGCTATCAAGCCCCTGATGCTGATGTCGCCGATGAAGTGTTTTTGGGATGTGGAATCTCTGCAAGACTGTCTAGGCTACCTAGATTTATAGGGACCATTATATGTGCATTTGGATGTGCTCCATCTCCTGCATGGTAGGAAGAGACCATCACTGGATGGGTTTGGGTTTCCTTGGAAGCAGTAGTCAGCCCTTTTTGCAACTCTACTGCAGACACTTCTAGTGGGAAAGATCATGTGTTTGGGGGTCCTCCTGGTTTGAATTATCGAGAGTCAGGCCCTCCTTCTGTGATTGATTCACAGCCTCTATGAAAAGTTCTTCAAAAATGTGTTCCCTGCTCCTGTCATTATTCAGGTGATCAGTCTTGGCTCTCTGGCTAAGATTTCTCCCTCTCATTCCATGGCTATGGACACCCTGCTGGATCATTGTGAGCTGTAGGACTTGTATTTCCATGTCATGGATCGGGTACACAGGTTCTTGTAATGCCGCTGGGTGTCCTTTTTAAAACGTATTTTTTATCTATGTTGCTGCACCAGCGTGAAGTGATTGTCTCCTGTCTATTTGGGTTGGCGGCACCTCTTGTGCTGTTTTTTCCCCTTGTTTTCTCTCTGCCTTAAGGTGCTTCCATTAGGCAACTCCTTAGGTACTTGACCATACCCTTGGTGTATTATGCTAGAAAGGTCTATAGCTTGATTATCACATACAAGATTGTGATGCATTCCTAGACATCTCCACTCGTTCTTAAAACCTGTCTTCCCTGATTCCTGGGATCAGAAGTTTAAGGCTTTGGCCCTTTGTCACCCTTGGACCAGCTGGACTTGCCTTGTGGACCTGATTTCCATCTTTACCTTGGAAATTTTTTTGAGGCTAGGAAATCTTTGAGTGTTCTCTTTGTTGACCATTCTTGTTTTTGATCTGTTCTCCCCATTAGATAGTTATATTACTCCTTCTGTTGGTGCTGCTTTAGTGGACACGATTCTTGTGCAGCGATTCTTGTACAGCTTAAAACGCTGTGATCTCCCCTAGGATTTCACCTCTTCTGGTTCAGATTCTGCCATTGGGCCTTCTGGTTGCTGCAGATGGTCCTATCTATCTATCTTAGATCATTCACTGGCTGTTGCCTACTCTTACACTGGACTGCTTTTGGATGTCCCAACTGTTAAAGAAATCACAAATTCATGTGCCCCTCCATGAACATTAAAGGGGTTGTTTTTTTTGTTTTTGTTTTTTAAATAAAAAACATGTCATACTTACCTCCACTGTGCAGTTCGTTTTGCACAGAGTAGCCCCAGTCCTTCTCTTCTGGGGTCCCTCAGCGGTGCTGGTAGCTCCTCCCCCGCATCGAGTGTCCACGTTGGAAAAGGCTCTCCTAAGGTGGACACCCGTGCAGGCGTGCTCCCGGGTCCTGCATCTGTGTCCATTCACACAGAATGCAGGACTCGACCCTGCCCCCCGGTGCCGCATCATTGGATTTGATTGACAGCAGTGGGAGCCAATGGCTGCACTGTTATCCATCTATCCAATTAGGACATGAGACACCAGCTAGAGCTGGTGTGCTTGTTCCCGGATAGAAGATGACAGCTTTTAGGTAGGCTGGGGGGCTGCAGCACTACAGAAGGTTTTTAAACCATAATGGTTAGAGATTGGGTTATACAGGGTTTACCTTCAATGTTTTTTGATGTTTGTCCAAACCTTTCTGCATGCAGCAGCATATAACCCAACTGTTTTATGATTTCTGTATTCCTGTGTCCCTTCAGTAAAAGATTTAGTGGTGAGTTAAAAAATATTTTTATTTTTGCATCAACGATGGGAAACACTGCAGCCTGCTTTCGATGTAATTAAATGTGTAAGCACCTAGCCGGCCTTATCTCTGGTTGGGAGCACTCAGGCACTGAGGCATATAGACACAGCATGATGGATATGGTGAAACTGTCAACATTGAAACTGCAGGAGGGCAGACTTAAAATAATGCAGAGAAAGACTCTAAGGAATAAGGAATTTTTCTCTATACAGTATTTAAAAAACACAAGACATTCTGTGAATGCTCTAGGAGAGAACTGGGCGAAAAAACAATGTACTCTGTGAAACCCCCAGCTCTCCTATCTACAGCGGGCTTGAAGTACAGCAAGAGCTTTAAGCCTTGTACACACGACCGGTTTTCTCGGCAAGAAAACTGGTGGGAGAGCTTTTTGCCATGAAAAAAGTGCGTGTGTATGCTTTCCCGACAGGAAAACTGCCTGGAATCCCGGCGAGAAAAATAGAGAACCTGCTCTCTATTTTCTCATCGGGATTCTTGCGCAGAGTGTTTCCTGACGAGAAAACCGGTCGTCTGTATGCTTACCTGTCCAAGGTAAACCCGCGCATGCTCGAAAAGACTTCGACGCATGCGCGGTAGCATACAAGGTTAGTGTGAGGTGTAGCAAGATGGTGGCGACGGCATCAAATGTGACGAGTGCCGACTCGTCATAGTCGGTGACGTCATCGCATTCTTGCCATTCAAAAGAATGGCGGTTCTTTTGAATGGGTGTGTGTACACTTGGCGTGCAAGCCAGGCTTGCCGGGAATCCCGTAGGGAAAACCGACGTTTTTTTTTCCGACGGGATTCCCGCCCGTGTGTACAGGGCTTTAGTATCTTAGAAAATGAAAGTTTTGTTTTAGTACTGTGAACTGATTACAGTTGAGCAGGTTTAACATTTGCTTACACATTAGAACTTACAAAAAATCTCTATGCATTTGGGCTTTAAATAAATGGCCTCTATCAGAAATCAGACTGATTTACTATATTTACTTACCATTTGGAAGGAACACAGAAAAACAAGCTGAAATAGCAGTGATCTGTTGGAGGTGTATTTGGTGGCAGGTTTGATAGATTTATGCAGCTGGAGCATGTTTATTTTTAGGTTTATTTACTGAGTGATAAAATATGCCACTGCCACTGCCACTTTATAATAGAGTTTATGATAAGAGATGTAGGATCGCACAGCTCTTCCATCATGATTTTATTGTCATGTATATTTAATAAATTTTGCATGTTCCCTTAGGTCCTGCAAAAACAGCTGGAAACTGTGAAGCAGGAGGAGATGTCCTTACTAAGCAAACACAAAGACATGGAAAGCGAGCTAGCAGCTGCTCGGGAACGTCTACAGCAGCAGGCTACAGAACTTGTGCTAAAAGCCAGTAGGTGGTTTGTGTATATATATTGGATATACATGATGGAAACTCAACAAAGAACAAACATTCATAAAGTATAGTCATTTAGAAAATCCACAGCACTCTCAGGCTCGGTTCACACTGGATGCCGATGCGGCTCCCAGCAGGGGTCCTGTGCGTCCTGGTTCACCGTTTCAGGTCCAATTTCAGACCGAATTTTAGGCTGAATTCGGACCTGAAGTGGACCAAAAGACACACAGGGCTCCTGTGTAAATTCGCACCGGAGCCGCATCGGAGATATGTGAACCGGCTCCATAGAGAGCCATTCACATTCTCCTGCTATTGCGAATTGGATGCGGGGATCCCGCATCCAATTTGCAATAGTGTGAACCCGGCCTTAGCATTTGGTGGCAATCACCAATTGGCCCTAATTACCACACATGAAAACCATACAATGATTTTTTTTTTTACTTTGTTTTTGTTTATGGTGTCATTGCCACTATGTGTGGTGCAAAACTATAGGCATGCCCAGCTTGCTTAATCCCAGTTTGGGGGCATATGGACTCCATCATGACAGAATACAATGATGCCATCAACATTGGAGCTGCAGGATGAGGGCAAACTTGATATCCAGAAAATTATATAATCCATTTGTAGCGCACTCACCCCCTTTCACCTGCCTTTGGCTCCTCGCAGGGAGAGAGGGCACACCACGCCACAAGCCCGTACCCTCCTGTGTGAAGAGGTTGAGCGGTGTTGTTGGTGGGTCTCCACAGCGAGAAAGCCAGAATCCTCCAGAGAATGATTCTCACCTCTATGGTTAATAAAGATCAGTCTTTATATTCCCCCAATAACTTCAATGTCCAGTGTAGAGTTTATTTTTCTTCTTAAAGCACAGTCTCTGATAGGAAAGGTTGGAGTAAGAACAGGACAGCATAAGGTGTGGGAGAGGTCCAGGCACAAACGTAAAACACTTCACTGCTCAGATTCTCGAGAAGACTCAGCCCACCTGGATAGTCTCCACAGATAGGGACTAGCAACCGCAGTCTCTGCCACAGACTTGGTGAACTTGGTCTCTGCCACAGACCTGGTGAACTCGGTCTCTGCCACAGACCCGGTGAACCTGGTCTCTGCCACAGACCTGGTGAACTTGGTCTCTGCCACAGACATGGTGAACTTGGTTCCTTCTTAAAACTTGACCTCTATTAAGGAGAAGACATCCCTCTAGAGAGTTACCGGGCCCCTTCCTTCACCGTGACTTCTCACCAGTCCCTCGGAACGGTTCCTCCCCCGGCCTCCTCGTCTAAGATGCGGGTCCCCTCGCAAGGGGGCACCCTGGGATTCCTCGATCCTTGATGGGCCCCAGCCGAAGGTGCTGGGCCAAAGGCCTTTGCTGCAGCCCCAAGACTAAAGGTGCCTGGGACTGATTCACTGACCTCCGCCCCTGGGCCAAAGGTGCCCAGGGCGGACAGGAACACACTCCTTGGGGTAGGACCCCTGACCACGACAGAACCCCGAACAGGCAGCGTCTGCCCCTTTTATATCCCCTCCCAGCATGCACAGCAGGCCTGCCACACCCACCGTATGGCTGCTGAGAGGGGACACACAAGGCACAGCACTGTATCAGCGGTTCAACCCCGGCCTGCCATGGCAGCGCCACCTGCAGGCCACAGGGAACTATACACAGATACTCTCCCTGCGGACAAAATGGTTGACAGAATCCTGACAATTAGGGTGTTTGAGCATAACTACCACTCAAACACTTCCCCTAAATTTAGGACCCCGCTACACATCATTAACCCACTCATCACATTTGGATTTATAGTGGAAAATAAAAGATCACTTAACCCAAAAAAGAGCCTATACATAATCAGGCGCCTATTTTACAACCTTTTTAAACAACAGTGGGACTTATATTTACAATGGTGCTGGTATGGCAGCCATCAAACAAGGATTTGATTTACTTACTATTTCACAATTAACCTGTCCTGTCCAGGGATAGCTACAGATAAGGTCAATACGGTACGTTTTCAGTGCTTCACTATTTTTTGTATTGCGGTCTCTGTTTATTATACCTTTACTGCTACTTCCAAGTGGCATCAGTAACCATAGCAGGAAGTGGGGGGAAATGTTCCCAATGAGGGCACAAATGGCACTAAAACATGTTCCACAAAGGTTGGTAGGTTGGGGTGTTGTGAAATCAAACATGGATGTGGTCTAACAGGGTATCATCCTGATATGTATACTATAACAAAACTCACCAGTCCCTAGGACTTTGATTATACCACTGGTGACCACCAAATATAATAACATCCAACCTACATAAAGCATAACAGTTTTATTGAATATAAATAATATTTTATCAGCATATTAACACCCAGCATGTCACTATCATAAACAATGTATTAATTTACAAATATCCCATAGAATGGTCCTACTCACCTTATAAAGACTCAGCTAGATGGGTTCAACAGCAATATTTAAGAGTCACGGCAAAGTATCCGACTATGAGTGACCTAGCAAATATAGAAAACAACTAAAGATCACTATTTTCCTTTTCTGTTAAAAGATCACTATTTGGAAGTATGATGCTAGCAGAGAGGTGTCAACAGGGTGTCTCTTACCTTCTTTCATGTATCAACCACCTACAAAACGTCTTTTTCTGTAGAGATATTTTTATGATTAACATCTTTGACTTTTAATCATTGTGGGTCCTGAGGAAGCGGTGTGGCTGCAAAACCCATAGACCCCTCCCAAAGACATACCGTACATTGAAAGTGTGATGTACTACCTTGTTACAGCTTTTTATTTGATGTTTACAAATGTTACATCAGAATTTTAATTTATATTCAATAAAATTGTTAACTTTTATGTACCGGTAAGTTGCATGTCATTATATTTGGTCACCAGTAGTATATTCAAAGTCCCATTCAACTAGAGTGTTGTTTTATGCTAAAACATGTTCTAATTCTTGATCAATCCACCACCGTATGCTCAAAACACTCACCAGACAAAATTGCCGGTGTCTCTCAAAACCAGAAAACACGCATAAAGTAAGCTGAAATCCCTCTATGGATCTTCATATGGTTGTCACAGCACTGCACGGCCCTAATGACTCCACTAACATAGAACGAGCACACCTCATAAATATTGTAAGGGAAGAAAGAGAAAGGCCTTCATAATGTAGAACTGTATTTAGATTTATAAAAAAAAGCATTCAATCATATATGAGTTGGTTCCAGCCACTAGCTACCTGGCTGCGAGCCTAGGCTCGAAACACCATGGTGACGTCATGTCCACTGTTGTTTTTTTGGTGGACCATAATAGATTAAACTTTTCTTTCTCGTACATCACGGGACACAGAGCGACATAGTCATTACTAATGGGTTATATAGATACCTTCAGGTGCTGGCACTGGCAACTTCCAAAACCGGAAGTACCCTCCCCTATATAAGCCCCTCCCATCCGGGAGCACCTCAGTTTTTTGCCAGTGTCTAAGGTGTTGGCCAAGAAGTAACATGTGTTTTTCACTGAGCTTGCGTACAGGTTCTTTTGGGCCTCAGTAAGCTATTCCGGATCCGACCAAAAAAGCTTCATAGCTAAACGGTCGGTACCCGGGCCTTGCAGAGAAGAGCAAGGTTTTGCCTGTAATGCCTCTCTTAGGAGGGCTGGACCCTGGGATCCAGAGCTCTGGTCATACCCACGACCAAGATGTTTTCTGTGCAGGGTGCTATACAGGTCCAGGGGAGTGGAATCCTTGGGAACCCGGTCCCTGAAGGTTTGATTACAATGCCTGCCGTGATAGGTGAAGTTTGGGCTTCTGTGGACCAAACAGAGTCCTGCAGCGAGGAAAAGGTAAGTGGGGGCCCTCGGGAACTTGGTTCTATTGAGGGACCCCCAAGCCTATTTTGTCTTTCTGCCTGTTACCTAAGGTATTCCCGCTAATATTCTGTGTATGCCTGTTACTACTGAGAAAATGTAAAAAAAATTAATAGTAGGCAAGGAAAAAAAAAAAAAAAAGTAAGACCGCGGTACCTGTGTTAGACACTAGAGGCCGCTATGGTTCTTTTTCTTGTAATGTGGATTTTTTTCTTCCAGAATCAAATCCAGGCAGTTGGTATGTTCTCTGCTGGGAAGCTGTCTCCTCTGCCCTGTTGCTGCGCTCATCCATCCCCGGGCCCTGCGGCAAAGGGACCCTGGCTCCCATCTAGCTCCTTATTGTTTTCAAAAAAGGCGCCGAAGGCGCACATGCCCGCGCGCGTGCGTGTGCACGCGCCTCTATATATAGAGGCGATCTGGAAAAAGGGGCGGAGCGGGTAGATGACGCTCAGGTGTGCGCCGCGGCGCTACTGCGCATGTGCGGGCGTCCAGCGTGTTTTAAAGCACATTATAGCTGGCTATTGAAGTGCACAGACAGAGCTAGCAACAGTATAAAGGCACACAGAGGCGGTTGATGCAGGCATCCCCTAGAAAGGCACTTTAGTAGACACCAACTGTGATATAGCAGCAATTGTGCTAGACTATTCTCAGTAAAAGTGGTGTATTACGGCTGGAATACCTCAGCTTTAGGCTTAGGAATATGCCGTCCAGAAGCTCCGGAACTGAATCTTCCAGGAAGCGAAGGGGGTCTCATCGGGCTCTGAGGATCTTGGGCATGCTTCTGCTGCACCAGTCTCCCCTGAAGTTCAGAGGTAAGTGACCGTAGAGACCCCGCAGGGGTACTTGGTACTGTGGCTGTCCTCAGTTCACCTGCTCCTGTGTATGTAACAGAGGAGGTTTTTTTCCTCAGCTCTGGGAGGATTAGAGAGAGATTGTCAACATTGATCGCTGCCTCCCTGTCAGGGAAAGCACGCCCGATCTCCGTCTCCTCCTTCAGAGTGCCTGTTAGCAGAGCAACAGTCCCATACAGGGATCGACCTGCCTGAAGGGGATCAGGATAAGGTTGATTCTGTTATAGAGGAATCAACAGTGGGGGAATCTTTTCTCAGCATCTCAAGCTGAAAGATTATGGGTTCAGTCTCTGACTAACATGGTCCGATCAGCATTTAAAAATGCACCTTGCGGAACCATCAACCACTACTGTATCCTCGTTGGGGTCGCTAGAAGCCCCCAGACTGTCTGTTCTTTTCCACTTCACCCTTTACTGAAAGGGCTCATTTACCAGGATTGGGAACGTCCTGAGAAAATATTTATTACCCCAAGAGATTTCCGGTGGTCTATCCCATGGAGGATAAGTTCATCAAAAAATGGAAGGTCCCTACAGTGGACACAGCCATCTCTTGTATGTATAAATCACTGACATATCCAATGGATAATGTCCAAATGTTCAAGAACCCAATAGATAAAAGATTGGAGTCCTTATGAAAGTCTGCTTCTTTCTACAGCAAGCTTGGTGACACAACCAGCAGTGAGGTCTGCTAAGCAGTGAAGGATCAGTTGAAACAGGTCTTGAGGGACTTGACAGATCAGCAGGCCTTGCCCTAGCTGATCTACCTAGAGCCTTAGGCTTTGCGGTTGACGCCATAAAGGATTCAGTCCATCAGGCCTCCCGCCTTACGCTGTCTATAGTACATATACGTAGGCTTCTATGGCTCAAAAGCTGGTCTGCTGAAGCTCCCTGTAAAGAATGGCTGGTTAGCGTCCCATTTCATGGTGAACGCTTATTCAGGGAAAACCTGGACAAATATATCCAGAAAATTTCCAGCGGTAAAAATACGCTCTTGCCGGTTAAAAACAGAGTTAGAGGTCCCTCTTTAAGAGGCCTGCTTCTCCAGTCCCTGGGGCATCGGCTGTGTAACAGTTCCGACGGCCTCCTCG
This sequence comes from Rana muscosa, assembly GCA_029206835.1. NCBI lineage: Eukaryota > Metazoa > Chordata > Amphibia > Anura > Ranidae > Rana > Rana muscosa. The sequence goes on from CM055122.1 coordinate 482,649,549, forward strand.
GTCAATTCCCGGGGGTAAAAAAACAGGGACAATAGCAGGGTAATGAGAAACCCTGGGTCAGGGGAGGTACAAAACCTCCCCCAAAGTTAAATTCATTGAAGGGTTGCCCCCACTCAGTCGGGTGGGGGGAGGACTCCAGTTGTTCGCAAGAGACCTGGCGGGACACGATCAAGACAGATAGGTGCTCTCCGCAGTATGTTTGGGATACAGTTTGGAGTTAAAAGACTCTCCTCCTTCCCATTTTTGAGGTCAAACGTGCCAAGGGATCCCCGGAAGAGAGAGTCCCTCCTGTTGGCACTAGAACAACTATTGCTCCAAGGAGTAATTATGGAGGTTCCCCTGGAAGAATGAGGGTTCGGGTTTTACTCAAACCTCTTTACAGTCCCGAAGCAAACGCGGACGGGAGGCCCATATTAATTCTAAAAGGGCTATACAAATTCCTGTATATCAGGACTTTCCGATGGAGTCGATCCGATCGGTGGCCACTGCCCTACAAGGGGAGGATTGGTTAGCCGCGATCGACATCAAAGATGCTTATTTGCACATTCCCATCTTTCCAGTCCACCAAAAATTTCTACGCTTTGCAGTAGAAGGGCGCCATTTTCAGTTCAGAGCCTTACCCTTCGGTTTGGCCACAGCACCACGAGTGTTTACAAAAATTCTGGCCCTTTATTGGCCAATCTAAGAACACAAGGTGTAATGATAATGGCATATCTAGATGACTTGTTGCTGATAGACCACTCAGTGAAAAAACTAGACGTGGTCGTTCACAAGACAATCAAGTATCTGGAATCTCACGGTTGGATTATCAACCGAGACAAGTCAGCCCTAAAAACCAGTCAAAAGTCTGGAATACTTGGGGCTAAGGTTGGATTCAGGCCAGAGAAAAATATTCTTGCCTCGTGGAAAGGTGTTGTCTTTGAAAGATTTGATCCACTTAGTGGGTACAAAAAAGACAGCCGTCCATACGCCTGTGCATGAGGCTGCTGGGAAAAATGGTGGCATCATTCGAAGCAGTACCCTACGGTCAATTCCATTCAAGGAATTTGCAAGGGGCCATACTGTCAGCCTGGAACAAAAAAGTTCAGGCCCTAGACTTACAATGTCCTTGTCCCCTTCCGTTCGCAAGAGCCTCCGTTGGTGGTTGGTTCCCCAGAATCTGGAAAAAGGGAAATCCTTCAGTCCGATTTCTTGGAAGGTGGTCACTACAGATGCCAGCCTTATAGGCTGGGGAGCAGTACTGGAGCAATAGTCTCTCCAGGGCAGATGGTCGGATGCAGAAAAGGCCCTGCCCATCAATCTCTTAGAGATACGAGCAGCCCGGTATGCCCTAGTAGCATGGACATCCAAACTCCAAGGGTCCCCTGTCAGAATTCAATCAGACTATGCCACAGCAGTGGCATATATCAATCATCAGGGGGGCACCAGGAGTCGTGCAGCCCAGAGGGAAGTAAATTACATCCTGAAATGGGCAGAAAGATATGTCCCAGCCATATCTGCGGTATTCATTCCAGGAGTGGAGAATTGGAAGGCGGACTTTCTAAGTCGCCAGCAATTATGCCCAGAGGAAGGGTCCCTTCACCCCGAGATTTTCTGGACAATATGTCAGCGGTGGGGAACGTCGGATGTAGATCTTCTAGCATCCAGATTCAACGCAAAGGTGGACAGGTTTGTCTCTCGGACAAGGGATCCCCTAGCTTGCGGCTCGGATGCCCTAGTGTTCCCTTGGGATCAGTTCAAGCTGATATATGCATTCACACCGCCACAATGGTTACCTCGATTACTCCGCAGAATCAGGGTAGAAAAGAAACCAGTGATTCTGGTGGCTCCAGCGTGGCCCCGAAGAGCGTGGTACGCGGAGATTGTAAAATGTCAGTGGGGAGTCCTTGGACTCTCCCACGTCGTCCGGACCTGCTTTCGCAAGGACCGATATACCACCCTTCCTTACCAGCCCTAGGTTTGACGGCCTGGCTATTGAAGCCCACATTCTAAAAAAGAGAGGGCTCTCTAATTCTGTGGTATCTACCATGATCAATGCCAGGAAGCCGGTATCCAGGCAGATCTACTATAGAATCTGGAAGGCGTACATCGCCTGGTGTGAGGCCAAGAAATGGCATCCACGTAAATACGTAATAGGTAGGATTCTGGACTTCCTACAATGGGCTGTAGATAGGAAGCTTGCCTTGAGTACTATCAAGGGTCAGATTTCGGCCTTGTCAATATTTTTTCAAAGGCCCTTGGCTTCGCATTCACTAGTCAAAGCCTTTATACAAGGAGTGATGCGTATTAGTCCTCCGGTTAATATCCCCATATGTCCATGGGATCTAAACTTGGTTCTGTCGGTTCTACAGAAACAACCATTTGAACCATTACAGCATATTTCCTTGGTTCTTCTCACCAGGAAATTGATTTTTCTAGTAGCCATTTGTTCGGCTAAAAGAGTGTCGGAATTAGCAGCTATGTCCTGTAAGGAGCCATATCTGGTTATCCATAAGGATAGAGTAGTGTTACGCCCTCATCCAGCCTTTCTTCCTAAGGTGGTATCGAGGTTTCATTTGAACCAAGATTTGGTTCTTCCTTCTTTTTTCCCCAAACCTACTTCGGTAGAGGAAAAGTTATTGCATTCTTTGGATGTAGTAAGAGCAGTTAAAGCTTATCTAAAAGCCACTGCTCAGATTCGCAGAACGGATACTTTGTTTATTCTGCCGGAAGGCCCCAGAAGGGGTCAGGCAGCGTCAAAATCTACTTTAGCCAAGTGGATTCGAAAGGTCATAATGCAAGCCTATGGCTTGAGAAGGAGACCGCCTCCGTTCAAAGTTAGAGCGCACTCCACGAGAGCAGTTGGAACTTCATGGGCAGTGCATCACCAGGCCTCCCTGGCTCAAATCTGTAAGGCCGCAACATGGTCTTCAGTACACACGTTTACTAGGTTCTACCAGGTGGACGTTAGAAGTCAGGAGGATGTCGCCTTTGGGCGCAGTGTGTTGCAGGCCGCAAAAGATCCTCATGTCTGATAGCGCTCAGCTTATGTATGGTGTATCCCCCCCCCTCGTTGGGCATTGCTTTAGGACATCCCATTAGTAATGACTATGTCGCTCTGTGTCCCGTGATGTACGAGAAAGAAAATAGGATTTTTATAACAGCTTACCTGTAAAATCCTTTTCTTGGAGTACATCACGGGACACAGAGCTCCCACCCCTCTTTAGGGACACTTATTGCTTTGCTACAAAACTGAGGTGCTCCCGGATGGGAGGGGCTTATATAGGGGAGGGTACTTCCGGTTTTGGAAGTTGCCAGTGCCAGCACCTGAAGGTATCTATATAACCCATTAGTAATGACTATGTCGCTCTGTGCCCCGTGATGTACTCCAAGAAAAGGATTTTACAGGTAAGCTGTTATAAAAATCCTATTTTTTGGGTGTAGTTATAAGAGTTTATTGATTTCAATTTCACCTGTTACTTTAGTAGAACTGCACATGTTACTTTAGTTTGATGCACTTTATTTGATGTATTTTATTGATGTATTTTTATTTACTGGTAATTGTTGTTATTTCATTACTGGATATTTCACATATTTCAGAGTTAGTGCTATTTTTCATTTTTATTTTATGTTGGGAGTTTTTAGCTCACTATTAATTCAGCTACTGCACTGATCTTAAATACCATGGTGCAGGTCACTAATTTTCAGCACTAAAACACATACAAAAGTTCTAAAGGTTTCATACATGTTCCAAAACTGAAATTAAAAAGCATTGTATAGACGCTAAGGCTCCTTTCACACTGAGGCGCTTTGCAGGCGCTATTGCGCTAAAAATAGCGCCTGCAATGCGCCCCAAAAAAAACGCTCAATAGTATCCAATGTGAAAGCCCGAGGGCTTTCACACTGGAACGTTGCGCTTGCAGGAGGGTCAAAAAACTCCTGCAAGCCGCATCTTTGAGGCGCAATAGGAGTGCTAAAAATAGCGCTCCTATAGCGCCCCTGCCCATTGAAATCAATGGGGTAGCGCCTCCAAAACGATCGTAAAACGCCGCAAAGAGGCGTTATTGCGAGCATTTTTAACCCTTTTTCGGCCGCTAGCGGGGGTTAAAATCCCCCCGCTAGCGCCCGCAAATCGTGGCAAAAACGACAGTATAGCGGCGCTAAAAGTAGCGCTGCTATACCGCCAGCGCATCCAGCGCCTCAGTGTGAAAGTAGCCTGACTTTAAAGGAAGCCTGAGAGTACAGAGTCCTGCCCTTGTTTTATTTTTTGGAAAATACTAGTTCTCTGTTTGTCATGCTGATCCAGTGGCTTTAGTCCTTTAGGTAGAGACATATAGGCACCTAGCAATTTTAGGAGTCCAGCTATGTCAACCTCTGTATTTCTCTCAGGACAGCTTTCCTTACTCTCATGACAGCTTTCCTTAAAGTTAGAACTTCTGATCTGCATACTTTTTTCAAAATCAGAGACTCAAGCCTCGTACACACGACCGGTTTTCTCATCAAGAAACAACAAGAAAACTGTAAGGAGAGCTTTCTTGCCGAAAAAAACGTTCGTGTGTATGGTTTCTCATCAAGAAAACTGCCGGGAATCTCGACGAGAAAAATAGAGAACCTGCTCTCTATTTTCTCATCAGGATTCTCATTTTTCTCATCAGGATTCTTGTCGGCCTGTTTCCCGACGAGAAAACCGGTCGTATGTATGCTTTTCCGAGTCTTAAAAAATCGCATATGCTCAGAATCAAGTATAAGACGGGAGCACTCCTTCTGGTAAAACGAGCATTCGTAATGGAGATAGCACATTCGTTACGCTAAAACAAACTGAAAGCACGAAGACTGAAAAGCGTGAATCGTCTTTCCCCAAACTTTTACTAACACGCTGTAACACGAGATCAGCAAAAGCAGCCCAAGGGGTGGCGCCATTGGAATCGAACTTCCCCTTTATACTGCCGTCGTACGTGTTGTACGTGACCGTGCTTTACAATGACGAGATTTGGAATTGACAGTGTGTATGCAAGGAAAGCTTGACAAGAATCTCGTCAAGCTTGACAAGAATCTCGTCGAGAAAAACAACGTTTTTTTTTACGACGAGATTCTCGGTCGTGTGTACGAGGCTTGAGAAGGCAACGATGCTAGATGGTCAAAATGATAACCTGGCAAATATCTTTTTTTAAACAATATCTATCATTTAATTTTTTTTACAGTTCTGTCTCCTTTGGGACAAAGTACATGTCTCGTGTTGCTAGGTGCTTTTAACCCTATCTGTATCCTTCCCTTTTTACTTCCCTTCTGTTGTGGTTGATCCAACAACAGCTAGAAAAGAGACAGCTCCTTCATAACGACTGCTTATCTCCACTGTGAGCACTTTCCCAGCAAGAGGAATGCTGATGGAGGGGTGAAATGTCGCCTCTGCATTTCTTTTGCAGTTGCTTGTCTTGGGAAAATGCTCAGAGCAGAGACATGCTGCCCTTCTGAAAGAGACCTCTCCTTCCCAGCTGCTGTCAGATTGCCCGCTTCAGGAGGAGAGGGGTGCAGTTTGGACCGCATAACTAGTGTTAGAAAGTAACTTCAGGTACTTTGTTCAACATGGGAAAAAACTGTAAAAAAATTATAATGATACTAGATATTTTTAAGAAGAGATAAACAATGGCATCTACCATATTGCCTTAGTGATAGGTTTCCTTTAAGCCATAATGCATCTTGATTATCCATGAATTTTAACTAAACTGTAAAATTTGTGTCAAAAATATAAAACTTTAGGTTCCTCAAGACCCAATTCACACCAGTGCGTTTTAGCACAGCTAGAAAATGCAGATCAACAGAAGGACATCTAATTTCCAACATGTCCTATTTACATCGTAATGTTGCGTCAAATGCAAACTGGATGTCAACGGATGTCAATGGACATCAGCGCACAATAAGACCCCTTTCACACTGAGGGCGTATTGCAGGCGTTAAAAATAGCGCCTGCAATCCGCCATCAAACAGCTGCTCCATTGTCTTCAGTGTGAAAGCCCGAGGGCTCTCACATTGGAGCGGTGCGCTAGCAGGACGGTAAAAAAAGTCCTGCTAGCCGCATCTTTGGAGCAGTGAAGAAGCAGTGTGCAAGGAGCGGTGTGTATGGGACAGCGCGGCTATACTGCCCGCAATACGCTGCTTCTGCAGCGCATTGTGGGTGGTTTTAACCCTTTCTCGGCCGCTAGCGGGGCTAAAACCGCCCCGCTAGCGGCTGAAATGCGCCATTAAAGTCAAATATGTTCTGTCCAGTCTAAATTTCTACTTTCCCATACATTTGTATTCTGTATTAATTTGTCACATTTGTTATAAATACAGCCAATGGGAATTTTCTTTCTTAATAATGGGGGCATGCAATGACTGTCTAAAGGATTTACTATTTTTCTAGGTCATATTGGAATGCTTCAAGCCACACAAATGACACAAGAAGCCACCATACAGGACTTGGAATCAGAAAAAGCTAGAATAAAAGAGAAAATAGTCAGACTTGAAGAAGAGCGGATTCTGCTTCAAACCAAAAATCAAAACCTAGATGAACGGCAAAGGCAACAGATCCTTGCGCTGGAGAAAGTAAGAAATGCCTTTTGTCAATAAAACAAACTGTGTTAGTTACAGCTGTCCACTTTGTAATTGCTGAACAAGAGACATCTTCATTAAATCTTTTCACAGCGATATATCTTACACTCTTTTCATTTACAGTGTGAAAACTGTGAAATGTTGTGTAATTTGTTTCTCTAATGATCGCAACATTATTTAAAAAATGTTGGACTGTTGAGTCATACTGTTTTCCTTGCAAATATATATTTAAGGATTTCCTTTATTTATTGTCAGCATATTCAACATTACTAATACAGTGAGCCATTCATATCAGATCCTGTCCTAGCATTATGCATACAGTCACACTGTCAAGATTCTACCTGTGTGGGTTCCTTGTCTGAACAGTCAGTGGTGGAGTGCTCCAATGTTGATGGTGCGGTTGACCATCCAACGCTTAGCTGGTAGTTGGGCCTGCTCACTATGTCGCCACCCCCCCCCCCCCCACCCCCCCGCTGGTGAGGCTTGTTTCCTGCTGTAGTCCTCTTGTTTTCCCTGAGTCCTGGTATTCACCTGCTGTTTCATTTGTCCCCACTGGCAGTTTGTTTCTGCTTCTCTTGTTTCTTCCTTTATTAACGTTTTCTGCATTTTCTGTGTCCTGGACTAGCATAACATCCTGGTTTTATATGTTACAGTGAGCTCTGCACATGCAAGGATGTGACCATATGTTCCTTGGTTGGTCCATACTCTTTTAAAAGGACACCAGGGTCCATACCCTTGTTGTAGCTGTAGCTAGGGTGTGTGTGTCCATGTCAACCTGTTTTCTATAAACCTGCTGTTATTTCCCGTCGTCATTATTCTGTCCTCATAGTGTGCCTATTTACCATGTTATTGCCAAGTTCCTGTTTCTGTAGTCTTAAGGTGATTGTAAAGCTACATTTTGAGTTTTTTTTTTAAATAACAATCATATTATATTCACCTGCTCTGTGCAGTGGTTTTGCACAGAACAGCCCCGATCCTTCTCTTCTTGGGTCCCTCATTAGTGCTCCTGGCTCCTCCTCTAGTTCCAATGGTGGTCTACTGACACAGACAGTGCATCTCGGCCCCACCCCACAGCTGCCTCGTCACTGGATTTAATCTAAAGCAGCAGGAGTCAATGGCTCCCATGGCTATTAATCTGCCCTGTGAGGCGGGAGAGACTGGAGAGAGCAGCTGCTCTCGTTGCACAGCCCTGGATCAAGATCAGGCTCAGGCAAGTATAAGGGGGGGGCACACAGAAGGTTAATAGTATGCATTAGGGTAAAAAAAAAAAAGAAAACCATCTGCTTTTGCAACCACTTTAACTTTGTTTCCTAGATTGTTTGATTCCTGGTTACTGTCTATTCTTAGTCTGTTTAGATACTTGTACCTTCATAAGCCCGACATCCATGATCTTTCTGACTTTTATATTTTGACCTGTTGGACTGTCTGGATCTGACCACCTTCTTTACCTGATTTTACTAGTACTGTGCCTTCCCTGACTTTGACTGTGTTAATGGCTACTTCCCTGCCTCAGCCTCTTGTTTTAAAGCTCAAGTATGAATACCCCTGGCAAGAACTTTGGTGATTCGCCTTAGTGGTTCTTACCTCATCCTTGCCAGAGAATGGCCTCCTTTGAAGACCACCCAAGTATCCGTACGTAATGTGTCTTCAGGAAGGTAGCCAAAATAGTCACCTACTCTTAACAGAAACCTGACTCTTGCTCACTCTAACAGACAGGGGTAAAAGTAGTGACTGAATCCAAAAGGGTATGCAAGGTTTGTATTTAGTTTTACTGCAATTGTATGCACACTGTGAAGAAAACATGTATATAATTACCATTTCATCTGCCAAGAAACTTGTGTAATGATGCACATAATGTTGCTATCCACCTACCTCTCTGTGGTAAATGGCTGCATAGCGTAAGGAGGATAACAACGTTTTTTTTAATAAACACACTGCCCCACCTCATGCCCACTCTTTGAATTCCTTAGCTCTTTCCCTTTAATCTATGTCCTCCCATCTGTCATTTACAGAGCTGACTCTCTCACTGATTTTTGGATTAACTTTTTTTCAGTAACTCAATAGCAAGGTTTTGGAGGTGGGAGGATTGCCAGGCAGGCACTGACTCTGAAAGATGTTTGCATATTTGCATAATGAAGTTCACTCTGGCTAGAATATGAGGAATGTGCTAACATCTGTGGGTGCCCACATTTAGTTTATATGTAAAGGTACGTAACACATTGGGGTTTAATTACTAAAGGCAAGTAGACTGTGCACTTTCCAAATGCAGTTGCGCCCATTTTCTGCAGTTAATGTAGTGTGGTAAAGCTTCACTTTGTATATAATACCCATTCAGGTGCAAGGAATGTTTGCTTGTACATGATTGGATGGTGGAAATCAGCAGAGCTTTATCACATTTTTTAACCTCTGGAGAATATAAATGCAACTGCACTTGCAAAGTGCACAGTCTATTTGCCTTTAGTCAATCATCCATTGCATTTGGAATTACTTTTTATTTTTTACTTTCAATAGATTTTTATTTTTCATAACAAAAGATAAACAAAACAGAATATCGGCACGACAAAAGGCAAGACATGCAACATCATAAACAGGTGTTGAGTAAAACGAGGTATCAGCAACAAGGCCCCATCTGGTATTTCAGGGCGCCACAGTGGGTTGAATGAGAGAAAATGAAGTCCTTACCCCTGGCTAGTAGGTAAAAAAGTAGTAGGGATGCGGGCTAGTTTTTGTTTTTTAAGGTCTGACCTAAGAAACTGATAAAAATGGCCATGACATGCATATCATACTTAACTGTATCAAAAAAATATTGTTTGGGCATTGTAATATATATAATTTTTTAAGTGTATCAACATCCAAAATCATTAAAAGTGGTTTTAAAGGCAGGGCATTATATACCCTAATATTTCCTGCATTAAGCGAAAAAAAATCCAGTAATTACCGTATTTATCGGCGTATAACACGCGCCAGCGTATAACACGCACCCTAATTTTAGAGGGAAGTTTCAGGAAAAAAACATATATTTTAAATAAACAACTTTGAAGCAAATTAAGGGTCAGTGCCCATGAATGTCAATCTGCAGCCTGATCAATGTCCTCAATGCAGCCTGATCAATGTCCTCAATGCAGCCTGATCAATGTCCTCAATGCAGCCTGATCAATCTCCCCAATGCAGCCTGATCAATGTCCCCAATGCAGCCTGATCAATGTCCATCTGCAGCCCATCAATGCAGCGGGCCAGCCTGATTAATGCCGTTTTTGTTTACCTTATTTGCTGCTTTACCATCTGTCACCAAAAGAAGCCTGAACTTCAGGAAATCACAGAGCCGTCATCTCCTGTTTACTCAGCTCTCACACACACAGTCCCGCCTCCGTCATCAGCATTGGACCAGCTCCTGTAATAGACAGAACACTGGTCCAATGCGAGTGGCGGAGGCGGGACTGTGTGTGTGTGAGACGTGAGAGCCGACCGAGAGCCGAGTTAGATAGAGCCTACTAAACGGGAGATGACGGCTCATAAATTCCGGCGGCGCTCATCCCCCTCCTTCCCCTTCGAAGTACGCTGTCGGCGTATAACACGCACCCGTGATTTTCCCCTGATTTTCAGGGGGAAAAAGTGTGCGTTATACGCCGATAAATACGGTATATCGCTCCCCACATTCCTATATACTTGGCTATCTCTTTAAATATACCTGTATTTAACTTGAGTCCTATCTTGATCAAGTGCTGTGCCCATCTGCAGCAGCACTGGTCTGTGTTCCTCTCCTCACAGGACTCAAAGTCAGCAGTGTTTAAAAGATGTGATAAAGCTCTGTTGAGTTCCATCATCCAATATTGGTTCTTGCTGATGTCAATCAAATCCTGTGAGGAGGGAGCAGGGGGCAGGGCTGAGCCAGGCTGTGTGTGTCTATGGACACACACAGCCTGGCTCAGAAGCAAGCCCGCAGGTATGCCCCCCATAGCAAGAGGGTTCTTAAGGAGGCAGACACAGAAGTGGAAGAGCCCATAGCGTTGGCAGGGACCCCAGCAGAAGAGGTTTGGGGCCACTCTGTGCAATTCCTTTTCACAGAGCAGGCAAGTGCAATGTTTAATATTTTTTTTTTAACTCCAAAAGGATGTTTATTGAAAAATATAATAAGCAAAAGTTTACAAACATTTGCACAAGGTGCATTATTAATTCCACAGAACATTGGAACACTTACATAACTTTAAAAAACAAAAAACAAAAACACAAATGAAATGCTGTAAATATACCATAATTCTCTCTCGCGCACTCCCCCTACCCCTATATATCCAGTGCATACTCAAACAAGACTCGACCCCGTCACCCCAAACAGACACTAGGTGCAGACAGTGTATGAGATCCGTAGACCTCCACACCCCCACCCCAGCTCCTCCCCCAAACAGCCTATAGAAGCATTCTGTCCAGTACCAGTTCAAGCGGGGATAGCCCCGGGTATTCAACCAAGGAGCCCATAACTTTTCAAATTTCCCCTGGCGACCTCTGTGTTGATATATATATTTTTCTAAGCGCAAGGTGTGTCCCATCCGAGTTATCCATTCACTCAGTCTAGGAGGTTCCTCCGCTTTCCAATGGTGAAGAATGAGTTTGCGGGCCTGAAAAAGGGCTCTACCGATGGCTGTTTTTGGGTTGTCCTCAAGTGGCAGACCATCCACAACACCCAGGATACAAACCCTAGGGTCCTGCGGAATCCCTAGCACACCTCGGGCAGCTGTCTTCCTCTCTAAGACCTATCCTGTGTAATCTCGCAGGTGTAAAGTGTACCCTCAGTAATATGTATAATTGTGACAGGCGTTGGGCAACATTAAGCGAGCTTCCCTGTACTACCAACAAAGCCTCCTCCCACTGACCCTCCTCAAATAGACCAACATCCCTTTCCCATGAGGCTATCACCCTCGCAGGAAAGCCCGGCAAAAAAGAGGATAGTAACCTGGCATATGTTCTAGAGATGAAACCCTTAAAACTGGGCACCCCAATCATAGAGTGAAAGATCGGGGCTGGGGACTGGATCCATGGGTTGTTTCCAGCCTGGGCCCTAACAGCATGACTCAACTGTAAGTAATAAAAGTGCATAGACCCAGGCAACCCAAATTGCTCTTGTAACTCTTCAAAGGGCAGCAAACAGCCATTGGAAAAGATGTGGACCAAATGGGTGACTCCACACTTCCTCCAACGTTCCGCACAGGTCAAAAGAAGCAGTTCCCCATAATACCGGTTGTTCCAGATTGGGCTATGACCTGTAAAGCCCTCAACCTCTTGTAGTTGACGCGTTTTATTCCAAATTTTTTGGATCAAGGCATAGGTGGGGAAGAGCCTGTTCGACTTGGCAAATTGCAATGCTTCAAGACCTGTAACTACACTTCCCGCTCCAGTGGTGTGCAGCATTAGAGCAACTGTCGGGTCCTCCATCCTCCCCTCCATGACCAGTCTCTCCGAAAGGGCTCTAGCGACGTGCTGCAATTGCGCAGCCAAATAATATATCCATGGATTTGGGAGGGCCAGGCCCCCCTCCTCCTTGGATCTCTGCAACTGCTCCAATTTAATTCTAGGGGGTTTGTTAAGCCAGAGGAAAGCTTGAAATAATGAATTAATGATTCTGAAGAATTTCAACGGGACCACTATGGGAGTGTTATGTAGACTGTACAAAAGTTATGGCATAAAAATCATTTTAATAAGGTTGGCCCTACCTGCCATGGACATTTTCATTTTTGACCATATTTTGGATTTATCCCTAATCCTAGTTAAGAGGGGCGATAAATTAAGAGACATGTAATCACTAAGGTATGGGGTGACCCATACACCCAAATATTTAAATTGCTGTGAGACTGGAATGTCTTGCAGCATGGGTCCCTGATCAACTGGGGAATCCAATAGCATCATCGAGGATTTGGTCCAGTTTATTACAAGGCCCGAAAATGAGCCAAAGTTCCGAATTACAGCCATAGCCTCTCCCAGGGACCCCGTCGTATCCCCCAGTAGCAACATAGTATCTTCCGCATAAAGCATGATCTTTTCATGCGTCTGGCCATACTTGAACCCAGTTATTAAGGGGTTAGAACGTATAAGAGCAGCCATTGGTTCTATGGCGATAGCAAAAAGTAATGGGGACAGGGGACACCCCTGCCGTGTCCCCCTATGAAGAGGGAACGGAGGAGAGAACCTGCCCGCTTCCCTGATGACCGCCGAGGGGGAGTCATATAGAAGCTGCACCCAGGAGAGGTATACTGGTCCAAAACCAAACTTTTTCAACGTTTCCCATAGATAGTGCCACTCGATGCTATCAAATGCTTTATGAGCATCAAGGGACAGCAATGCCCTATTACCAGTATTATCCGCAGGAGACTGCATGTTAAGAAACAGTCTCCGAAGGTTAATAGCTGTGGATCTTTCCGGTATAAATCCGGATTGGTCCGGGTGTATTATGGATGCAATTACCCCATTCAATCTTGTTGCCAGAACCTTAGCAAGGATTTTAATATCATTCTGCAGTAGCGATATCGGTCTATACGAGCCCGGGTCTAATGAGTCCTTCCCCGGTTTGAGCAGGAGAACAATGCTGGCCTGTCTCATAGATTCAGGTAGACGTTGTGATTCCCTGGCCATACTTAGGGTGCGGAACAGTTGTGGCAAAATCTCTTCCCCATACTGTTTATACACCTCTATCGGAATACCATCATCTCCGGGCGCCTTGGAGTTGGGAAAGGAGTTGGTGGCTGTAAGCATTTCCTCTACAGTAATGGGAGCTTCCAGAAATTCCGCCTGGGACTCCGTCAAACACGGTAGTTCTATTCCCCGCAGAAAATCCCGAACCTCCTCCGTCGTGTGGGTCTGTTTAGATCTGTATAGATCCGAGTAGAAGTCCCCCAATTCCCGCATAACAAGATCTGGGGTGTTAACCATCCTCCCCGATGTATTGCGTAATGCCCCGATGGATGGAGATGACTGCTGCGATCTAACCAATTTAGCCAGGAGTTTGCCTGTCTGTTCCCCCTCCTCGTAAAAAGCTAGTTTAGTAAAAAATCTTTTTTTATCAGCTTTAGAAGCATCTATTCTATTTAGTGCGTCCTGTGCTGCTATCCAAGCCTCTCGGGAGCCCTCCCTGGAGTTGGCAATGTACTCCGCCTCCAAGTGCCTAACCATTCGAGCAACCTGCTCTCTCTGTTCCGAGGTGTTTCGCTTAATGACATTGACTTCAGATATAAAGACCCCCCTCAGGAAAGCTTTAAAAGCATCCCAAGAGACATTCGAATCAGGGTGACCGGCATGTCTCTGCCAGTATTGCACAATATCAGCCTCTATTTTAGTGTGGGAGGGGAAGAGATTCAGCCAGAAAGCGTTCAGCTTCCATGGTGCTCCTTGTAAGGTAGATTCTGGCCTAACCTTCAGATGGACCAGTAGGGGAGAGTGATCTGATATGATCCTGGGGAGATACTGATCCCCATCAATATACTGGGATGCCTCTGTCGAGCACAGACACAGGTCAATTCTGGATAAGGACATATGCGTTTTTGAAAAGCAGGAAAACTGCCTCTCCAGAGGGTTCCTATTTCTCCAGGGATCCATCCACCCCACCTCCTCTATAAACCTAGCCAGGGCTGGCTTGTTACTCCCTGGTCCACCCAATGGGTAAGGGTGCCTATCCAATCCCAGGTCTGTAATGCTATTCAGGTCCCCCGCTAAAATCAGGGGAACCCCCGGATTACACAACTGAAATGCCAGCAAGGCACGTAGAATCAACGTGTTAAATGGTGGCGGAACATATACTGCGGCAAGAATGAACGTCAATTGGTAGAGTTTACAATGCAAAGAAACATATCTCCCCTCCTGGTCAATCCTTGAATCAAGCAACTGGAAATCCAGTGATTTATGTATCAGGACACTCACACCCCGAGAGTACGAGGTATGAGTGGAGTGATATGCCCAGCCCGCCCAAGCATACCCCACCCACAACAATGTATCAGGGGTCAAATGAGTTTCTTGGAGAACACACACTGCCGGGAAATGTTTTCTGATGGAAGTGAACACCATGGTGCGCTTAAGTGGATCCCTCAAGCCCCTAATGTTCCAAGACACCAAAGAGACACCAGTTATCATGTAACCATATAATAGTAAATGCAGCAGTGTAATTGTGTGGATAGAGTTGTCCACCAGCCAAACTCGGCACACTGTGGACCTCCACAGCCGCCACTCAAAAGCAAACAGATATCACAGAATTCTATACCCCCCCTCCACCCAACAATCAGTATCTTTCTCCTGCCCCCTCCGCCGAGGTGCGACAGGTGCCATGTTTGTGTTTGGATAAAAAAAGTGGGGGGGAGGGGGTGACCGACTGGGGTGAACAGACTGTCAAGCAACAAGGGACTCTGGGTGGGTGAAGGGACCGTCCAGCGCACTCCAGGAAAGGCCTGCTCGGCCAACGTAGCTTCTGCAATGTACTGGAACCAAAAAAACAAGGGGGAGGGGGGCGGGGAAGGGTGCAACAAAGTCATGTGTCCGCCCGTGACAACAGGGCCTCCAGAGTAGAAGAGAGAGAAAAAATAAATAATAATAAAAAAATAAAAAAAACATCAACTGTAATGGAAAGTCCTGGGAGTGGACAAAAACCCAGTGCGGGCTCAAATGCAACAGGCATACAGTGGCCCAAGTCTGATACCCCTCGGGGTATTCCAACGATAGTTCAAATTGCATGAAAAATTCTAATGCTCATTTTCTGGCGACTCTATAGGCATGTGTCTCCCGGTCGTGTGACCTTAAGGCTGTAAATCAGCCAACTTCAAACTAAGGATACTTCAAGGGTGTACCCCGCCAAAGGGGTCAGTCTGCATCTGCCGCAGGCCCACCTGCCTGTTGGAATAGATGATCATTCGCGTCGAGCCAAGCCGAGGCTTCCGCTGCTGAATCAAAAAAACTGTGCCCCTGCCACTATTCGGAGTTTGCATGGATATAGCATGGCATAGTTGGCCCTCAGGCGCTGTAGTCGCTTCTTCACCTCCCAAAATTTAGCTCTGCGTCTCTGCACCTCCGCCGAGAAATCTGGGTAGAAGGATACTCACTCCATTAAACTGGATGTTGCGTTTTTCTCTAGCCAGTCGCAGTATTACCTCCTTGTCTTTAAAGTTAAGGAGTTTGGCAAGCATGGTGCGGGGCGGGTTTCCTGGAGGCAATGGTCTAGGAGGCACCCTGTGTGCTCTTTCTACAGAGTAGAAGGGGGTGAAGACATCTTTGACGAATAACTCTAATAGCCAGCTCTCCACAAACGCATTGGGGTCTCTGATTTCCGTTTTTTTCCGGGAGACCCACAATGCGGACATTGCTCCTTCTCAAACGGTTCTCAATGTCCTCATTTCTAATTTCATTGGCCGTAGCAATCCTGGCAGTGACCTGCATATCTCTGAGTAGGGGGGCCATCCTGTCTTCCACTTCACTGACCCAGCCCTCCACTGCAGTGGTGTGTTCCCTGATCTTTTGGATATCATGGCGGATCAGTCCTACCTCCTCCTTCAGCCCCCCAAAGTGCATCTGCAGGGTTTCCACTGAGGCCATACATTTATTCACCGCCCTAAGGATTTCTGCCAGGGTAGGTTGTTCAATGACCCCCTCATCTTCCTCCTCCTCTGCCATGTCTGGGGAGGGCTGGTCTGAGGCCTG
Source organism: Rana muscosa (assembly GCA_029206835.1). Classification (NCBI taxonomy): domain Eukaryota; kingdom Metazoa; phylum Chordata; class Amphibia; order Anura; family Ranidae; genus Rana; species Rana muscosa. Next base: position 482,665,782 of record CM055122.1, read on the forward strand.
CTGCAGTGACTGCATGGAGGATTCCCCTGAGTGCTGTGCACGGAGGATAGCTGGAGTAGCTTCCAGGTCCTCTTCAGCTGAACACCCCCCCCCCCACACTGTTTAATTTTTGTGTGTAGTACACCATATCTTTAGGGCCGCCTTTCTCCTGTGCTTTGGGAGTTTTGGGTGCTTGCTTACCCGAGTCCTTCTTGTCCCCTCGTGGACGCTGCGGCGCCACGGCACCATTTTGGCTGTCCTGCATCTCGTCCCCCTTCTGTTGTTTGCGCGTCAGCATGCTGGTTTTAAAAGCTGGCGGTGGGTTCGGGACGTGCCTGGGTCTTTCAGGGTACTGCTGGCGGGTTCCGATGCCGGTTTCAGTCACTGGATCGGCCGGGAGAAGGATCACTGAAGGGCTCACATGCCGCTCTTGGCCACGCCCTCAATGTTTAATATTTTAATTAAAAAAATATATATATTGCCCTTATATAAGGTATATATTGCCCTTAAGGTAAATAAGGTGGAAGAAAGTTTAATGTATTTTGTTCTGATGCTCCACGATTCTTGTATAGGGACTTTAGGCATTTGGCACGGGATACTTTCAGTACCAGCAAGGTAAGCATTATTAATTGATTATTATGAATTATTATTAAAAATTAAAGGCTGCATGTATATTAAATCTAGCAGTCTGTATTATACAGCAAAGATATGACATAATTGGTGTGTGTCAGAGAATTTAGTCTCTACAATCCTATTTGAGACATGTACACAGAATCATTCTGCATAAAGTACATAATGTAAAACTGTTCAAAGGGGTGCATAAATGCTGATCAGAAGAAAAAAAACAGTCCATCCTAATGCTGGATGTGCACCATTGACTATTGACTGATCCCAGAATCCCCCCAATGACCAGAACAGATACTGTCATTAGGGTAAGCACCATGCTGCTAGAAACAGAGTCGCACTTAACAGGGCAGAGGGGAGAACCAGATACAGGCAGCACAGAACCAGAAAATAAACAAGGTATGAAGCAAGGTAAGCCCTGCCTGTAAAGTTTCTGCTAATTACTCAAGCAGAGACATATTTTCACATGGAAGAGATGGAGGCTAAAAAAACAGTTAAAGGCTACAGAGTCAGACAGATAGGGTGGCAGATATATATACCAGGTCAGAGACTACTTGGTCTATCCAAAGCCCTTAACACAGCACATTTAGTGATCCAGAGTAAAATATGGTAGACTTTGTTGTTGTGCACAGGCAGGCAGTCTTTGAGTATCAAATTATGTTGCAGATGCCATTTTTTTGGATATAATTTGTGTAACGGGAGGGCTCGGGGAACCCAGAATCTCTTAGAAAGTATGAGATACCCTTGCTTCAGCTTGCCCGACGCCTCTTATGTGTAGATCACCCTGTGTCTCTAATAGGGGCACAGGGTGAATGAGAACCCCACTATGATCTGTGTTAGTCAGATTCAATGCTGTATACATTGTATATATTGTGTGTATATTGTGTGATGGCTGTTGTGTACTATTTGCTGTGATCGGGTGGGGTGTGATTGCATTCTATTGTCTATTGGAGTAATTACCGGTAAGTCTGCTACTGTGGTGATGTGGATTGGAGCTGGTAGACAGTCTGGCTGCCTATTATGGGATGTTTAAGTGTCTTGCTGTGAGGAAAGGGGGGGGGAATCACTCCAGCAACCCCCCCCTGCTAAGACTGTTTACTGAAGGAGAAGTTTGAACACACCTGACCTGTATCACCATTGTCATTGGACAGTTTAACCCGCCCTGTTTCCTAAGGGTCTGAGGAAAGTGTTTTGAAGAGAAATGTGTTACCATGTTCTGGCAATAAAGATCCATTCCCCTGTTTGGAACCTGAAAACAGAGCTGTGTCTCATTATTGAGGGGGGGGGGGAATTATTCTTATGGGTCTCGTTCGCCTGACTGTGGAGTGTCGGTAGCTGCCTTGTGTTCGGAAATGGAATATCCTAAACGGCGTTAACCCCTTTCGTATTGGGATTGCCGTTACATTGGTGGCAAAGCAGCAGGATGATTCCCACAGCCTATAAGGACAGCTACAAGAGGACACAGGACAATGGAGGCACAGTATTAATGGCTAAAGCTCTCTTCCCTCAAGGACTTACTGGAGAACCAGGGCAGACCGGCCAACAACCGTAAGAAAAGGGACATTATCGCAGAACTAGTCAAAATGGATAGAGCCGAAAGACCCAACATAACGGAATGGCCCAGCGTAACAGACAGGACACCCGAAGAGGCAAGTTTTGATCGGGCTGTTAAACTAAGACTGGCACAGTATGGTCCTAACCCTCCAGCGGAGATCATAGACCTAGTTATAGCGGCTGTGGACGCAACTTGGCTACATCAAAAAGGTGCTGCAGCAGCAGAAGTCACAGCAGAACCAACTGAAAGGAGAGGAGAGATACAGATACAGTCGCCATGGAAGAGGAATTCAGAAGGAGGTTACAAGAGATGCAAATACAGCATAGAGGACCAGTATCAGAGGAGGTCCTGCTGGGATGGTCTGATTCGATCCGCTGCGAACTCTGGAAGAAAGCGCTAGCTCTCGAGCAGCAACACCAGGGAAAGGTTCTCCCCTCCATCTATGTAAGGTACTGGTCGCAATATGATGTACGAATGCCGTTATTGGGGGGAACAACCGAAGCAGGAGTGGACAGCTGAGTTAAGCAGGCTGATCCAGGCAGAGATGCGGTTGGACGAGAGCTACAGAGCCCTCCGGTGGTATTTAGCCCAAGAGTGCCCGTGGTCAGCGGATGACAGCCTCACGGAAGGCTTTGACTATGATGGCCTGGGATTGTTTTATTGGAGGCTGTCCAGTGACTCTGACTTTGGGAGTGATTGGGAGTGGCGTTTGGAGGAAATAATGGAGCACAGAGAGCGAAGACTGAATTGCTTCGGAAGGCCACTGGGCAGAGGAAGATTTGGAGTTTCTGGCCGTTCAGGAATGGGAGCTGGAGATCGCCTACAGACAGCTGCTAGACTCTGCTCAGCAGCAGGGTGGGGCTCCCTTTGCCTGGGACTATCAGAAAATACCAGTTGGCAACTCTGAAATCCTGGCTAAAGAATCGGCAGTGGAAAATCTGGAGATTGCCATCCCTAAAGCCGAAGCGGATGATGTGGAGTTCCAGGGAGCTAGGGCAGTTGGCTCATCTCCCCAGCCACAGATTACAGAATGTATGGACTTAATGGACTGTTCAGAGGATGTTATGGATTATGCATCGCCTGCTCAAGTACTGGCAGCAGGACAGAGTACTGCAGCCCCCTGCTCTACACCCGTGGCAGTTTTGGAGGCCCGAGGTGAGAAGGTGATGGTTCCTCTTTTCCAGTGGATTTCAGAGATGCAGGGAGGAGAAGCAGCCGTTTTCCCTCCCCAACAGTTAGCCAGAGCAGATGGTGTGGAGTCCCCAGCAGAAGTGCTGGCAACAGGGCAGAGTGCTACCAACCTCTGCCCAGCACTGGAAACAACTGTGGAGTTCCAGGGAGCCGGGGCAGTTGGCCCCTCTCTCCAGCAACAAGCTGAGGTTGTAAAGCTTTTACTCCCAGCTGAATCACTGGCAGCAGGGCAGGATGCTACTGGCCGCTGCACACAACTGCAGCTTGAGCTGATATCGGTGAATGGGACTGCGGTCTCCACTCACAGCAACCCAGCAGAAGAGCTGGTAACAGAGCAGAGTGCCGCGGGCCTCTGCTCTCAACTAACAGAAGAGGGAGTTCCTGTGGTAGTGGATGGGACTTCAGTCTTCACTGACACAACCCCAGAAAATGGTGCGACACTGAGACAGGAGGATGTCAGCCTTGCTTTGCAAGCACTGGGGGATTTTCACCTACCACAAGTGGATGGGACTTCAGTCTCCACTTGTATACCCCAGGGATCCTGGGCAATTGGCCCAGTCCCCCAACAGCATGACGGACTGAGCCCAGTCACCCTGTCTTCTCTCCAGCGGCTGAAAAAACTCCAGGGAGAAGGGCCAGTCCAAGCCTCTCCCCAGTGGCGGGTATGTTCTCTGAGAGAGGCAGAGGTTGGCTGGGTAAGTAATGCTCTGTTTGGGACAATTTATTTGGGGTACTGTGTGGATACCAGCATTAGAGGAATGGAACTATGGACTAACTTCGGAGTCAACCCGTCTGGGGTCTCCTCCTGTGTTAGTCTCCTGCCGAAAGGGGGGAGATGTAACGGGAGGGCCCGGGGAACCCAGAATCTCTTAGAAAGTATGAGATACCCTTGCTTCAGCTTCCCCGATGCCTCTTATGTGTAGATCACCCTGTGTCTCTAATAGGGGCACAGGGTGAATGAGAACCCCCACTATGATCTGTGTTAGTCAGATTCAATACTGTATACATTGTATATATTGTGTGTATATTGTGTGTTGGCTGTTGTGTACTATTTGCTGTGATGGGGTGGGGTGTGATTGCATTCTATTGTCTATTGGGGTAATTAAGTCTGCTACTATGGTGATGTGGATTGGAGCTGGTAGACAGTCTGGCTGCCTATTATGGGATGTTTAAGTGTCTTGCTGTGAGGAAAGGGGGGGGATCACTCCAGCAACCCCCCCCCCCCTGCTAAGACTGTTTACTGAAGGAGAAGTTTGAACACACCTGACCTGTATCACCATTGTCATTGGACAGTTTAACCCGCCCTGTTTCCCAAGGGTGGGAGGGAAGTGTTTTGAAGAGATGTGTGTTACCATGTGCTGGCAATGAAGATTCATTCCCTGTTTGGAACCTAAAAACAGAGCAAATATACAATATACAATTTGTATATCCCCTTTTGTCACAATCCGCAATCTACCTGTACCGACTGCAGGGGTCCTCACATTCGCAGCATGTCAGTCCTTGGCACTCTTGTTGGTGGCCTGTGTCCTGTGACACCCCCGTGTGATGATGGTGTGGCCTCTAGCACATATCTGATGGCATCCTCATATCAAAATGGCAGCACTGAAGTCCTTCCTGTTCTAGACAGCAATTGCATTACTTCCACCACACCTCTCAAGATTATTTTTTCTGTTTGATCACTATAAAGCTGAAAGGTTTCCCTAGAGAGAGTGCTAAGTTGTTTTAGAGCTGTCCACAGTGTTTTCCCTATTGCTTGCCATGTGATTACATTACCTGACCTTTGCTACGTTTATTGACTCTGATCCTTCGCTGCCTGCCTTGACCTTGTTCTACGTTTGACTTTGATTATGGACTTTCCCTTTTTGTACCATGTTTTTGGAAACTGTGTTGGATTCACCTCCTGATTATCCTTATCCAAGGTGTGTGCCCCTGCTATTGGGCTCCCCATATCTAAACACTGACACTTTAAAATAAAAAGTTACTCTGTGGGTGTAATTTTCTTGAAGACAAAGTCAGAATACCTTACATCCAGAAGTGTGATTCTCATGTGGAAAGGAAGTCTGACAAACCCACACATCATTCATGAGGTGTTATTCTGTTAGTAAGGTGTGTGAGGGGGTTAGCTCGGCAGCGGGTGTGTGTGACCCCCGGGATGGGCTCCCCACACAAAAACAGGCCCAGCAAACGGAGGTTGTGGTTTTCAAAATCAAAAAAAAGGTGCGGTTTATTTTCTATTTACAGTGACAAAACACAGCAAAGCCAAAAGAAACATATAAACAAAATAAATCCTGGTCAACTTGACCTCTGACTAAACATACAGGTTTCCTAACTAACAACTGGGATCAGCCTAGTGCTGTCCTAGTCCCTAAGTCCCTGGTTTTAAATGTCCAAGCAAATAGCCACACAGGCTTTGTCTCACCGCACAGGGGTTCACTCTCCCTAGACAGTCCACACAGGTCTGGGTCCAGGCATGAGCTAACACCTAATGAATCTGGGAGTTTTTATAGAGGCCTTAAACGAACTGACAGGCTTCAGCTGGCCTCATCAACTCCCTGCCTGCACGACGCCCAGCCCTCTCCCTAGAGGTATGAGTCATCCATGAGCCCACTAGCCTTAGCTGGGCTTATACAACTCTCCACCTAGTTGTATAAGTCGGCGTAAAGCCTGAATCTGGGCGAAATATATCTACCCCCCTGGATGCAACCAGGTGACTTTACCTTCCTGCTGTCACATACCCCCCCCTCTTGTTTTAACCTCGGGGTTGGAACACCAGCAATCAGGCATTCATGTACTCGAGACAAAGCATCCACATTCCCCATTTGAACGCCAGGGCGATGCTTTACTGTGAAGTTGAATTCCTGGAGGGCCAGGAACCACCTATTCACTCTTCTATTTGTTTCCTTGTTTTGAGCCATCCACTTTAACGGAGCGTGATCCGTAACCATGTCAAAGTGCCTACCTAGCAGGTAGTACCGAAGGGAATCTAGAGCCCACTTCACCGCTAAACACTCCTTTTCAACGGTGGCGTAATTTACCTCATGGGACTTCAACTTCCTGCTGAGGTAAATGACTGGGTGCTCTTCTCCGTTCCAGACCTGGGACAATACTGCTCCTAACCCCACATCTGACGCATCACTTTGTACGACAAAGTCTTTAGAGAAGTCGGGTGAGTACAACACTGGCTGGCTACATAAGGCTTGTTTCAAGAATTGGAATGCTGCCTCAGCCTCGGGGGTCCATTTAATCATGACCGACCCTTTCCCCTTCGTTAGGTTGGTTAGGGGCACAGCCTTAGAAGCAAAGTGGGGAATGAATCGCCGATAATACCCAGCGATTCCCAGAAAGGCTCGTACCTGCTTCTTGCTGTTGGGACGTGGCCAACTCTGGATGGCCTCGACTTTGTTGAGTTGGGGTTTTATTACTCCCCTCCCAATGGTGTACCCAAGATATTTGGCCTCCTCCTGCCCAATGGTACACTTCTTGGGGTTAGCCGTAAACCCCGCTTCCCGAACAGAGTCCAGGACTGCTTGCACTTTTGGCAGATGTGAGGCCCAATCTGTGCTATGGACAATTACGTCATCCAGGTAAGCCGCAGCATACTTCCGATGGGGCCTCAGCATCTGGTCCATTTTCCGCTGGAATGTGGCCGGCGCATTCTGTAACCCGAACGGCATTCTTTTATATTGGAACGCCCCGTCTGGGGTTACAAATGCGGTTTTCTCTTTGGCCAATTTGGCCAGGGGGATTTGCCAATACCCTTTTGTGAGGTCAAGAGTCGTCATGTATCGGGCTGTTCCCAGCCGGTCGATCAACTCATCTATACGTGGCATGGGGTAGGTGTCAAATTTTGTAACTTTGTTCAACTGACGAAAATCGTTACAAAATCGCCAGCTCCCATCCGGTTTAGGCACCAACACAATGGGACTAGACCAATCACTTTGGGACTCCTCTATCACCCCTAAGTTCAGCATTTTCTGTACTTCCTCCCGTATTGCCTCCCGTCGGGCCTCTGGGATCCGATAGGGTTTTAACTTCACCCTTTCACCGGGCGGGGTAATGATGTCATGCTCTACCCCAAATGTTTGTCCCGGCAGCTCAGAGAATACCTCCTTGTTGCGAAGCACAAACTCCTTAACCTCCTGTTGTTGGGGTTGTGACAAGGTGGCTGCTATTCCAACCTCAGGAATCACGCAACCAGTTTGAGCTGGTGACCAAGTGTCTGCGACTAGGGACTCTCTATCCCTCCAGGCTTTCAACAGATTAACGTGATAGATCTGTTCGGGCTTTCGCCTTCCTGGTTGTCTGACCTTGTAATTCACTTCGCTCACTTTTTCCATTATCTCGTAGGGGCCTTGCCATTTGGCAAGGAATTTACTTTCAACCGTAGGGACAAGTACCAGTATCCTATCCCCCGGGGAAAAGGTACGGGTCTTGGCTCCACGGTTGTACACTCTCTGCTGTGCTAACTGCGCTTGGGCCAAATGTTCCTTCACGATGGGCATTACCTGTGCAATTCGGTCTTGCATCAGGGCGACATGCTCAATCACACTCCTGTGGGGAGAACTCTCACTTTCCCAAGTTTCCTTGGCAATATCCAACAGCCCTCTTGGGTGTCTCCCATACAGTAACTCAAAGGGGGAGAATCCCGTAGAGGATTGGGGCACCTCCCTAATAGCAAACATCAGATAAGGAAGTAGACAGTCCCAATCCTTTCCATCTCTATCCACCACTTTCTTCAACATTTGTTTTAGGGTTTTGTTGAATCTTTCAACCAGCCCATCGGTTTGGGGGTGATACACAGATGTACGTAATTGCGTCACTTTGAACAATTTACACAGCTCCTTCATAACCCGGGACATAAAGGGTGTACCTTGGTCCGTAAGCAGTTCTTTACAAATACCCACCCGGCTAAACACAAGCGATAGCTCTTTGGCTATGGTTTTGGCCGAGGTATTTCGGAGAGGGATCGCTTCTGGATAACGGGTGGCATAGTCCATTATAACTAATATGTACTGGTGCCCCCTAGCGGACTTGATTATAGGACCTACCAAATCCATGGCGATCCTCTCAAACGGGACCTCAATGATGGGTAGAGGGACCAGCGGGCTACGGAAATGTGGCATCGGGGCCGACCTCTGACACACAGGGCAGGAGGAACAATAATTTTCTATGTCCTTCATCACCCCCGGCCAATAGAATCTCTGTAATACCCTCTCTCGGGTTTTCTCTGTCCCCAGATGACCTCCAAGAATGTGCCCATGGGCCAACTCCAACACCAACTTCCTGTAAGGTTTGGGCACCACAAGCTGCTCAACGGTTTCTTCTGCCCTTTTTGCCACCCGATACAGTAGGTCCTTCTCTACGCTGAAGTATGGGTAAGTGCAGGTATTATCTGGGTTCACTAACTCGCCATCTATTTTCACTACGTTTTCGCGTGCCTTTATTAGGGCGGGGTCTTTCAACTGTTCTGTGGCAAAGTTTTCCCTGTGAACCTCAAGATCAGAAAACTCCACAGACGGTAGGTTTTCGTCTGAGGAGGTGGGCTCCTCTCCAGTTTCTTGAGTCTCCCCTGCCAATACTGATAAGGGAAATTCCGGAGAGTCCTCACCACTCTCAGGGGAGTTCTGGCTATCACATTCCTGGTACATAGGGGCACCAGTGGGGGGCTCAGGATCATCCCACAGTTCCCAGAACTTCGGAAAATCCCTTCCCACAATGGCGTCATACGGTAACTGAGATACTAAGCCCACTGGATGAGAGAGGGTACCTTTGGGGGTCTCGAAACACACTGTAGTCACTGGATACTCTCGGGTGTCCCCATGCACACAAATAACAGCTACCTTGCTATTCCCAGAGACCTCTGTTTTAACTAACTCAGCCTTTATCAGGGTCACAAGGCTACCTGAATCCAGCAATACCACAACATTTCTACCATTAACACACATTTTGCATAAATGTTTCTCAATTCCTCGAATGGCAGTGCATGCGACTGTCGCACACAGCGACTGACGTCTGCCCGTCAGAAAGTCACACTGCATGGGTTCCTCCACAACCGGGCAATTGGCTGCAATATGTCCCGCTTGCCGGCAGCGGTAGCAAACGATCCTTCTTGCCGCCTCTTGAGCCGCTGATTTCCCAGGCTGTTCTCGCCAAACTTGGGGTAGAGCTCCCACCCTCTCACTCTCTCCACCCTTACCCCTTGGAATCCTCTTATCCGCCCCTGGGGATGGTCTGGTCTTAGGGTGGAAAGTCCGAGTGTCTCTGGAAGAGGCCGTCAGGTTCTCTGTAGCCAAGTATTTCTCCACACGATCCACAAGACCATCGGCTGTCTCTGGGTCTCCATGGCTTACCCACTTTTGGATGGCAGTAGGAAGAGCTCTCAAAAACCGATCCATTACAACACGTTCCACAATCTTTGGTGCGGACAAAGTCTCTGGCTGTAGCCACTTTCTGCTCAGGTGAATGAGATCATACATTTGAGACCTGGGGGGTTTTCCAAGCTGGAAAGTCCAGTTATGCACACGCTGAGCCCGGACAGCCTGGGTGACACCCAGCCTTGCCAATATCTCAGCTTTTAGCATCACATAGTCTTTTGCTTGGTCAGGCTCTAGGTCATAGTAAGCCTTCTGCGATTCACCAGTTAACAGAGGAGCCACCAGTCCAGCCCACTGCTCCTCAGGCCACTTTTCTCTTTCAGCAGTCCTTTCAAATGTGGTCAAAAATACCTCTGGATCATCCTCTCCAGTCATTTTTGTCAATAAACGACTCACCCCAAAGGACGCGGTATTAGTGGGACGGCTTTCCTCACTGGTCTGCGGACGTTGCTGCATTACTGCTTCCATTTGTTGTAGTCTCTGCTCTTGCTTCTGTAACAGGTCTATGAAGCGGGCCTCAGATTGCTGCTGGGCTTGTTGCTGAGCTTCCAGGCTCTGTTGGTGAGCTTGCTGCTGGGCTGCAAGGCTCTGTTGATGAGCTTGCTGCTGGGCTGCGAAGTTCTGTTGTTGAGCTGCAAGGCTCTTTTGCAAACCTGCATTTGTCTGCTGTTGATTGGCATTTGCTAGAGCCAGCTGCTTCAGTATCTCCTCCATGCTGGCTTAAAAAAAACTGCCACTGGTTCTCCACCAACTGTGAGGGGGTTAGCTCGGCAGCGGGTGTGTGTGACCCCCGGGATGGGCTCCCCACACAAAAACAGGCCCAGCAAACGGAGGTTGTGGTTTTCAAAATCAAAAAAAAGGTGCGGTTTATTTTCTATTTACAGTGACAAAACACAGCAAAGCCAAAAGAAACATATAAACAAAATAAATCCTGGTCAACTTGACCTCTGACTAAACATACAGGTTTCCTAACTAACAACTGGGATCAGCCTAGTGCTGTCCTAGTCCCTAAGTCCCTGGTTTTAAATGTCCAAGCAAATAGCCACACAGGCTTTGTCTCACCGCACAGGGGTTCACTCTCCCTAGACAGTCCACACAGGTCTGGGTCCAGGCATGAGCTAACACCTAATGAATCTGGGAGTTTTTATAGAGGCCTTAAACGAACTGACAGGCTTCAGCTGGCCTCATCAACTCCCTGCCTGCACGACGCCCAGCCCTCTCCCTAGAGGTATGAGTCATCCATGAGCCCACTAGCCTTAGCTGGGCTTATACAACTCTCCACCTAGTTGTATAAGTCGGCGTAAAGCCTGAATCTGGGCGAAATATATCTACCCCCCTGGATGCAACCAGGTGACTTTACCTTCCTGCTGTCACAGGTGGAAATTATATTTCTTTCTCCATAAAGTAGGTTAGGACTGCTTTGCGGAGATTGGAAGAAATACATTTAATACATTTATATAAAGTATGTACAAACTTGGTGCTTTAGTAGTGGTAGGTATACCTCCCAACTCTGTGAGATGGGAGAGGACACCATTTAGTAAAATGTGTCTAGGCAAAGACACACCCCCAATACATTGAGAATAATGCACAAAAAAGCTTGGGTACACCACAAGTCCTTTTTTTTATGTCTACTGTTCTTTTATACTGGCTTTTGAAATTTACAAACACAACAATTTAGGGATTGGATGTAAGCTTTAGTACTGTAAAACACTTTTTAATAGAAATTGTGTATTTTTCTACAGGTATATACATCATCTCAAAATGAGGAGGAGAGAGGCACAGGGGGGCTCCAAGTGAGAAACAGTCCCTCCAAATCAGGGACAGTTGGGAGTTATGGTGGTAGGCAGTAGTATCAAATCAGAGTCTACATAGCAGCCAATGTTTTACTCCCGGGATTTCAGCAGGTCCACTGTTATGTAGTGCCTGTATCACCATTGCGATCTGTAATAATATACCATTCTCTTGCTCTTTATCATATAAGCATTTCTGTCCCACAGCATTTATGACATAGTGACCATCATTATAAGAAATATGGGAAGATACTTTTCTTAAAGCGAAGGTCCGCCTAAAAAAAATTATTAAAAGCCTGCAGCTACAAATACTGCAGCTGCTGACTTTTAATGTATGGACACTTACCTGTCCAGGGTGCCCGCGATGTCAGCAGCCGAAGCCGATCTGTCAGTCGGCTCTCGCCTGCTGCCGCCGCCATCCTCTGTAAGGGAATCAGGAAGTGAAGTCTTGCGGCTTCACTTCCTGGTTCCCTACTGCGCATGCGTGAGTCACGCTGCGCGTCCTCACTGGTCCCTGCTGTCTTCTGGGACCTGTGTGACTCCTAGAAGACAACGGGGGAGGACAGAGTAACCGCCGGATGTGGCATAGGTCATCTATGCCCGGAAGTAGGAGCAAATACCTGTATTGCACAGGTATCTGCTCCCTCCTCCCCCTGAAAGGTGCCAAATGTGACACTGGAGGGAGGGAGGATTCCAAAAAGTGGAAGTTCCATTTTTGGGTGGAACTCCACTTTAAGGAAAGGAAAAGCGGTGATGTGTAATATAGGTGTAATTTGTGATCATTACTAATACTTGGCCATGTATAGTTTATTGTGACACACATGCAGTATTTACATATACTGTACATATAAAAAAAAGAAAAAAAAAACAGGATTGCAAAAGATAAGGTTTCTTGTGAGCTGAATATAAAGGCTATTATTCTGTGAAAATGACATGAACTCGCCTTAATAAAATACCATGTCATCATCATGTCTCTATCCTCATTATTTATTTAGTTTACTTTGACATATCTCACAGTGCAGTGTGCTCTGCAATGGCAATGCCAGCCAGGCCCTTTCACAAGGAATCCTCATTATTCAGCTACCTTTAGTGTGAATACAACAAAACTCTCAGTGCTATCACTCGTCAATGATAACAACTGTTAGACAATAATGAATGAAGTGTATAGCACAGGGGAAAAAACATTACTTTTAAAACAAATCTAAAGCTGGAGGTCTGTTGTACAGAAAATGTGACACTTGCCAACTATCAATAATGGTATTGTGGGCCACTTATGGGCTGCAAGAGAAGGTACCGTATATACTCGAGTATAAGCCGACCCAAATATAAGCCGGGTCACCTAATTTTACCACAAAAAAATGGGAAAACGTAATGACTCGAGTATAAGCCTAGGGTGCCCATCTGCATGCCTCACTGTGCCTCACTTTGCCTCACTGTGTCCATGCCTCACTGTGTCCATGACTAGACTTACAATTAACATGGGAGTCTACGGAAGGGGAGCCCGGCTTTGAAAAATCGTTGCTCCCCGGCCATAGGTCCCCCAGACAAAAAACTTTGCACACTTGTAGAGAAGAACTGGGGCTACATGTGTGCCAAGTTTCGTGTCCAGGAGACTGGTACTGGGTCCCCAAAATTACCGGAGAAATTGCCATTTAACATGGGAGTCTATGGAAGGGGTGCCCAGGTTTGAAAAACGGTGCTCCCCGGCTGTAGGTCCTCCAGACAACAAACTTCGCACACTTGTAGAGGAAGAGTGTGGCTATATGTGTGCCAAGTTTGGGGTCCAGGGTACCTACGGCCGGCCGGGAACCGGGTCCCCAAAATCCGGGAGACAAAATGTGACTTGAGTATAAGCCGAGGGGGGCATTTTCAGCACAAAAAAATGTGCTGAAAAATTTGGCTTATACTCGAGTATATACGGTATATGGGGAAGTAGCCTCACTTTTCTGTGCCTATACCTATACAGTCAGTGGCTGTTATAGTGAAACTATATAAAGCTTGGGATGTGTTGTTTTAATTCAAATACTTTTTATTAGGAAAATAAAGTCATAGGTACAAGGAATGAAATGAGTTAAGCTGTAAATTGCTGTACAATACAGATATCTTTATCATATGTGATGGTTATACATAAACTTCTACAACTGTGTGGCATTGCACTCCTTTATCTGTTGCTAGATTCAATTTCCGAAATATTGAGTAATAACGTAGAACGGTGTTACATATAGGAACAACTATACAGTCTGATTCTTGTATTAATTACAAACTTTAAACCCTCCATATCAGCTATGGAGGACGGGAAAATGGTTATAACTGAACTCAGGTCGGGGAAAAGGGGAGATATAGGAAAGGGAGTACAGAAAGATAGTAATTAGGAAAGTGGGTAGGTACTGGTATAGAAAATAGAGTTATGGTACTAGTCAACGTCACACTTGAGATTTGACAGAGGATCTCCATAGCATCCAGTGAGATTCATATCTTGAGATGCAACCGTACCTATAAGCTAATATTTTTTCATATTCTGCTACTGCATTGATTTTTGCAATCACTTCTCTTTTACTGGGAATTTCATTTGTTTTCCACTTACACATTACCAGAGACCTTGCTGCAAACAGAATGTGCATGGCTATGGACCTAACTGATATTGGGTATTCAGACATGTCAATGCTCAGTATAGCTTTTTCAATGATAGGTTGTACAAATACTCCAGTGACTGTCGATATGAGTTTGAACATTTCAGACCAGAAGCTGCGGAGGTGGAGGCATGCCCACACCATGTGCGACAATGTCCCCACCTGTCCACAACCCCTCCAACATAAGTTAGACTGCGCCTCAGAGAACTTGGCTACTATATATGGAGTGTAGTGCCATCTTATCCAAAGTTTTTGAGCTAATTCCTCATAATTTGAGCAACGTGAGAATTGATGTGTGTTTTTAATCGCTAGGAGCCACTGTTGTTCAGAAAAGACTTTGTGCAACTCTTTTTCCCATTTCAGTAATGGGTTGAATTTATAGAAGACCAGTTTGGAGTTGAGTATACTGTACATAAGAGATATGCCTTTTGCCTTTGGGTCGGATGAATTCAAGTATTTCCATACTAGTGTGGGGAAGTGAATGCTGGTGGTATTGGACTTTTGGTAATAGGAAGAGATTTGTTGATAAGTCAGAAATTCAGTTGGTGGTATACCATATTTGGATTGTATGTCAGAGAACGGGATCACTTTGCTATTTACTACAATATCCTCAAGATTTTTAATTCCTTTCTGTACCCACTGAGTCAGGGATATATTGGGAATCAACCAGTTAAGGGTTTCCATAAGGATAGGAACCACAGTATGCGGTAGGGTTGAATGTGACACCTCCGCCAGGTAAGTCCAAGCTTGCAGTGTTGCCTGTATTGTGGGTTGTGCTATTAAGATCTTGGGGGGTGTCAGAGTTTGTGCCTGGATAAGGGAAACTAGTGATCTGGGGTATATCCATGCCTGTTCTAATTGGCTCCAGGGTTTACTCTTGTCTTGTGCATACCATCCTTTGAGCTGGTCTAATATTGCCGCTATATAATAATCTTTCAAAACGGGTACACCAACTGATTTGTGTTTCTTCTGCATAATTTGGGGAACTCTCGCCTATTTGCCCGCCCATATGAAGGCTGAAAGTTGTTTTTGTGCTATTGTAAAGAAAGATCGTGGAATGGGAATCGGGAGTGCTCTAAAGAGATAGGTTAGTTTTGGTAAAAGTAACATCTTATATGCCGCTATGCGGCCTGACCACGAAATGTAGTGTTTTTGGAGTCTAGACATTTCTTTTTGTAGATCTGCTATTAAGGGTACAAAATTAATCTCAAATAGGTTTGAGACCGGGGAAGTTAACTTGGTACCTAGGTAGGTTATTGAATCTGAGGACCATGGGTATGGTAGGTCCCTCCGGAGGGCTTTTTTAAGTTCTTTGTCAAGTGCTATACCAAGTACGCTAGACTTGGAGGCATTTACTTTATAATAAGCTGCCTTACTGAATAGGGTAAGGGTGTCGTGTGCGGCCGGAAGGGATACACCAGGATCAGATAATGTCAATATGACATCATCTGCGAAAAGAGATATTTTGTGATGGGTGTTCTGTGAGGTGATGCCCTGGATTAGCGGGTGAGCCCTTATTTTTTCCGCTAGTGGTTCCATCACCATGGCAAATATCAATGGGGACAGGGGACATCCCTGCCTAGTCCCATTCGATATTCGAAAATTCCTAGAAAACATTCCCTCCGTATAGACGAAGGCAGATGGGGATGAATACAACGCCAGAATTGCTCTTTGGATTGGACCAGTCAGACCGAATTTCTCCAAGACTTTGGTCAAATAGCCCCAATGCACTCTGTCAAAAGCCTTCTCTGCATCCAAAGTGAGAAGCAGAGAAGGCCTTTTGTTTTTTTCAGCCAGGTGAATCAAATTAATCATCCTCCTGGTCGCTTCTGTGGCCTGGCGGCCCAGAACAAAGCCCACCTGGTCCTGGTCAATGAGTTGTGGAAGTAGGCCTGATATTCTGTTTGCAATTAGTTTGGCATAGACTTTAATGTCCACATTTAAAAGGGAAATGGGTCTAAAGTTTTGTGGGGTATTTGGTTCCTTACCTGGTTTGGGTAAGGTGATAATGGTAGCAGTGAGCATTTCTTGTGGGAAGGAAGCCTGATTTACTGCAGCACCAAACATCTGTTCCATAAAAGGTGAAAGTTCTGCACTGAACAATTGGTAGTACTCAGAAGAGTAACCATCGGGGCCTGGTGCTTTGTTGTGCGGTAATTTTCTGATTTGTTTTTCTATTTCAGGTATTGTAAAGGGATGATTCAGTAAGTCAAGGTCTGTTTTGGACAGTGTAGGTATTTTAACCGAGGCCAGGAATTCTCTGATCAATGTGTCAGATGGTTGGGGGGTATTTGGGTCGTCTTTTAGATTATAGAGTGATTCATAGTAGTCGCAGAATGCGTCTGCAATTTCTTTGGGATTGGAAACTTGTAGTCCTGTTTTAGGATTCAAGATGTGCGGAATCCTTTGTTTAACCACATGATCTTTTAGTTGGTTCGCCAGCAATTTCCCCGCCTTATTGCCACATCTGTAGGTATTTGCTTTTAACGTACGTAGGCGGTTATTTTGCTGGGAAATCAAAAGTGTTCTTAAGTCCTGTCTGGCATAGAATAGAGATTCTCGCAAAGTCTGTGTAGTATGTTGTTTATTGATGGATTCAAGGGTCTGTATTTTGGTTAGCAGATCATCTAGTTGTTTCGACCGTTGCCTCTTGATTCTAGAGCTAAGTTGTATGAGTAGGCCACGGATATATACCTTGTGCGTATTCCAGAGTGTGAAGGGATCGCTGACCGAAGGAGCATTGATATTAAAAAATTCTTTCAGTGCCTTTCTAATTTGTTTTGAGTTTTCGGGGCATGACAAGGAGTATATGTCGTTCCGCCACCTGTTAGCTCCGGTTTCGGCTTCACGTTCCCCCACCACTATGGAAGTTGGTGCATGATCGGACCAGGTTATCACATGAATTTCAGATTTGACTATTTTCTGCAACAGAAATTTATCTACAAGGAACAAGTCTATGCGAGAGTAGGTATGGTGGACATTTGAAAGAAAAGTAAAGTCTCTCTCTGTGGAGTGTTGGCATCTCCACACGTCAAAAAGCCCAGAGGATGCTATAAATTGGGCTAGTGTAGCCCTCCGTATTCTGTTGAGGGAAGAGCCCGAGTAGTCTAGATCGTTAGTTGGGATCGCATTGAAATCCCCACACATAATGACATGTCCCTGTTTTAGGGATTCAACCTTTTTCCATATCTTTTTCAAAAAGCGAAGTTGATTCGTGTTGGGTAGATATAGGTTTACCAACGTGTATTTTACCGTTGAAATTTTGCATATAAGTATGATGAATCTGCCAGAATCATCGAGATGGGAATCAAGATGTACGAACGGGGTAGAATCCCTGACGACAATTGCTACTCCACCTTTTTTT
The DNA here is from genome assembly GCA_029206835.1 of Rana muscosa. NCBI lineage: Eukaryota > Metazoa > Chordata > Amphibia > Anura > Ranidae > Rana > Rana muscosa. The sequence continues at coordinate 482,683,289 of CM055122.1, forward strand.
TTCGGGCCATATAGACATGAGGGAACTTACGGTGAGTAAACGATGGGGGCCTGTGTGTATTGAAATGGGTCTCTTGAAAACAGATAATGTCACTCTTTAGCCGTGCCGCTTCTTTCCATGCCATTTGCCTTTTGTGAGGGCTGTTCAGGCCTTTCACATTAAATGAAGAGATCGTGAGGGGCATTGTAGCAGAAGGAATAGTGGGGAGTCCTATAATGTGCAAATGCTAAGCAGTGTGGACCATTCGTTACCTTACTCGAAGATAGGCGGAGTTGGTGTACAAGCAGGTATGGATGCAGAGTTGGGTGGAGAGATGCCCTCGGATTCCTTCTTGGTGGAGACTGAGTCCTTACGTTGGGAGTCCTGTACCAGTAAAATGAAAAAATAAAGGGGAGACGGGAGAAATAGGAAAAAGAGGAGAACAAAGGGATCAAAACAGTACTCAAGGGGAAAAAAATTATCAAAGACCGTAAAAAACGTGCGATTCTTCAAGGAATCTGTGCGGATTAATTACCGCTATAGATGGGGGGTATTGAGAAAAAAAACTCTGTGGCATTCACCTGGGCTGCCAGGGGGATTATGATGAAGTAAGAAGAACTGGGTATAATTCAGCTTGTTTCTTCATCGGAATTTGCTCGAGAGGAAGAGGGAGAGCGTGTGCCCCTTCCCTCATGTGCAGTAGGATCTAAAATTTGCCAATCTCTCATGAGCCTCAGGCCTTCCTTTATGGTGGCTATGATGTGAGTTGAGCCATCTTTTGTAATCATCAGCTTGGCAGGGTATAGCCACCTGTATGGAATATGATGGTTATTCAGCGGTTTGGTAATAGTGGCAAGTTGTCTGCGTTGCTGCATGGTGAACGCAGAGAGGTCTGCAAAGAAGGAGAGCTCCTGTAGGTCTTGTGGTAATTCATCTCGGCGCCTCACATACATCATAAACCGGTCTTTTATGTGGTAAAAGTGAATCCGGACTATAGTGTCTCTGGGAAGATGTGCAGGGATATTTTTTGGTCTTGGAAGCCGGTGTATACGATCAATTACAAGATCTTCCAGCGGTGTTTCAGGCAGCGCCATTTTCATGATATTCAGAAAGTGTGCTTTCAAGTCTGGGGGTTTGACAGATTCGGGGATTCCGCGGATCTTGACGTTGTTACGTCTGGATCTGTCCTCTAAATTTGCTAATTTGGTGTTGATTCTCAGCAGCTCGACATCCCTGTCAGTGTGAGCATCCACCAGATCATTAAACGTGGCCGCAAATTCCCCCATTTTAGATTCTATGTGGGACACTCTATTAGACACTTCCGCCACCTCTGATTTAAACTGCTGGGTAATATTCATAATGTCAGCATGTAACGTAGAGCGTAGGGATACCAGCATATCCTTCATAGTAGTGTCCATTATTGGTTGGTTTAGTGTGGGGAAGTCAGTAATGGAGTCCTGCAACTCCCTGGTGTCATCTAAGGTAGAGCTTAATCCGCTTACCTCCTCCGCTGATGGCGATGTAGCAGATGTTCTCTGTTTGCTCTTGGCCGGGCTGGAGGTAGCTGATGGAGGGGGAGAGTAGTGCGAGTGCCCCTGTCTGTTGTTATAATTGCCGCCGGTATATTGTCCGCGCTGTTGTGCTGGGCCTCGTGTTGTCCCTGTGGAGGAGCCGGCGCCATTTTGGCTGTTAAGTCGGCGCGGCTGCACGAAGAAGTCTGACATCTTCCCCAGCTTAGGATAATCCTTCCTTTTGCGGGATGGCATCTAGGAGGTCGTCCGCTTAGATTCTGGCTGGTTTGCGGTTAGAAACAAGACTGATAGTCGCTCTGAATCCCCTATGAGCCCAGGATGAAGAGGAGCTGATTCAATGTGCTGCCATCCGCTCCGGCTGCTAGCCACGCCCCTCGTGATGTGTTGTTTTATAACCCCATTGGCTTGCTCAAAAGGCAAGCAGCAAAATACAGTAACCTGTTGGAATTAACCAAAATTCTTCTTAACCACTTAAGCCCCGGACCATTTTGTAGCTAAAGGACCAGAGGTGTTTTCAGAATTTTGCACTGCGCTGCTTTAACTGTAAATTGTGCGGACATGCAATGTTGTACCCAAACTAAATTTGCGTCCTTTTCTTCCCACAAATAGAGCTTTCTTTTAATGGTATTTGATTGCCTCTGCGATTTTTATTTTTTGCGATATAAACGGAAAAAGACCAAAAATTTTGAAAAAAAAAAGAGATTTTCTACTTTTTGTTATAAGAAAAATATCGAATAAGCTCAATTTTAGTCATACATTTAGGCCAAAATGTATTCAGCCACATGTCTTTAGTAAAAAAAATGTCAATAAGCGTATATTTATTGGTTTGCGCAAAAGTTATAGCGTTTACAAACATTTTCTGGAATTTACACAGCTTTAAATTTATGACTGCCTATCTCATTTCTTGAGGTGCTAAAATGGCAGGGCAGTACAAAACCCCCCCAAATGACCCCAATTTGGAAAGTAGACACCCCAAGGAAATTGCTGAGAGGCATGTTGAGCCCATTGAATATTTTTTTTGTCCCAAGTGATTGAATAATGACAAAAAACAAATTACAAAAAGTTGTCACTAAATGATATATTGCTCACACATGCCATGGTTATATGTGGAATTGCACCCCAAAATACATTCTGCTGCTTCTGCTGAGTACGGGGATACCACATGTGTGGTACTTTTTAGGAGCCTAGCCACGTACCGGACCCTGGAAACCAAGCACCGCCTTCAGGATTTCTAAGGGCGCAAATTTTTGATTTCACTCCTCACTACCTATCACAGTTTCGAAGGCCATAAAATGCCAAAATAGCACAAAACCCTCCAAATGACCCCATTTTGGAAAGTAGACACCCCAAGCTATTTACTGAGAGGCATGTTGAGTCCATGGAATATTTTATATTTTGCCACAAGTTGCGGGAATATGACAAACTTTTTTTTTTTGCACAAAGTTGTCACTAAATGATATATTGCTCACACATGCCATGGGCATATGTGAAATTACACCCCCAAATACATTCTGCTGCTTCTCCTGAGTACGGGGATACCACATGTGTGGGACTTTTTGGGAGCCTAGCCACGTACAGGACCCCAAAAACCAAGCACCGCCTTCAAGATTTCTAAGGGCATACATTTTTGATTTCACTCCTCACTACCTATCACTACCTATCACAGTTTTGAAGGCCATAAAATGCCAAGATGGCACAAACCCCCCCAAATGACCCCATTTTCGAAAGTAGACACCCCAAGCTATTTGCTGAGAGGTATGTTGAGCCCATTGAATATTTTTATTTTTTTTGTCCCAAATGATTGAATAATGACAAAAAGAAAAAAAAGAAAAAATTTACAAAAAGTTGTCACTAAATGATATATTGCTCACACAAGCCATGGTTATATGTGGATTTCCCCCCAAAATACATTCTGCTGCTTCTCCTGAGTACGGGGATACCACATGTGTGGGACTTTTTGAGAGCCAAGCCGCGTACAGGGCCCCAAAAACCAAGCACCGCCTTCAGGATTTCTAAGGGCGTAAATTTTTGATTTCACTCCTCACTACCTATCACAGTTTCGAAGGCCATAAAATGCCAAAATAGCACAAAACCCCCCCAAATGACCCCATTTTGGAAAGTAGACACCCCAAGCTATTTACTGAGAGGCATGTTGGGTCCATGGAATATTTTATATTTTGCCACAAGTTGCGGGAATATGACAAACTTTATTTTTTTTGCACAAAGTTGTCACTAAATGATATATTACTCACACATGCCATGGGCATATGTGAAATTACACCCCAAAATACATTCTGCTGCTTCTCCTGAGTATGGGGATACCACATGTGTGGGACTTTTTGGGAGACTAGCCGCGTACGGGACCCCAAAACCAAGCACCGCCTTCAAGGTTTCTAAGGGCATAAATTTTTGATTTCACTCCTCACTACCTATCACAGTTTTGAAGGACATAAAATGCCAAGATAGCACAAAACCCCCCAAAATGACCCCATTTTGGAAAGTAGACACCCCAAGGAAATTGATGAGAGGCATGTTGAGCCCATTGAATATTTTTTTTTGTCCCAAGTGATTGAATAAAGACAAAAAGAAAAAAAAATGTACAAAAAGTTGTCACTAAATGATATATTGCTCAAACATGCCATGGTTATATGTGGAATTACACCCCAAAATACATTTTGCTGCTTCTCCTGAGTACGGGGATACCACATGTGTGGGACTTTTTGAGAGCCTAGCCGCGTACGGGGCCCCGAAAACCAAGCACCGCCTTCAGGATTTCTAAGGGCACAAATTTTTGATTTCACTCCTCACTACCTATCACAGTTTTGAAGGCCATAAAATGCCAAGATAGCACAAAACCCCCACAAATGACCCCATTTTGGAAAGTAGACACCCCAAGCTATTTGCTGAGAGGCATGGTGAGTATTTTACAGCTCTCATTTGTTTTTGAAAATGAAGAAAGACATTTTTTTTTTCTTTTTTCAATTTTCAAAACTTTGTGACAAAAAGCGAGATCTGCAAAATACTCAACATACCTCTCAGCAAATAGCTTGGGGTGTCTACTTTCCAAAATGGGGTCATTTGGGGGGGTTTTGTGCCATCTGGGCATTCCATGGCCTCCGAAACTGTGATAGGCAGTGAGAAGTGAAATCAAAAATTTACACCCATAGAAATCCTGAAGGCGGTGCTTGGTTTTCGGGGTGTTGTACACGGCTAGGCTCCCAAAATGTCTCACACATGTGGTATCCCCGTACTCAGGAGAAGCAACAGAATGTATTTTGGGGTGCAATTCCACATATAACCATGGCATGTTTGAGCAATATATCATTTAGTGACAACTTTTTGTACATTTTTTTTTTTTGTCATTATTCAATCACTTGGGACAAAAAAAAATATTCAATGGGCTCAACATGCCTCTCAGCAAATAGCTTGAGGTGTCTACTTTCCAAAATGGGATCATTTTGGGGGGGGTTTTGAACTGTCCTGGCATTTTATGCACAACATTAGGAAGCTTATGTCACACATCATCCACTCTTCTAACCACTTGAAGACAAAGCCCTTTCTGACACTTTTTGTTTACATGAAAACATTTTATTTTTTTTTGCAAGAAAATTATGTTGAACCCCCAAACTTTATATATTTTTTTAAAGCAAAGGCCATACAGATTAAAATAGTGGGTGTTGCATTTTTTTCCCACACAGTATTTGCGCAGCGATTTTTCAAACGCATTTTTTGGGGAAAAAACACACTTTTTTTATTTTTAATGCACTAAAACACACTATATTGCCCAAATGTTTGATGGAATAAAAAAGATGATCTTAGGCCGAGTACATGGATACCAAACACGACATGCTTTAAAATTGCGCACAAACGCGCAGCGGCGACAAACTACATTCATTTTTAAAAGCCTTTAAAAGCCTTTACAGGTTACCACGTTAGATTTACAAAGGCGGTCTACTGCTAAAATTACTGCCCTCGATCTGACCTTCGCGGTGATACCTCACATGCATGGTGCAATTGCTGTTTACATATGACGCTAGACCGACGCTTGCGTTCGCCTTTGCGCAAGAGCAGGGGGGACAGCGGTGCTTTTTTTTTTTTTTATTATTATTTATTTTGCTTTTTTATTTTATTTTTAAACTGTTCCTTCCATATTTTTTTTTTTTTTTTACCATTTTTATTGTTATCTCAGGGAATGTAAATATCCCCTATGATAGCAATAGGTAGTAAAAGGTACTCTTTTTTTGAAAAAAATTGGGGGGTTAGACCCTAGATCTTTCCTCTGCCCTCAAAGCATCTGACCACACCAAGATCGGTGTGATAAAATGCTTTCCCAATTTCCCAATGGCGCTGTTTATATCCGGGGGGGACATTCCCTCCCACTGCTTGTAAAAGCAGTCTAGAGGCTAATTATCTGCGAGAATTGCTTTTACATGAAAGCCGGCCACTGGCTGAAAAGAATGATACCAAGATGATACCTAAACCTGCAGGCATCATTCTGGTATAAACATTCAAGTCCAGCAACATACCAGTACGTTGCTGGTCCTTGTTGGACATGTATTGTAATCTTTTTTTTCATGCAGCCTGTTGGCTGAACTAAAAAAAGAGATTGATCGGTGGGTATGCCCACCATTAGAATGCCTCCCTTCATCCACCCACTTCTAATGATGGGCATACATGCACCATTTATATATGCCGAAGCATGGGGGCATCCTCCCGCAAAAAAGTTATGCCGCATACACATGGTCGGACTTTTCCACGGGCAAGCCTCCGTCGGAATTTCGACCGTATGTACGCGGCATAAAAGGTTATGCCGCGTACACATGGTCGGACTTTTCCACGGGCAAGCCTCCGTCGGAATTTCGACCGTATGTACTCGGCATTAGGAGCAAAATCGCACCTCCGCCCCTGCTGCCCCCATGCTTCGGCATATATGCTCTCTTTTTTTAACTTTGGTGGTGAAATCACCTCCTACAGCGTTGGAGTCACGGCTTTATGTATCGTGGGAGTAAACGCTGTTGCTGTCAAGATAAATAAATCCACGCTGCAACTGAATGGCGTACCTGCTAAGCAAATGATGGTTAACATTAAAACAAAGTAACATTACAGTATAACAGTAAGACCTTACCCTACCATACCTGCAAAGCAAATACCAAAAAAAAAAACTATTATAAAATAAAACATTTTTTCAACCTGTGCCTAAAATATATATATGCCGAAGCATGGGGGCATCCTCCCGCAAAAAAGTTATGCCGCGTACACACGGTCGGACTTTTCCACGGGCACCCTCTGTCAGGAATTTCGACCGTATGCACGCGGCATAAAAGGTTATGCTGTGTACACACGGTCAGACTTTTCCACGGGCAAGCCTCCGTCGGAATTAACTGTGGTGGTGAAATCACCTCCTACAGCACTGGAGTCACGGCTTTATGTATCGTGGGAGCAAACGCTGTTGCTGTCAAGATAAATAATTCCGCACTGCAGTTGAATGGCGCACCTGAAAACAAAAAATTACATACCTGAAAAGCAAGCATGATAAAACATTGCAGAATAGAATACAGTAAAAAAGAGCAGAACAATAGAGAGAAAATAGAGAGAGAGAGAGAGAGAGAACAATAAAACGACAACTATTTTTGGTTTTTTTCTTTTATATATTTTTTGTGTTTTGTTTTTTACGTTTTTTTTTTCTTTTTTACACTTTTTTTTCTAACTTTAACAACTGTAATGGTTCGGGTCTCTCAAAATGCGATGGCATCTTGGGAGACCCTGTGTAAATGTGTCCTAGTCTGTGAAATGCTGTACCCTATGCTAAAACTTCACTTTTGAGTGGAAGCGTTCAAAACATTCACCAATGCAAAGACCAGGATTGTCAGGACAGAGTGGACAAAAATAACGGGTGTCACGCCTAAATCCGCGCTTGCTACAGACACGACATCTTTTTTGGGGGGCTCGTTGGGTAGGGGTACTCTCGAGGACATACGGATAATGCCTCTCATGCAGCCGGCTTACTGCATTTGGTAGGGAATGGTGAGGTGCAGAACCACCTGGATACAGAAGTTCTGTGACTATCTCATTCTGGAATTTTAGAAGAGATAACGTCCCGCATGAAGCTCTGTATAGCACATAAGCGTTCAGCAAAGCCAATTGGAATAAGGATAGAGACACTTTTTTGTACCAGCGTCTCGCCTTATGGTCAATTAGATATGGCGCCAACAACTGGTCGTTGAGGTCCACCCCTCCCATATTTTTGTTATATTTGTGGACACAGAGGGGTTTCTCCACAACACCAGTCGCCGTAGGAATTTGGACTGTCGTGTCTGCATGAAGGGAGGTAAGAAGGAAAACATTCTTATTATCCCTCCACTTCATAGCGAGCAAGTTATTACACTTCACACAGGCTCTCTCCCCCAGCCTAAGACGGGCATCTACAAGCCGCTGGGGAAAGCCCCGGCGATTAGGTCGCACGGTGCCACATGCTCCAATCTGATGATCAAACAAGTGACTAAACAGTGGCACGCTCGTGTAATAATTGTCCACATACAAGTGGTACCCCTTTCCGAATAAGGGTGACACCAATTTCCACACTATCTTGCCAGCGCTCCCTATGTAATCCGGGCAGTTGACCGGCTCAACCTGACTATCTTTTCCCTCATAAACCGTAAAGCTCCATACATAGCCTGTTGCCCTGTCACAGAACTTATAGAGCTTGACCCCGTATCTGGCACGCTTGCTGGGAAGGTACTGCTTGAAAGACAAGCCGCCAGAAAATTTAATCAGGGACTCATCAACGCAGACAACTTGATCAGGAATAAACAAGGCTGCAAAACGTTTGTTGAAGTGGTTTATGAGGGGCCGAATTTTGTAGAGCCGGTCATATTCAGGGTCTCCACGTGGACGACAAAGTTCATTGTCGTTGAAGTGCATGAACCGCAAAATCTGCTCGTATCATGTCCTGGGCATGGAGGCAGAGAACACGGGCATGTGGTCAATTGGGTGTGTGGACCAATAAACACGCAATGACGGAAATTTATGTGTGCCCATGTTGAGGGAAAGGCCCAGAAAGGTTTTAAATTCGGAAACCGTAATTGGTTTCCAATCTTTAGCAATGGAAGGCAACTGGGGACTAGCGGCGATGAATTGACCAGCATATAAATTACTTTGGTCCACAATAGATCTATAGAGATCTTCCGTGAAAAACAGTGAATAAAAATCAATTGGCTTAAAATCAGCTGTTTCCACCTGAATACCAGGTTGGGCAGTGAATGGGGAAGTACGGGTTCTGCAGAAGTGGTGGGGACCCAATCAGGATAGGCGAATTCTGCAGGAAGGGCACTATGGGCACGACGGGCCTGCCTTTGTCTTCTTCTTGGTGGCAGCGGGACACTACTTGTGCTTGCCACCTCGCCAGCTTGAACTGCACTTATGGGACTCGCCACGTCACCAAGTGATACTGCAGTGCTGGATGTACGCCCAGGCTGTACTAGGCCGCTGGTGCTTGCCAATTCACCAGAAGGAATAGCGGCACTAGTACTACTCTGCTCCATGATACGAGAGCCCTGCGGTTCTTGCTCCTCAACAACAGCAGAAGATCAGGATCGGGTACGCCTGACCTTAGCAGGTCGTCACTATCTGTCATGCTCAGAATCTCGTAGGCCTCTTTACTAGTGTACCTTCGATTTGCCATTTTGGGCTCTAAATTTAGGGGTACACTAGTAAGATTCACAGGTAAAAAAGCAGCTGACTGTCAGCAAATGTATCAAACGCTTCAAAAAAAACTGTTAGCGATCGCAGGGATCAGGACTGTCTCTGCGAACGCTGCAGTTATGTGTTTTGTGTTTGGTAAGTGACAGTGATCGATCGATACTGCACTTGGGTGGGCTGGGCGGAGGGGCTAAATGCAGGTGCTAGCAGGTATCTGGGCTGATCCCGCTAACACTGCGTTTTTGGGAACCCTAAACCGCTGGGGGCGCTAGTATAGATCTGATCAGATCAGATATTGATCTGTTCAGATACTAAACCACTAAGGGAGGTGTATGCTTTGCGCGTGGGTGTTAGTGTTACTGGCACTAACCTAACGCTGCCTGGGGCGACGCAGACCCTCTCTGGCACTAAAACCTAATTGATATCACCCGCCGGGCGATCAGGGGGTTAAACCTTTATTGGGTTATATACGGCGGGTGCCCTGATGCTATAAAAAGCAAATTAACCAACCAGCGTCACCCATAACCTTTATATGGTGATCACTGGTGAAAGGGTTAACTAGGGGCAATCAGGGGGTTAAAACCTTTATTAGGTTAAATATGGGGGTACCTGACGCTATATAAAAACCTGACGGGTAACCTGAATAACTAAATAACTAACTGGCTAACCAGTGTCACCAGTGACGCTTATACGGTGATCACTGGTGAAAGGGTTAAATCTAGGGGCAATCATGGGGTTAAAATAATATATGGGGGTACCTGACGCTATTAAAACATGCGGCGAACCTAAAAATAAATAACTGGCTATCTAGGGCACCAGCGACACGAATACAGCGATCGGAAAAACGATCGCTTAGTGACGCTGGAGTTAGGGGGTGAAAGGGTTACCTGGGGGGCGATCAAGGGGTTAAACCTTTATTAGGGGGGGTTAGGGGGCTACCCTGGACCTAAAGGGGCCTAAACCTAACTGCCCTGCAACTTTTTACTGTCACAGATGACACTAAATGCAGTGATCAGTAAAATAAATGATCACTGCAATCAGTGACACTGTGCCTGGGGGCTGGGGGGTGACCTGGGGGGTGATCTGGGGGTGAGTGGGGGGTGAAATGTGTGCCTATGTGTGCCTACGTGTCAGTGGGCTGTTGGTGCACTAACCTGCGTCTTCTCTCCTCGGCGCTGCAGACGAAAAGACCGCCACGAGGGGAGATGACATCACTTCCTCTGCCTGTATTTACATTTACACAGCAGAGGAAGATTCTCATTTGCAGGGAGCGATCGCGAGGGGGTGGCCGGAATCGAACGGCCGTCCCCTCATCACGGATCGCTCCCGAACAACTAACGACCGCTCACTGTATAGAAGGGGGGTCCCACTGGACCCCCCAACTATACAAAGGCAGTCACGTACAGGTACAGGTACAGGTACGTGACTTTGCCTGTCGGTGCCATTCTGCCGACGTATATATACAGTGAGCGGTCGTTAAGTGGTTAAAGTTGTATGATAATTTGTAGTAAAATTCTATTCTGATTGGGTTACTGTAATGAGTAGTTTGCTTTTAGTGCCGCCTTACTAAATTCTGAGTCTTGCACCGTATACATCTGTTGTTAAACCATATTTTACATCATGCAGGATCCTGCATTTTTTCCATGCTTCTCACAATTTGTACTGTTTTCCTGAAAATGATAATTAATAACTGCCAGCTGATCATAAACTTGGTTTGCAATAGCTAATTATCTTCCCTGCAGAGGATCAAAACTGTGTTTGATTTGGTGTTTGCTTTAATTGGGATTTTTCAGTGTGATATATCTTTAATTGCTGCATGCAGTAGCTTTTGCTTAAACTTTATAGCTTTATCTATTCGTTAGTCTAAGCTGATTATTTTGTCATTATTTATGCTAAAATTATCACTTTTGTATAAATCCAAATTTAAAGGAAAGTCTATCCTAATTTTTTTGATCAGACTTTTTGGTGATTTTCCAAAGTAAGAATTGATTGCATGTAAAATAGCTATACAGCAGTCCTGTTAGAAAAAAAAAAAAAAAAAGCCATTCTTTACAAACAGAAATAAAACTTATATGTCATTCCCACAATGCTAAAATACAAGTCGTTTTTAGTTGTATGTTTGCTATTATTAATATAGAGCTTTTGATGCAGATTTAGCTTCAGTATAAACCTTTGTGATTACACAATGTCCCATTAGGCTAATATTATTAAAACCATCCCAGAATATTCTCTACTCACAAGAGATATATACTGTAGTACATCTTTATCGAAAAAACAGCATACAATGAAAATAGGACTAATAAGCAGCAGTCCTTAGCGACCTTCTAGATCATCCTTTCTCAACCTATTCAACATGAAGAAACCCTTGAAATAACTTGGCGGTCTTAGGGAACCCCTGCTAAAAGTTACTATATCTACAACTCATGATATACAGTGAGGGAAAAAAGTATTTGATCCCCTGCTGATTTTGTACGTTTGCCCATTGACAAAGAAATGATCAATCTATAATTTTAATGGTACCGTATGTTTATTTTTACAGACAGAATAACAACAAAAATATCCAAAAAAAAACCTATTTCAAAATAGATCTAAATTGATTTGCATTTTAATGAGTGTAATAAGTATTTGATCCCCAATCAGTAAGCAAGATTTCTGGCTCCCAGGTGTCTTCTATACAGGTAACGAGGTGCAATTAGGAGCACTCTCCTGGGTTCACACTATACGACACGACTTTCATCCTACTTTGCTCTGCGACATCTGTCCTACATTGGTCCGACATTGGTCCGACATCTGTCCTACATTGGTCCGACATTGGTCCGACATCCATCCGACTTTCATGAACAGGATACTACTTTGATCCTACTTCAATGATAGTCAATGGGCTGAAGTGGGATCAGGCCTGGTTCACACTGGGGCGACAAACGCTCCGACATTGGGAGCTCATGTCGCATGATGTGTGAAAATCAATGTTTCCCTATGAGAGCCGTCTTAACTGGTCCGACACATGTCGGTCCGACTTTGAGAATGCTCCCTGTACTACTTTGGTCCGACTTTGATTCGACTTCAGCCCATTGACTATCATTGAAGTCGGATCAAAGTCGGACCGCAGTCTTGCATGATCCAACTTTGGCATGCGACTTGTGCTGTGCTGCTCTTGAGGGGGAACTCCAGGCCAAATTTTAAATGAAAATTCGGCATGGGTTCCCCCTCCAGGAGCATACCAGGCCCTTGGGTTTGGTCTGGATTTGAAAGGGAACCCCTACGCCGAAAAAACAGCGTGGGGGTCCCCCCAAAATCCAAACCAGACCCTTATCCGAGCACACAACCTGGCAGGCCGCAGGGGAAGAGGGGGGGACGAGAGAGCGGCCCCCTCCCTCCTGAACCGTACCAGGCCGCATGCCCTCAACATGGGGGGGTTTGGTGCTCTGGGGCAGGGGGGCGACCTGCGGCCCCCCCACCCGAGAGCACCCTGCCCCCATGTTGATGAGGACAGGGCCTCTTCCCGACAACCCTGGCCGTTGGTTGTCGGGGTCTGCGGGCGGGGGGCTTATCGGAATCCGGGAGCCCCCTTCAATAAAGGGGACCCGGATCCCAGGCCCCCCCACCCTATGTGAATGAGTATGGGGTACATCGTACCCCTACCCATTCACCTGGTGGAAAAAAATTGCAATAAAAAAAACACACAGCTTTTTAAAGTATTTTATTGCACCGCTCCGGAGGTCTTCTTCCGACTTCGGGGGTCTCCGGTGTCGTCGCCGCGCTCTCCGGTTCTTTCTTCTGCCGGGCCACCGCTAACTTCTTTAGCTCTTTTGCTAGCGGGGCCCGGTCTTCTCCGTCGCCTTCTTCGCCTTCTTCTTCTCCCGCTCTCCGGTTCTTCTCCCGCTTCTTTCTTCTGCCGGCCCCTCCACTAACTTCTTTAGCTCTTTTGCTAGTGGAGGGGCCGGTCTTCCCGTCGCCGTCGCCGTCTTCTTCTCTCTTCTCCTCCTCGATGTTGACGCGTCGCTTCCTCCCGCTGTAATACTGGCTGTTCGCTCCGCTCCGCATTAATATAGGCTTCTCATGACGTCACAGTCACATGTTCCGGGGCACATGGCCCCGGAGCATGTGACTGTGACGTCATGGGAACATGTGACTGTGACGTCATGAGAAGCCTATATTAATGCGGAGCGGAGCGAACAGCCAGTATTACAGCGGGAGGAAGCGACGCGTCAACATCGAGGAGGAGAAGAGAGAAGAAGACGGCGACGGCGACGGGAAAACCGGCCCCTCCACTAGCATAAAGAGCTAAAGAAGTTAGTGGAGGGCCCGGCAGAAGAAAGAAGCAGGAGAAGAACCGGAGAGCGGGAGAAGAAGAAGGCGACGGAGAAGACCGGCCCCCGCTAGCAAAAGAGCTGGAAGAAGATAGTGGAGGCCCGGCAGAAGAAAGAACCGGAGAGCGCGGCGACGACACCGGAGACCCCCGAAGTCGGAAGAAGACCTCCGGAGCGGTGCAATAAAATACTTTAAAAAGCTGTGTGGTTTTTTTATTGCAATTTTTTTCCACCAGGTGAATGGGTAGGGGTACGATGTACCCCATACTCATTCACATAGGGTGGGGGGGCCGGGATCCGGGGGCCCCTTTATTGAAGGGGGCTCCCGGATTCCGATAAGCCCCCCACCCACAGACCCCGACAACCAACGGCCAGGGTTGTCGGGAAGAGGCCCTGTCCTCATCAACATGGGGGCAGGGTGCTCTGGGGTGGGGGGGCTGCAGGTCGCCCCCCTGCCCCAGAGCACCAAACCCCCCATGTTGAGGGCATGCGGCCTGGTACAGTTCAGGAGGGAGGGGGGCCGCTCCCTCGTCCCCCCTCTCCTCTGCGGCCTGCCAGGTTGTGTGCTCGGATAAGGGTCTGGTTTGGATCTTGGGGGGACCCCCACGCCGTTTTTTCGGCGTAGGGGCGCCCCTTCAAATCCATACCAGACCCAAGGGCCTGGTATGCTCTTGGAGGGGGAACCCATGCCGGTTTTTTATTTAAAATTTGGCCTGGAGTTCCCCCTCAAGATTCATACCAAACACAGTGCCTGATATTGGCGGGGATCCAAGTCGGATCCCCGTTCATTGAAAGTCGGACATATGTCGGCTTCATGTCGCAGGGCAAAGTCGGATCCAAAGTAGGACAGATGTCGTGTCGCACTAGTGTGAACCCAGCCTTAAAGTCGGACAGAAGTAGTACAGGGAGCATTTTTAATGTCGGACCGACTTGTGTCGGACCAGTTCAGACGGCTCTCATAGGGATTCATTGATTTTCACACGTCATGCGACATGAGCTCCTAATGTCGGAGTGTTTGTCGCCCCAGTGTGAACCAGGCCTCAAGGGAGTGCTCCTTATCTCAGCTTGTTACGTGTATAAAAGACACCTGTCCACAGAAGCAATCAATCAGATTCCAATCTCTCCACCATGGCCAAGACTAAAGAGCTGTCCAAGGATGTCAGTATCAAGATTGTAGACCTACCCATGGCTTGAATGGGCAAAAAGACACTCGCTAAGCAGCTTGGTATGTGGGTGACAACAGTTGGTGCGATTATTCGCAAATGTTAGAAACATAAAATAACTGTCACTCTCCCTCGGTCTGGGGCTCCATGCAAGATCTCACCTTGTGAAATTTCAATGATCATGAGAACGGTGAGGAATCAGCCCAGAACTACACGGAAGGATCTTGTTAATGATCTCAAGACAGCTGGGACTAGGGATGAGCTTCGAGTTCGAGTCGAACTCATGTTCAACTCGAACATTGCCCGTTCGCCGAACAGCGAACAAATTGGGTTGTTCGCGGCAAATTCGAAAAGTCTATGGGAGAAATCTAAAGTGCTAATTATAAAGGCTTATATGCAAGTTATTGTCCTAAAAAGTGTTTGGGGACCCGGGTCCTGCCCCAGGGGACATGCATCAATGCAAAAAAAAGTTTTAAAAACGTCCGTTTTTTCGGGAGCAGTGATTTTAATAATGCTTAAAGTGAAACAATAAAAGTGAAATATTCCTTTAAATTTCGTACCTAGGGTGTGTGTATAATATGCATGTAAAGTCGCGCATGTTTCCCGTGCTTAGAACTGTCCCTGCACAAAGTGTAATTTCTGAAGGAAAAAAAGTCATTTAAAACTCACTCGCGGCTATTAATGAATTGTCGGCTCCCGGCGATACATAGAAAAGTCATTGATAAAAAAATAAATAAAAAGCGTGGGGGTCCCCCCAAATTCAATTACCAGGCCCTTCAGGTCTGGTATAGATATTAAGGGGAACCCCGCCGCAAATAAAAAAAAAATGCGTGCGGTTCCCCCCAAATATCCATACCAGGCCCTTCAGATCTGGCATGGATTTTAAGGGGAACTCCACCCCAAATTTAAAAAAAAATGGCGTGGAGTCCCCCCAAAAATCCATACCAGACCCTTATTCGAGCACGCAACCTGGCAGGCCGCAGGAAAAGAGGGGGGGGACGAGAGAGCGCCCCCCCCCCTCCTGAACCGTACCAGGCCACATGCCCTCAACATGGGGAGGATGTCCCCATGTTGATGGGGACAAGGGCCTCATCCCCACAACCCTTGCCCGGTGGTTGTGGGGGTCTGCGGGCAGGGGGCTTATCGGAATCTGGAAGACCCCTTTAACAAAGGGGACCCCCAGATACCGCCCCCCCCCATGTGAATTGGTAAGGGGTACATTGTACCCCTACCATTTCACGAAGAAAGTGTAAAAAAATGTAAAAAAACACACACCGACACCTTGGAAAAGTCCTTTATTAAAAAAAAAAAAAAAAAAAAAAAAAAAAAAAACATTCCAGCGATGAAATCCAGTGTCCCACGGCAATCCGATGTCCAGCGCTGTCCTACATTGGCTGAGCCTGAGCCGACCTGATGGGGAACTTCCTCCGCAGTCTATTAAATGTATAGACCCGTCCCTTCTAAAGTTCCCCATCAGGTCCGCTCAGCCAATGACTAGGTGTAAGGCTGAGGACCTGATGTGGAACATGAGAAGGGGCGGGTCTATTCATGAATTACACAGTGAAGGAGATTCCCCATCAGGTCCGCCCCCTGGGTATGTCAGACCCCGCCTACGTCATTGGCCTGAGCGCACCTGATGGGGAACTTCCTTCACTGTGTAAATTACACAGTGAAGGAAGTTCCCCATCAGGTCGAGGTTGAGGGCATGTGGCCTGGTACGGTTCAGGAGGGGGGGGCGCTCTCTCGTCCCCCCCTCTTTTCCTGCGGCCTGCCAGGTTGCGTGCTCGAATATGGGTCTGGTATGGATTTTTGGGGGGACTCCACGCCATTTATTTAAAAAAAATTGGGGTGGAGTTCCCCTTAAAATCCATGCCAGATCTGAAGGGCCTGGTATGGATATTTGGGGGGAACCACACGCATTTTTTTTTAATTTGCGGCGGGGTTCCCCTTAATATCTATACCAGACCTGAAGGGCCTGGTAATTGAATTTGGGGGGACCCCCACGCTTTTTTTTTATTTTTTATCAATGACTTTTCTATGTATTGCCGGGAGCCGACAATTCATTAATAGCCGCGAGTGAGTTTTAAATGACTTTTTTTCCTTCAAAAATGACATTTTGTGCAGGGACCGTTCTAAGCACGGGAAACAAGCGCCACTTCACATGCATATTATACACACCCCCCAGGTATGAAATTTAAAGGAAAATTTCACTTTTATTTTTTCATTTTAAGCATTATTAAAGTCACTGCTCCCGTAAAAACGTAATTTAAAAAAAAAGAATTTTGCATTGATACATGTCCCCTGGGGCAGGACCCGGGTCCCCAAACACTTTTTAGGACAATAACTTGCATATAAGCCTTTATAATTAGCACTTTAGATTTCGAACATTCAAGTCCATTGTATTTAATAGGGTTCTAAAGTTCACGCGAACATTCTGTCTGTTCGCAGGTTCTGGTGCGAACCGAACAGGGGGTGGTTTGGCTCATCCCTGGCTGGGACCATAGTCACCAAGAAAACAATTGGTAACACGGTAAAGGACTGAAATCCAGGTCCCCTTTCTCAAGAAAGCACATGTACAGGCCCGTCTGAAGTTTGCTAATGAACATATGAATGATTCAGAGGAGAACTGGGTGAAAGTGTTGTGGTCAGATGAGACCAAAATGAAGCTCTTTTGCATCAACTCAATTCGCTGTGTTTGGCAAAGGACGAATGCTGCCTATAAGCCCAAGAACAACATCCCCACCGTCAAACATGGAGGTGGAAACGTTATGTTTTGGGGGGGTTTTTCTGTTAAGGGGACAGGACAACTTCACTGCATCAGAAGGGGACGATGGACGGGGCCATGTACTGTCAAATCTTGGGTGAGAACCTCCTTCCCTCAGCCAGGGCATTGAAAATGGGTCGTGGATGGGTATTCCAGCATTAAAATGACCCAAAACACATGGCCAAGGCAACAAAGGAGTGGCTCAAGAAGAAGCACTTTAAGGTCCTGGAGTGGCCTAGGCAGTCTCCAGACCTTAATCCCAAAGAAAATAAGTGGAGGGAGCTGAAGGTTTGAGTTACTAAATGTCAGCCTCAAAATCTTAATGACTTGGATAGAATCTGCAAAGAGGAATGGGACAAAATCCCTCCTGAGATGTGTGCAAACCTGGTGGCCAACTACAAGAAACGTTTGACCTCTGTGATTGCCAACAAGGGTTTTGCCACCAAGTACTAAGTCATGTTTTGCGAAGGGGTCAAATACTTATTTCACTCATCAAAATGCAAATCAATTTATAACTTTTTTGAAATGCGTTTTTCTGGATATTTTTGTTGCTCTGTCTCTCACTGTTAAAATAAACCTAGCATTAAAATTATAGACTGATCATTTCTTTGTCAGTGGGCAAACGTACAAAATCAGCAGGGGATGAAATACTTTTTTCCCTCACTGTATTAGTGTGATGGTTAGTGGGAAAAACCCTCCCTACGTTTGTGATCATTGGGAAGAATTACCTCCTTACAGATGGCCAAAACGATCAATGGTGTCAGTGGGAACTTAACTAAAAGTCAGAAATTGCTCATTGCTCAAAGAACCTCTAGCAGCTCTGGAGGAACCCTGGTTGAGAAACCTTGATCTAGGTAGAAAAGGTTCATGTAGCTGTGAAGATGTTGATATAATTCATTATCTTCACATGGCAAATATATTATTTTAACTTGTGAACCAGGTAGGGGTTAGAGCTAGAGTTCAAACTAGGATTAGTGCTACAGTAAGGGTCCTTTCCCACTGCTCTGTGGCAAAATCAAATTTTTACAATGATTTTGCTGGGTTTCAGATGCATTTCCTGTGCGTTTCAGGTGCCGACACCTGTGAAAAATGGACATGTGATTTAAAAACGCAAATTGCAATTGTTTTTTAATCACGATTTTGTCCCAATTTATCTGCGATTTCCATTCATTTCATTAGGAAGCTGCGTTTTTGGTGCGGTTTTCAAAATGTGCCACACCCACAGCACAGTGGTGCCAGAAATAGGTACCCAATCCCCCCCCCCTATAAAAAAAACAATATTGTTGGGGGGCGAGGATTCTTTAAGGCAGAACTTCCTTTTTAGGGTTAAGTTCCGCTTTAAATAGAGATTATAGTTAGGCCAAATGGGAAATGCACCTGCTGCTTCTTTCTAATGGTTTTAAAATTATATATTTGTATATAATATATTGTATATTATAATTATATAGTATAATTATTATTTGTATTATTCTTTTATAATAATAAAAGACACAGCCTTATCTGACCTAAAAACAATGCCAACATGGCATTCTTGGGTATCACGAGTAACCTTAATGTTAAAATAGAACTATGGGCAAAACTTTTTTTTCATTTTGGATAGAGTAAGGGAAGGTTATAACCCCTGTAAGGTTTATTTTTGCCATCTGTGCCCCATTGGGGCGATTTACCTTAATTTCCTGCCACAGCAGGAAGTGAGAGGAAATTCCTGAAAATTAAGGGAATTTTTGTGGCCCCCTAGGTCCCCAGAACCAGTGTCCTAAAAGGAGGATTTCCCCTCTATTCAAATTTGGGATTTTCTTTTATGTTCACTTTCAATGACAATGGTAAACAGGACAAATAGAGAGGGTGAATCTCTCTCATGGGGCACAGGCAGCAATAAAAACTGTGAATAAAATATGGATGCAGCGCTAATAGTGTTAGAAATACTCAAATGATGGAAGAAAAACAATTCTTAAATGTAATGGTGAAAAAACTCTAATGCCTTGTACACACCATCATTTTTCCTGACGTGCAAAAAGCCGTAGTTTTTCCCGACGTGATTCCTCTCCAGCCTGACTTGCATACACACGTTCATGCAAAAAAACGTCCGACCAAAGCGCGGTACAACACGTACGACGGGACTATAAAGGGGAAGTTCCTTTCAAATGGTGCCACCCTTTTGGCTGCTTTTGCTGATCCTCGTGTTAGTAAAAGTTTGGTAAGCAACGATTTTCAGCCTCGTGCTTTTCAGTCCATTACAGTGTGACGAATGTGCTATCTCCTTTCTGAACGCTAGTTTTACCAGAACGAGCGCTCCCGTCTCATACAGTAGGTGCCGCCGATTTTTTGTGTCAATCTCGCCTCTTCTAGCGGCGAGATTGACACCCTACGAGCCCCGTCGCGAGAGCCAGCGCCGAGCTGTCTCGTCATCGGGAAAGGAAAAATGTTTTTCCTTTCACAATGAGCGACACACATTGCTGACATTGAGGCTGGTGGACGGAGATCCGACGTGGATTCCCGCCAATACCAAGCACTGTGTTTGGTATGAATCCTGAGCGGGAACTTCACGCCAAATTTTAAATAAAAAAACGGCATGGGTTCCCCCTCCAGGAGCATACCAGGCCCTTCGGTCTGGTATGGATTTTAAGTGGAATCCCCCTAAGCTGAATAAACGGCGTGGGGGTCCCCCTCAAAATTCAAACCAGACCCTTATCCGAGAACGCAACCTGGCAGGCCGCAGGAAAAGAGGGGGGACGAGAGAGCGCCCCCTCCCTCCTGAACCATACCGAGCCGCATGCCCTCAACATGGGGGGTTTGGTGCTTTGGGGCGCCCTGTGGCCCCCCACCCCAAAGCACCCTCCTCATGTTAATGGGGACAAGGGCCTCTTCCCGACAACCCTGGCCGTTGGTTTTCGGGGTCTGCGGCGAGGGGCTTATCGGAATCCGTGAGCCCCCTTTAATAAGGGGGCCCCCAGATCCTGGCCCCCCCACCCTATGTGAATGAGTAGGGGGTACATCGTACCCCTACCCATTCACCTGATGGCAAAAAAACACAGGTTTTTAAAGTAATTTATTAGGCAGCTCCGGGGGTCTTCTTCCAACTTCGGGGGTCTTCTTCCGACTTCGGGGGTCTCTTCTTCTGCTCCCTGGTGTCATCTCCGCGCTCTCTGGTTCTTCTCCCGCTCTCCGGTGCCTTCTGCCGGGCGCCCCGCTATCTTTTTCCAGCTCTTTTGCTAGCGGGTCCCGGTCTTCATCATCGTCTTCTTCCCTCTTCTCCTCCTCGATGTTCACTTGTCGCTTCCTCCCGCAGTAATGCTGGGTGTGCGGTCCACAACGATTTATATAGGCCTCTCATGACATCACAGTCACATGCTCCGGGGCCTATATAAATCGTTGCGCACCGCACACCCGGCATTACAGCGGAAGAAAGCGACGTGTCAACATCGAAGAGGAGAAGAGGGAAGAAGCCGCCGACGGCGACGGGAAGACCGGATCCCTCCACTAGCAAAAGAGCTGGAAGAAGATAGTGGAGCAGCCCGGCAGAAGGGTAACGGAGAGTGGGAGGAGACGACGGGGAAGACCGGGCCTCTCCGCTAGCAAAAGAGCTGGAAGAAGTTAGCGGAAAAGCCGGCAGAAGGAAAAAGGCACCGGAGAGCAGAAGAAGACCCCCGAAGTCGGAAGAAGAGGCCCCCGAAGTAGGAAGACCCCCGAAGTCGGAAGAAGACCCCGGAGCTGCCTAATAAATTTCTTTAAAAACCTGTGTGTGTTTTTTTATTGACTTTTTTTGCCACCAGGTGGATGGGTAGGGGTACGATGTACCCCATACTCATTCACATAGGGTGGGGGGCCGGGATCTGGGGGCCCTCTTTATTATAGGGGGCTCCGGGATTCCGATAAGCCCCCGCCCGCAGACCCTGACAACCAACGGCCAGGGTTGTCAGGAAGGGGCCCTTGACCCGATAAAAACAATGGCAAAAAAGCAAAGACTAATTATATATAATAATTCATGTGCCATCCAATATGAAATTCCAACCTTGTGTCAATCCAGAAAATGGTGTAAACATCCTTGTGCAAATGCACAAATAAATATTTAATGCATATACATAAGCAATCTTTAACGTGATCAGTGCAATGAAGTAAATGAACAAATAAAAATATAAACTAGTAATGCCACCTAAATATATCCACCAATGAACTGTGACTGTGGTGCAATCAATTAGAAAATAATACAGTACAAGCAACTGTGAGCCAATAAAGTCCATATACAACATTCCGTGTACTCTGCTGTGGTGCTGTAATCTGACTGCTGTATCCCTTCACATTTCAGAGTGGGTGAATAAATGGTGTCTGTTCTTTCAATTAATGTGACACCTATGTGATTCCTAGCCTCTCACCTTACTGCTGTAAGCTAAGAGCATGTATTGGTATCTTACTCTGGAGGTCCGTATGCCTTTGCTTGCCTCTGGGGGTCCTCTAATGGACTACCTGGCCTGAGGATCTCTATGGTAATGATCCCTCCTCTATGGTGGTTTCAGGGTGTCCTCTTGGTGTCATCCGTAATATGTGCATATGTAAAAGAGACTCCCCATAGCGTAGTATCGTTAAAAGGTTTACCAAGAAACAGCTTAGTCACTCACATTTTTTGAAATAAAACCGTGTATATCATCCACTGGTGCCAAGCTTGTATATTGCCGGCGTCACTTCTAGTATGCCTCCGCTCACTCCCGCGTTACGTCATGCCCATGTGACTTCATCTGGGGGTAACGGCAGGCATAAGAGATGTCCTTAAAAAGCCTACAAATTATTTCAATTGTGGTGGCAATTTTCTAGTAGTTTATGGGCTCTTAGTATATTACGGCGCCCATTTTCTGGTGGTCTCACTCGCCTTTCTATCTCTATCTATAATAATAGAGATGCTGGCTACGACAGCAGCTATATTATAGGAGGCCAAAAAAAGCAATCCTGTCTTTTCTATTAGTTCTAAGACCAGTGTTTGTGGCGGCCATTTTCTTTAGGTCCCTATGTATGCCAGATATATTTGCTTGGTCTGAACATGTATGTGTCCAATACAGGGCAAATAATGAAAAGTGCAGAGTGGCTGTTTTTTTGGGACTGGTAATGAGTATAAATATAAGGACTAGAGAAATGTGTAAAATGGAGCCCAGGGATACCGGAAGTGTTCCAAAATACATAATATTAAGTAACAGAAAATATAAAATCATATACAGCGTATGTATAAAAAAGAAAACATTTAATATATAATTTTTGTAATAAAACCAAATATAAAAGGATATCAAACGAGGGGGGATGTGTTGAATGAGCTCATACCGACCTGTATGCCACTGAGGAGTTACATGGGAGGCAAATACCTTAGGTGGGTGCAATAAAGAATCATGTGTAGAGGTCTAAAGTGCTGTGTCCATACATATGCAAATGCATATGGTAAAGAGAATTAATACGGCAAGGGGAGTAACAATGTAGCAATATGTGTGATTACAATACAAGAGGTAGGATGCATAGCCTCCAAGTACTAAAGGTGGCCGGAATAGAATGAAGATGGAACATACGTGATGGATAGAACAGTGCAGTTGACATGTAACTAAACAATAATGAATGTGTACATTATGTTCTTCATTAAAAGTCACTGATAAAGCAGTTAAGGTCAAATTCTATATTTAACCCATGGGGTGTATGAGTGTCCATCAAAAATATTAATTTGGATTTCATCTGGCTGAGTGTCCTGTCTTTATGACTGCCTCGCCAGTGTTTTTTATAGGATTCAATACCTCAAAATTTCAAATGGGTGGGGTCTTTATTGTGAACTTTAGCAAAGTGATTGGATACACTATGTTTGTCATACCCTTTTGAATATTCTGAACGTGTACTTTGATTCTGTTTTTAGGTGTATTTTTGTGTGCACTATGTATTGGAGTCCCCCCCCCCCCCAGAAATTAGCTGCGGGTGAGTGAGCGGACGGCTCGGCGGGCGGGTGAGAGCGGGCGGGCGGATTAGAGAGTGGGCCGGCGACTGGCCAATCAGCGGGCTGGTAGGCGGGGGAGCAGAGAGATGACATAATCCCACCCTGCATCCCTGCAGTTCCGCCCCCAATGTGCAGGCAGCTGCGGGCAGCAGAGATATTACATCATTTCTCTGCTGCCTGACTTCATTCTGGGACACAGCAAGAGACAATCCCCAATTTAGCAGGAAAGTGTCACAGCAAGTGACAATTGTATCAGGCATGTGACAAATCGGAAACGTGTGGCAAGTGACAATCTGCAACTTGTGGCAGGTGACGTGGAAAGTGACCATCCGCAACGTGTGGCGGGTGATGTGGCGGGTGATGTGGCAAGTGACAATCCGCAACTTGTGGCAGGTGATGTGGCAACTGTCAAAAAGGCAACGTGTGGCAGGTGACAATCCGCAACATGTGGCAAGTGACAATCTGCAACGTGTGGCAGGCGACGTGGCAAGTGACCATCTACATCTGGTGACAGGCAACGTAGCAAGTGATAATCCGCAACGTGTGGCAAGTGACAATCTGCATCTGGTGACAGGTGACGTGGCAAGTGACAATCTGCAACGTGTGTCAGGTGACATGGCAAGTGACAATCCAAATCTTGTAGCAGATGACGTGGCAAGTGACAATCTGCTTCTGGTGACATGCAACGTGGCAAGTGCCAATCCGCAACGCGTGGCAAGTGACAATCCGCTTCTGGTGGTGGGCGACGATGGCAAGTGACACATTCAGGGCTCCCACTGATTCTGCATTATGGTGAGTTGAACTATTTTATTTTAGATAACAGTATAATAATAGAAATAATGCGCTTCAATCATCCTGACACCATATCAACCATGGTGCCAGGATGATTAAAGCGCCAACACCAGCCATTTCCCCGAAAAATTGTCGCAAAAAAAATTATTTTCTGGCAATGCCCCTCCCGAGACTAGACTCTGGATCCACCCCTGATTTGAAGTTAAACTTTTTTCGTTAATGCATCTGATAAGTGTGCATGTGTAGCATCTTTTACAAAGGGAAACCTCTTTTTCTGTTAAAGTGAAGGTCTTTTTTTTGGGGGGGGGGGTGTCTAATATGTTTTTACCACTTTGCCCCGAATGGTGGGGGCTTTTCTATAGACAATTTTGGGTCTATTCTGTAATATGGTCTGGAGATGTTTATCTGTTTGTAGTATATGCCAGTGATGATGTATTATCTTTTCAAATTTTATTGTATTGTGCATTATAATCTAGAATTATTGGTACTTGATCCATTCGTTGATTTTGTTGTTTGTTTTAACTAATGCCATTTGGTCTACTTCTGTGATTCTTTCTTCAATTAATTATTTTTTGTATCATTTGTTGATGAATCTATGTCCAATTTGGGTAGCTTGTTCTATGTAGTCTCTTATGTTGGTACAATTATGTCTGAGCTGCATAAATTGGCCCGTAGGTTTATTAAATATTTATGATGGCAGCTTTCCATAGGGAGGTAACTGTTTCTATCCACAGTTTTAAAGTGTGTTTTGGTGATTAACTTATTGTCATCTTGTATAATCACCAGATCCTGGAAGGAGATGTTTTTATCATTGATATTCCATGATAACTTTATGTTGCGGTCATTTTGGTTCAATGGATTCATAACATCAAGCAATGTGTTCTGGTCACCTTTCCAAAGGATGTTTACATTATCGATCTACCTTTTTGTAGAAGATCAGTTCCACTGGTGTTTTTGTATAGATGGACTCTTCCTCCCATTGGGTCATGAATAAATTTGCAACACTAGGTGAAAACTTGACTGACATTGCTTTTTTGTTAGGCCTTCTATAATATGGTTGCCATCATAGCCAGCATCTCTATTACTATGGCGGAGAGTGAAACCACCAGAAAATGGCCACCGTAATATACTAAGAGCCAGTTAAACTACTAGAAAATGCCGCCACAATTGAAATCATTTGTAGACTATTTAAGGAAATCTCTTATGCCTGCCGTTATCCCCTGATGAAGTCACGTGGGCGTGACATAATGTGTAGGGCATGAGCACAGGCATACCGGAAGTGATACTAGTTTTCCCAAAGCCCACTTTGCTTTCTACCTTGGGCAGGACTCTGCATTGCTGTCACTATAATCTCAAATGGATGTTCTGTTTGATCACACCGCTGGATCTCTCTTTTTGTGAGGCCTAAATCTGAATACCCCATGTGGAATTAACCCAGTGCCTTCTATGTGCCAGCCAGCAGCTCTTGCTACATAAAGGCATCTTGCTAAGGGAGAACCTCCTGTTTCTCTTTTATGGATGATTCTTGTACTCTCCACTCCACCAGCAGTCTGCTAAATGTGTTTTTCCTTGCCTCCTATAATCTACTCCAATTTCTTCATACTCTATGTTCTAACTGTAGGGGGGTGGGCTCACTGGGACATGACAGATAATTGTTCCCGATCAGAACGGGGATCCGCTTGTTTACATTGGCAGATCCTCTGTTCTGCCTCTGTACTAGGCGATCACGGGTCGGTGGCAGACATCGAGTCCGCCCAAACCGGGGGCACGCTCCCACAACTGCGCCTGTGCGAGCCGCTGTACAGCTACGGCAATTTGCACAGGAGAGCCGTCCTATTGCCGTATAACAAGTGGTTAAAACCTAGAAAAATATAGAATACCGAGGATCTTCGGGACAAGCTAACAAAAAGTGTTTTAACAGCTGCCCACCACTGACAGCAGGTACTAATGCAGAAAAGGCTGTTTGATAATACTGTCTTATGTCCAAAGCTCAGTGCATGGATTCATCCGTAGGAGATATCACTGGCCACTTCTACAACCCCAATTTAAAAAAAAGATGGGATGTTGTGTAATATCTACATAAGAACAGAATACGATCTGTAAATCCCCTAAACTCATATCTTAAAACTGAGAAAATGTTCAATTTTAAGAAAAAAATAAGGTAACTTTTAATTGATGGCAGCAACACGTCTCAAAAAAGTGGGGCTAGGGCCATGTTTACCACGGTGTAGCATCCTCTCTTCTTTTAACAACACTCTGGAAATTGTCTAAACGTCTGGGAATTGAGGAGACCAGTTTCTGGTGTTTTGGGGAGGTATGTAGTCCCGTTCTTGCCTGATATAGGATTCTAATTGCTCAAGGTCCTGAGTTCTCTTTGTTGTATTTTTTTGTTTCAAGATGCGCCAAATATTTTCAAATGGTGAAATGTCTGGATTGCAGGCAGACCAGGTAAGCTCCTGGACTCTTCTACTATGAAGCCATGCTATTGTCATAGATGCAGTATGCAGTTTAGCATTGTCCTGCTGAAATATGCAAAGGCCTTCCCTAAAAAAAAACATCATCGTATGTTGCTCTAAAACCTGGATATATCTATCAGCATGGATGGTGCCTTTTCAGATGTAGCTGCGCAGCTACACTCTGTTATTTGTCATTTGTGTGTATTCTCACTTCTAGTTGCTGCTTAGTCTTTTAAATTTATTCTAGATAGTGCAGTATTTTCTTTGTTTATATTTGCCTTTTCAGATGTGCAAGCTGCCCATTCCATATGCACTAATGCACCCCCATACCATCAGAGATACAGGCCTTTGAACTGTAAACATCCCTTGTAATAGAAAAAAAGCATGACATGACTTCTTTAATGTGAGATCTGGGGTCAAAAAGAGCTCAGATCTCACATTTACACTTAAATGCAATAAAAAAAAATAAAAAAACATTTGACGTCGCTTCCATCATCCAATGTTATGGAGCCGAGTGGCTCCAGGCCTGTCAGGGGAGAGGACGTTATCGTCGCTACCACCAGGGCCAGATTAACATAGGGGCTATTGGAGCTGCAGCTCCAGGCCCCTTCCTCAAGATAGGCCCATTTGCCCAAACCCCCCCCCCAAAAAAAAGATCGACTTCGAGGATTGTAGCTCGGTGACCAGGGGACACAAAGACCCCACATTTGTGAGGTATGTAGCTGAAGACCCACGCCACCACTGGTCAAAATATGGGGCTCCTATCATTTATGGTTCCAGAGATACAGGGCTGCTTGCGCAGCCTGTCAGAAGCTACATACAGAGCGGCCAGTTTAAATACAAGCTGGCACACTCTGCAGCAGACTGAGAGGATGAGCTGACAGTGCTTATAATAATTATTTGTATAACACTTATGGTAATTATCCCCTTGCCACCCAGGCCAATTCTGAAACTTCTCTCCTACATGTAAAAATCATCATTTGTTTTTTGGTAGAAAACTACTCAGAACCCTCAAACATTTTATATATGGTATATTGTTTTAGCAGACACCCTATGAAATAAAATGGTGGTCTTTGCAACTTTTTATGTTACACGGTATTTGCGCAGCAATTTTTCAAATGTGTTTTTTTTTTTAAAGAAATTGTTTCATTCATAAAAAAAATAAACACTAAAGTTAGCACATTTTTTTTTGTATACTAAGCGATGCTTTAATTTTTTTTACAGGTTACATGTTTAGAGTTACAGAGGAGGTCTAGTGCTAGAATTATTGTTCTAACAATCGTGGCGTATGTAACCTGTGTGTATCTGGCTCGGATACTAGGCAGGGCCTACCCAGCCACTGACTAGTATCTCTCCCCAGCCTGTCCCCACACACCCTCTCACCTGCTGACCCGTGGATGGGGAAATCACTCCTGCAGTGTTATTGTGTTCTGCCTGTGAATACAATTATCAGTGTTGCTAACTATAGCTGGCAGCACTGATTGTTTTGGGAAAAACCTGACAGGCTGGTTGTACTCAAGTCAGATAATAGATTGATGTGTAAAACCAGCTAGCCCATATATAGATCGACTATGGCTGGTCTCTGCTTAATTGGCGTAATTTCAATCCATGTATGGCCTGCTTAACCACTACGCAGTCCCTAAACATCCTTCCACAAACCTTTACATTTTTCCTTCCCAGATTCCTTCATCCTCACTTGTACATACTCTCCACACTTCTCTCCTGTACATACTGCTCACTGTCATACCCTACACACTCCTCTCCTGTACATAGTGCCCGCTGTCATACACTTCTCTCCTGTACATAGTGCCCACTGTCGTTCTCTCCACACTCCTCTCCTGTACATACTGCTCACTGTCATATCCTCCACACTCCTGTCCTATACATAGTGCCCACTGTCATACCCTCCACACTCCTCTCCTATACATAGTGCCCACTGTCATACCCTCCACACTTCTCTCCTATACATAGTGCCCACTGTCATACCCTCCACACTCCTCTCCTGTGCATACTGCTCACTGTCATACCCTCCACACTCCTCTCCTATACATAGTGCCCACCATCATACCCTCCACACTCCTCTCCAGTACATACTGCTCACTGTCATACCCTCCACACTTCTCTTCTATACATAGTGCCCACTGTCATACCCTCCACACGTCCCTCCTGTACATACTGCCCACTGTCATATCCTCCCCACTCTTCTTCTGTACATACTGCTCACTGTCTTACCCTCCAAACTCATCTCATGTACATACTGCTCAGTATAATACCATCCACACTCCTCTCCTGTACATACTGCCCACTTTCATAAACTCCTCTATTGTACATATTGCCAGCTGTCATACCCTCCACACTCCTCTCCTGTGCATACTGCCCACTATCATACCCTCCATACTCCTCTCCTGTGCATACTGCCCACTATCATACCCTACACATTCCTCTCCTGTACATACTGCCTATTGTCAAACCCTCCACACTCCTCTCCTGTACATACTGCCCACTGTTATACCCTCCACACTCTTCTCCTGTACATACTGCTCACTGTCTTACCCTTCACACTCATTTAATGTACATACTGCTCAGTATCATACAGTCTACACTCCTCTCCTGTACATACGGCTCACTGTCATACCCTCCACACTCCTCTCCTGTGCATACTGCCCACATTCATAAACTCCTCTATTTGTACATAGTGCCAGCTGTCATACCCTCCACACTCCTCTCCTGTGCATACTGCCCACTATCATACCCGCCATACTTCTCTCCTGTGCATACTGCCCACTATCATACCCTCCACACTCCTCTCCTGTACATACTGCCCCCATCATACCCTCCACACTCCTCTCCTGTACATACTGCCCACTATCATACCATCCACACTCCTCTCCTGTACATACTGCTCACTGTCATACCCTGCACACTCCTCTCCTGTACATACTGTAACCCAACCTTACCCTCCACACTCCTCTCTTGTACATACTGTAACCCAACCTTACCCTTCACACTCCTCTCCTGTACATACTGCCAACTATCTTTCTCTCCACATTCCCCTCCTGTACATACCGCCCCCATCATACCCTCCACACTCCTCTCCTGTACATACTGCCCACTGTCAAGCTCTCCACACTCCTCTCCTGTACATAATGCCACTTTCTAACCCTCCACACTCCTCTCCAGTACATACCACCCTCTGTCATACCCCCCACACTCCTCTCCTGTACATACTGCCCAGTTTCATACTCTCCACACTCCTCTCCTGTACATACTACCCACTTTCATACCCTCCACACTCCTCTCCGGTACATACCACCCTCTGTCATACCCTCCACACTCCTCTGCTGTGCATACTGCCCACTGTCATACCCTTCAAACTCCTCTCCTGTACATAGTGCCTTCTGCCATACCCTCCACACTCTCCTGTACATAGTGCCCACTGTTAGACCCTCCACATTCCTCTCCATCACTTATACTTACTTCCCAGTTTTATACCGTCCATACTCCTCCCCTATGCCTTTTACCCACAAAAACAGTTCTTTAAAATTATACTGAATATCCTCAATGTTACCAGCTCTAGAATGGGCACACTTTTGTTAGTTCAACTAAAGGACATCTTCTCAGTCCTCATATTTGTTCTGCCCCATTATTAGTACTCATTTAATTTTGTGATTACTACTGTGATGTATAGAGGAACATAGGGGATCTCAGCTACTCTAAATATAGCACTTGTAAAAAAGTGGCCCTTAAAAATATTTTTGAAATGTTGGAAACTATGCACTTAGGCACTGACCAAGGGCCACCGGGTCAGTAGGGGGCCCCATGAGAGGCTCCTGGGATCCTGTGATAATAAAGCGGTAGTAAACTTCTCTAACATTACTACTTTTTAGAGGCCCTGAGGTAAGTTATGCCATAATGTACAAGTATGCACAGCATATTGGCACATTAGGGTACACTTAAATTGTCAGACTGAGCCCTCCAGTGCTGCGCTGTGATCAATCCGGCGGGTTCCGGGCACTTCCATCTTCACCTGGTCTTCCTTCTGGGCTCTGTGCCTTCAGTCACTTAATTTGGCCGGGCTGCGTTGATGTCATGTCCACGCATGCTCATGCGCATCCTCTCTCTCTCTCTCTTTCTCATCCCCCCTTTCTCTCTCATCCTCCCTCCCTTACCCCTCACCCCTCTCTCATCCACTCTCTCTCTCTCTTTCTCATCCTCCCTCTCTCTCTTTAATTTAATTTGTTATAACAAAAAATTGCTTGCATATTTATTTATTTATTATTTTTAAAAGGCCCACCAAAATCCTCAGCACCAGGCTCATGTTGTTCTTAATCTGGCCCTGGCTACCACTACCGACGAGTCCGGTAAACGGTGGAGACAACCGCAGCACGGCGGTAGGGGTGGGGGCCCTCTCCTGCCCCTGATAAAAGTGATCTTGCAGCTAATCCCCTACAGAGACCACTTTTATCTTAAAGAGGACCGCTTACCATTCATGAAAATACAGCTGCTGCCATAACATCGGTATTTAGCGTCAAAGTACCGACGTACAGCTTTTTTGTTGCCCTATCCCAACATTTTGAGACATGTTACCGCCA
Organism: Rana muscosa; assembly: GCA_029206835.1. NCBI lineage: Eukaryota > Metazoa > Chordata > Amphibia > Anura > Ranidae > Rana > Rana muscosa. Next base: position 482,714,534 of record CM055122.1, read on the forward strand.
TCAATTTCAAAATTACCTTATTTTCTACTTAAAATTGTATATTTTGTCAGTTTCAACATTTGATATATTTTCTATTGTGATTAAAATATGGGTTTATGAGGTTTGCAAAAAATTGCATTTTCTTTATATGTAGATTTTATACAGCTTCCCAACTTTTTTGGAATTAGGGTTGTATATAACTCACATTCAGCCTCTAAGTTTTTAGCATCACTTAGCTACATGTCATGAGTAATGTACACTGAACTCCAGAGCAGGAGCGTTTTTACCTCATCACAACCTCCTGTGGTTGGTGAGCAGCATTTAAAAACTATACAGTGCATCCGGAAAGTATTTACAGCGCTTCACTTTTTCCACATTTTGTTATGTTACAGCCTTATTTCAAAATGGAATAAGTTTATTATTTTCCTCAACATTCTATTAATAATACCCCATAATATCAATGTGAAAGAAGTTTGTTTGAAATCTTTGGCACCAATTACAGCCTCAAGTCTTTTTGAGAGTGATGCTACAAGCTTGGCACACCTATTTTTGGGCAGTTTCTCCCATTCTTTTTTGCTGGACCTCTCAAGCTCAATCGGGTTGGATGGGCAGCGTTGATGCAGTCATTTTCAGATCTCTCCAGAGATGTTCAATTGGGTTTAAGGCTAGGTTTCCACTATTGCGACCCCAAATTCGCACGATTTAAAGTGTGACTTTGTAATGTGATTTTTCATGCATTGTCATGCGACTGGTGAGAACCATGGCAGAACAAGTTGCACCAAAGTCGGAACAAAGTAGTACAAAAAACTTTTTTGGAGTCGCTGCGATTTAAGTCGCACCAATTAGAACTGGGACCGTTGAAATACATGGATTTCGACTTGTCATGCGACTTCACATGTGTCAAGTCGCACAACAACTCGCAGTACTGAAAACAGAGCCTTAGTCTGGGCTCTGGTTGGGCCACTCAAGGACATTCACAAAGTTTTGCCATAGCCACTCCTTTGTTATCTTGGCTGTGTGCTTAGGGTCGTCCTATCCTGTTGGAAGATGAACCTTTGCCTCAGTCTGAGGTCTAGAGCGCTCTGGAGCAGCTTTTCATCGAGGATGTCTCTTGCTGCATTCATCTTTCCCTCGATCCTGACTAGTCTCCCAGTTTCTGCTGCTGAAAAACATCCCCACAGCATAATGCTGCCACCACCACCATGGATGGTATTGGCCAGGTGATGAGCGGTGCCTGGTTTCCTCCAGACATGACACTTGCCATTCAGGCCAAAGAGTTCAATCTTTGTTTTATCAGACCAGAGAATTTTGTTTCTTATGGTCTGAGAGTCTTTCAGGTGCCTTTTGGCAAGCTCCAGGTGGGTTGTCACGTGCCTTTTCCTGAGGAATGGCTTCCGTCTGGCTACTCAGCCATGCAGGCCTGATTGGTGGAGTGCTGCTGAGATGGTTGTTTTTCTGGAAGGTTCTCCTCTCTCCACAGAAAAACGCTGGAGCTCTCTTAGTGACCATCGGCTTCTTGGTCACCTCCCTGACTAAGGACCTTCTCCCCCGAACGCTCTGTTTGGCCAGGCTGCCCAATCTAGGAAGAGTCCTGGTGTTACCAAACGTCTTCCATTTACAGATGGTGGAGGCCACTGTGCTCATTGAGACCTTCAATGCTGCAGAGATATTTCTGTACCCTTCCCCAGATCTGTGACTTGATACAATCCTGTCTCGGAGGTCTACAGACAATTTCTTGGACTTCATAGCTTGGTATATGCTCTAATATGCGCTTTTAACTGTGGGACCTTGTATAGACAGTTGTGTGCCTTTCCAAATCATGTCCAATCAACTGAATTTACCACAGGTGGACTCCAATCAAGTTGTATAAAAATCTAAAGAATGCACCTGAGCCCAATTTTGAGTGTCATGGCAAAGGCTGTGAACACATGTGTACATGTGATTTATTTATTTTTCCCTGTTTTTAATTTTTAATACATTTACAAGGATTTCAACCAACTTCTTTCACACTTTCATCATGGGTTTGTAGAATTTTGAGGAAAATAATGAATTTAATCAATTTTGAAATAAGGCTGTAACATAACAAAATGTGGAAAAAGTCAAGCGCTGTGAATACTTTCTGGAAACACTGTATAGTATAGTGTAGTGATGGGATTGAGATGCATGCAGAAGGCAGGTCACATACTAAATGTTTTATTCATTTAGTCTAGGGGTGTTGTGTCAGTGCTAAGGCCATTCGTGTCCTGGCTTGAGCACATCAAACACTATTGCAGCATTAAAATGAAGTTAAAAGTGGCTTCCCAGTAACTGGGAACAAAGGATTACCTTTTCTGTGTTACAAAGTGTAAGAAGTAATGTCAGATACTCTATAATTTATCAGTTGCCATTGTTTTAGTTTAATTTCCATAGTGGAACTATTAAATTATGTTTTACAATGTAATACCCAAGGTGATGGCTCATTTTGTCCATGTTTTATGACTGGCATGTTACTAATCTTAATGCGCCTTGTGATATCCAATTAAATATATATTTTTTTAACATTGGGTATTAAATTCAGTCTTTATTACAGTTGCACAGCCATTATGACGTGAGGGTGGTGCAGATTAGCAGTTCAGCCACTGCTAAAAAAAGATCGGACTGTATTAATTAGCTGTATTTAGCAATTTTAAGAGTATTTGTGAACTTTATCTTGCTTTTGAAATCCTCCAGGGCCCTTCAAATCTCAGTTTACACCAAATAATTTTCTGGTATGGTGTGATTAGTCTGTCCCCTCCCTCTGTAAACTTTACTGCCACCCCACTAACTTCTAGTTTTCCAGGACATGGGTTTAGGAGGAAATCTGCCTGAAGTAAAATTCCTGTGTGAAAACCCTGTGATGGAAACCTCCATTCTCTTTTGAGGAAAGGTATTATCAACCCTTGCTTTTCTCACAAAAGTTGCGTTTCAGGATAGGTCCTCTTTAAAGCCCAGTAAAGCACACTTGAAATATAATTCATTAGAGTCAGCTGGGTTTTGCACACTTCTGCCCTACCTAAATGCAACATATTTGATGCCTCCCAAGGCCATTCAACATGAACTCACTGGTTTGACCTCTAATCTTCCACTTTACAAGTGTAGCGGGGTCTCTAAATTTTGGTGGGATACACCTAGGTGGTAGTATGATCCAGGTGTGTAAATTATGAGAGGAATTGGACCATTTGTATTCGTGGAGGATTGGGTGGTGTATTATTCTCCTTGGCCTGTGGGTGGCGGGGTATCCGTAGGCTCAAGGTAGATTCGCTGCCACAGTGCTGTCCTTTTTGTCCCCTTCCGGAGATGGTACGGCGAGGGCGGGGAACCTGCCGTGACGTCAATGGAGGAGATAAGGGGGGGGGACGCCCTTGCCACGAAGTTCTTCTTGAGGGATCTTCTTCATCACGCGCCCAGGCACCTTAGGCCTGGGTGTGGGCGGTCCGGAGTTTTCGGCCCAGGCGCCCTAGGCCTGGCTGGAGCAGAGTTGGCGTCCATCCCAGGCACCTTCAGCCTGGGGTGAGGTACTAAATCAGAGGCCTGGGGCCCGGTGACTTTGACTGGGTCCCGCGAGGGTGGAGAAGTCCGAGGGTCCCTGAGGTAGATGGGGCCCATGTCTAAGGTGAGGAGGCTGGAGAGGTCACCCGTCCAGAGAGTCCGGAGCAGCACCAACCCGGTGACGGATGGGCCTCCGGTAACTCCCTTGGAGGGACATCTTCCCCTGACAGGGGCCACAACGCAGCGAAGGTACTCCTATCTACATTCTCTTGATTTGCTGGTAGAGACTCACAAGTTCTAAGTTCTCTCTTAGCCGATGGCTATAGTAACCGCTGGTGAAACCACAGTGGTTTAGCTGACAATCAGGATAGTGCCTCGACCTGCTCACCCCACCGTATTGAACTGTTATTGGGTCTCAACCAGTTGGCTGCTAAAGCACTGTTTATTGTGAGTGTGACAATAAAGCAAGAGTTGGACCTTTATCGGTGTGTGGTACTCTGGTTAATGGGAGCAAAGGGAAGTGTCAGCACAGCAAGACTTGGTCCTTAACTGAAACACACAGGCCCGAGGAAAATATCTGGTACTGGCCTTCACCTCACTCACTGCCATGGGGAGGACATGGGCCGTAGCGCATCTCACCCTCACATACGAAATACCCCTAGACAAATCAGAGGGGGTGAGGCCGCTACACGTGGGGGCTCGTGAGTCCAGGATGATGTGTGTTTTGACTTTGGAATTAAGAATGGCTGTGTCTGAACTTTGCTGCCCGGAGGAGTTCCGAGCGGGACGGCCATGTGATCTGCCAAAGTGCATCCCTGCTCGAAGTCGTGGAAATGACCCTAAGACGGGAAAGGCCCATGCGGAAGAGCGAGAAGAGGGAGAAGTCCAGCCGTGTGACGTACTACATGTGGGGGCTTTTACTGCACTGCGCCATGAGGCACCCCGTGACTACACAGTTCGTGGGCGGAGTTTGATGGAAGCCCGCGAAAACGTGCTAGTCGTGGGAGGAGTCTGGCCATGTGGAGGAACTCACGTGGAGACTTCGGCGCGTGGTCAGTGCATGATGGAGCAGCAGATAGTCGGGATGGCCTCAAGCTCCCCGTGGATTTCGGTTCCCTACCCCACAAAGATGACTACGTTTGCTGCTCCCCTTACAGACACGGGGATAAGACTCAGGCCCCGAGGGCAGTTGGCTCTGTACACTTGCAGAGACACGGAGGCCCTCGGTGTGATCTGTCCCGGATGTTCGGGACTGGTGGTCCACCTGAAGCCATTCGGGCGTTGTGAAGCATGCAGAGAATTCCTATTCGAGGTGGAGCCATCCACAGTAAGGCCCCGGGCCCTTCGCCTCAACTGCCTCACAGGTACCGCTACTCCAGAAGGGGAGATCCAGGCCTTTGCGGAGGTTCCCGTACGCACTGAACAGGGCGATGTGACTGCCCAACCAGAGACTGAGAAAGAAAAATCCGAGGATGCTGCTTCGGTCACCAGATTCCCTGCTCCCACCTCCAAAGAGGAGAGTCGGCCTGGTACAGGCGTCTCCTGGTCGTGGTCGAGCTTCACCCCGTCGCTTGCCGGGCCTGGATAGATCCGGTTGGAAGAGTCCTGGACATCCCAGTTCTACGAAAGGTCAAGGTGAGCCAGGGGCTGGGACTGTGGTGGTGGTTGGGGGTGTCGGAGGTCCACAGTCGGTGGAGCCCGCTAGGGAGGGTAGTTCCACGTCTACATAAGACTACCGTCCCGCAGAGATGTCTGACACTTCCGACCTAGAATCACTGTCGGACTGTGGAGATGACGGTGAAATAGACAAACTTTTTCATCGTAAGGGCTGGGACAAACGCCCATTACCTGTGCTACGTGCACCACAAGATTCGCCTATGTCTATAGGAGATAGCACGCCCCGGGCGGAAGCACCAGGGTCTACGAGGAATCCTAGTCCTCCAATTGTTCTTCCACAATCCACAGCATCACCCGTTTTGTTGGCGGGGACACAGCGCGCATCATTACGGGCACCGAGAGCAAAGCCATCAGAGGTAGTGAAAGTACCTCGGCATCCGGAGGCTATCGTTCAACCAGGAGAAGGTGAGCGGGCCACAATGCCTCCTTTGGCCCGACTGCAACGACTCTTCTGTCAGAGGGTCGCCCGTGATTACGGATGGGAGTATCCTTACTTGCCCAGAGATTTGCTGTTTGAAGTTGAGGTCCTGAGACCGAGATGGTACGATGAGTTTGTTTGGGAGAAACTTAAAGTGCCTCATGCTCGGCGATACTTGTCCTGTTCGTCACCCGTGTCGAAAAAGTTCAGAGACTGCAGAGCAGACTGGATGTTGGGGCGACATATTCATGCGGACAAGGTGCTTATCTGCCGGAAAGATGGAGAGGACATTGACTATTCGATTGAGGTTTTCGATAAGCACCTGAAGCCCCTGTTCTTGCCTGACCCGAAGTTTTATTTGTAAGAGGAGACTTTCCTGTGTGTTTTTTTTTACTCTTTGGAGGAATGAGAGCTGTTTTGTTTTGTTCTCTCTTCTTTCACAAATTCAAAAGACAGAGACTTTGGGGGTAGAATCAGAGTAGGGACACAGAAGAAGGAAGATCTCACCAAGTGTCATTACCGTGGCACTGTCACCAGGTGGCAGTGTTGCGCAACGGCTGTGTTTTTTTTTTTTTACACTTGCATCACTTTACTCGTTGGAGCGAGTGGGTCTCTCGGCTGATAGACCCATTCATTCCAAACTAACACAAATATGTTAGGATGTTGTGTTCTTTTTGTTTCCCTTCTGCAGGAGATCCATCTGTCAAGACTGCTGAGTATGGGGTGGTTCTTAGACAGTGATGGGAGGGATTGTATATGTGTACATGCTTAGAGGATTTTATAAGAAAAGTTTATTGTTTTATGTTCCCCTTCCCTTGAGCGGGTCTTGGCACAATTAGGATTCAAATTTTGAGGGATAGCCTCTGGGGTCAGGCTTATGTCACCACTCCATGGGAGACATGGGTTTGCACCAGACGCTGGGGACCAGCGTCAAATCACAGGGGGAGTATGTAGCGGGGTCTCTAAATTTAGGTGGGATACTCCTGGGTGGTAGTATGATCCAGGTGTGTAAATTATGAGAGGAATTGAACCATTTGTATTCGTGGAGGATTGGGTGGTGTATTATTCTCCTTGGCCTGTGGGTGGCGGGGTACCCGCAGGCTCAAGGTTGATTCGCTGCCACAGTGCTGTCCTTTTTGTCCCCTTCCGGAGATGGTACGGCGAGGGCGGGGAACCTGCCGTGACGTCAATGGAGGAGATAAGGAGGGGAGACGCCCTTGCCACGAGGTTCTTCTTGAGGGACCTTCTTCATCACGCGCCCAGGCACCTTAGGCCTGGGTGCGGGCGGTCCGGAGTTTTCGGCCCAGGCGCCCTAGGCCTGGCCGGAGCAGAGTTGGTGTCCATCCCAGGCACCTTCAGCCTGGGGTGAGGTACTAAATCAGAGGCCTGGGGCCCGGTGACTTTGACTGGGTGCCGCGAGGGTGGAGAAGTCCGAGGGTCCCTGAGGTGGATGGGGCCCATGTCTGAGGTGAGGAGGCTGGAGAGGTCACCCGTCCGGAGAGTCCGGAGCAGCACCAACCCGGTGACGGATGGGCCTCCGGTAACTCCCTTGGAGGGACATCTTCCCCTGACAGGGGCCACAACGCAGCGAAGGTACTCCTATCTACATTCTCTTGAGTTGCTGGTAGAGACTCACAAGTTCTAAGTTCTCTCTTAGCCGATGGCTATAGTAACCGCTGGTGAAACCACAGTGGTTTAGCTGACAATCAGGATAGTGCCTCGACCTGCTCACCCCACCGTATTGAACTGTTATTGGGTCTCAACCAGTTGGCTGCTAAAGCACTGTTTATTGTGAGTGTGACAATAAAGCAAGAGTTGGACCTTTATTGGTGTGTGGTACTCTGGTTAATGGGAGCAAAGGGAAGTGTCAGCACAGCAAGACTTGGTCCTTAACTGAAACACACAGGCCCGAGGAAAATATCTGGTACTGGCCTTCACCTCACTCACTGCCATGGGGAGGACATGGGCCGTAGCGCATCTCACCCTCACATACGAAATACCCCTAGACAAATCAGAGGGGGTGAGGCCGCTACACAAGGGTTAGTGGAAAAACATAATATACAATTGTGCAGTTTGAATAAGTATTATTTTATATATTACAGATATTTTTGCACAGTTATATTTTATACATGCCCTATATAAGATACACTATATGACTAAAAGCTTTGGACACCTAACCAGCACCCATTTGTGAATTTGTTAGACATCACATTCCAAAACCATGAACATTAATATTGGGTTGGCCTCCCCTGTATGACTATACCAGCCTCCACTATTCAGAGAGAGTTTTTTTTATAAGAGTCTGTAACTGCAGGAATTTGTGCCAAGTCAGCCATAAGAGCATTTTGTGAGGTCAGGGACCGATGTTGGATTAGAACTGGCTCACAATCTGCATTCCAATTCGTCCTAAATGTGTTCAATAGGGTTTAGATCAGGGCTCTGTGTAGGCCACTCAAGTTATTCCATACAAAACTTATCAAACAGCTTTTACACAGTACCTTGAAAAAGTATTCATACCCCTTGAAATATTCCACATTTTGTCATGTTACAACCAAAAACATAGATTTTTATTGGGATTTCATGTAATAGACCAACACAAAGTGGCACATAATTGTGAAGTGGAAGGAAAATTATAAATGGTTTTCCAAATTTTTTACAAATAAATATGTGAAAAGTGTGGTGTGCATTTGTATTCAGCCCCCCTAAATCAATACTTTGTAGATCCACCTTTCAATGCAATTACAGCTGCAAGTCTTTTTGGGGATGTCTCTACCAGCTTTGCACATCTAGAGAGTAACATTTTTGCCCATTCTTTGCATAATCGCTCAAGCTCTGTCAGATTGAATGGAGAGCGACCGTGAACAGCAATTTTCAAGTCTTGACACAGACTCTCAATTGCATTTAGGTCTGGACTTTGACTGGGCCATTCTAACACATGAATATGCTTTGATCTTAACCTTTCCATTCTAGCTCATGCTGTATGTTTAGGGCCATTGTCCTGCTGGAAGGTGAAAATCCGCCCCAGTCAAGTCTTTTGCAGACTCTAACAGGTTTTCTTCTAAGATTGCCCTGCCATTTTCCCATCAACTCTGACCAGCTTCCCTGTCCCTGCTGAAGAAAAGCTTCCCCACAACATGATGCTGCCACCCCCAGGTTTCACGGTGGGGATGGTGTGTTCAGGGTGATGTGCAGTGTTAGTTTTCGGCCACACATAGCGTTTTTCTTTTAGGCCAAAAAGTTCAATGTTGGTCCCATTTGACCAGAGCACCTTCTTCCACATGTTTGCTGTGTCCCCCACATGGCTTCTGGCAAACTGCAAATGGGACTTCTTATGGCTTTCTTTCAACAATGACTTTCTTCTTGCCACTCTTCCATAAAGGCCAGATTTGTGGAGTGCACAACGAATAGTTGTCCTGTGGATAGATTCTCCCAGCTGAGCTGTGGATCTCTGCAGCTCCTCCAGAGTTACCTTGGGTCTTTTGGTTGTTTCTCTGATTAATGCTCTCCTTGCCCAGCCTGTCAGTTTAGGTGGACGGCCATGTCTTGGTAGGTTTGCAGTTGTGCCATACTCTTTCCATTTTCGGATGCTGGATTGAACAGTGCTCTCTGAGATGTTCAAAGCTTGGGATATTTTTTTAATAAACCTAACCCTTCTTTAAACTTCTCCACAACTTTATCCCTGTCTGGTGTGTTCCTTGGCCTTCATGATGCTGTTTGTTCACGAATGTGCTCTGAGGCTGGGTTCACACTGGTACGACACAACTACTACTATGGATCCGACTTTGCCCTGCGACTTGAAGCCGACATACGTCCGACTTTCAATGAACGGGGATCCGACGTGGATCCCCATCAATACCAGGCACTGTGTTTGTATGAATCTTGAGGGGGAACTCCACGCCAAATTTTAAATAAAAACCCGGCATGGGTTCCCCCTCCAAGAGCATACCAGGCCCTTTGGTCTGGTATGGGTTTTAAGGGGACCCCCCTACACCGAAAAAACGGCGTGGGGGTCCCCCCAAAATCCATACCAGACCCTTTTCCGAGCACGCAGCCCAGACAGTCAGGAAAGGGGGTGGGGACGAGCGAGCCCCCCCCTCCTGAACCATACCAGGCCGCATGCCCTCAATATAGTAGGGTGGGTGCACCTTGTCCCCATGTTGATGAGGACAAGGGCCTCTTCCCGACAACCCTGGCCGTTGGTTGTTGGGGTCTGTGGGCGGGGGGCTTATGGGAATCCGGGAGCCCCCTTTAATAAGGGGGCCCCCAGATTCCGGTCCCCCACCCTATGTGAATGAGTATGGGGTACATCGTACCCCTACCCATTCACCTGGGGGGAAAAAGTGTCAATAAAAAAAAACACACTAGACAGGTTTTTAAAGTAATTTATTAGGCAGCTCCGGGGGTCTTCTTCCGACTTTGGGGGTCTTCTTCTGACTTCGGGTGTCTCTTCTCCCCGGTCTCCGGTTCTTCTCCCTCTCTTCTGTATCTTCTGCCGGGCTCCTCCGCTATCTTCTGCTCTTTTGCCGCTCTTTTGCTAGCGTTGGCCCGGTCTTCTCTGTCATCTTCTGTCGTCTGTCGTCTTCTTCCCTCCGGTCTTCTTCTGATGTTGACACGACGCTCTCTCCCACTGTAATGCTGTGTGCGCGGTGCACAACGACTTATATAGGCATGGGGCGTGGTCACCGGGTGATGTCACCCGGTGACCCCGCTCCCTTATGACGTCACAGTCCCATCATGCCCTGGGACTGTGATGTCATAAGGTTATATTAGAGTATGAGGGATGAATGTGAGGCAATTACGACCCTACAAATGTACCATCCCATGTAAAACAATTACTGAATGAGAACAAAAATGGAGTGGGACTTTACATGTGCCTTGCAGGGAACACATATCAAAAAGGCTTAAAAAATAAACAAATCTTTAATTTTCATATACAAATGGTTAGATTTAAAAAAGTTGAATACAACTGGTTAAAACCACAGTTACTGTAAAGCCCTGTACACACGACCGGTTTTCCTGGCAGGAAAAAAAAAAGTCGGTTTTCCCGACAGGATTCCTGGCAAGCTTGACGGGTTTCCTGCCAAGCTTGTCTTGCGTACAGACTGTCATACAAAATCCCGCCAGTCCAAAGCGCGGTGACGTACATCACGTACGACGGCACTATAAAGGGGAAGTTCCATTCCAACGGCGCCACCCTTTGGGCTGCTTTTGCTGATCTCGTGTTATCGCGTGTTGGTAAAAGTTTGGTGAGAGACAATTCGTGCTTTTCAGTCTTCGTGCTTTCAGATCATTTTCTGCTGTTCAGAATGCTGACGAATATGCTATCTCCATTACGAACGCTAGTTTTACCAGAACGAGCACTCCCATCTCATACTTGATTCTGAGCATGTGCGTTTTTTTTGCCCTCGGAAAAGCATACACACGATCGGTTTTCACAACGGGGAAAAAGTCCGCCGGGAATCCCTGCGGGAAAATAGAGAACCAGCTCTTCTTTATTCGCGGCAGTTTTCCTGTTGGGAAAACTGCGATGGAGCATACACACGGCCAGTTTTCCTGGGAAAAAGCTCTCATGGCAGTTTTCCTGACGGGAAAACCGGTCGTGTGTACGAGGCATAAGTCTAGCCCGGATGTGCTGGTCCTGGCTTAAGAATCAAGAAAACTTTCCTATGCGTTTCGCGGGGAATCCCACTTCATCAGCGCCTTAGATTGGAGCACAGATTTGTACAAATACTGCAAGGATATACAAACATATTATTAACAAATAACATATATAAACATTAACAATTATATTACCAATAAATAATAAACATTACAAACTTTCAATATACTGAGTCATGTTGCTTTAAATGTTTGTAATGGTATCCTAATAGAGCTTGTTACATACACCACAGCATGTCATGGACAAAGAGAGTGGTCAGTGAGGACAAATGATTTCAAGTAAAATCTAAGTATAAACATAAACTGTTTTCTAACATCTACGTTCATACCTAGAAAACTACCAAGAAGACTGCTGATTCACCTGTGTCGTTTTTGTCAGCCGGACTGGTGGTGGAGAAGCCTAGGGAGCCCATGGGGAGGGGGGGAGAAAAAAGGTAGGGGAGTGGGGAGCAGGAAAATCTTACCTTAAACAATCAAATGGGGCCAGAACTGTGCCAAAAGAGTGTCCCAAGTTAAAAGAGGCAAAATTGAAGAGGGAATCAAGCTTTTGCTTATCCTTGCAGCATAGATGGAACCATGAAAAAATCTATATGAAAACCAATAAAAGGCTATTTAAATCACTATAAATAAAGTGAATCCAGAAAGTAGAGCACAGAGGAAATGTCCGTCGCCCGGATCACAAGTCCAGAAGGGCCACGTTGGATCCGGAAAGACGGAAGCGGGCTCATCTGTCCACTGATAATTTGTCCTCTCTCTTTGCCCATGACATGCTGTGGTGTATGTCAGCCCTCAAAAATTTCACTCGCCAGTTAGCATTTGGCGAGTGAAATTCTGAGGCGTGCGAGTATGGACAGGGGTGTGTTGCATCGGGAATGTATCCAGTGCCCCCCCCCCCCCGCCGCACACACACTCACAGTGCGGCCAGCTCCATAGGCATTTTACAGCCGCCTGGGACCACACATCTCTGCCCCGCACAGGCTCGCAGCGCGAGATTTCCAAAAAGTGTGCCAGCCGGCACCGCTTGGGACCGCCCCTCTCTACCTCCCACACATCCCTGCACTGCACAGGCTAGCAAACGCAAGCTTTGCACAGTGTACCAGCTGGCGCTGCTTGGGACTGCCCCTCTCCACCTCCCACACATCTATGAAGTGCACCAATGCCTGACCCCTGTGCCTGCAGGATATTGGTATGTGAGGCTGTGCTGTAATCTGGAGGCATTGGAATAATGGGGGATTCAACAGGAAGTTTGCTGGGAGTAAGGGGGATTGAGAGCACATATGTGCTGGATTGAGGGGGTTAACTGGAGGCATAGGTCTGAATCCTACCCCCCAATCCATTATGCCTATGCGTCTAATTCTGCCCCTCTCACCCTATTCTATCATACCTTTGCCTCCAATTCCGCCCCCTCCCCCATTCTATCATACGTATGCTTCCAATTCTGCCCCCCCTCCCCCCATTCTATCATACCTATGCCTCAAATTCCTCCCCCCTCCCCTATTCTATTATACCTATGCCTTCAATTCCGTCCCCTCATTCCATTCTATCATTACTTTGCCTCCAATTCCACCCCCCCCATTTTATCATACCTATGCCTCTAATTCAGCCTCCCTCCCCCAATCTATCATACCATATTTATTTTTGTAACCTAATTCTGAATAAAACATTTAACAGTGGCATTTCATGAGATAATTTACAAGGGCGTGTTTAGGGGCGGAATTAGGGGCAGAGCAGGGTAGGGTTTGGGTGGGGCAACAGGTGGCGAGTAACTCTTAAGGCCTGGCTAGTAGCTCAGGACTTGGAATTTTGAGCCCTGGTGTATGTAATAATCTATATTAGGATACCATTACGAAAAATTTAAAGCAACATGACTCCGTATATTGAAAGTTTGTAATGTTTAATATTTCTTGGTAATATAATTATTTGTTAATCTTTATATACTTTATTTGTTAATAATATTTTTTTATATCTTTTCAGTATTTGTACAAATTTGTGCTTCAATCTAAGGCCGTGATGAAGCCGAACCCTGTGAAACGCGTAGGCCAGTTTTCTCGATTCTTCAGCCAGGACCATCAGTAACTGTGGTTTTAACCAGTTGTATTCAACTTTTTTTAATCTAACCATTTGTATATGAAAATTAAAGATTTGTTTATTTTTTAAGCCTTTTTGGTATGTGTATTTATTAGACACTTTAAGCCAGGGGTCTCAAATTGATGGCCCTCCAGCTGTTGTGAAACTACAAGTCCCGCCGTGCCTCTGCCTGTGGGAGTCATGCTTGTAACTATCAGCCTTGCAATGCTTCATGAGACTTGTAGTTTTGCAACAGCTGGAGGGCTGCCAGTTTGAGACACCTGCTTTAAGCCAACAATTGTCTATAGTATCTGTAGCACTACCCCCGTAGGAACTGCTGGTTTAAATTTGGGCCTGCCGTTACCTTACTGTTCCGTATGCTCGTCTCAGGGGTTCTCCTTGAAGAGTTGTCCAGAAGAAGTTTGCACCAACACAAAGTCTCTTTCAAGGGTTTTATTGAATAAAGTTTCCAACAGAGGGGGTTGAAGGGATGGGGAGGACTCAGGTACCTTAATTGCGGCTCACAGGAATCTTCCTAGGTCCAGAGGAACAACTGTTTCCACGCTGGACTCAGCAACCACCGGATAGGCCCACCCTCACTGGCCTAGCAACCGGTGTGTAGCTCGATCACATATAGTCTCTGCCACAGACTTGGTGAAAATAGAACAGTCTCTGCCACAGACTTGGTGAAAATAGAACAGTCTCTGCCACAGACTTGGTGTAACCCTTCCCTGGGTTACCTTCTGAATAAAAGAACACAGCTCTCAGTGCCAGGATCTTCCAGCCATTCCGGCAGCACTGTGAGGTAGATTGTGATCCGGATGCATCCTCCAATTGAGTCCCCAATTGCTTGGTCCCTTCCCGCAGGCAAGGCAACACAGGATCATCCCTGGATCAGTAGGCCCCCGGTAACTCCTGGGCCTACATCTCAGTAACGGAGCCTCAGGCCAACGTGGCCCCGAGGCAGAAACTGCCAGCACTTCCCTGAGGCCATGAGGGCCCTCAGGTCGGGATCGGGCGGGTGGTGCCCACCACCAATGAACGACGACCCCACATAATGGTGTCTGTGTCTTAAGTACCCTCTCCCAGAACGCACAGCAGGTTGACCACGCCCCTGAGCCGCTTCTGAGAAAGAGATACCCAATGCATTCAGCCTGTTGCCTTTCCAATCCCGAGCAGTGGTGACAGCGACACTCACTGTCAGAAGGAAAATCATGCAGCCAGCTGAACTGAAACAGAGTATAATTTGAAACACAATCCTTCTGAGCCAAACTATTGCTCAGACAACTATAATTTTAACACATAGCGCCCACTCATTGGGAGCAGGGCGTAACATATCTTTATATGTTGTAACATCAACCGTACCCTTTACTGGAAACACCTGAACCCAGTAATTTCTAGGAAAGTCCACATACTTTTGGTAAAATATTTAGGTGTGATAGACTGGTGTCCAAAAATTTAACCATATAGTTTAGATTTGTACACAGTACAGCATACTTATTGTGAATTGTAAAAAAACAGGCTTTTGTATGATTAGACTTTGAGAAATATTTTAGATAATTACAAAGAAAAATTACTGATAATTACAAAACGATCAGTCACAATTAAATCAGATGCCAGGTTACTATAATCAAATCACCGACAGACGGATTCTGATTTTTTGTGCTTTCCTCTAAAAATAAATAAGTAACCAGGTTGTTGACATGTTCAAACAGAATAAAGTATATATAACCAAAAATGTATATATTTGCATTTAACATTTTATCTGTTAAGCAGCTAAGCATGAACTAATTTTTATTTTGCCTAAGTGGCAACCCTGTAGTGCATCTGCTGTCTGAAAACTACCAGTGACATGGTAAATGTTTTTTTTTTTCCCCTGTATGACTGACAGCTTAATCACTGGAAAAATCCACTGTGACAGAAAGGTTTCTAACCCGTCATCTCTCAGACTTGTAATCTTGCCATCACATCCTTTTTTCCTGCTGGGCAACTGCCCAGCCTTTCTATGCAGGAGACTTGTATGTTTTGTGCTGTATACTTCAATGTAATAAAATGTTAAAATGGAAGATTACTATGTTATGAATGATGGTATATACCATCAATTAGTAAGAAAATTCTGCTTTGTAAAATGCCACTCACAATAAATCAGCCTTTGCTTCCAGAACAAACCAGGCAGTATAGTTATTAGGAACTTAGACACAGTCAGTGCTCACATACTAATTACTAAAATACTTGAGTGAATTCATTTTATGTGTCTCCTGTTATTATCACATTTAATAATTGATAATGTTGTAATGCATACATTTACTAGATTAGGCATGCGAATAGGGAGCACAGTGCGCCGTGTGCCACACAATACTTTGTGGCAGTCCTTTTTTAAGTATGCTTTAACATCTCCACATTTTTGTAGGCTGGCTGCCCTTTTAAAGGACATGACTTTGAAGCAGCTTAATTACTCTTCTTATTATACGATCATCTTGCTTCATTAATACACAAAGGTGACAGATCTTGACATCTGATATAAATAACATAAGAATGCTGAAACCTCTTTAGAGAAGGGTGTATGGTGTACTGTAAACAGTGCCGGCCCAAGACATTGTGCTGCCTGGTACCAAGAATGAAATGCTGCCCCCCCCCCCCCCCCCAAATAAAATAAAAAATCACGCACACCGAAATGCCCCCACATCCATTATTTGATATGATAAATAAAGAGGAACTGTCATGGCTCTATACATGTAAAGGAGTATATAGAGGACCTGTCATGGCTCTATAAAATGGACCTGTTATGGCTCTATTCATGTATAGGAGTATAAAGAGGACCATCATGGCATTATGCGTGTATATAGAAGTATAATGAGGACCTGTCATGGCACTATACATGTATGTAGGAGTATAAAAAGGACCTGTCATGGCTCTATACATGTATGTAGGAGTATAAAGAGGACCTGTCATGGCTCTATACATCTATGTAGAAGTATAAAGAGGACCTGTCATGGCTCTATACATGTATGTAGGAGTATAAAGAGGACCTGTCATGGCTCTATACATCTATGTAGAAGTATAAAGAGGACCTGTCATGGCTCTATACATGTATGTAGGAGTATAAAGAGGACCTGTCATGGCTCTATACATGTATGTAGGAGTATAAAGAGGACCTGTCATGGCTCTATACATCTATGTAGAAGTATAAAGAGGACCTGTCATGGCTCTATACATGTATGTAGGAGTATAAAGAGGACCTGTCATGGCTCTATACATGTATGTAGGAGTATAAAAAGGACCTGTCATGGCTCTATACATGTATATAGGAGTATAAAAGGACCTGTGCCTGGCCGGCGGCCGCAATGTCAGCCGTCCACCCACGATCGGTCCACAGAGAGCCAGAACGGGGAACTGTCAATGTAAATAGACAGATCCCCATTCTGACAGGGGAGGAGAGACAGATCTGCTGTTCCTAGTGATTAGGAACAGAGATTTCTCTCCTCCTCCAGTCATTCCCATCCCCCCCCACTGTTAGAAACACCTCCCAGGAAACACATTTAACCCCTTCCCTAACAGTGACATTTACACAGTAATCAGTGCATTTTTATAGCACAGATCGCTGTATAGATGTCAATGGTCCCAAAAATGTGTCAAAAGTGTCCGACCTGTCCACCGCAATGTCGCAGTCTCGCAAAAAAAAAATCTCAGATCACTACCATTACTAGTAAAAAAATAATAATAATAAAAATGCTTCAAGTGCATTATTTCTATTATTACATTGTTATATAAAATAAAATAGTTCAACTCACCATTATTGCAGAATCAGTGGGAGCCCCGAGCGTGTCACTTGCCAACGTCACCTGCCTTCAGATGCACATTGTCACCTGCCACACATTGCGGATTGTCACTTGCCACGATGTCACCTGCTACACGTAGCTGATTGTCACTTGCCACGTCACCTGCCACATGTAGCAGATTGTCACGTGCCACCTGTCACACATTGCGGATTGCCACTTGCCATGATGTCACCTGCCACACGTTGCAGATTGTCACTTGCCACGTCACCTACCACACGTAGGGGATTGTCACTTGCCACAACGCCACCTGCCACACATTGCGGATTTTCACTTGCCACGACGTCACATGCCACATGTTGCAGATTGTCACTTGCCACGTCACCTGCTACACGTAGCGGATTGTCACTTGCCACGTCACCTGCCACACATTGCGGATTGTCACTTGCCACAATGTCACCTGCCACACATAGCGGATTGTCACTTGCCACGTCATCTGCCACACATTGCAGATTGTCACTTGCCATGACGTCACCTGCCACACATAACGGATTGCCACTTGCTGTGTCCCAGAGTAAAGGAGGGCAGCAGAGAGATAATGTAATCTCTCTGCTGCCCACACAGTGGGGGCCGAACTGCAGCGATGCAGGGCGGGCAGTGAGAGATGATGTCATCTCTCTGCTCCCCCGCCCGCTGATTGGCCAGCAAGCCCGCTCACCTGCTGACTGTCACGCCCGCTGACTGTTCCCCTGTTCTGCCCGCACGCTCCTTTTACCTGGGCCCGACGCCCAGGTGAATTGAGCGTGCGGGCAGAACAGGTGGAGCGGAGCAGGCTGGCTGGCAGGCGGGCGTCAATTTGCCTCACAGTGAAGCGCGGAGCGGGCGGAACGAGTTGGCGACAATTTGCCTCACAGTGCAGCGGGGAGTGAAGCGGGCAGAACGGGCTGGCGGGCGGAACGGGCTGGCCAGTGGCAATTTGCCTCACAGTGCAGGCAGGGCCGGTGCTAGGCAATTTGGCGCCCTAGGCAAGACCAGCTATGTGCGCCCCCCCCCCCCCCCCAAAAAAAAAATGTCCCTGCGTCCATCATATGTGATGTGCACCAGTAAATTAAGGGGGTGGGGTGGTAGGAAGCTGGCAGGGGGGGATGAAGATTACAGGGGGTGGTAGGAATATGACAGGGGTGGGTGGGTGGTAGGAAGCTGACAGGGAGGATGAAGATTACAGGGGGTGGTAGGAAGATGACAGGGAGGATGGAGATGACAGGGGTGGGTGGTAGGAAGCTGACAGGGAGGATGGAGATGACAGGGGTGGGTGGTAGGAAGCTGACAGGGAGGATGGAGATGACAGGGGTGGGTGGTAGGAAGCTGACAGGGAGGATGGAGATGACAGGGGTGGGTGGTAGGAAGCTGATAGGGAGGATGAAGACGACAGGGGTGGGTGGTAGGAAGCTGACAGGGAGGATGGAGATGACAAGGGCGGGTGGTAGGAAGCTGACAGGGAGGATGGAGATGACAGGAGTGGGTGGTAGGAAGCTGACAGGGAGGATGAAGATGACAGGGGTGGGTGGTAGGAAGCTGACAGGGAGGATGGAGATGACAGGAGTGGGTGGTAGGAAGCTGACAGGGAGGATGGAGATGACAGGAGTGGGTGGTAGGAAGCTGACAGGGAGGATGGAGATGACAGGGGTGGGTGGTAGGAAGCTGATAGGGAGGATGAAGACGACAGGGGTGGGTGGTAGGAAGCTGACAGGGAGGATGGAGATGACAGGGGCGGGTGGTAGGAAGCTGACAAAGAGGATAGAGATGACAGGGGTGGGTGGTAGGAAGCTGACAGGGAGGATGGAGATGACAGGAGTGGGTGGTAGGAAGCTGACAGGGAGGATGAAGATGACAGGGGTGGGTGGTAGGAAGCTGACAGGGAGGATAGAGATGACAGGGGTGGGTGGTAGGAAGCTGACAGGGAGGATGAAGATGACAGGGGTGGGTGGTAGGAAGATGACAGGGAGGATGGAGATGACAGGGAATATGGAGATGACAGGGAATATGGAGATGACAGGGGTGGGTGGTAGGAAGCTGATAGGGAGGATGAAGACGACAGGGGTGGGTGGTAGGAAGCTGACAGGGAGGATGGAGATGACAGGGGCGGGTGGTAGGAAGCTGACAAAGAGGATGGAGATGACAGGGGTGGGTGGTAGGAAGCTGACAGGGAGGATGGAGATGACAGGAGTGGGTGGTAGGAAGCTGACAGGGAGGATGAAGATGACAGGGGTGGGTGGTAGGAAGCTGACAGGGAGGATGGAGATGACAGGAGTGGGTGGTAGGAAGCTGACAGGGAGGATGGAGATGACAGGAGTGGGTGGTAGGAAGCTGACAGGGAGGATGGAGATGACAGGGGTGGGTGGTAGGAAGCTGATAGGGAGGATGAAGACGACAGGGGTGGGTGGTAGGAAGCTGACAGGGAGGATGGAGATGACAGGGGTGGGTGGTAGGAAGCTGACAAAGAGGATAGAGATGACAGGGGTGGGTGGTAGGAAGCTGACAGGGAGGATGGAGATGACAGGAGTGGGTGGTAGGAAGCTGACAGGGAGGATGAAGATGACAGGGGTGGGTGGTAGGAAGCTGACAGGGAGGATAGAGATGACAGGGGTGGGTGGTAGGAAGCTGACAGGGAGGATGAAGATGACAGGGGTGGGTGGTAGGAAGATGACAGGGAGGATGGAGATGACAGGGAATATGGAGATGACAGGGAATATGGAGATGACAGGGGTGGGTGGTAGGAAGATGACAGGGAGGATGGAGATGACAGGGGGTGATAAAATGTAAGACAGGCCTCAGAGGTAGGGTGGTGGGATCATGCCAGGAACAGGGGGATGACGAGGAGCATGATGATGACAGGAGACAGTAGATGGCATCATAGCATTAGGGCTGTGTGTGAGGTCATCACGGGCGGCTGGTAGCAGGGATGTTCGGGCTCCCTCGTTCAGGGAGTGACGTCACTGGATGCTGTCAGTGTCGGGCAGCGGACCGTCATTCACAGTACCTACGTCTTCCACACTACGGCCGTCCATCCTGGAGAGGAATTCAAGGAGCTGCTCAGCAGCGGCGGCGGCGGCAGCCATTATCCGCGCTCTGCACATGGTACTTGGTAGGAGATTCGCAGAGCGCGGGAGAAGGGGAGGAGCCGGGGGAGGGGAGCACATTGATCCACCTACTGACCCAACAACTGTTGGATGATCGAGGCTGCGTCAAGCTCCCAGTGCCTCTTCCTCCACAGGACTGCGCGGCGGCAAGGACTACTACTGTCACACATTGAGATAGGGAACCAGTGGCCATGGCTGCGCCCTAGGCGGCTGCCTAGTGGTACCGCCAGCCCTGAGTGCAGGGGGAGTGGAGTGGGCGGAACTGGATAGTGGCAACTTGCCGCTCCCCTGAATGTGCCGCCTGGTACAATGGTACCACCGGGTCCCATGGTAGGGCCGGCCCTGACTGTAAACATAGTTTCTCAACCATTGACATCTGGACCTCCAGAGGGTACTTCTGGCAGGTTCAATTGGTACATATGTCTGATAAAACTTTAATATCAGTTTAATGTTTTAGTAACTGACACATGCGAGTCAAAGTCAAACAGAGTGATTTGTTTTAGTTATATAATTGGAAAAGGAAATATCTGGGGACTATATGCAGATAATTAAAGGGCACTAGAAATACATTTACATGTCAAAAATAAACTTGAGTCAACCTATATCAGAGGTTACTTGTTAAGGAATGCCTCTTCTAAAGGGTATGCTGGGCAGTACTTTAGTCAAATTGGATTAAGGGCACTATTAAATTGTTAAGCAGTTTTGCCAGCCAGGTTGACCTAGATAGTAGTTGATGTCTACTATAATTTGTTATGTGTCAACCAGTAAAAGTTCATGTGAGCTGGTATTGAGGGGTTCCAGGTATCCAGAACCATGGAACCAAGCCCCCCAAAACCAAAACTGCAATATTTTCTAAAATTAAACGTAAGCATAGAAATCTGCTATTTATAGCAAAGCACAATTTACGCCTCTGAAACTTAATTTGCAGAAAAACTTTAAAGGTGATATAATTTTGATATGCTTTATTATAAAGTCATCAGCTGGCAAGATTGTGGACGGTATGTGTGTCACCTAGATTTATTATTTTTACAGTACAATCCAGTATTCATTAAACCTGGGTTATATGCTGCCACTTTCAGAAGACTGGACACTGACAAAAAGGAAAACTGCAGAAACCTCTGCTATATAACCCCTCCCATTCACAGCTAGCCTTAGTTTTGTGTTAGTGTTTTTAGGTGATGGACCTATTTTCTTTCTTGAGGGAAACTCAGTTCTTTTATAGAGTTTATTTATCTGAATGCACAGTAGCCACTGCAGCTTCTAGATTGGGCATTGGGGGACCGTACCTGGACCCTGCCTGGATGAAAATGCGGGTTTGGCCTGTAATGTTGAATTGAGTACTGGATTTTGTGTGGACACTTATATTGACATGTGGTGCATTGCCACAGGGAGCTATACAGGTCCAGAGCCGTGGTCCATTAACTGGTGGAGCCCTTTCAATGAAGACCTCTTTTGGGGCATGCCCATTGAGGAGGGGGAAGCCATGATGGAGCCTACTCCTAGAAGAATATGATCTGCTGCAGTGAGTCTGGGCTAACAGACATTACCTGGGCCCTGTGTGCTGTGTACCTATCCCCCAGGGACTAATGGAGTGCTGGCTGCAACACTTTAAACCACAGGTGTCAAATACAAGGCCCACGGGCCGAATCCAGCCCTCCAAGCAATTTCATGTGGCCCTCGAACTCCTCTGGTCCTCCTCAAGACCTTACTTTCTGCTTTTAAGCAATGCATCCAGCTTCTTCCCAGCAGCAGCTTAAGGAAAGGGGGAGCACTGTGATGTAAGGGAGAGTGGGGGAATCAACTTCTGATGGTGGGGTGGCTCTTAACATCTAATGTAAGGGGAGGGGATGCACTGGACATCTAATCTTACAGATACAACTGGCCTTTTTGAGGGAAATCATAATGCTGATGTGGCCCTCGATGAAATTGAGTTTGACACCCCGGCTTTAAACAGTGTGTTACAGCCATAGTCAGGAGTGCTGGTTTGAACATGCATTTTTATTTCCTTTTGGTGTTTTTTTCACTATGTTGAAATTTCCTGTGTTTCCCCCAGACACCACTAGGGGCCACCCTAGTGGAGTGTGGGGCTCAGTTTCCTGAGCCTACTGTGCAGGCATACTCCATATTTAATCTTGGCACATGGAAAATTGGCACAGCACAGCTCCATCCAGCACACAGCACACAGCACAACAATTCTAAGAAGCTACCTGGGCTTCAACTGCTTAAGCGTGCCTGGTACAGATGGCGGTCACCTTTCTAGCCCCCTATGGCTGTTGTGAGAACCCCTCTGGAGACATTGCAGAACTGCACATGGCAGATCTAGAGGCGCACAAGTGCACTGTAGACAGAACCTAGACAGCTTTCACTCAGTGCTGACCCTGGATTCCTAATACCTCTCTGTGTACAAAAGGTACCTGGTCACAGTTTGCCATTATTCTTTCCTACTCTGCAGTCATCTATGAATTCTTCATGGCTGTTAATGCCTCACTATGTACAGTGGTACAGAGGTGGCTGTCATAAATGGCCATTATCGCCTCCTGTTCCGCGGTGGTCTGTGAGTGCCTGTGTGGTAATGTCTCACTGTAGTCTTATTGTGCAGTACACTAGTCTTGCATAACCATTATCCCCTGCTGCGCCGCAGTAGGTCTCTGAGTAACCCTGGTGGTTCTTTTACTAGCATTCTGTTTGCACAGTGGCGTATGGTGAGCTCACTATGGCTGGAGATTAAATCTGCCTACTTCACAGTTGGTCAATGTGTTGCCCTTGCTGGTAATGTCTCACTCACACACTGTTGGTGACCTGTGGTGCCCTTGTCACTGCCTTGAAGTAGGTCGAGGAGTACCCCTTGTTGGTACAGTTTCTCTTCCATGCTGTTTTGTATGTTGGCCTGAGTTGCTTCAATCACATATGGCTCTTGAGGATTCTTTCTCCCTTACAATTTGTTTTTGTGTAGCAGTCAAGGTGATCTAGTCACACACTGCAGTTACTCTTCCTTCTCTACAGGGGTACATCAATGAATCTTGTTTGTACAGTTATCTCGCTTAATTGCAAACTACATTTACTTAGTCATGCAAGGCCATTTACCCTTTTGCTCTGCAGTTGGTCGGTGAGTCACCCTTCACTGTTGCTAACTCACGTGTGGCCTGTTCTAGAAGGGCTTATGGTGCAAACTTGGCTTCCCCCTTATGTGAGGGCCTAGGTTGTTCCTGTCTCTCTTGGTCATTTTGCCCCCTGTTTCACAGTTGGGTCATGAGCCCACTTTGTATGTAAATTTTCTTTAGGCATGCGCCCTGTTAGTAATAAACTGTCTGAAGTTTAGATTTGTTTGTTTTATCCCATGGGCTTGTTGTACAAACCATTGAAAAACTTTGTATGTCGTGTTTGTTTGCTGTCTTGCTTAATAAAATAGCAGGATTAACTTGCTTGGACTGTTTCTTGGTGTCCCTATCTCATGCATGGTTTACCACTACCAATACCATTTGAGCATTCCCTCCTTATAATATCTATTACATGAAAATGAAAGGCTGAGTTCCAGGAATTCAGCCACTTTGATAATTGTGCAGGCATACTATGAGTTAAGTTCAAGGAGGTGCATGTCACCATCTGGACTTATCTGTATTATTTACATCTAACAGGTTTATGACAACCCCAGAGGATACACTCGAGGAGAGTAGCACACATCAAAGTTATGCCCGTCCCTTCCTTTGCTGCCAATTCACAGAAGCCTTTGTATTTTGTAAATGAGATCACATAATACAAAGGCTTCTGTGCTTTGTCAGGAAAAGGGGAGGAGTGGGCATAGCAGCATTACTGACTGCATTTAAAGAAGCTGAGACTAGAGGGTCCAACATCGTTGGAGCTGCGTAAGCTGTCTTCTTGGAGAGACATAAACCTGTCAGATGTAAATTAAAGACATGAGTTCACAAGGTGACATGCACCTCATTAAACTTAATGAATACGAAAACCCAACATTTCATTTTCCTGATATGTGCCTGCTGTACCATGTACTTGTATGAAAATGTATACTCTTCTCTTTGTAGTGCTTCCTTTGTGTGAAATCCCTGGTGTTCCTGCCAGTCCCCCTGCTTTCCTATCAAAAACTGACCACGTTAGGCAGGAGAGCACAGCGTGGTCAGTTCTCTATCTATGTTGGGAACTCAGCCTGCTCTCCTCAAATGATAAGATATGTCCTGACAAGACCCCCCCCCCCCTCCACAGCCTTTCACGGGGAAGATCAATATACTGTTGCTTCTCCTCCCCCCAGCTCTTACGGAGTTGCGAACAGAAGGAATGTAATCACTTATTAAAAAAAAGGGGTATTTAAAACGTTTTATATATCTATACACAAATGAAACAAAAGAGAACTAAAGTGGAAAAATGTATTCATAAGTTTGTGTCCATAATGACAGCATATAACAAACTTAGTATGTAGAAAACTGACAACAATAAATTATACATTGTATATTAAAAATATGACCGCTGCATCAGGATAATACACTGAAGGGTAAATGCATAACAGCCATTCTAGATGACATGGACCATCTCAACAACAGTATAAAGATAAAATCTGTATATAAAAAAATGGTTAAACCATCCAATGAAGATGAGATGCATCCAATAAGCGTTTTGTGGATTTAATCCACTCTTCAGGGGCAAATGCATTAAAGATCTATGAAAAAACACAAATATATAAAATAGAAAAATAATATTGTATAAAGCAATCTAGCCAAGATGCCTGACAAAAATGACTACTAGCCAAAGGGGGGGAGAGAGTACTTCTTCCCCTTGGGTACTTACATATATGAGTTAAATATGAAGTGGTGAGATTGCAACAAGAGTGCCGCTCAAGGCATCTGTCACGGGAGCTGAGGTACTGGGACCAAAGGAATGGAGCAGGAGCACAAAAGTATCCTCCACAGAAAAGAAATGTCCAGAGGTGATATGTGTAGAATCCAATACTATTATTTGAAAAAATTAAGTGAGTGATTACACCTTTTTAAAATTCTTAATTAAAGTGAATGGAAACCTGTTCAGGCACAGCCACTCCCATTGATGCATCATGTAAATCAAATCCTATTTTCAACTTTTATTCGTTTTGTGAAAAAATATTACTATATCTACAAACATCAAGTGGTCTACCTGTATGAATATGTAGATATTTTGCTAATCATATGACCAATATGTGGTGTACCATACAGGTAATAAAACCATATACATTAGGACACTTCATTTATTTTACAACCAGTCCGTGGTCCATATGCCTTCCTTTTCTTATAATAAATGAATCTAATAAGTTTGGGCTTTACTAAAGTATATATTTATAAAGGATACTTTTGTTGTGAATCATACCATTAGACCATATGATGTACAAGATATTTTCACATAGCAATCTTGGATACTAAAAGAAGATAAAGTTTCTGGCTGCCAAAAATATTTGTTGAAAAGTCCAGCTTTGTCAGAATGGTGGGTCAAGTCCATAAGGTGACAAGTCCAATTGGGCAACATCCATGTTAGGGCCCTTTCACACTGATCCACTTTTGATTTGTTCTCCTTGACTTAAAATAGAAGGTGCCTTTTTGGTGCACCAAAAGATGCAGAATTTAAGACTGTTCATAACACAAAGCACCTGCAGTGTGAACAGTTACCTAGGATTTAATGAGTAATAGTTTTCATGTGCTTTTGCTGCCCTGGAAAATAACAGAAAAAGCACATCAGTGTGAAAGGAGCCTTATGCTTAAACCAGTAGCATTTGAAGTTCTTGGAACAATGAAACCACCATGAATGGCATTATCTTATGAATGCTTATCTATTCTATCACTGCCCATTGTTTTTTATATACACAAAATATTTCTCATCTGCTTTGATGCTTCATTTCATTTCCCCTCCCCTATTTATCATTGCTGACTGAAATGGGTCATACAAGTTAAATCATTCAGAAGTGATAACTCTCATCTGGATTTTACTTGTCATTTTTTTAAAGGGTTGGAACGGTAGCCTTAGTTCTGTGTAATGTTAGCATGTGATCAGCTGACTCTTTACAATGTTGTGTGTATATAACGTGTGTGTATATATATATTTTTTTAACTAACATCAAGTCGGTGTGGACTTCTGGCAGTCAGATAGTGTTTCTCCGAATAATGTGCCTTCTGTTTTAGTCTCTAGTCTTTACATCATGGTCACACTTTATGTGTCTATATCCAGTTACCTTACCTCTTGTCGTCATCGTCTTCTTTTCCCCTCAACCTTTCCAAGCATAACGTTAAGCTGTCACGAGCAGCTCCTTGTATTGAATTGTATTGCAACAGCTCTTTCTGTCTCTGTTTTGTAAAGAGCTGTGCATATTGTTGACATCAGCAATAACATTATCATCACCCTCCATAACCCGTCAAAGCATGGACTCCTCTAGACCTCTGAAGGTATGCTGTGGTATCTGGCACCAAACCGTCGGCAGCAGATACTTTAAAGTGGATGTAAACCCTCTCCTATACCCAGTGAAGTGAACAGCCTCAGATGATACCAGGGGCGGACTGACAGCTGATGGGGCCCCCAGGCTTACAGATGGCCACCATGCCAGGAGTAAGGCCACGTACACACGACTGGTTTTCTCGGCAAAAAACAACAAGAAAACTGCCGGGAGAGCTTTCTTGCCGAGAAAAACGGCTGTGTGTACGCGGGTTTCAGTTTTCTCGTCAAGAAAACTGCCCAGATTCCCAGACGAGAAAAAAAGACGACCTGCGGTCTTTTTTCTCGTCGAGAATCTCGTCGGCCTGTTTCTCGACGAGAAACCCGAGCGTGTGTACACTTACCTGTTGCCGTGGAAACCCGCGCATGCTCGAAATGACTTTGACGCATACGCGGTAGCTTCCTAGGCATAGGGTGTAGCAAGATGGCGGCGACGGCATCGAATGTGACGAACGCACGCTCGTCGTAGTCAATGACGTCACCGCGTTCGTGCCATTCAAAAGAACGGCGGTTCTTTTGAATCGTACGTGTGTACACTCGGCCGGGACAAGTTTCTTGTCAAGATTCTCGTCAGGAAAAACAACGTTTTTTTCCTGACGAGAATCTCAGCCGTGTGTACGAGGCCTCAGTAAAAAACAAAACATCATATAGAGTACAGCACCAAAGTCCCAACATTCTCCCTATACATCACAGTCCACAAAGTCCCACCCTATGGCAGAGCCCCCCCATATGCCACCCTACGGCAGAGCCCCCCCATGTGCCACCCTACAGCAGAGCCCCCCCATGTGCCACCCTACAGCAGAGCCCCCCCATGTGCCACCCTTTGGCACAGCCCCCAGTGTGCCACCCTACGGCACAGCCCCCAGTGTGCCACCCTATGGCAGAGCCCCCAGTGTGCCACCCTGCGGCAGAGCCCCCAAGTGTGCCACCCTACCACAGAGCCCCCAGATTTTAACCTTCCATCGGTGTCCCCTAGCACACATCTTTGCATCCTAGTGTTTGGTGTGGCAGGCAGCTGGAGGGAAAAGGCTTTTAATTAGAAAAGAAAATCTACTTGTTGCAGGCTCTGAACTGCGCAAATGAGTCGTGGAGCCAGCGGGATAGTGAACTGTTGTGGTTGGCCTCAGATTGGGCAGTGGGGCATGTAAATAAAAGTCATGCTTTATGTGTGCCATGATATCACTGCACAGGTGTGCACCCAGACCTGCCCTGCTGCCTGATCAAAGGCTGAGCTCAGCAGTGCACCATTCAGCTGCCTCCGAATGGCAACAAGTGGATTTTTCACAGGCATGAGATTGTTAGATTGACTTCTTTTGAGCAGCAGTAGGCACACATGGATCATATAGTATACACACAGACGCATGCATGCACAGTATACATACACATAGACACACACACAGTATACATATACACAGTCACACATAAACATAGTATACATACATACAGATGCACGCATTCACAGTATACATACAGACAGTCACACATACAAACAGGATACATACAGTAGACATACACACAGACGCACGCATGCACAGTATACATACACACAGTCACACATATACACAGTATACACAGTCACAAATACACACAGTATACATACAGTATACGCACACACACAGTATACACACACACACCAGCACTTTTCACCCCAAAATCAGCCTGATAGAACACACTGCTGCTGCCACCATTTCCTGGCTCACAGACACAGGCAGCGGTAATACAGGAGAGGTGGAGACTGTGCCTGTGTACTGGTGGGCAGGTAATGAGTAGGGAGGTGTAGCAGAGATTGGGGGAAAAGTTCAGAACATCCTTCCTCTAGGAGAAGTGCACTTCTCCCACAGAAAATCAATCTAACTGCTTCAGAGACAGGCAAAGCCCTGCTAGAGGAAACACAGCCCCCCCCCTGCTCACGAGGGTAAGCACTGACAAGAATACATTCAGTTCAGCTCAGCCAGCTTATCTTCCAGCAGACTGAAGGCCATCCCACACTGCAGGCTGTACAATCCTCCCTCTCCTGTCTTCCAGCTGTCGGCATCTCCTGTTCTGTAGTCAAATAAGCTGCGCTGAGGAAGGAGGCGTGTTCACTGTGTTCCCATTGACTGAGGAGGCATTGCAGAGGCGGAGCAGCTATAGCCTCAGGATTTTCACATCAAAAGCATGTTGTTGTCAGACATTTCAGGGACAGATATAAAAAAAACACAGATTTTTACAAACTGTCCCTGGTTTTACTGAGGCTGGCCTCCCTGATGGGGCCCCCTACTGGCCCCGGGCCCTTGGGCAGTGCTTGAGTGCCCGAATGGTCAGTCCGCCCCTGGATGATACACAGGGATAAAACAATTCCCACATAAGTTTTACATGCATATCTGCTGTCTTCAGCCTGCTATATTCTTTAGAATTCTTACATTGTGTTAGAATTTTTACTTCCTGATTCAGCATAGAAGTGTAGTCTGGGCATACACTGTGTGACAGCTGATTGGAGGAATGGCACTGCACATAAGCAGAAGAACACAGATACTTTCAGAGATGTGCTGTGACAAGACAAGCTCTCTGCTAATCTATTTATAGCACCCACCCCGACACATTTCAGGCTGTTTTTCTCCCATCTCTGAGAACTTGTCAGAAGTTTTCATGCTGATAACAGAGGAACGAAACAGCAGAAAGACACGGGACTCAGGGCTTTGGAGAGTGATAAGTAAACACTACAGATATACTGTTAGGTACATATATATATTTGGACACAGGCACAATTTTCTTTTTTTCAGGTATTTACCAAAACATATTCAAGCTAAAGTTATATATTGTTTATGCACTTAAAGTGCACACTCTCGGGTTTCATTTGAGGATATCCAAATCGGAGGAAGGGTTTAGGAATTGCAGCTCTTAAGAATTGCCATCCCCCCTTTTTCAAGGGACCAAAAGTATTTGGACAATTGAATTAAAAGCTGTTTCATGGCCAGGTGTGGGCTACACCTTCATTATTTTTTCATCAATTAACCACTTAAGGACCAGCCGCCGTAGTTGTACTGCGTCAGGTTGGCTCCCCTGTGCGAATCGCTGTCGTCGTATGTCGGCTCACGCAGGCACAGTTGTGGGCGGGTCGGGAGGACTCAATGTCCACCGACGACCCGTGATCACCTAATACAGAGACAGAATGGGGGTCTGCCTTTTGTAAATATTATTGCACAATATTTTTTTTTTCAGCTACTTGAGCTACAGTAGCTCTTCTGTTGGATCAGACTACATGAGCCAGCCTTTGCTAACCATGTTCATCAATGAGCCTGGTTTTCCTTCCTTGGATCAGTTTTGGTAGATTCTGACCACTGCAGTCCGCAAACATCTCAGAAAGAGCTGACGTTTTGGAGATGCTTAGACCCAGTCGTCTAGCCATCACAATTTGGTCCTTATCAAAGTCACCTAAATCCACACTTTCCCTTATTTTCTGCATTCAACACGTCAACTTCAAGGAAATGTTCCCTTGCTGCCTAGTATATACAACCCACTTTCAGGTGCCATTGTTACAAAATAATCAATGTGTTTTGCTTTACTTGTCAGTGGTCATAATGTTATGACTGATTGGTGTAAATCCTGTATAATAATTATCTTTTCCAGTGAGTTGCTTCCTCCATATGACCAAAATAAACTTTAATTTAGTCATATGGGCTTCTAGTGAATGGTTGGGCCTAAAGCCTAAAAAGGACAAAAGTTTTAAATAATACCTGGGCTAAAAACAAAGTCAAACATTTGAAAATGTGCTGGAGCTGGGCTAATTAGACATGTCTACTGGTCTTTGTCTAATATGAAGATGTATATTACTGTTTGAAATGCCTCAAGGAGAAATGAGGATTTAACCTGACATTTCAAGCTCACTGACTGTCATGTTTTCCTCCTGTGTGTTAATAAATCATAAATGTTAAATCACAGAATGAAAGTTTTAATTATATGTCTATGCATTTAAGCACAGGGAACAGAAGTAGAAAAAAAAGTTTGTTTTAGGCTGATTGATGGGTCTAAAAACTGATGTATTGGCGAGTACTTACATAAAGTGTTTGCCTTGTCTCCTTCTTTTCAGAAGATCAATGAAGCGAAGCAGACCCAACGTGAATGTTATGAGAAGGAACTGATTAACCTGCGCATCAAATTTGAAGAGGAGACGTTACAGCTAAAAGAAGCCCATGCAAAGATGTTAGAAGAGATGTCATGGAAACATCAAGCAGCGCTTGAGGCAGCACAAAGCTCTACAAATAAGGAGAAGAAGAAGCTACAGATGGTGAGTCACTGGGAATGCAGACACAACTCTTAATTCTTTGCCACTGCATCTTAGCTAGCAGTGAAATGCGTGTTTTACAGTTTTTTTAATGGTTTCAGTTGTGAGTTATGGGCAAATTATCAGCAACCAGGTTCCTTTTATTTTAACAATTGATGGCATATTCAGTAAGGTAGTGCAAAGAGCTATGGTAATATGCAGTAACTTACAGCAACCAATCACATTTTCATCAATAAATAAAATTCAGAGGGGTTGCTTTAACCTACTGCATTTTACACATCATTATTAACTGATGCACTGCTTTAAGTAAGCAAGATTTTTTCATTAATGATAACACAGAAAAATAATATCACAACCCAGATATATGTTTGTACCCGTTCACACCTGAGCAAGTGTTTTTATTTGAGAGTTTTGCAAACGTTT
Organism: Rana muscosa; assembly: GCA_029206835.1. Lineage (NCBI taxonomy): Eukaryota > Metazoa > Chordata > Amphibia > Anura > Ranidae > Rana > Rana muscosa. The sequence goes on from CM055122.1 coordinate 482,745,905, forward strand.
TAGAAGCACTTTACAAGCATTTTACCTGTGTATTCAAGCTTCGGGTGTTTTTATTTTAGGCAATTGAATGCTCTAGGGGGAGGAAATTAGGATTGATGAGCTGTTTTGCCAGAAAAAATGCAATAAAACACTCAAACTCTTGTAAAACGCTCATGTTGAGCATTTTTCAGGCGTTCCCATTGAAGTCTATGGGGCCATTCTGCCTCCAATCGCCGTGTATTTTTGTGAGCGACAAGCGTTTTGCTACAGGCGATAATACGCTCAGATGGGAACAAGGGTCATTGAAATGAATGGGATTTTGTAGGTTGAGCATATTAGAGCTACAAGCTTCAAGTAGAAAATTGCTCAGGTGTGAATGGGGCAGTGGGGTATCATCAACATGTGCAGTGAATGCGGTTCACGCATCCTGGAGGCTTCTGATGTAAAGGGAGGGTTCTAATGTAAAGAGAGGACTGAGAACTCTGGTGTGAAGGGTATATTCTGATGTATAGAGGGACTCTGATTTAAAGGGGGCTCTCATTCTTTATAATGTGCTGTCTATTCCTAATTCCACACCTATCATTCTGTAGAATGTGCTATACATTTCTTATTCCACACTCTCTCATTACACACCGCACATAAAATCTTTAGTCTACATCACCCCATTTTGTAGACTGCATTGCATTTCCTATTCCACACCACCTTAGTCTGTATGCTGTGCTGCTCATTCCCTTCTCCACACTGCCTCATTCTATACTATGCAAGTGGTCGAAGACTCTATTTAACCACACCCTTTAGTCTTCATTGTTTTTAAACCTACAAGGCAAAGTTATAATGTGCTAGTATGAATCGCATACTAGCCAATTATGTGAAACTTACCTTAAAACGAAGCCCTCCAGCAGTGTGCTGTCACCACGGACATGGCTTCCATCTTACCCAGGTCTTCCTTTCGGGTTGAGGGACCCTGGTCCTTCAGAGCGCATTCTGGTGATGTCACCGGCAGCTTCACAAGTAAATACAGTGCCTTGCAAAAGTATTTACCACCTTGGCATTTTTTCGTGTTTTGTTGCCTCACAACCTGGAATTACCATGGATTGTTTGAGAATTTGCATCCTTTAATTTACAGAACATGCCCGCAACTTTGAAGATGTTTTTTTTTTTTATATTGTGAAGCAAACAACAAATAGGACAAAATAACAGAAAAAGTCAATGTGCATAACTATTCACCCCCCTAAAGTCAATACTTTGTAGAGCCACCTTTTGCAGCTATCACAGCCAAGTCGCTTTGGATAAGTCTCTATGAGCTTGCCACACCTTACCACTGGGATTTTTGCCCATTCCTCCTTGCAAAACTGCTCCAGCTCCTTCAAGTTGGATGGTTTGCACTTGTCAACAGCAATCTTTAAGTCTGACCACAGATTTTCTATTGGATTGAGGTCTGGGATTTGACTAGGCCATTCCAACACATTTACATGTTTCCCCTTAAACACTCAAGTATTGCTTTAGCAGTGTGTTCGGGTTCTTTGTCCCGCTGGAAGGTGAACCTCCGTCCTAGCCTCAAATCACACACAGAGTGGTACAGGTTTTGCTCAAGAATATCCCTGTATTTAGCACCATCCATCTTTCCCTCAACTCTGACCAGTTTCCCAGTCCCGACTGCTGAAAAACATTCCCACGGCATGGGGAAAGTGGATACAGTCTGCTGTGTGGCCAAAATGAAGCTACATGTCAAGTCTATAATAACGAGCTGTAAATGTGCCTATAGCATTCACTGCATGTTTGACAATCGTTTATCAAATATCAGTGAGTGGGGAAAAAAATCACTTGAAGGGCATCTGGGGTGCATTATTTAACACGCCTTAAGCCTACGTTTACTGCACCAAAAAAAAACACATTAACACTACAGGCACATTGGTTTGCATAAGAATTGTTTGAAAGTGTGAACATAACTTTATAGAAAAGAATACAGTGGGTGAACTTATACTTCTGACATATTCATCAGAGACTTGACGTAGCTGTTTCTAAGAAAACAATGAATCACACGTTGGTTAAGCTCAGATTTCTGTCAGCACTTTTCAGTTAATAACACCTGAAGCATGTTCTGTAAACAGTATTTTGGTCATACAGATATTTTCTCTATCTCTTAAATTAGGATCTCCATCAGCAACATGAAAAGGAAAAACAGGAACTAGAGGAGGATAAGAATCAACTAAAGCAACAACTTGAAACTCTTAAGGAAGAATTGACAAAGAAGCTAACGAATGCCAATGAAGAGGTAAAATGCTTCTCCTGATTAGACTGTGAGCCCAGTCCTGACTTTCCTACAACAGAGTTCAGTCAAATGCATAGGCTATATTCAAAATAAAAGAAAAATGTGTCTTGTACACTCTAATCCTTTTCTTTTGTACATATAAACAAGATTGTTCACTAAAGAACTAAAATTGAAACGCCTTTGCTAGACTGCAATAAACAGTTTTCTATACTATAGTAATGTATCAAAGCATACCAAACACCAATTATCAACAGATCAACACTTCAGTAGCCATGTCCCCAGTTTAGGACCATTTATTGTACACAAACAAACAAAATACCATGGTATTATCACATCTCCATTAAGATCCCACCTACCAGATCTTCTTGGTAGAGTTTGCATATGTATAATTTTGACAATGCTGCCACTCTGGTTTTCCTAGAACAAATATAGCCCAAAAGCGGTCGGGGAGAGAAGATCATATAGACCCAGGATAAGCGAGCACAATGAAAAGCATAAATGCATCATGATGCCATATAACAAAAAACACAGTATATTAAGTGCAGTGTGCACATTAAAAACCACCTCTCATCAACAAACTATGGCACATTATGTCCTATGACACCAGACAATAGATATCAAAAATTGTACACCGCCAACAAGAAGATAAATTGTGTACACAGTTGCAGCAACCATATCTATCATTCTGTACCAAGCTATACCATTAAGCATAAGGGTGTATTCATAAAACCTTATAAGATATGCGCTTTAAAGGGTCCTCCCATCAATGATAAACAGTGATACAAAGGTGATAATGGTGACCAAGATGGTGGTATAAAATCAAAAATACAGAATTTGAGACCAAATAAGCCACATGTTTACACACATTAAATTATGGGCATGGTCAGATACTCTGGGGAAAAGAAAGAAAGCCCATCACAAACAAACAAAAGATTTCCCAGCACACTTACCAGCCAGCCTGCAAAACAACTAAACTGGCCCTGTCTAACAATTTACGTTAAAAACACATTTGAAAATATTTGCAAACAAACTGTACAAAAAAGGGGCAACCACCCCAACCTATAACTAGATTTTGTATTAAGGTGCACATGGAAGGGCAATGCACATCACAAACAAAAAATTTCCCAGCATATTTACCAACTAGACTGCAAAACAGCCAAACTGACCCTGTCTAAAAATTTACGTTAAAAACAGGGTTTTGTTTACACACATTTGCAAATTTATGTGCAAGCTGCAGTGCCCACCTAAAGTCCTCTCTGTCTGTCAAGAGGAGCCTTGACGTGGGCACTCTGCAGCTTAGGCATTTCAGATTTCCAGCCGTTAAGTGCCTCCTCCCTACTGCGTAGGTATCCCAATGTCATAGGTCCTATGACAACCTATGACATTGCAGTGCATGAACAGACCCACAGGCATATCCCGGATCCCATGGTTATTTTGTTTTTCTAGAGGAGTGTTTATTGATCTGCACATTGTATATTATATAATTATAATATAATTACTTTATATGTTATGATGCATGTACACTTTTGAGTGTGCTTACTCTCCAGTGTCTATAATCTCATACCCTCCACTCATTTTTGGTTTGTTGATAATTGGTGTTAGGTATGTTTTGATTCATTACTATAGAAACATTTTCATTGCAGTCTAACAAAGGTGTTTAGATTTTGGTTCTTTGATGTCACCACAGACTCCAAACTGGTGAGGGTTTATAGGTCCAAGGATGGTTGCAAGATTTTTCAGCCCTGGAGCCCTAGTCCATAGCCGTCATGGTATCCTCCACACCTTGTTCTGAGAGGACTAATGCCGCGTACACACGATCATTTTTCCCGTCGGGAAAAATTACATTTTTTTTTTTCGCCGAGAAAAACGATCGTCTGTGGGCTTTATGCCGTTTTTCTCGTTGAGAAAAATGGCAGGAAAAACGACGAGAAAAATTAGAACATGTTCTAAATTTTCTCATCGTTTTTTCCATCATTTTTTTCCGCGGCAGTTTTCCCATAGGGAGACACTGCCGCGGAGCCCACAGACGGTCGTTTTTCTCGACAAAGAAAAAAATGACGGGAAAAACGGTCGTGTGTGGGGGAAAATGCCGTTCCCTCGTTTTTCATTTAATTTCATGTCGTGATTCACGGCGGTGTTTTCACCGCCGTGAATCACGATCATGTGTACGCGGCATTAAGTTGGCTATTGATGACTATTTTTTTCAAACAGCCAGCGGGCTGAAAAAAAAAAGTTTCTTCTATCCACTTAAATGAGGTGGACAGAGGAAACCGACTCCCCCCTTTCCCCACCACTACATCTAACGATCTACTTCTGCCAAACAGGGCTGGCCACACACTGATCTGAATTCTGCTGATCCCTGCTGAACCATCCGGATTTCATGACCATCTCAACAAGCCACAAATAGTTAAATGCAAATTAGTATTATTAGGCTGCATTCATAGTGAAAACAAATGAAATTGTTGCACATTTGTTCATAGTGGTTAAAAATTATTGGTTTTCGGATTTATGTATAAAGTAGTGACTTCTATGAACACCTGTTGTAAGAAAGCAATGATGTCCGTGGTGTCTTTGTTAAATGGTTTTGGTTCATGTTGCCTTTCTTACTATAATGACGCGTACACACAATCGGAAATTCCGACAAGAAAAGTTTGATGTGAGCTTTTGGTCGGAAATTCCGACCGTGTGTAGGCTCCATCAGACATTTTCTGTCGGAATTTCCGACAACAAAAATTTGAGAGCTGGTTCATAAATTTTCCGACAAGAAAAGTTCTGCCTGGATATTCCAATTGTGTGTAGCCAATTCCGACGCACAAAAATCCTACGCATGCTCGGAATCATTGAACCTAATTTTTCTCGGCTGGTTGTAGTGCTTTGTATGTCACCGCGTTCTTGACGGTCGAAATTTCCGACAACATTTGCGTGACCGTGTGTATGCAACACAAGTTTGAGCGAACATTCCATCGGAAAAAAATCCACGATTTTCTTGTCGGAATTTTCGATTGTGTGTTTTTAAAGGTTTCACACAACCTTAGCAAAGGGCCTTTCATACAAATACAATTACTCACAATCATAGTCAGAGTTTATTAGAATGTAGAAAACATTGAAATATTGTTCAAGATTGAAAATATAATTTTCTCATGCCGAGTTGCATGCCTCAGGGTGTGTATTTTGTAATTTATGAAAATTAATTCTGCATATCACGACGCCTGTATAGGAAAGAAAAATGAAAGAATTTTGACAAGAAAACTATAAACAGTATTCTAAGTGGTGTGTACTAATGTTCAATTTATGGATGGTCTTAAAGCAAAACTAAACTGGGGAGTTGGCCAAAGAAGCTCTTGCTACAATGCACTGCATACTTGCACATTATGGCACACCTAAAGTGGTTATAAACCTCAGACATAAAATCTGAATCAAGCACACATTTCTATAGTGTTCCATTGCCTCTCTCCAAAGCACTAAGTTTCATTTCGCTCTGCTGTCTAGTTCCTCTGTTATCAGCAAGTATCACTTTTGATAGGTTTCCCTGACACCAAGATCTAAAAAGGTGGCAGGGGAGGAATCTCTAGCACATAGCTTGTGACTGACAGTCACAGCTCTGTTCCTGTGTGCTGTGTAAAGGGGGTGTGTCCTTTTCCTCCAATCAGCTCTCAGAGCTCTTGTACAGTGTGCAACTGCAGCTCCCTGTCCCTGTTTGTGAGTCTATGACAAATCCTTTTCATCTCTGAGTTTTACAGGGATGTACAGGACAAATGGCTGTAAATACACATGTATGACTTATGTAGGAGGATTTGTTTCAACTATGTGAACCATCTGAGACTAGTCACTTCAATGGATATAGGTAAGAGTTTACAACAACTTTAACTCTTAGGCCAACCTTACACGGTTCGAATCTCGGCCAGTTCAGCAGGAACCGAGATTCAAACTGTTAATGGGCAGTCTGAATGTACCAAGTTGATCGATCGACCAACTTGAGTACAACCAGCCTGCCTATAGCCGCTAGCTATAATCACTGTCTTCTCTGGCTTACCGTGGTTGCAGGAAAGAAGTTTGCTCCATGTTTGGCCTGCCTTAGTTTGCCCTCCACAAGCACTGTGACAGGTCCAGGCTTCACACCTCCACTCAATCCCCATCACTGCTGTCTTCTGCTTTTTGTCTGGACCTGGGATTTTGTCTTTGGCCATTGGGTCGTGAATGATAATGAAACTGTTCAAGTGCACTGCAGTGCACATGCACACATGCATACGCGCACACACAAAAACTTCTAGAATTTTTTTTTTTTCTCAACAGAGACTTACAAAGTCTATTCTAACCAGTAAACTGTACTTTTTAGCATTTTTATTAGTTTTGCTTAAATTAGGCATCCTACTCAGAACGATAAAACATATCAGCAAGGAGGATAAAGCTAATATGTTTGAAGAATTTATGCTTACAATACAAGCTCAGTAAACAACTTGAGAACTACAGTATGTTATTAACTGCTGTGTTCCAAAGTAATTTTTTAGCCTGATCTTTATTATCATTTCAGTCTTTTTTTAAATTACTTTCTTTTTTCTTGTAAGCAGACAGAGGACATTTTCTTTTCAGAATTGATTGCCTTGGTGAAAGAAACTATTGTCTTCAGTATGTATAAATTTACCATAATGCTTGTCTTTTACCTTCTTGATTACGCTGCTATGATTCATTGCTTTCCTTGGGCTTCTGCGAGTACAGTAAACGGTACATTGAGTCTACCTCTCACACTGTCTGAACAATGTTAAGGCTGGTACACATGGGCTGAATATTGGCCGGTTCAACAGAAACCAGCCGACATTCAGCCAGTGTGTACAGCAGCCTGTCTGGCTTTCTTTTGAAAGGGCATGCTGGAAAACCAGCAGGACCAGGACCTGATCAGTGCTCACAGCCAATGGCTGCAAATGCTCACCCCTGTCAGAACACAGTAGTTCAGCGGGGAGATCACTGTGCTAACATGGCATAGCGGGTACAGTAAGCTTCTCTTAAGCGGCTCAGTTTTTTTTTAACAAAAAAAACTAGCTGTGTGTACCAGGCTTTAGTTATCCCCTTTAAAGCTAGCAAGTCAATAAACGCCTTTATTTTTTAAGGCATTCATTATAGTATGATATGTTGATAGAATGTAAAATAGTAGTCACTACAGAAGCATATGGAGAAAGACTCTAACTGATGGGCAGTCACATAAATATAAATGTAAAAGTAATTTGTTATTTTTAGCATTTTGCACTTATTTGACTATTACTGGTTATTTGGTATTAGGATAACAGATCAGCACTTAAAGTGGTTCTTCACCCTAGGAACAAAAAAATTAAAAGCCAGCAGCTACAAATACTGCAATTCACTAAAAGGACACTTACCTGTCCAAGGATCCATTGCCGTCCTTACTTAAGCCAGTTCTTCACCGTGCAATAAAAGGACACTTTCCTGTCCAAGGATCCATCGCCGTCCTCACCCAAGCCAGTTCTTCACCGGTCTTCGGGTCCTCAGCACCCACATCTTTAGTGTGGGAAGCCACTTGTGACTCCTTGCTCCCCTTTGCATGTGTGTGAGCCACGCTGAACTTTGTGAATGTCAATAAAAGGACACTTACCTGTCCAAGGATCCATCACCGTCCTCATCCAAGCCAGTTATTTACCGGTCTTCGGGGGCCTCAGCGCCCACATCTTTAGTGTGGGAAGCCGCTTGTGACTCCTTGCTTCTCTCTGCACGTGTGTGAGCCACTCTGAACTTTGTGAATGGTTTTGCAGCCTTCTGGGACCTGTGTCACGTCACAGCAAAGTGATACCTGATCAAAACCAGGTACCCGCTCACCCCCAAAAAATAAACTGTCCAAGGGTAGAGGAGGGGGGCAGTTTCACTAACCTTATACTCCAGACAGAACTGTAATTTTACTTTTAACATTTGTTTTTCATCCTGGCATTGCTTGCAGACATTGGACTTCTCCTCTATGTAAAAGAAAAATTCTTATTGTCAGTACCTGAGGTTCTTGAAATACATAATCGTGATACTGTGATTTTTCAGAATGGATCCTGAATTTGAGAAACTGTGCATAATTTACTTTCTTAATAACTTAACTGAAGGATTTGTCTTATAAAATAATCCTTCCTGGTTTTACATGGAGACAAGGTAGTGTTGAGGCCTAGATTCACTTTCTTCCTAAATTGGTTTCACCTTTCATCTCAACCAGGACATTGTATTTCCGTCCCTCTGTCCAGTCCTAGCACATCAGAAGGATATTTCCCTTTACTGTCTGGTTCATACAGTTCATGCCTAATTTGAAACCATTGCATCTTTTAGAAAGACTGCTTCTTTCTTAGTCATCTTGAATGGTCCCTGCCAAATGGAATCACCTCCTTGCTCTACCATTTCTACCATTTCTCATTGTTTTAGATACATTATTTTTCAAGCATAAGTTCTTACGGATTAGGTTCCACCCTTTCCTGTCAAAGCACACACTTCTAGACCTGTGCGTGCTCCTTGGGATTGCTAGCTTCAGGCAACCGTTTCCCAGATTTGCCTGGACTTTTGTTCACCTTTTCTAAGTTTTAGCAGGTGGATTTTCAGGCACTATCAGATGCCAGCTTCAGGCATAAGGTCCATTTAGGTAGCTCTTTAAACTGCAGTCAGTCCACACATTTTTATTTTGTTAGATGGCCTTCTGGCAAATTGTTAGCTGTGCTGCTCACCCCTCAGTTGGGACTGCTTTTGGACATCCCAGTTGTCTCTGAACCCTGTGTTCCTCAGTGAAAGGGAAAGAGAATTGGATTTTTATGCTCACCATAAAATCTTTTTCTTCATTGAGAGACACAAGCACCACAACACTGTGGTAATGGTCTTTACATCAAGCTCTCACGGAGTTCTGTAGCTGCAGGCACTGTAAAGCAATTGGTACTCCAAGTTCATAGCAGAAACACTGAAGTCCTTGTCTAAGCCAGCTCAGCTCATGCTGCTGCCCCCTTCCAAGAGTGACTTAGCTTTTCAGCCTTCTAATCTCTAATGCAAGCATCAAGCTGGTGCTCTGGGGGGCAGGGGGTGGGGAGCAGGGTGGGTTGGGCAGCTGAAAATAGGACTTGAAGGACTTCAGTGCTTCTACTATAAAGATTTAGGATACATTGTTCTTCAGTACCTACAGCTACAAAGGCCAGTGAGGGCTTGTTATAAAGCTCATTTACTGCTTGTTAGGAATATGCAAATACTTGTATGCCCACAGCTTTGCCACTTTTACACTTTTAACTGTACTTTTATGATCACTCGAATCTCGTTTGCAACTATGCAGTTACCTGTTGATAAAGGAGGTTTAGTGCTGCCTGACTGCCAATTATTAAATTTTGCCTCTCAGCTGATCTATTCACATTGGAGGATGTTTCCTCAACTAAATAATGCTTCAGAGGCATAGTATTGCTACATCCCAGGAGTCACTTATAAGGTTGTTATACAGAAAAGTAATTCCTCCAGTTTTAGTACATTAACTCCGCTGTCTTTACCTGGTAATATTTAGCCTTTGTTCGAAACAGACTTCAGATGTTTCACTAAAGTGGCTGTGAACACAGGTTTCTACTTACCTGCTCTGTGCAATAGTTTTGCATAGAGTGGCCTTAATCTCCTCTTCTGGGGGCCCACCAGAACTCTTGGCTTCTCCTCCCTTCCGAGTACCCCCAAAGCAAACCGTTTGCTATGGGGGCACTTGTGCGGGCACACTCCTGAGTCAGGCTATGTGTGTCCATTATGCAGCTTGGCCCCCGCCCCTCCAACCCCCCCCTTTCCCGCTCTCTCCACACTGGCTTTGACCGACAGCAGCAGGAGCCAATGGTTCCCACTGTGATCAGGGAGAGGAGAGAAGAGCTGCAGCACACGGGCACAGAGCTGGATCAAGAATGGACCCCAGTAAGTGTTTAAGGGGAGGCTGGGGGGGGGGGGAGCTGATGCTCCTTAATAGAGTTATGTACAATTGGTATACATTGGTAGAAGTAGGAAAAATTAAATTTTAGCAGTATAATTTGTGTTTTTTATATATGTGTGTGTGTGTGTATATCTGTATCCGTTAAAATAAGTATTGAACACGTCACCATTTTTCTAGGTACCGTATATACTCGAGTATAAGCCGAGTTTTTAGGCACAATTTTTTTGTGCTGAAAATGCCCCCATCGGCTTATACTCGAGTCACCTTTTTGCGCCTGATCCATCGGACTTTGGGGAGCCAGTACCGGCCGGCTGTAGGTCTCCTGGACCCCAAACTTGGCACACATGTAGCCCCACTCTTCCTCTATAAGTGTGCAAAGTTTCTTGTCTGGGGGATCTACGGTCGGGGAGCACCGATTTTTCAAACCCGGGCACCCCTTCCATAGACTCCCATGTTAAATGGTAATTTCTCTGGTGACTTTGGGGACCTGGTACCGGCCGGTCGTAGGTCCTCTGGACCCCAAACTTGGCACACATGTAGCCCCACTCTTCCTCTACAGGTTTGCAAAGTTTCTTGTCTGGGGGACCTACAGCTGGGGAGAACTGATTTTTCAAACCCGGGCACCCCTTCCATAGACTTCCATGTTAAACGTCAGTCTAGTCATAGACACAGTGAGGCAAAGTGAGGCACACCCTAGGCTTATACTCGAGTCAATAAGTTTTCCCAGTTTTTGTGGTAAAATTAGGTGCCTCGGCTTATATTCGGGTCGGCTTATACTCGAGTATATACGGTAAATACTGTATATTTCTAAAGGTGCTATTAACATGAAATTTTCACCACATGTCGGTAACAACCCATGCAATCCATACATTCAAAGAAACCAAAACAAATAAGTTCAGAAAATAAGTTATGTGTAATAAAATAGAATGACACTGGGAAAAAGTATTAAACACATAAAGAAAGGGAGGTGCAAAAAGGCATGGAAAGCCAAGACACCAGCTGAAATACTGTGTATGAGTAATTAGAAAGCAATCCTGCCCCTTGTCAGTGCAAATTAATATCAGCTGGTTCAGTCTCAAATTATGGCCTATAAAATGGTGTCTCATTACCAAGGTGTCACACAAGAAACATCTCATGATGGGTAAGGTAAGCTGGAGAGACTCTCCACTCTCCTCTCCCTGCCTCTCCATCATTGACCCCCAAGGTTATAGTGGCAGACTCCTCCTGTTAGGAGTGCTAGCATGCACATCATTTTTTAAAAGAAAATGTTATGGATGAATTATAGCACTCCAGACTAGTATTAGTCGCATAAAGAAAACATGTGGCACCAAAACTAAGAAAAGTCTAGTAATGCAAAAGATCTTTTACTGATCTTTATAGATAGGCAGTATGAGGGTGAATATTCACCAGGATGTGCTCACCCGGGCCTGCTACTGATAGAAAATAGATGACCTGAACAACAGACTGGCAGTCTTGCAAATCTTTGCAAGCTTTTGGAGTGTATCCCAGGAATATAACAAAAAATATAAAATAAAGAGAAACACAAGAGCACACCAGATTGCGCAAAAATCACTTTTGCTTTGATTTACTAAGGCGAATAGACTGTGCACTTTACAGTTGCCCCAGAGCTTAGTAAATGAGCTCTGCTGACTTTCATCATCCAATCATGTATAGCGCTTACCACCCTCTCCTCCTTGTCTTTCGGCTCCTCGCAGGAGGAAAGGGCAAACCCAGCTCTATATGCCCGTACCCTCCTGTGTGAGGAGGTTGAGCGGTGTTGTGATGGGTCTCCGCAGCCAGATACTCCCTCCGAATGGTTCTTATCTCTATGACCAATAAAGACAAGTCTCTATTTCCCCCAATGACTTCAATGTCCACACCAGCTGTAACTCCAACGTAGAATTTATTTCTCTTAAACGACAGTCTCTGATAGGAAAGGCTTCTCAAGCAGACTTAGCCCATTTGAATAGTCTCCCTAGATAGGGACTAGCAGCCAAAATGGTACTCGAACTAACCGCACAATCACTATACAAACTGGTACACTTAGTCTCTGCCACAGACCTGGTGAACTTGGTCTCTGCCACAGACCTGGTGAACTTGGTGTTCAAAGCTTGGCCTCTTTGTAAGGAGAAGACATCCCTCCAGAGAGTTACCAGGCCCCTTCCTTCACTGTGACTTCTCACCAGTCCCTCGGAACGGTCCTCCCCCGGCCTCCTCGTCTAAGATGCGGGTCCCCTCGCAAGGCGGCACCCTGAGATTACTCGATCCTTGACGGGCCCCAGCCGAAGGTGCTGGGCCCAGGGTCTTTAGTTGCAGCCCCAGGGCTAAAGGTGCCTGGGACTGATTCACCAACCTCCGCCCCTGGGCCAAAGGTGCCCAGAGCGGACAGGAACACACACTCCCTGGGAGTAGGACTCCCGACGACGAACTAACCCTGAACAGGCAGCGTCTGCCCCTTGTATATCCTCTCCCAGCATATACAGCAGGCCGACCACTCCCACTGTACGGTTGCCGAGAGGGGACACACAAGGCACAGCACTGTATCAGCAGTCCAACCCTGGCCCACCATGGCAGTGCCACCTGCAGGCCACAGGGAACGGTACACCGATACTCCTCCTGCAGACAAAAATGGTTGATAATGTCCTAACAATTTAGGTGTTTGAGCATAACTACCACTCAAACGCTACCCCTAAATTGAGGACCCCGCTACACATGTAAAAGCAAAAATGCTGTGTTTTTTTTATTTTCCTTGCATGTGATTATGTATTCATTGTAAAGTGAAGCTTTACCTCATTTAAGCCCCGTACACACGATCCGAATATCGTACGAAAAATGTCATCCGAGGAAGAATCGTACGATAATCGGATCGTTAGTACAGAGCTTCGAGAGCCGATCATGACAGTTCATCCGATATTATTTTATCGGACAAGCACGAAAATTTTCCTCGTACGAAACCAGATCGTATGATTTTCGTTTAGTCAGTACAGTTGTCGTCCGAAAATACAATACAAATACATTACAACACATGACATCACTTCCGATTTTTTTTTTCTGTCGTACGAGAATTTTCGTGACCTATTTCATTTTTCTTGGGACTATTAAGCGAAAAAAGTCATACGATTTTCGGATCGTGTGTACGGGGCATTACTAAGCTCCTAAACAACAGCACTTGCAGAGTGCATACTTGTTTAGTAAATAAACCCTTCTGTTTATTATTAGGACAAAGAGTATCCAAATGCCTTTATATGATCCAAATACAAGGTTTTCATAACTAACAGTTCACTGAAGTATATATTTTGTAGCACTCTATAGTGGCTGGGTCTTACATGTAGGCTACTAACGGCAACTGGAGGCGTTCCAAAAAGGGTTGTAAAGTCAGAAGGTTTTTTTTTTTATCTTAATGCATTCTATGCATTAAGATAAAAAACCTTCTGTGTGCAGCAGCCCCCCTAATGCTTACCAGAGGTCCCTCTCTGTCCAACGATGTCCACGAGTCCCTCTGCCATCCGAGATTCACCTTCCTGATTGGCTGAGACACAGCAGCGGCGCCATTGGCTCCTGCTGCTGTCAATCATAATCAGCAAACCAATCAGGAGGAGAGGGGGCGGGGCCTGGTCAGGGACTCCGTGTCTGAATGGACCAGGGAGCTGTGACTCGGCTTGGGTGCCTCCATAGCAAGCTGCTTGCTGTGGGGGCACTGAACAGGAGGGAGGGGCCAGGTTTACTGAAGAGGCACCCGAGAAGAGGAGGATCCAGGCTGCTCTGTGCAAATCCACTGCAAGGGGCAGGTAAGTATAAAAAAATTTATATAGGAAAAAAACGAGACTTTACAATCACTTTAACCACTTGCCGCCCACCCACTGTGAAATGACGGCTGGGCGGTGCGGCTCTCGTTCTGGGTGGACGTCATATGACAGCCACCCAGAACGACCGATCTTGCGCACCCCCCGGGGGCGTGCAGCGTGGTGATCGTGGCCACGCCGTGTTGCTAGGACACGGAGCGACCCCGATCTGTGTAAAGAGCCGCGGCTCTTTCACCATGTGATCGGCTGTGACCAATCACAGCCGGTCACATGTAAACACAGAGATGCCGGTAATGTGCTCTCCTTGCCTCACACTGACAGAGTGTGAGGTGAGTAGAGCTGATCAGCGTCATCTCCTCACAGGGGACAGCTAGGTATGTAATCAGGGCGCTGATCATCAGTGCCCTGATTACAATTAAGTGCCCACCAATGCCAGCAATGATTGCCCACCACTGCCAGCAATGATTACCCACCACTGCCAGCAATCAGTGCCAACCAGTGCCCATAATTGCCACCCATCTGTGCCAAAAAGTGCCAGCAATGATTGCCCACCACTGCCAGCAATCAGTGCCAACCAGTGCCCATAATTGCCACCAATCTGTGCCAAAAAGTGCCAGCAATCAGTGCCCACAAGGGATGCCAGTCAGTGCTGGCTATTAGTGCTGCCCATCAATGCCCATCACTGCTGCCCATCAATGCTCATCACTGCTGCCCATCAACGCCCATCAGTGCTGCCCACCAGTGCTGCCCACCAGTGCCGCCTATCTGTGCCCACCAGTGTCGCCTATCTGTGCCCAGTGCCCACAAGTACCACCCATCAGTGCCGCCTATCAGTGCTCATCAGTGCCACCTATCAGTGCCCATAAGTGCAGCATATTTGTGCCTCCTCATCAGTGCTACCTAATCAGTGCCCATCAGTGCTGCCTCATCAGCACCCATCAGTGAAGGAGAAAAGTATTTATTATTTGCAAATTTGCTAATTATTTGCAAATTTACTGACAGAAACTAAGAAAAAAAATCAATTTTTTTTTTTTTTTTGGGGGAAAAAATAAAAAACCTAGAAGTGATTATACCACCAAAAGAAATCTCTATTTGTGTGAAGAAAATTATAAAAATTTCACATGGTTACAGTGTAGCATGACTGCGCAATTGTCATTCAAAGTGTGACAGTGCTGAAAGCTGAAAAAAGGCTTGGGCAGGAAGGGGGTTTAAGTGCCCGGTATTGAGGTGGTTAAGACAATGATAGAGCATCTCTTCCTGGAGCGGACGGTGCAAGACTGGTGCTTCTGTAAACCTACTCCTGCTGAGTTGGCAAACTGAGACTTGGCAATAATATATTTTTCAGCATGCTGGTAGTTCTACACGACTGCTTTCTGTTGGATAAATGTAAGTGGATTTTGATACTTTTTACTCTTGTTTTGCTGTTTTTATTATGTACATGAACTGTAAGCGCTCATTAACATATTTGACTTTTTCTTGAAATAAACACTTTCTATTCCATAAAATATCAACAGTAATGGTCTGTGTAAGTAGGTCATATCCCAGAGATTTGCATAGATAAAAGGGATATCTGATATTAAAAAAATATACCATTTTCTCTGTAAAATTTGCAAGTTATATTTTTTTTTATCATAACCTCTAACTATACTGGTCTTTTGATATAAATAACTGGTGGAAGCTCCAGTGGTATTGGTTATATGTGTAAATTAAAAGAGTAAAAAAAATACTGATCATTTGATTTTCTTTCAGAATTAGCTGTACCTATTACTAATGGAAGCTAATTCATTATCACATTTGGTGATAATAGTCACCAGGACAAATGGGGGGAAAACAGGGTTACGAGTAGTAAAAAAACCTTAAGCCCCGTACACACGGTCGGACTTTTGCCCAACAAACTTCGTTTTAAGCAAGTTGGACCAACAATCCGACTGTGTGTACGCTCCATCGGACAAACTTTTTTCATTTGGTTTTGGATTTCATCAGACAAAAGTTGGGTCTGCAAACGGACAAACTTTTGCCCAACAAAAGTCCGATGGAGCAAAGTCCGACCATGTGTACAGAAAACCATCGGACTTTAGTCCGATGGACAAAACAACTAATGTTAAAATCAACCAACAATAGCAGAAGTTGACCAAAGGGTGGCAGTAAAGATCAGAAAAGAGCAGAAAAAACACATGATGTTGTAAGAAGTTTTAAGAAAGTTTGCAGAAAAGTCAGAGCGTGTGTATGCTATGGGTGTTCCCAACCAACTCCGTTCGGACAAAAAACCACGGAAAAGTCTGATGGAAGTCCGACCGTGTGTACGAGGCTTTACAGATATTCAAATCCCTCTCCACTCTATCCAAATCTAAAAAAAAAAAAAAAAAAAAGTTTTTCCTTTTAGTTATATGTTAAAGAGGAACTCCATCTTTCCACACACTTTACATAGTTACTAACCTGTGAGGCTGATGGATATGCTGTATAAACCGTATGTAGCTGTGGCTACATACAGCATACCGCACTTTGTTCCGGGTGTGAGCCGAGACTTCCTGTCTCATACCCGGAACACAGAATAGTCTACTGCAGCAGCGCTCAGCCGGTCAGAGCAAGCAATGTATTCTATCAAAGAATACAAAGCTTCCTCTGATTGGCAGAGTCAGAGGTTGACATCATCAACCCGCCTCTCTGCCTCAGCCAATCAGAGGAAGCTTTGTATTCATTGATGGAATACATTGCTTGCTCTGAGCGGCTAAGGGCTAAGGGCTGCTGCGGTAGACTCTTCTGTGTTTTCTGGGTATGAGACAGAAAGTCTCGGCTCACACCTGATACACAGTGTGGTATGCTGTATGTAGCCGCTACCTACAGTTTATACCATACATCCAAGGGCCTCACAGGTTAGTGAGGGACATAGTTTGTTTGGGCCAGCTTAGCTAAAGTGTGGAAAGATTGAGTAGCTCTTGAAGCAAAGTCAGTCTAGTACCTACAGATTTCCATTATGTGGATTGCTGCAGATGCATGACAGGTGCTTGGTTTAATTGCTACAGAGGTGAATATTGCTTACACTCAAGTCAACACTTCAGAAAATCATCGTTTGCTTCAGAAAGTATGAAAATGTAAACACCCATCTTCAAATGTAATTATCGACCTCTCCTAGAAGTAAAAGTCAAACCTATTTTTTTCAAAAATAGTTTTTCCATGGTAAATTTGTTTATTGAGAAAAGGCAAAAGGAATTTAACAGACCAGTTCCCCTTTTTGTACAATCTTTTTTTTTCTTATAAATTCCAGCTCCCCAATGCACCAATATAGCATTCATGTACTTTTTTTTGCAAAAATATCAAAGCTTCCCATTAAATCTACAGCCACTTATTTTTCTTGTGTTAATCCATGTATCCAGACGTTTCCATTAGTAATGTCTTCTTCCTGGTCAGACTTTAGGTCATGACATAGGAAGGAGTTGACCAGCTGACCTCATTAGCACACACCCTGCATCACCTACCCATTCCCAGCTACACGTTTTTTAAATGAAATGCAATCAATCAGTGATCACCCTCCTCACTAAATACACAATATGCAATCAGATTGCATAGTGTATGGCCATCTTTATACAAGGGAGTGGACAGAAACACTCAGCTGTCAAGCCCCGTTCACAACTCTGCATAGTGGGAACTCGCATTCCCACATGCATCTTTTATTTTTTTTGCGAGGGGGGAGGGGGCATTTTCACTTATCACACATAGGGCAGCCCATCAACCTGAATGGGCTGCCCTACACACAGCAATCACTCCGAAGAAGCTTTAGAACTTTTTTAGAGCGGAGTTTGGTGCGTTTTTTACTGCGATTTTTGGTGCAGTGCATTTCTGAAATGCAAGGAAACGCACAGATGCGAATGGAGCCTCATTGTTCTTGTGTTATCGCACCAATTTCACTTTCAGACCCCATTCACATCTAGCATAGCATCTAGCACATTTTGTGTCTCATTTTTCCTGTGACACGCATAGGGCAGCCTGTTGATTTCAATGGGATGCACTACATGTGGTTAATGCAACATTTTTTATGGGTTGTGTTTTTTTTCTGTGCGTTTTGCGGCTTGTGTTTTTTTCTGTGCGTTTTGCAGCATTTGCCCCTAGTTTTTTTCACATGGCAAAATGTGTGTTTGCTTTTGTGTTTGGTGTGCCATTACCGATTAATGACACTGAAAGCGCAACTAGTAATTTTAGGTGTATAAACAAGGCCATACACTATACAATTTGATTGTACAAACATCCATGAAGACAGTAAAGTAAGTGTCTGTAGAATTAATGGAAAGCGTTGATATTTTTGCAAAAGAAGTACATTAATGCTATATTGGTACATGGGGAGCTGTAATTTTGGGGAAAAAAAGGTGAACAAAGCCTTTAAGCTTAATCTTGCATTGATCTTTAATTTGGCATGTTGAAGTGTGCAGGAAATTAGAGAACAGTCTGTGGATAGAACTGTAGTATTGAAAACATAAGAAGGGTCTCCTGGGTTCTGTAAAGTTCACTATACAATGTAATTGTACAATCTCCTTTAGATCTACCATCAATTATGTAGTGTAAGGGCCTGCCTGATTGGATATAGAGTGATTGACTAGATAGGTGTTTCCTCCTATTATATACATTTGGTAAATCTAAAGGAGAGTGTACAATCAGATTGTATAGTGTATGGCAATGTTTATACACCTAAAATTACTAGTTGCGCTTTCAGTGCCATTTATTGGTAATGGCACACCAAACACAGAAACAAACACACATTTTGCCATATACAGAGGATCAGGATTGAGGAGAACAAACGATGCTACATAGTGAGTAATGGGAAATGGTATCAAGCCTCAATATATAGGGGCAAGCAATGTGAGGTCTAAGGAGCTCTAAAGCCTCGTACACACGGTCGGACTTCCATCTGACTTTTCCGTGGTTTTTTGTCCGAACGGAGTTGGTTGGGAACACCCATAGCATACACACGCTCTGACTTTTCTGCAAACTTTCTTAAAACTTCTTACAACATCACGTGTTTTTTCTGCTCTTTTCTGATCTTTACTGCCACCCTTTGGTCAACTTCTGCTATTGTTGGTTGATTTTAACATTAGTTGTTTTGTCCATCGGACTAAAGTCCGATGGTTTTCTGTACACACGGTCGGACTTTGCTCCATCGGACTTTTGTTGGGCAAAAGTTTGTCCGTTTGCAGACCCAACTTTTGTCCGATGAAATCCAAAACCAAACAAAAAAAGTTTGTCCGATGGAGCGTACACACGGTCGGATTGTTGGTCCAACTTGCTTAAAACGAAGTTTGTTGGGCAAAAGTCGGACCGTGTGTACGGGGCTTTAGAGAATCGTGCTACACAAACTCCGGTAATACCAACACATGGTAGTGTGCCAGGCCGGACGTTCCAGCTACCTCTAGTTGATCAAAGAGAGGAAAATACAACAAACTGCTTAAGAGAAAACAGGTAGGGGAAAAAATAGGATAGTAGGAGTAAAAAATGGGGGAAAAAGAAAATTGGGAGATAATATAGAGGGGGAGAAAAGGATGATGACGGGAGAAGAGGGGAAGAGGAGTGAGGTGGCTCCCAATATTTACAGATGCTGTAAGCAGACGCCAAAAAAAAAAAATCACCAAGGCTGCAGTAAAGATTCATGAAAGTCCGCAGGGAGCAATAAAAGTTTTTCATACATGTAGCAGTGCTTAACCACTTGCTCACTGAGCACATAAACCCCCCTCCTGCCCAGACCAATTTTCAGCTTTCAGCGTCCTCACACTTTGAATGACAATTACTCAGTCATGCAACCCTGTGCCTGCATGATTTTTTATCCTTTTTTTCATACAAATAGAGCTTTCTTTTGGTGGTATTTGATCACCTCTGGGTTTTTATTTTTTTGCGCTATAAATGAAAAAAGACTAAAAATTTGGTAAAAAAAAAAAAAATCTTCGTTTCTGTGATAAAATGTAGCAAATTTTTAATTTTCTTCATAAATTTTGGCCACAATTTTTATACTGCTACATATCTTTGGTAAAAATAACCCAAACTAGTGGATATTATATGGTCTGTGTGAAAGTTAGAGTCTACAAGCTAGTGTGCAAATCATAAAAAAATTATCACATCTGATGTACTGGTGGCCTATCATATCTTGAGACCCTAACAAGCCAGGAAAGTACAAATGACCCCCAAATGACCCCTTTTTGGAAAGTAGACATTCCAAGGTATTTAGTAAGAGGCATTGTGAGTTTTTTGAAGTTGTCATTTTTTTCCCACAATTTTTGCAACATTACGCTTTTTTTTTACAAAATTGTAATTGTAATGGGTTATTTCTCTCACATGGCATGTGCATACCACAAATGACACCCCAAAATACATTCTACTACTTCTCCTGAGTATGGCAATACCACATGTGTGGGACTTTTTCACAGCCTGGCCACATACAGAGGCCCAACATGCAAGGGAACATCGTCAGGTGTTCTAGGGATACATAGCATGCACATACCAAACCCCAAAATACATTATGCTGAGCAAAGGGTAAACAAAAGATTACCTGTGGTTTTAGTAGCGCAATTGTCCACAGTAGGATAGCACTGGTCCAGGCAGCAGGCAGGGACTTGGTCAGATACAGCGAACACAATTGTCCAGGCAACAGGCAGGAATACTGTTCATAGTCAGTACAGGCAGCAGGCAGGGATACTGTCCATATACAGTCCAGGGAGAAATATTGTCAGCAGTGCCAAAATATTGGTCCTGGTAGGCAGGAACATGGTCCATGTGGTGTGGTCAGTGCGACAGGCAGCAGGCAGAAGTAGGGCCTCGTTCAGGACAGAATGGAGACAGGGGTAGAGGCTTCTTCCACCCAAATCTTTTTGAAGCCTCCGAATCTCCAGACCCTAATCTAGGAATGAGAAAACAAAAAAAAATTTCTTCATCCAGAAAAACAATTCTGGAGCCCCTCACATACAGTGGGGATCGAAAGTTTGGGCACCCCAGGTAAAAATGTGTATTAATGTGCATAACGAAGCCAAGGAAAGATGGAAAAATCTCCAAATGGCATCAAATTACAGATTAGACATTCTTATAATATGTAAAAAAAGAAAGTTAGATTTTATTTCCATCAATTGCACTTACAGAAAACAAAAAAATGGCGTCTGCAAAAGTTTGGGCACCCTGCAGAATTTTTAGCATGCACTGCCCCCTTTGCAAAGCTGAGACCTGCCAGTGTCATGGATTGTTCTCAATCATCGTCTGGGAAGACCAGGTGATGTCAATCTCAAAGGTTTTAAATGGCCAGACTCATCTGACCTTGCCCAAACAATCAGCACCATAGGTTCTTCTAAGCAGTTGTCTAGAAAACTGAAACTGAAAATAGTTGACGCTCACAAAGCTGGAGAAGGCTATATAAAGATAGCAAAGCGTTTTCAGATGTCAATATCCTCTGTTCGGAATGTAATTAAGAAATGGCAGTCATCAGGAACAGTGGAAGTTAAAGCAAGATCTGGAAGACCAAGAAAAATATCAGACAGAACAGCTCGCAGGATTGTGAGAAAAGCAATTCAAAACCCACATTTGGCTGCACGATCCCTCCAGAAAGATCTGGCAGACACTGGAGTTGTGGTACACTATTCCACTATAAAGAGACACTTGTACAAATATGGTCTTCATGGAAGAGTCATCAGAAGAAAACCTCTTCTACGTCCTCACCACAAAAATCAGCGTTTGAACTTTGCAAATGAACATATAGAAAAGCCTGAGGCATTTTGGAAACAAGTTCTGTGTACCGATGAGGTTAAAATAGAAATTTTTGGCCGGAATGAGCAAAGGTACGTTTGGAGAAGAAAGGGCACAGAATTTAATGAAAATAACCTCTGTCCAACTGTTAAGCATGCGGGTGGATCAATCATGCTTTGGGGTTGTATTACAGCCAGTGGCACAGGGAACATTTCACGAGTAGAAGGAAAAATGGATTCAATAAAATTTCAGCAAATTTTGGATGGTAACTTGATGCCATCTGTGAAAAAGCTAAAGTTAAAGAGAGGATGGCTTCTACAAATGGATAATGATCCTAAACACACCTCAAAATCCACGGGGGATTACATCAAGAGGCGTAAACTGAAGGTTTTGCCATGGCCTCCACAATCTCCTGACCTCAACATTATTGAAAACCTATGGATAGACCTTAAAAGAGCAGTGCGTGACAGACAGCCCAGAAATCTTAAAGAACTGGAAGACTTTTGTAAGGAAGAATGGGCAAAGATACCTCAAACAAGAATTGAAAGACTCTTGGCTGGCTACAAAAAGCGTTTACAAGCTCTCTGCAGGGTGCCCAAACTTTTGCAGACGCCATTTTTTTGTTTTCTGTAATTTTGAAAGTGTAAATGATGGAAATAAAATCTAACTTTTTTTGACATATTATAAGAATGTCTAATCTGTAATTTGATGCCATTTGGAGATTTTTCCATCTTTCCTTGGCTTCGTTATGCACATTAATACACATTTTTACCTGGGGTGCCCAAACTTTCGATCCCCACTGTATGGGAGACCCCTTTGTTATGAATC
The DNA here is from genome assembly GCA_029206835.1 of Rana muscosa. Taxonomy (NCBI): domain Eukaryota; kingdom Metazoa; phylum Chordata; class Amphibia; order Anura; family Ranidae; genus Rana; species Rana muscosa. The sequence continues at coordinate 482,768,412 of CM055122.1, forward strand.
CCACTAGTCCAGTAGCAGGGTACAAGATCAGTCCAAAGGCAGGCAAAAAACATGGTCAAACAGACCAGGGTCAGTTCAGATCAGGCAGAGGTATGTACAGAATCGGCAGGCAGAAGCGTGGTCAAATACCAAGCCAGGGTCAATTACAGAGCAGGCAGTGGCATAAGGGGTATGAAGGTAAATGGCAGGAACTGAGGATTATGTTTACCATACCACACTAATAATTTACTGAAGTATGGTAATGGCGGAAACAGTCACCTATGCAGAGGTCTGGTTGGGAAGGACACTGGGGATAATAATAAGATGTGTATTTTCTGACTCCTCCACTGGTACACACCTTACATTTTTTCTGATATCTTTGGCCTGGTGGTTTGGGAGGGATTTTATCGGGAAAGTGGCGTTCGGAGAGTCTACTAAGAACATTGGATCAAATGTTTTCTGGTGGACCGTTCATGAATAAAGGACAGTGAAAAATTCTTCCTGGTAGCCAAGGAAGGGTTGGGGTTTTTGGGTGGAGTTGCAGTAAATTATATAGGAGTTATATATGGCCACATGAAAAAAAAAATTGCTACTTTTTTTATACCAATTGTATGTCCGTCTTGTGGAAACGAAGGGTTTGAGCACTTGGTCATTGAAGTCGACCCCCCCCCCCCATGAACAAATTGTATTCATGGACACATGTTGACTTTTGGATGTGGCCATTCCTTCTGGGGATTTCTATGAAGGTATTATTGTGGATTGAAGACAGCATGTATCAAATTTTTAGGGACTCATTAATGACAGAAATAGTACAACTGGATTGGCGCAAGGCGAACGTGGTGCCTATATTTAAAAAGGAAACAAAGTCTTTACCAAGTAACTATAGACCTGTTAGTTTAGCTTCTATAGTTGGGAAGATACTGGAGAGATTAATAAAAGACCACATAGACGAGTTCTTGCTGGAAAAAAAAAAAACATTTTAAGCAACAGACAGCATGGATTCATGAAAGACAGAAGTTGTCAGACAAACCTGATTTCTTTTTATGAAGAGGTAAGTAAAACCTTGGACAGAAGCGTGGCTGTGGATGTGGTATACTTGGATTTTGCAAAAGCGTTCGATACAGTTCCCCACACACAGCTCATGTGTAAGGTAAAGTCTACAGGCTTGGAAATATCCGTTTGGGAATGGATAGAAAACTGGCTAAAAGACAGAATTCAGAGAGTAGTGGTTAATGATTCTTACTCTGAATCGTCTAAGGTTATCAGTGGTGTACCCCAAGGTTCAGTGCTGGGACCCTTACTTTTTAATATCTTTATAAATGATATAGGGTCTGGGATCAAAAGTAAAATTTCTGTCTTTGCAGATGACACTAAGCTATGCAGTGGAATAACGTCCTTACAGGATGTCTCCAATTCACAAGCCGACCTCAATGCACTGTCTAATTGGGCGACTATGTGGCAAATGAAGTTTAATGTTGATAAATGTAAATTTATGCACTTAGGGGCTAAGAATAGGCATGCATCATACATACTAGGGGGAGTACAACTGGGGGGATCCATAGTGGAGAAGGATCTGGGGGTTTTAGTAGATCATAAGCTCAATAATGGCATGCAATGCCAACTGCGGTTTCCAAAGCAAGCAAAGTCCTTTCTTGTATTAAGAGAGGTATGGACTCCAGAGAGAGAGAGAGAGATAATTTGCCCATGTTCAAATCATTAGTAACATCTCATCTGGAATATGCAGTTCAGTTTTGGGCACCAGTTCTCAAAAAGGATATTGGGGAACTGGAGAAAGTGCAGAGAAGGGCAATCAAACTGATAAGAGGCATGGAGGAGCTCAGCTATGAGGAAATATTAGAGGAACTGAATTTATTCACTCTTGAGAAGAGGAGATTAAGGAAGGATATGATCAACATGTACAAATATATAAGGGGTCCATATAGTGAACTTGGTGTTGAGTTATTCACTTTACGGTCAACACTGAGGACAAGGGGCACTCTTTACGTCTAGAGGAAAAGAGATTTCATCTCCAAATACGGAAAGGTTTCTTCACAGTAAGAGCTGTGAAAATGTGGCATGGACTCCCTGCAGAGGTGGTTCTGGCCAGCTCAGTAGATTGCTTTAAGAAAGGCCTAGATTCTTTCCTAAATGTACATAATATAACTGGGTACTGACATTTATAGGTAAAGTGGATCCAGGGAAAATCTGATCGCCTCTCGGGGGATCAGGAATTTTTTTTGTTACTGTAGAAAATTGAATCATGCTCTGCTGGGGTTTTTCGCCTTCCTCTGGATCAACTGTGGGTATAGATTGGGTATATGGGATTGTATGATATTATTTTTATTTTTTATTTTTTTTATGGTTGAACTGGATGGACTTGTGTCTTTTTTCAACCTGACTAACTATGTAGACTTCCCTCCACTTCACTGCCAGCATTTCCTTGTTTCGCAGACTCGCCGTCTCCCCTCTTCTAAACTACATATTGATGAGCCTTTGAGGAAAGCCCTTACGGTTCTTCCTTACGGTGCCACATGCTGGCGTGTTCTTCCGTGAAGGTTGTGGAACAGGGGCAGACTCGTGTAGAAGTTGTCTACATACAGGTGGTAGCCTTTGTCCAGTAGGGGGTATATGAGGTCCCAAGCAACTTTCTCACTTCACTATGAAGGCATATGTGTACCCTGTGGCTCGGTCACATAATTTGTACACCTTCACCCCATAGCGGGCCCTTTTGTTGGGGATAAATTGCTTGATTCCAAGCCTGCCTCTAAATTCGACAAGGCACTCATCCACACATATTTGTTGGTCCAGGGTAAACAACTGGGGGAATTTTTCTGAAAAATAATTTAGTAGTGGCCGAATTTTGTAAAGCCTGTCATAATTTGGGTCATTTCGGGGAGGGCACTGGCTATTGTCATTGAATTGTAGGAACCTGATTATCATGAGATATCTGGTTCTGGGCTTTACCGCGGAGAAGATCGGCATGGGGTGGGTTGACCAATAGGAACGCAATGAATTTTTTTTGGTGAGTCCCATACAGAACGTGAGGCCCAAAAAAATCTTAAACTCCTCCACTGTTAGGTCTCTCCACTCGTAGGGATGGGGATAATAGGATGTTGGACTATTTAAAATAAATTGTTGTGCATACAGGTTGCACTGGGCCACAATTGACACTAGCATGTCCTCTGTAAAAATTAAAACAAGGAAATCTCTGTGTCCACCTGGACTCCTGGCTAGGCAGTGAAAGGGGGAATGTTGGCTTCTCCTGAATTAGGGGGAAGCCAGAAGGGGTTCTGAAGGGCATAGGGAATACTGGCGTGGGCATAACCCTTTGGGGCTGAGGTGACACCCCACTGGTAATTGGGCTTTCTTGCCGAGGTACTGCGGTGCTGGTGGATGGCACTGCGGTGTTGGTGGATGCCACTGCCTCCTCACCAGAACACCTTTGTTTGGCAGGCAGAATATCTTCATCCTCTGAGTCTGTCAGTGTTACACTACTGGCTCGTAATTTACATCAGACTCCGAATTTGAAGAGGAATCTGAAGTAGAGAGCTCCCCGTAGCTCTCGTCGGCCACGCTAAGAATTTGGTACGCCTCCTCGGCGGAAAAGGATCTTTTGGACATTGTTGTTGGTGGTGAGGAGACTGCACAGGTGTGTGCTAAGCCGGCATTGATGAGGTGGTACTGATGAGCCTGCACAGATGTGTGCTAATAAGCCTGCACTGATGAGGTGGCACAGATGTGTGCTAAGCTTGCACTGATGGGCACTAATGATGCTGCACTGATGAAGCGACACAGATGGGCACTGATTGATGGCACAGATGTGCACTAATGAGGTGGCACAGATGTGCACTGATGAGGTGGCACAGATGTGCACTGATTGATTGCACTGATGAGGTGGCACAGATGGGCACTGATGAGGTGGCACAGATGGGCACTGATGAGGCGGCACAGATGGGCACTGATGAGGCGGCACAGATGGGCACTGATGAGGCGGCACAGATGGGCACTGATTGATGGCACAGATGTGCACTGATTGCACTGATGAGGCAGCACAGATGGGCACTGATGGCACAGATGTGCACTGATGAGGTGGCATAGATGTGCACTTAGGTGGCACACATGTGCACTGATGAGGCGGCACAGATGGGCACTGATTGCACAGATGGGCACTGATTGATGGCACAGATGTGCACTGATGAGGCGGCACATATGTGCACTGATTGCACAGATGTGCACTGATAAGCCAGTACAGATGGGCAGTGATTGATGGCACAGATGGGCACTGATGAGGTGGCACAGTTGGGCACTGATGGCACAGATGTGCACTGATGAGGTGGCACAGATGGGCACTGATTGATGGCACTGATGGCACAGATGGGCACTGATTGGCACTGATGATTCATGGCACAGACTGATGGCACAGATGGACACTGTGACACTGACCCTGATGAGCACTGTGACAATGTTTGGGCACTGTATACGCTGGTGTAATGGTAGAATAATTTACGATTCAACACAGAAGCTCTCCCTCCTCACACGCGGTCTCTGTGTGAGGAGGGAGGGCTGTCAATGAGAGATGATCTCATATGTTTACATTTGAGATCATCTCTCATTGGACAAACCGATCGCGAGGTAAATGGCTGTTTTGATTGGCCATTTACCACGATCTGTAATTGGCTGTGTCCAAAGGACACGGCCAGCACAGATTTTCCCGATGCGCGTGCCTGAGTGTGCGCGGGGAGTGAGGAAAGGGGGGACGTCTATTGACGCCCTCCTGGCAATGTAGGTCTGCACTGTAGCCTTCATTCGGCAATAGCGCAGATGGGAAGGAGTTAAAGTGATTGTAAAAGAGGAAACATTATTTAAAAAAAATAGCAAACATGTTCTACTTATAAAACAAGAAATTGGTCGCACACTGGAACTCAAACTTATCTTGATGTCATCTTTATTGTCAAAAGGATCAGACAGATACAGGCAATAGTAGACGCATTTCACAAGCGATAGCTTGCTTGTTCACAACAAATGTGACACTAAACAGACAGGCTTTTTAAAGGAGTCTGCCCAAATTGGGCTACACCCCAAAACACACCTGGCTCTAATAGTACCACATACAAACAACATTTCAACCAACGTATTTAAAAACATTGCAACGTTAAAAACGCATCGATATGTCTAAACAAATGCACACAAAAACAGTAACAGTCATGATAAAAATGTTCTACTTACCTGCTCTATGCAGTGGTTTTGCACAGAGCAGCCCCAATCCTCCTTTTCTCAGGTGCCCCGCTGACGCTCTGGGCCCCTTCCCCTTACAGAGTACCCTCATAGCAAGCCACTTGCTGTGGGGGCACTCGTGCGTGCTCGCTCCTGACTTGGCTCTCTCTGCTTCCATTAAACACAGAGAGCATGGCTTAGCCCCACTCCCGCCTCACTGGCTGTGATTGACAGCACCTGCGCCAATGGCTCCTGCTGCTGCATCTCAGCTAATAAGGGGGGAGAGACCCAATAGAGCCTCAGGTCTTGTGCACATCGCTGGATCTAGATCGGGCTTAGGTAAGTACTGGGGGGGGGGAGCTGCACACTGAAGGTTTTTTACCTTCTTGCATTGAATGAATGAAAGTACAAAACCTTCAGCCTTTACAACCACTTTAAGGAAATCATTTACATAATATAAATGATGCCAAGTGTAGCACTTAGTTCCATTTAAGGTACCGGCTGGTTTTGTTTTGGGTCTGCAGCAATTACCTCTCTAGAGTGGATCCATTCGCTCCTTTGTCTAGGGGAAAATCTCTTGAAATAAGGCCAATGTCCACACATGAGTAAAACCTAATCAGCAAGGCTTTATTCTTTTCTTTTCTTTAAATCAACTTGAAGAGAGAGAGAGAATAGGCAGTTGAAAGAGGTAGGGGAAGGTTCAGGTACGCAACACTTAAGGTTCAGTATCTATATTCTCCTCATCGCCACTCAAGCCTGAGTGGGTATTGCTCACCCAGATAGTCCCTCTGAGAGCGGTCCTAGCAGCCGGGATGGAGCACGGATATCAGAGACGATGGATCCCCCTCTAGGCAAGTCTTCAGGCCTCTCCCTGACACAGCAGTACCATCGCTAATCTTCGCCGGGACTGATCTTCCCCTGGACTCCTTTCCGAAAGATGGGCTTCCTACAATCGGGCAGCCTGGGATCCTTCTCCAAAGTGTAGGCCCTGGTCAGTGGAGCTGGGCCTACATTGCAGCAGCGAAACCTCGGGCTGAAGGTGCCCGAGGCCCAAACACACCAGCGCACCTCGTGCCATGCAGGCCATGAGGGGCACTCACTGGACCAGAGGTCCCCCTGGAATCTCCCCCGCCTAATTGCGTCTGCCCCTTCTGTACCCTCTCCCAGCATGCACAGTGGGTTGACCACGCCCACTGCACGGCTGCCAAGAGAGGACACCCAAGGTGCTGTGATACCCCCCGTAGTTTAACCCATGCTGCCGGTGACCGTGCCACCTACAAGCATCGGAGAACACTACTGCCAGGCAGTATCACACCCAGAGCAGAAACAATATTGAACATTGATTGGTCTGAGCCCAACTACCGGCTCAGACTGCCCCCAAATTTCCACATAGCGCCCCCAAAGATTGGGGGGCGCTACACAAGGTTTTGTAAATAGTTATAAAGTTTATTTTTAGTGAATAATGAATTTGGAATGGTTTCTCATTCAGTTAAAACTTCTGTTATTGAGGTCTCAATTATTTAAAACAAACAGCCATGTTTCATTTACCTTATTAGTTGTTTTTAAAGCCAAAGAGGAGGAGGAGCTTATTTGGGGCGACAAATTCACATAGGGTAGTCCATTAAAGTGAATGGGCTGCCCTATGTGTAATACTCTGAAACGCATGTAAATCGCTATTTAAAAATCACAAGTGGCAACGCTCGTTCCCGCAACGCAATGTCTGAATGGGGCCTTGGGCTTTAAAGCAGAAATACACTGCATCTGAGCACCACAACCAAACTAAATGCTGTTAAATTAATTTTTATTATTCAAAACACCAGACCTCTCGCGTAGGGGCAAATAGACGCGCAGTGACGTCACCACGCGATCTGAGGAGGAAGGGCTCCTTGCTATGCTGGCCGGCTTTGTATACATGCTGTTTTTAATCCACATTGTTGTAAGTACAACCTAATTCTTTTAATAAAACGCAACTTATAATGGAGTTACGCTATGGTCCTCCCTCTCTTCCATTTATACATATGATGATGCTGACTGCATGAGTGTGGAGAAATCTATGTTCGGGAGCCCTCACCCTGTATGAGGTTACATCTCTTCCTGGAATCTAAACGCCGTGGCTGGGCTATAGTCGATTGCTCAATTGTGCTTGCCCTCTGGTAAGCGGCTTTTTCATTCAGTGGTGGGCTTCACATATGTCTATGAAGTCACTGTGGTGTCGTTTTTATGAACACTAAGACCATGATATGCTTATAGACTGTTATCTGGTGTTCCACGCTATTGGGAGTACATTGATTGTGTTCATCCTTGTGTCATCTGAGGACTTTATTTCAATATTTATGTTTGGCGCAGCTTCAATTTTTTCTATATGTTTTTGTGTTTATCCTACTTAAGCTGCTGCCTTATATAATTTATTAGTTTTTAAGTTAGCGCGGTTTTTCTTCCTTATTAAATAATTAATGTAGCATTTACTTCCTTTTGCCCTTAACTCAATCATGCAAGTAGGAGGGTGTCCTTAGCTGACAAAATCCCTCCTCCCCTCCTGAAGACACTTGGGATATATGACATATATTGCCTAGGCATGGAAACCAGGAAGTAATTGAATAAATATTGAAAAAAAAAGTTTAAAACAAGTAAATCTGATATACTTTCCTATCTATTTACTAATTCTAGCTGCATAAGGATTAAAAATAGCCTTTGTTGATTGAGAAAGTGAAGTTCCACTTTAAACGCAGCATAGAAAACAATGTTATGCTGATTACTGATAGATCTGTTTGCTCACAAGGTTTCTATGGTTGAGAAATTGATAGAAATGTATTTGTATGCAAAATGTACAATCTATAATTGCAAAATGAAAATGTACAATCTAGTATTCTCTAGTTATTTAGAGGAAGACTAAAGTCTGCCATTTACATTTATATAGATTTGCCGACTTCAAGACTTGGTGAAGAAGAGCGAGCAAGGACTTGGCTCTGCTGAGTGCCATATTACAAGTCTGAAAGATGCTCAAGACAGACTTCAAAATGAGCTGGATGTGACACGAGAGAGACTGAGAGAGACCAGCGATTCCTTATTTGCTGTTCAGGTAACTTTAGCATAATTCTCTTCAGCATGCAAATGCAATAGAATCATTTTTATGCCATTATGGAAAACTATGTGGGCACACCGGCACACAGAGATCAGTTTTCATATACAAATAGTCCCCAGTTTAAGCAGCATATGTAAAGCTTAATGCAGATCTCCATGTTTCCTGTCACTTTTAAATAGTTTGTTTGAACCAAACTTGTCCAAACGACCTATTTGCTTCACGAAATGCTGCAGTGCCTCTAAGCACTGTATGAACTGCATGTAACTTCAGCTACATACAGTACACAGTGCTGGGTTCCAGGTGTGAAACAGAGACTTCCCGACTCCCACTAGGATCAAAACAGAGTCTGGCTGATCGGCAATCAGCTATTTATAGGAAGCTTTGTATTCTGTGAATGAATACGAAGCTTCCTCTAATTGGCTGAGTCGGAGAGTGTGATGTCTTCAGCCCTCTCCTCCCACTTAGCCAATCAGAGGAAGCATAGTATTCACAGAAAATTGCCTATGATTGGCTGAGCGCCTCTCTGCCAGACTCTGTTCCGGGTGTGAGACTGGAAGTCTCTGACTCACAGCTGGAACCCAGCACTGTGTACTATATGTAGTTACATGCAGTATATACAGTGCCTAGGGACACTTCAGCACTTAGTGATGCAAACAGTTTGTTTGGACCAGCTTTGTCCAAATGAACTATTTAAAATGACATGAAACCTGGAGATCAGCTTTAATTTGAGAATCCAAGAATTGTAATGCGTCACTTAATGGAGGTATTTAGGCTGTCTCAGGCAGATGTAAGACTGTTTATGTCCACGACTGAATGTCTACAAACTTAGAAAATATTATTTTTACAATGAAGAGTAAGACCCCTTTCACACTGGAGGCATTTTTTAGGCGCTTTAGCGCTAAAAATAGCGCCTGTAAAGCGCCTTATAGAAGCCTCAACTCTAATCCCAGTGTGAAAGCTTCTTTGCAGCTTCTTTGCAGTGCTTTAGGAGCGGTGAATACACCGCTCCTAAAGCACCCCTTCCCATTAAAATCAATGGGAAGTGCCTGCAAAGCGCCTTGGCAGTGGCGCTTTGTGGGCGCTTTTAACCCTTTATTCGTCCACTAGCGGGGGTTAAAAGCACCCCGCTAGCGCCTGAAAAATGCCGGTAAAGCGCCCCTAGTTTTAACGGCGCTTTACCAGCGTTTTTCGGGCGCTGGCAGTGTGAAAGGGCTCTAGAGCAGCTTGTGTAGTGAGGAAATACTTATTAGGGTAGATTTACTAAAACTGGTGCACCAGAATCTGGTGCAGCTGTGCATGATAACCTATCAGCTTCTAAGTTCAGCTTGTTCAATTAATCTTTGGCAATAAAACCTGAAAGCTTATTGGTTTCTATGCAGACTTGCACCAGATTTTGCACTCTTAAAGGGGTTGTATGGGTTTTATTTTTATATATTTTTTAAATAACAAACATTCTTTTTGCACAGAGTGGCCCCGATCCTTCTGTTCTGGGGTCCCACGGCGGCTGTCTCGGCTCCTCCCCGCTAAAGCTAACCCCCTCTGGGAAGCTCTTTCCCGAGGGGGTTAGCTTGCGGGCACCCCTGTCATACACGCTGCGTCGATAGACATAGAGTGTATGACTCGGTCCCGCCCCCGGGTGACCGCGTCATAGGATGTGATTGACAGCAGCGGAAGCCAATGGCTGCGCTGCTATCAATCTATCCAATCAATGGCCAGACTCCGTGGAGGAGAGGACGCCGGGGGACGCGCACAGCAGGTGAACAGGTTCAGGTAAGTAAAACGGGGGGGCTGGGGGGCCCGTGACAGCGAGGTGTTTTTTCACCTTAATGCATAGGATGCATTTAGGTGAAAAAACACGAACCTTTACAACCCCTTTAAGTTTTAGTAGATAACTATAACTGCTCTTTTGTGATTGGGTCTCCAAATTTGTCAGGCCTACTCCAAAATGCTTTTAGCTATTTATTGAGGTTGGGTTAAAAAATAAGCAGATATTGGTAATTCTTGGGTCATTTTCTTTTTGCTCCAGGCAGTGTTTATTTGGAGATATTGACAAAATAACACTGAATATATTGATGGTTTTGGCAAATATGCTCTTTGTTGTGGATATTCAGAGTACCTGACGCTTCTATTCATTGAATCTTTGGGGCTCATTCTCTTTTTTACAGCAAAGAAAAATGCATTACAAGATAAAGGACATTGCAGGATGGGTCAGGTTCACATAGATATGAAATGCAGTGCAGTGCATCCCAGTGCATTTCTTGTCAACAAAACCTATGTGCATCTTTCACTTACATATAATAGCCTCCACATGATTCAGCAAGACTTCAGCCGTCAGCTAATAAATAATTCCTAGGATATCTTATTCCAGAATCCTCAGTTGTGAGCTGGGAGTATGTTGTATGTGCTGATAAGAAACAGCAGAACACACAGAAGTCTAGCTCACTGCTTCATTAGAGCTGTTCTACCCAACACAAAGATCATTGCATTCTGTTTGCTATTTGTCCCCAAGGACAGGAAAACATCTTGCTAACAAGCCCAGTGAATCCTTCATCTGGCATTATGTAAATCATTGCTTAAAAAATAACCAATGAGTTTTGATTAACCTCAAAAAAATGAACAGTAAGAGCCAAATGAGATGCTGTAGGGTTCACATTTAGTCTCATTTGAGACCAGGCCAAGGGCCCCTGGGCATTTTAAGGGCCCAAAGAGCAGTGCTTATAAAATTTCAAGTTTGGTGACTCCCCACACCAATGATTTAACTGCAGAGCAATAAAATCTGTTATGGAGAGCTGTAAATTCTGTAATCATCTCTCTTGCTGATAAGCCTTCTGTAACCAGGAGTGCAAGAGGGCATCTAGGGCGAGAGAATTTAACCCCAAGACAGGTTTCTTCTATTGTAGGCTTTATGATATGTTTCTGAAACCTCCACCATAAAAACACGCTTCATCTCCATTGACTCTGCACAAGGCAATGTTCTTGCATAAACCAGTTTCATTTTAATCAAATTAATTCATTTTACATGACGTTCCTTTTGTATGTTTCTCAGCTATAAAATGGAAAGATACAAGGAGGCATGCTGGATGTGAGCATCAGGGGGATATAAAAAAAAATAAAAAATTCAATGCAGTTATATTTTTATTAAACAATAATTATTCGGGATTGATTTACTAAAGGAAAATAGACTGTGCACTCTGCAAGTGCAGTTGCATGCATTTTTTTCCCAGAGCTTAGTGAATGTGGTTAAGCTTCACTTTGTAAAAACGAACCAATCAGGTGCAAGGAAAATGTAAAAAAAAAAAAAACAGCATTTTTGCTTGCACATGATTGGATTATGGAAATCAGCAGAGCTTCCTTTGCCTTATTAAATGAAGCCCATTGTATTTTAAAAGTGACTAACACCTGAATCTGACTTGATATCAGTCTCCAGTAATCCTCTGTATTGTAGCCAAACAGGCGCTTTTGCACGCCAATACCCTTTCAAATAATGTGCTGAGAGGAGACCGGTGACCTGCTCCTTCATCCATATGCAGACTTGTGGCAAGGACATGGTCTATCTGTAATAAATAAAAAAAGTAAAGAAAAAAAAGATCACCAACCTGTATGTACTGGCTGGATGGCTGTAATGACTGGCTAGACAAAATTACAAACAACTCCCGTATATGTATTTAATTGTGTTTTTAGTCTGAAGTGTGTTTTTAATTAAATTAAAAATATATCATTTACCACTTCAGAAAGATGGCTGCATGGAAGTGCCCATGGATTATGGCACTAACACCTTAAAAAATGTTGCAAAATCAACTGGTATTTCTTTATCGTACATCACGGGACACAGAGCCTTAGTAATTACTAAGTGGGTTATATTCCACCTTCAGGTGCTAGACACTGATTTAATCAATTAGACAGGAAGTTTCCTCTCTATATAACCCCTCCCATACTGGGAGTACCTCAGTTTTTTCATCAGTGTCTAAGGTGTTGGTCACGAGTGAAGATGTGCTCTGAGGAGCTCCACTGGAGGGATCCATGCTGGATTTAAATAGACTTCATAAAGACCAGATCCATCCAAAGTGCCTTGGGCCAAAGTGGATGGTACCTGGAGCCTCGTATAAGAAGCACAAGGTTTTTGCCTGTAATGCCTCTCTTCTTAGGGGGGCTGGATCCTGGGTTCCAGTACTCTGATCAGACCCAATACCAAGAGTTTCTGGCAGGGTGCTGTACAGGTCCAGGGGAGTGGTGATCCTTTTGTTGGGAACCCGGTCCCTGAAGGTCGGCTGACATTGCCCGCTGAGATTGGCGAAGGTTGGGATATCTGTTCCTGACAGAGTCCTGTGGCGTGGAAAGGTAAGTGAAGGTCCCTGCCGAACTTGGTTCATCAGGGAACCTTCAAGCTAATGTGTTCCTTGCCTGTCATTAACCTATGTGGTTTTGACTCCCTGCTGTAAGACTTATGCCTAGACTAGTTAAAACCTGAAATGAATTTTGTTTGGTTTTATTTTTGGACATTGTTGTAGTACATTGTTCATGCCACTAGAAGGTGGTCACGCCCCTCTGTCTAAACATGGGGTTTTACCTTGTTTTAAGTGTATCCCTGGGGCAGTATGGAGGTGCTTTTTTTTGCATATATACAGCGCCAAGAGTCCAACTGCTTATTGCTGCCACTAAGACTACTTGCCATGACATTCGCCGACCCAGCTATGGCTCAGAGCTCTCGGCCTCACTCCTCCTCTCTCCTTCCTCTCCAGGCAGACACCGTAATCCGGCCACGCCGTCATGCACGTGTACGTGCGCACGCTATTGCCGGAGATATGGGGAACGAGTGACGGCGGGGGGGGGCTTGGCGTAATGCCGCTCCGTGTCCCCCAGCTCGCTTCTGCGCATGTGCGGGGCGCCGTCTGCCTTAAAAACAGTCTCTAGGAGATACCCTGGTGATAGGACGGACACTGGAGCGTGGCTTAGTATTTGGTTGGCAGTACTAACAAACTATTAATGTGGACATACAGAGGGCAGTGATACAGGCATTCCCAAGGCACATTAGCTTTACACCTGACTGACTTTTATAGCAGCTTGTACGCTGGACTATAGCTCAGTAGTGGGTGCAATTTGGCTGTGAGTACCTCGGCTTTGAGCTTGGGACTATGCCTTCTAAGGGCTCTGGGACTAGAAATCCTAAGAAGCAAAAGGGTTCACCATCAGGCTTACATTTGTTGGTCTATAAGAGGTTAATTGCTATATTTGCAGCATCCTCACAGAAAGCAGAAACCGGGGTGTGCCCCTTTCCCTGCTCTAAATCCTCAAACAAATGGATTAAAAGTCCTGAGGATAAAAGTTCACCGTCAGAGGACAGGCAACAGGTGCAGGCTAACGAGGCGGAGGTATCAGAAGTCTCACAAGCTCTGGAGTTACAGCTGCAGTCTTTTTCAGAGATTCATACTGCATATATACTGCAGGTTGCTAGAAAAACCTCCACAGGATCCTCATCCTGGTGCTGGCTTCAGGCTAGCCAAATGCACAACTGCTGGGATGCACGGATACTGGTGCACATTGCTAACGCACAACAGCTATATCGCATGATTGTGGAAACGCACGTCTACATAACTTCCTCTTTACCAGTCCACATGTTTGCATAAAATACATGAGTTTGAAAGGTACAAAATGCATGTGGGTTTGAAACAAGTAACAGAACAACTTTATTGTTGATTACATAAAGATACATGTTTCTGTTTGTATGGATTTACATGTTTTTTACATAGTCTCATGAGGATGCTTAATCATATTAAAGTGCTTAAGTTGCACGGGTAGGCTGTTTGCACAGAAATGCCTAAAATCGCATAAAAATGCTTGATTGCATAAAGATGCTGGATCACACAAGGTTGCCTGATCACACAAGTCCTTGATTTCCCAAGGATACTTGGTCACACAGAGAGGCTTGTTTTCACAGAAATGCCTAAAATCGCATAAAAATGCTTGATTGCATAAAGATGCTGGATCGCACAGGAGTGCTTGATCACACAAAAGTCCTTGGTCACACAAGGGTACATGTCCGCACAGTAATGCTTAAAATGCAAAGATGTTTGATCGCATAAAAGATGCTGAATTGCATAAGAATGCATGATCGCCTAAAGTTGCATGTTCGCCTATATTTTGCATGGTTGCATAATGAGGCATGACAATTTAAGTTTCCCTAATTATACAGGATTCCTGGTGTTCGTATAGGAATACGTGTCTGCATGGGTACATATTGCGCAATGTTGCATAACACGTTCTCAAACGCATGCTTGCTTGCAAGATGCCCGTTCCATAAGCACACGTGCTATATGTATGCGTGTATACAGTGCACACTTTTTTATGTTGTGCTTAAACATATTTGTATGAATTCATGCTTCAATGAACGCACGCTTCCATAGAGGCATATGGCCTTAACACTTGTCACATACACATATGGGGAGCCATTTGCATATGTGTTTATTTACATGGGACTGCAGAGGTTGTCTGCGTTTCGCAGGAGAACAGCACCTCTTCCAGTTGGTGGTCTTGCCCTTTGGGTTAGCCACCGTACCGGGTTTACAGGGTGCTAGTGGCCGCCTCTAGCAGGTCTAAAGGCCCAGGATATAGCTGTAATGGCATACCGAGGCAATCTGCTGCTGATAGATCAGTCAGTAGCATGGCTGGACCTAAGTGTGTCCAGCATGGTCAAGTATCTGGAACTCCTGGGTTAGAATCCCAGTCTAAAAGTACATTCTTACGTTCGGTAAGAAGCTTGGAATGTTTGGGACTCAGCCCAAAAAGGAGAGGTTTTTTTGCCTCAGACAAAGGCAGCGCTATAAGAAAGCTGGTCTATATGGTCAAGGCAAGGAAGAGTTCCTTACATTTGCCTTTTGCTTAAGGTGCTAGGGAAGATGGTGGCTTCATTCAAAGCAGTTCCCTATGCTCAGTTTCTTTCAAGGCTGCTATAAACATTATTCTGTCAGCCTGGAACAAGTAGATCCTAACCTAGCATTATCCAAAGGGTCTGGTCCCAGGGTTACGCTGGAGTCTTAGTTGGTGGTTCTTAACCAAAAGATTGGCAGAAAGGAAGATCCTTTGTGCCGGTTACCTGGGAGGTGACGGCTACGAAGGCTGGCCTCTAGGGATGGAGGCCAGGCCTGGAAGAGACCAGTGCCCAGGGGAAGTGGTCAAGCTCCAAGTCAACCTTATCCATCAACATTCTAGAGCTACGGATGGCACGTCTGGCTTAAGGGCCTGGGCGTTAAGGTTGCAGGATTGTTCTGTCAGAGTACAATCCGACAATGCCACACCAGTGATTTACTTCATTTACCAAGCAGGCACTAGAAGTCACGCAGCCAGAAGGAAGTGAGCCATGTTCTGGCTTGGGCAGAGGAGCTTGTGCCTTGCCTATTGACAATCTTCATTACATGAAATGGAGAATTGGCAGGCGGTTCTCTGGAGCCGTCAACAATTGTTCCCGGGAGAATGACCTCTACACCCCGACTTTTTTCTGGCCAAATGCCAGAGAAAGGGTACCCCGGACATAAAATTTATTGGCGTCCAGGTTCAACAAGAAGTTGGACAGCTTTGTGTAGGGATGAGCTTCGTGTTCGAGTCGAACATACGTTCAACTCGAACATCGGCTGTTCGATCGTTCGACGAAGATCGAACGATTTGGGCCAATCGCGCCAAATTCGAGTGACGCGAACGGCCCACAATGCACTACACCATCGCAGTGTCATCCAGGCGCTGTGATTGGCCAAGCATGCACTGTGACCCCGCATGCTTGGCCAATCACAGCGCCGGCAGCGAGGAGAGCAATGATTGGCCACAGGCAGGATGCCTGTGGCCAATTATTGCTGAGGGGGTTTAGTACACGCCCCACACTATAAAAGGCCGCCAGCGCGGCGGCCTTGTGTAGTGTGTTCCGGAGCAGGGAAAGAGAAGCATAGGCAGAGACAGTGTCATTTTTTTCCTTTACTAATCCTGGATTCCTTGTGTTTAGGGACAGAGAAGGATAGGTAGGGAGAGTGTCAGTGTGTCATTCTGTGCTAAACCTTGTTTGTAGGGACAGAGAAGGACAGTGAGGGAAAGTGTCAGTGTGCTATTCTGTGCTAAACCTTGTTTGTAGGGACAGAGAAGGACAGTGAGGGAAACTGTCAGTGTGCTATTCTGTTCTAAACCAATCTTGCTGAACCATATTTGAAATCCTTGAGTTTAGGGACAGAGAAGGACACTCGTGGAAACTATCAGTGTGCTATTCTGTGCTAAATCTTGTTTGTAGGGACAGAGAAGGACAGTGAGGGAAAGTGTCAGTGTGCTATTCTGTGCTAAACCAATCTTGCTGAACCATATTTGAAATCCTTGAGTTTAGGGACAGAGAAGGACACTCGTGGAAACTATCAGTGTGCTATTCTGTGCTAAATCTTGTTTGTAGGGACAGAGAAGGACAGTGAGGGAAACTATCAGTGTGCTATTCTGTGCTAAACCAATCTTGCTGAACCATATTTGAAATCCTTGAGTTTAGGGACAGAGAAGGACACTCGTGGAAACTATCAGTGTGCTATTCTGTGCTAAATCTTGTTTGTAGGGACAGAGAAGGACAGTGAGGGAAACTATCAGTGTGCTATTCTGTGCTAAACCAATCTTGCTGAACCATATTTGAAATCCTTGAGTTTAGGGACAGAGAAGGACACTCGTGGAAACTATCAGTGTGCTATTCTGTGCTAAATCTTGTTTGTAGGGACAGAGAAGGACAGTGAGGGAAACTATCAGTGTGCTATTCTGTGCTAAACCAATCTTGCTGAACCATATTTGAAATCCTTGAGTTTAAGGACAGAGAAGGACACGCGGGGAAACTATCAGTGTGCTATTCTGTGCTAAATCTTGTTTGTAGGGACAGAGAAGGACAGTGAGAGAAACTATAAGTGTGCTATTCTGTGCTAAACCAATCTTGCTGAACCATATTTGAAATCCTTGAGTTTAGGGACAGAGAAGGACACTCGGGGAAACTATCAGTGTGCTATTCTGTGCTAAATCTTGTTTGTAGGGACAGAGAAGGACAGTGAGGGAAACTATCAGTGTGCTATTCTGTGCTAAACCAATCTTGCTGAACCATATTTGAAATCCTTGAGTTTAGGGACAGAGAAGGACACTCGTGGAAACTATCAGTGTGCTATTCTGTGCTAAATCTTGTTTGTAGGGACAGAGAAGGACAGTGAGGGAAACTATCAGTGTGCTATTCTGTGCTAAACCAATCTTGCTGAACCATATTTGAAATCCTTGAGTTTAGGGACAGAGAAGGACACGCGGGGAAACTAGCAGTGTGCTATTCTGTGCTAAATCTTGTTTGTAGGGACAGAGAAGGACAGTGAGGGAAAGTGTCAGTGTGCTATTCTGTGCTAAACCAATCTTGCTGAACCATATTTGAAATCCTTGAGTTTAGGGACAGAGAAGGACACTCGTGGAAACTATCAGTGTGCTATTCTGTGCTAAATCTTGTTTGTAGGGACAGAGAAGGACAGTGAGGGAAACTATCAGTGTGCTATTCTGTGCTAAACCAATCTTGCTGAACCATATTTGAAATCCTTGAGTTTAGGGACAGAGAAGGACACGCGGGGAAACTATCAGTGTGCTATTCTGTGCTAAATCTTGTTTGTAGGGACAGAGAAGGACAGTGAGGGAAAGTGTCAGTGTGCTATTCTGTGCTAAACCAATCTTGCTGAACCATATTTGAAATCCTTGAGTTTAGGGACAGAGAAGGACACTCGTGGAAACTATCAGTGTGCTATTCTGTGCTAAATCTTGTTTGTAGGGACAGAGAAGGACAGTGAGGGAAACTATCAGTGTGCTATTCTGTGCTAAACCAATCTTGCTGAACCATATTTGAAATCCTTGAGTTTAGGGACAGAGAAGGACACTCGGGGAAACTGTCAGTGTGCTATTCTGTGCTAAACCAATCTTGCTGAACCATATTTGAAATCCTTGAGTTTAGGGACAGAGAAGGACACTCGGGGAAACTATCAGTGTGCTATTCTGTGCTAAACCAATCTTGCTGAACCATATTTGAAATCCTTGAGTTTAGGGACAGAGAAGGACACTCGGGGAAACTGTCAGTGTGCTATTCTGTGCTAAACCAATCTTGCTGAACCATATTTGAAATCCTTGAGTTTAGGGACAGAGAAGGACACTCGGGGAAACTATCAGTGTGCTATTCTGTGCTAAACCTTGTTTGTAGGGACAGAGAAGGTGTCACGTACCTGGTGATGAGCCTGGGATGCAGGGAGCGGCCTCTTTTGCACCTCCTACTCCGGAACCCCTAAAGATGGGAACAGGGAGCTCAGGAGTGCGGAGTCGCACAAGTGCCTGTCAGGAACACTGGTGCAGAGATGGAGCTGGACCTAGGAAGCTCAGTGCAGGTTTCTGCGGCAGCAGGGAAGCTGGACGGCAGGCAGGCTTGGCACACCGGGAACCGAGGAGACAAACGGCAGACAGCGGGGAGGTGTCTTGTAGTACCGGGCACTGGCAGGTTCAAACAGGCCGGGTAATCCACTGGCGGGCAGACCAGGTGCAGTGCGAGAGGCAGAAGCAGAGTCGTTAGACAGTCCGGGTTGGCAACGGGCAGGCAGCAGGTAGCAGAAGGGGCAGGCGGAAGCGAGGTCAACAAGCCGGGGGTCAGTGGGCAGGCAGAAGGCAAGGAGCGTCAGGAACAAGCCGGGTCACAGGAACAGATCGGTAGGGTAACAGCAGATAGCAGGTGGGTCTAGGAAACGCTGTAGACCGGACAGCAAGGAGCCCCAGCACAAGCCCCTTCAAATAGCCCCAGATTGGCGCCAGAACGTGTCACTGCGTGCTCCCGCGCGCACCGACGCACGCCGCGCGCCGTTACCGCGCATGCGCGCACGCGCTAACGCCGACTCGCCGCCACTACGCCAGGGTGAACGCGCTAACGACGATTCGACACTATTGCGCAGACGCGTACCCGCGCGCGCCGCCGCGTCGCCAGCTTGCAGGTGAGATTGCCCATCATGACATTGCCCCCCTCCAATGGGCAGCCTCCGGATGCCCAACTGGGCCATCTTAACTGGATGGGAGTCTTTGAAGGACTGAACCAATCTTTTGGCATGGATGTTGCACTCAGGTTCCCATGAGTTCTCCTCAGGGCCATATCCCTTCCATTTTACAAGAAATTGGACTTGGTTGCGCCTTTTTCTACAATCCATGATGGATTCCACCTCAAACTCCTCTTCACCGTCAACCAAGATTGGTTCAGGAGGGCCGGTGTCACGTCCCGAGAAGGGATCAGGAACAGTAGGCTTGAGTAAGGCAACATGAAAAACCGGGTGGATCCGGAATGATTCTGGTAGCTCCAGTTCATAGGCCACACTGTTAATCCGTCTCCTGACAGGAAAAGGACCCACAAACTTGGGACCCAATTTCTTTGAGGGACAGGCAAGTCTAAGGTTCAGTGTAGATAACCACACCTGATCCCCGGGTTCCAGATTGAGTTCTCCTCTTCTCTTTTTGTCGAACACTTCCTTATTATATTCTTGTGTCCTAGTCATCGTGTCGCGTAATAACTCATTGTTTGCTCTGAAAAAATCCAATGTCTCCTGGACAGCAGGTACAGCAGACTCCGGGATACAGTTGGACAAGAATGAGGGATGAAAGCCGTAGTTAGCATAGAACGGGGATTGCTTTGTGGCGGAGTGGACCGAATTATTGTATGCAAACTCGGCCAGCGGCAGTAGAGGTACCCAATCTTCCTGCGAGAACGAAGAAAAGCAGCGTAGGTATTGCTCAAGTGTCTGATTCGTCCGTTCAGTCTGGCCATTTGATTGTGGATGATAGGCAGACGAAAAGGACAAGTTAATCCCGAGAGCTTCACACAGGGCCTTCCAGAACCTGGAGGTGAATTGCACCCCTCGATCCGACACAATGTTTGCAGGGATGCCATGGAGCCTTATGATTTCCTTGACAAAAATTTTAGCTGTCTCAGGAGCAGAAGGCGTACCCCTCATGGGCAAGAAGTGCGCCATCTTTGATAGTCTATCCACGACCACGAAGATAGTGGTGTAAAGCTCCGAGGGGGGAAGTTCTACGATGAAGTCCATGGAGATCATATTCCATGGCCTCTCGGGTACGGGCAATGGTTTCAACAGACCCCAGGCTCTGGACTTACTTCCCTTGTTTCTGATACATGTGCTGCAAGACTCCACGTAGCTCCTACAGTCTTTTGATAGTTGCGGCCACCAGAACATGCGTTGTAGTAGTTCGGAGGTCTTGAGTACCCCGAAGTGTCCAGCCAGTTTGTTATCGTGACAGGAACTAAGGACCGCGACTCGCACGCTTTCTGGTACAAAGATTTTGTCCTTGTACCATAAAAGTCCATCCTTGAGCTGTACCTCTGTACTAGGTGAGGGAGAGATCCCCCTGGATGCTTGCTTGATCCGAGATAGCAAGTCCTCTTGAAGCAAGAGGAAGTTTCCAGGTGACAAGATGGTATCCGGAGGGGCAGGTGTTTCAGGGTCACAGAACATTCGTGAGAGAGCATCAGGTTTAGTATTCTTTGATCCTGGTCTATACGTTATATGAAAAGAGAAACGTGTGAAAAAAAGTGCCCACCTGGCCTGCCGGGGTTTCAGTCTCTTTGCCACTCTCAGATACTCCAGATTCTTGTGGTCCGTATAGACCAGGATTGGATGCGCTGCTCCTTCCAGGAGATACCGCCATTCCTCCAGGGCGGCTTTGATTGCCAGTAATTCCCGGTCTCCCACATCATAGTTCTTCTCCGAATCTGACAGCTTACGGGAGAAAAAGGCAACCGGATGTAAGAGAGCCTTGGGCCCCTGTCTTTGGGAGAGAACCGCCCCAACTGCGGTTTCCGAGGCGTCCACCTCCAGTATGTATGGAAGAGCCGCATCAGGGTGCCTCAGAACGGATGCAGAGGTAAATAATTCCTTAAGGGTCTCGAAGGCCGTTTGGGCTTCTGAAGACCACTGGAACCGGACCGTCTGTTTGGTTAGGTTGGTTAATGGGGTGATAATGGACGAAAACCCCCTGATTAGGGATGAGCCGAACACCCCCGGGTTCGGTTCGCACCAGAACCTTCGAACGGACCGAAAGTTCGCGCGAATTTTCGAACCCTATTCGTTATAATGGACGCGAACGTTCGAAATCAAAATTGCTAATTACAACGGCCAATATGCATGTTAATGTTATAAAACAGGTTTGGGGACCCGGGTCCTGCCCCAGGGGACATATATCAATGCAAAAAGAAATTTTAAAAACTAAAGTTTTTTCGGGAGCAGTCATTTTAATGATGCATAAAGTGAAAAAAAAAAAGTGAAATTTTCCTTTAAATACGGTACCTGGGGGGTGTCTAAAGTATGCCTGTGAAGTGGCATGTGTTTCCCGTGTTTAGAACTGTCCTTGCACAAAATGACATTTGTAAAGGAAAAAAAGAAGCCATTTAAAACCACTTGCGGCTTTAATGTCATGTCTTGTCCTGGCCGCCATATGGCTGAAAATCCTTGAGAAAAATGGCATGGCTACCCCATCACCCCCCCCCCCCCCACCCCAGCCCCTTTGGGTCTTGTATGGATACTAAGGGGGACCCCGCACCCAAAAAAAAACCCTATACCTACAACCCTATATACTCTGAACAGCAGTATATAGGTGGTGCAAACAAGACATGGACTGTAGGTTTGTTCTTAAGTAGAATCTGAACAGGTACATTATGAAGTGTAGCTACATCCCAAAAAAATCAAATTTTAAGCTTTTTGGAGAACATAGGGAGGGGTTATCACCCCTGTAACATTTGCTGTCTTTGCACATCTGTTCAGAACATGTCACCTCACTTTCCGTCCCAATGACAAATGTTTTTGGAAAAGTGGGGTTTTAATTGAAACAAGGATTGGTGATAAAGCATCAGTAGAGAGGAGATACCTTTTTCCCAAATTAAATCTAACAGGATAGAATTTTCCTTCCTAGGGGTAGATTTCCTCTCACTTCCTGTTTTCTCTTGCCGTTTGCAAGTAGGAGTCGTTTGTAAGTTGGATGTTTGAAAGTAGGGGCCTGCCGTATATACTCTGCAGAAATTTGCCCTATTAGATGTTGGTGTAGCCACAAGACTGGTGGGCACAGGAATGGGCCCTGCTGTGAGTTAATAGATCAAGATTTGTACTTGCATGCACCTGTTGAACCGGGCAGAAAAATTGGGCCTTTGGTGGTGGTGGTGGTGGTGGTGGACGGTGTTGCCACAAGACTGTAAGCCCTCACAGTTACTCTTGGTGGGTGCAGGAATGGGCCCTGCTGTGAGTTATTAGATCAAGATTTGTAATTGCATGCACCTGTTGAACAGGGCAGAAAAATTGGGCCTTTGGTGGTGGTGGTGGTGGTGGACGGTGTTGCCACAAGACTGTAGGCCCTCATAGTTACTCTTGGTGGGCGCAGGAATGGGCCCTGCTGTGAACTATTAGATCAAGATTTGTAATTACACGCCCCTGTTAAACAGGGGCTGAAAAATTGTGCCTTAGGCATTGGTGCTGGTGCCACAACACTGCAACCCCTCACAGATACTGTACTTGGAGCACAGCAGTCACACCTGTTGCGAAGCATCTTTTTAAAAAATTGTAATTACACGCCCCTGTTATACAGGGGCTAAAAAATTGTGCCTTAGGCACTGGTGCTGGTGCCACAACACTGCAACCCCTCACAGATACTGTACTCTGAGCACAGCAATGAGACCTGTTGCAAAGCATTGCCTAAAAATTGTAATTACACGCCCCAACAGGGGCTGAAAAATTGTGCCTTAGGCACTGGTGCTGGTGCCACAACACTGCAACCCCTCACAGATACTGTACTCTGAGCACAGCAGTCACACCTGTTGCGAAGCATCTTTTTAAAAAATTGTAATTACACGCCCCTGTTATACAGGGGCTGAAAAATTGTGCCTTAGGCACTGGTGCTGGTGCCACAACACTGCAACCCCTCACAGATACTGTACTCTGAGCACAGCAATGAGACCTGTTGCAAAGCATTGCCTAAAAATTGTAATTACACGCCCCAACAGGGGCTGAAAAATTGTGCCTTAGGCACTGGTGCTGGTGCCACAACACTGCAACCCCTCACAGATACTGTACTCTGAGCACAGCAGTCACACCTGTTGCGAAGCATCTTTTTTAAAAATTGTAATTACACGCCCCTGTTATACAGGGGCTGAAAAATTGTGCCTTAGGCACTGGTGTGGTGGCATGGATCATTGAGGAGGAGGAAGAGGATAGTCAGTGAACATAACAGGACAGTCACTCAGCATCAGCATAGGCAGTCTTGAAGGGATGTGACATTATAAATTATTCCGTTATATCCGCTTCAGGTGTCTGGTAGCTGGTGGTGATCCAAGACTGATTCATTTTTATGAAGGTCAGTCGATCAACCGAGTCGGTGGACAGGCGCACCCTATGATCGGTGACAAATCCTCCAGCAGCACTGAATGTGCGTTCGGAAAGAACGCTGGATGCAGGACAGGCCAGTAGCTCAATTGCATACTGTGCAAGCTCTGGCCAGTGATCCATCCTCAGGACCCAGTAAGCCAGAGGATTTTCGGTGGGAAAGGTGTCCAAGTCTGACCTTGCCCCTAGGTATTCCTGCACCATGTATATCAGACGCTGGCGATGGTTGCTGGAACCGATCATACCTTGGGGCTGCGGACTAAAAAATTGTCTGAACGCATCGGTCAGACGTCCACCTTCCCCACCGCTCCTTCTGCTACTGACCGAAGCCTCAGCAACTCGTCGTCCAGGACCAGGAGTTTGTAACCTCCCAGTTTCTGGGAACGCGTTGCACAGACCTTTCTGCAAGGCCTCCCTGAGATGTCTCATCCTCTGCTCCCTCTGCGACGGCAAGATAAGGTCCGCAACCTTACCCTTGTACCGTGGATCAAGGAGAGTGGCCAGCCAGTAATGGTCACTCTCCTTGATCCGAAGAACACGAGGATCCTTCCGCAGGCTTTGCAGGATCAGGGAGGCCATGCAGCGTAGGTTAGCTGAGGCATTCGGTCCGGACTCTTCTGGGTCACTGAGGATGACATGATCGCCAGCCACCTCCTCCCAGCCACGTACAAGTCCACTGGTTTGTTGGGACTGTACATCATCCCTAAAAGACTGCTGCTGCTGATGCTGAGTGCCAGGCTCCACCTCCATGCTCACACAATCCTCCTCCTCCTCCTCTTCCTGTGTGATGGGTGGGACAGAAGGAACATTGTCTGGATAAAGGGGGCCTTGAGAGACAAGGAAGTCCTCCTCTTCCTGCCTCTGTTCTGCCTCAAGTGCCCTGTCCATTATCCCACGCAGCGTATGCTCCAACAGGTGGACAAGAGGTACAGTGTCACTGATGCATGCACTGTCACTGCTCACCATCCTCGTGGCCTCCTCAAATGGTGAGAGGACAGTGCATGCATCCCTGATCATGCTCCACTGGCGTGGGGAAAAAAAGCCAAGCTCCCCTGACCCTGTCCTGGTGCCGTAGTCGCAAAGGTACTCATTGATGGCCCTCTGCTGCGTGTGCAGTCGCTGCAGCATGGCCAACGTTGAGTTCCACCTGGTGGGCATGTCACATATTAGGCGGTTCTTGGGCAGGTTCAGCTCCTTTTGCAGCTCAGTCAGCCGAGCACTGGCATTATAAGATCGGCGGAAATGCACACAGACTTTCCTGGCCTGCCTCAGGACATCCTGTAAGCCTGGGAACCTGCCCAAGAACCGCTGCACCACCAGGTTGAGGACGTGAGCCATACAGGGCACATGGGTGAGCTGCCCCTGTCGCAGGGCGGAGAGGAGGTTGGTGCCATTATCAGAAACGACCATTCCTGGCTTAAGCTGGCGTGGCGTCAACCACCTCTCGGCCTGCCCCTGCAGAGCTGCCAGAACCTCTGGCCCAGTGTGGCTCCTGTCCCCCAAACACACCAGCGCAAGCACGGCATGGCATCTTTTTGCCTGCGTACTCGCGTAGCCCCTTGTACGCCTACGGAGCACCGCTGCTTCCGAGGACAGAGCACTCGAAGAGGACATGGAGGAAGAAGAAGAGGAGGGGGTGGAGGAGAGAGGTGTGTCACAACCAGTAGTAGCATTTTGGAGGCGTGGTGGCGGAACAACCTCCAACACTACTGCACCTTGTCCTGCATCCCTCCCAGCTACCAATAGAGTGACCCAATGGGCCGTGAAAGAAAGATAACGTCCCTGTCCATGCCTGCTGGACCATGAGTCAGCGGTAATATGCACCTTACCGCTGACCGCCCTGTCCAGCGAGGCATGGACATTGCCTTCCACATGCCAGTAGAGAGACGGAATTGCCTTCCGTGAGAAAAAGTGGCGTTTGGGAACCTGCCACTGAGGAACCGCACATTGAACAAACTCACGGAAGGGGGCCGAGTCTATCAACTGAAAAGGCAGCAGTTGAAGTGCTAGCAATTTAGCCAAGCTAGCATTCAACCGCTGGGCATGTGGATGGCTGGGAGTATACTTCTTTCGACGGTCCAGCAGCTGGGGCAGGGAAATTTGCCTGCTACAATCGGACGTCGGTGTACTGCAAGTACTTGGTTGTGACACACCTAATTCTACACCTTCAGTCCTCTCAGAGCAGCTTTCAGAGAGGACTGAAGATATAGTGGGGATGGAGATCCCAGCTGATGAGGAGCAAGGAGAGGTCCGCTTTGTTCTTTGGTGTGGGTCTTTTATGTGTGCTTGCCAACGAGCTGCATGGCAGGTCAACATATGTCTGCTCATGCTTGTGGTGCCCAAGCGGCTGATGTTTTGGCCACGCGAGATACGCTTGAGACAAATATTGCAAATAGCAGTGGTGCGATCTGATGCACTCGTCTCAAAAAAGGCCCACACCAAAGAACTTTTGTGATAACGTGCAGAGGCAGCGCCCTGCACAGGCGGAGCTCTGCGGTGTGGTACAGTTGCTGTGCTGGCCTCTAGCTGGCCTCCAGGGGGCATCCTGCCTCGTTGGACATGTGACGCTGCATCCTCCTCCTCCTCCTCCTCTCTCCCTTCAGGCACCCACGTGGAGTCAGTGACCTCATCATCCCCTCCCTCTTCACCACTAGAGCAAACCTGGCAGTAAGCTGCAGCTGGTGGAACACTACTGCCAGATTGCTGTCCTTCAGCATCCCCTTTCTCTGCGCGCACACTACTGACTTCCTCAAGCTGGGTATCATCATCCGAGCCTTCGAATCGTTGGGCATCCTCCTGGAGCATGTACCCAACACTGTGCTCAAACAGTTCGGGGGACTCCTCAGGAGGACATGGTGGGTCTAGGGAAGGGGTGGCTGATGATGCCATTGAGTACGCGTTGGCAGCTGCTCTGCCAGTACCCTGAGCCTGGGTGAGAGAGGATGAGGAGGATGAGGAGGGCTTGGTCATCCATTCTACCAAGCCTTCGGCATGATGCGGCTCCACATGTCCAGCTGCCGAAAACAAAGACAAGCGTGTCCCATGGCCACGTGCTGATGACGATGCACGACCACGTCCACGGCCAGCACTGTTGTCTCTAGAAACAGAGCCTGCCTGCCCTGTGTTCTTGCCTCGGCACGCTCTGCCTCTCCTTGGCGGTCTTCCAGCCATTGTAGTCGGTAGTGTATATAGTATAAAAAATAGAACTCCTATGTGTGCTCACAACACACTGTAGGTCCTATGGGTGCTGACACTAACACACTATAGGTACTATGTGTGCTGCTGACAAGAAAATATAGGAGCTCTGTTTGCTGCCACTAACACACTAGAAGTCCTATGGGTGCTGCTGAGAAGAAAATATAGGAGCTCTGTTTGCTGCCACTAACACACTAGAAGTCCTATGGGTGCTGCTGAGAAGAAAATATAGGAGCTCTGTTTGCTGCCACTAACACACTAGAAGTCCTATGGGTGCTGCTGAGAAGAAAATATAGGAGCTCTGTGTGATGCCACTAACACACTAGAAGTCCTATGGGTGCTGCTGAGAAGAAAATATAGGAGCTCTGTTTGCTGCCACTAACACACTAGAAGTCCTATGGGTGCTGCTGAGAAGAAAATATAGGAGCTCTGTGTGATGCCACTAACACACTAGAAGTCCTATGGGTGCTGCTGAGAAGAAAATATAGGAGCTCTGTTTGCTGCCACTAACACACTAGAAGTCCTATGGGTGCTGCTGAGAAGAAAATATAGGAGCTCTGTTTGCTGCCACTAACACACTAGAAGTCCTATGGGTGCTGCTGAGAAGAAAATATAGGAGCTCTGTTTGCTGCCACTAACACACTAGAAGTCCTATGGGTGCTGCTGAGAAGAAAATATAGGAGCTCTGTTTGCTGCCACTAACACACTAGAAGTCCTATGGGTGCTGCTGAGAAGAAAATATAGGAGCTCTGTGTGATGCCACTAACACACTAGAAGTCCTATGGGTGCTGCTGAGAAGAAAATATAGGAGCTCTGTTTGCTGCCACTAACACACTAGAAGTCCTATGGGTGCTGCTGAGATGAAAATATAGGAACTCTGTGTGATGCCACTAACACATTAGAAGTCCTATGGGTGCTGCTGAGAAGAAAATATAGGAGCTCTGTTTGCTGCCACTAACACACTAGAAGTCCTATGGGTGCTGCTGAGAAGAAAATATAGGAGCTCTGTGTGATGCCACTAACACACTAGAAGTCCTATGGGTGCTGCTGAGAAGAAAATATAGGAGCTCTGTTTGCTGCCACTAACACACTAGAAGTCCTATGGGTGCTGCTGAGAAGAAAATATAGGAGCTCTCTGTGATGCCACTAACACACTAGAAGTCCTATGGGTGCTGCTGAGAAGAAAATATAGGAGCTCTGTTTGCTGCCACTAACACACTAGAAGTCCTATGGGTGCTGCTGAGAAGAAAATATAGGAGCTCTGTTTGCTGCCAATAACACACTAGAAGTCCTATGGGTGCTGCTGAGAAGAAAATATAGGAGCTCTGTTTGCTGCCACTAACACACTAGAAGTCCTATGGGTGCTGCTGAGAAGAAAATATAGGAGCTCTGTGTTATGCCACTAACACACTAGAAGTCCTATGGGTGCTGCTGAGATGAAAATATAGGAACTCTGTGTGATGCCACTAACACATTAGAAGTCCTATGGGTGCTGCTGAGAAGAAAATATAGGAGCTCTGTTTGCTGCCACTAACACACTAGAAGTCCTATGGGTGCTGCTGAGAAGAAAATATAGGAGCTCTGTGTGATGCCACTAACACACTAGAAGTCCTATGGGTGCTGCTGAGAAGAAAATATAGGAGCTCTGTTTGCTGCCACTAACACACTAGAAGTCCTATGGGTGCTGCTGAGAAGAAAATATAGGAGCTCTGTGTGATGCCACTAACACACTAGAAGTCCTATGGGTGCTGCTGAGAAGAAAATATAGGAGCTCTGTTTGCTGCCACTAACACACTAGAAGTCCTATGGGTGCTGCTGAGAAGAAAATATAGGAGCTCTGTGTGATGCCACTAACACACTAGAAGTCCTATGGGTGCTGCTGAGAAGAAAATATAGGAGCTCTGTTTGCTGCCACTAACACACTAGAAGTCCTATGGGTGCTGCTGAGAAGAAAATATAGGAGCTCTGTGTGATGCCACTAACACACTAGAAGTCCTATGGGTGCTGCTGAGAAGAAAATATAGGAGCTCTGTTTGCTGCCACTAACACACTAGAAGTCCTATGGGTGCTGCTGAGAAGAAAATATAGGAGCTCTGTTTGCTGCCACTAACACACTAGAAGTCCTATGGGTGCTGCTGAGAAGAAAATATAGGAGCTCTGTTTGCTGCCACTAACACACTAGAAGTCCTATGGGTGCTGCTGAGAAGAAAATATAGGAGCTCTGTGTGATGCCACTAACACACTAGAAGTCCTATGGGTGCTGCTGAGAAGAAAATATAGGAGCTCTGTTTGCTGCCACTAACACACTAGAAGTCCTATGGGTGCTGCTGAGAAGAAAATATAGGAGCTCTGTTTGCTGCCACTAACACACTAGAAGTCCTATGGGTGCTGCTGAGAAGAAAATATAGGAGCTCTGTGTGATGCCACTAACACACTAGAAGTCCTATGGGTGCTGCTGAGAAGAAAATATAGGAGCTCTGTTTGCTGCCACTAACACACTAGAAGTCCTATGGGTGCTGCTGAGAAGAAAATATAGGAGCTCTGTGTGATGCCACTAACACACTAGAAGTCCTATGGGTGCTGCTGAGAAGAAAATATAGGAGCTCTGTTTGCTGCCACTAACACACTAGAAGTCCTATGGGTGCTGCTGAGAAGAAAATATAGGAGCTCTGTTTGCTGCCACTAACACACTAGAAGTCCTATGGGTGCTGCTGAGAAGAAAATATAGGAGCTCTGTTTGCTGCCACTAACACACTAGAAGTCCTATGGGTGCTGCTGAGAAGAAAATATAGGAGCTCTGTGTGATGCCACTAACACACTAGAAGTCCTATGGGTGCTGCTGAGAAGAAAATATAGGAGCTCTGTGTGATGCCACTAACACACTAGAAGTCCTATGGGTGCTGCTGAGAAGAAAATATAGGAGCTCTGTTTGCTGCCACTAACACACTAGAAGTCCTATGGGTGCTGCTGAGAAGAAAATATAGGAGCTCTGTGTGATGCCACTAACACACTAGAAGTCCTATGGGTGCTGCTGAGAAGAAAATATAGGAGCTCTGTTTGCTGCCACTAACACACTAGAAGTCCTATGGGTGCTGCTGAGAAGAAAATATAGGAGCTCTGTGTGATGCCACTAACACACTAGAAGTCCTATGGGTGCTGCTGAGAAGAAAATATAGGAGCTCTGTTTGCTGCCACTAACACACTAGAAGTCCTATGGGTGCTGCTGAGAAGAAAATATAGGAGCTCTGTGTGATGCCACTAACACACTAGAAGTCCTATGGGTGCTGCTGAGAAGAAAATATAGGAGCTCTGTTTGCTGCCACTAACACACTAGAAGTCCTATGGGTGCTGCTGAGAAGAAAATATAGGAGCTCTGTTTGCTGCCACTAACACACTAGAAGTCCTATGGGTGCTGCTGAGAAGAAAATATAGGAGCTCTGTTTGCTGCCACTAACACACTAGAAGTCCTATGGGTGCTGCTGAGAAGAAAATATAGGAGCTCTGTGTGATGCCACTAACACACTAGAAGTCCTATGGGTGCTGCTGAGAAGAAAATATAGGAGCTCTGTTTGCTGCCACTAACACACTAGAAGTCCTATGGGTGCTGCTGAGAAGAAAATATAGGAGCTCTGTTTGCTGCCACTAACACACTAGAAGTCCTATGGGTGCTGCTGAGAAGAAAATATAGGAGCTCTGTTTGCTGCCACTAACACACTAGAAGTCCTATGGGTGCTGCTGAGAAGAAAATATAGGAGCTCTGTGTGATGCCACTAACACACTAGAAGTCCTATGGGTGCTGCTGAGAAGAAAATATAGGAGCTCTGTTTGCTGCCACTAACACACTAGAAGTCCTATGGGTGCTGCTGAGAAGAAAATATAGGAGCTCTGTTTGCTGCCACTAACACACTAGAAGTCCTATGGGTGCTGCTGAGAAGAAAATATAGGAGCTCTGTGTTATGCCACTAACACACTAGAAGTCCTATGGGTGCTGCTGAGATGAAAATATAGGAACTCTGTGTGATGCCACTAACACATTAGAAGTCCTATGGGTGCTGCTGAGAAGAAAATATAGGAGCTCTGTTTGCTGCCACTAACACACTAGAAGTCCTATGGGTGCTGCTGAGAAGAAAATATAGGAGCCCTGTGTGATGCCACTAACACACTAGAAGTCCTATGGGTGCTGCTGAGAAGAAAATATAGGAGCTCTGTTTGCTGCCACTAACACACTAGAAGTCCTATGGGTGCTGCTGAGAAGAAAATATAGGAGCTCTGTGTGATGCCACTAACACACTAGAAGTCCTATGGGTGCTGCTGAGAAGAAAATATAGGAGCTCTGTTTGCTGCCACTAACACACTAGAAGTCCTATGGGTGCTGCTGAGAAGAAAATATAGGAGCTCTGTGTGATGCCACTAACACACTAGAAGTCCTATGGGTGCTGCTGAGAAGAAAATATAGGAGCTCTGTTTGCTGCCACTAACACACTAGAAGTCCTATGGGTGCTGCTGAGAAGAAAATATAGGAGCTCTGTGTGATGCCACTAACACACTAGAAGTCCTATGGGTGCTGCTGAGAAGAAAATATAGGAGCTCTGTTTGCTGCCACTAACACACTAGAAGTCCTATGGGTGCTGCTGAGAAGAAAATATAGGAGCTCTGTTTGCTGCCACTAACACACTAGAAGTCCTATGGGTGCTGCTGAGAAGAAAATATAGGAGCTCTGTTTGCTGCCACTAACACACTAGAAGTCCTATGGGTGCTGCTGAGAAGAAAATATAGGAGCTCTGTGTGATGCCACTAACACACTAGAAGTCCTATGGGTGCTGCTGAGAAGAAAATATAGGAGCTCTGTTTGCTGCCACTAACACACTAGAAGTCCTATGGGTGCTGCTGAGAAGAAAATATAGGAGCTCTGTTTGCTGCCACTAACACACTAGAAGTCCCATGGGTGCTGCTGAGAAGAAAATATAGGAGCTCTGTTTGCTGCCACTAACACACTAGAAGTCCTATGGGTGCTGCTGAGAAGAAAATATAGGAGCTCTGTTTGCTGCCACTAACACACTAGAAGTCCTATGGGTGCTGCTGAGAAGAAAATATAGGAGCTCTGTGTGATGCCACTAACACACTAGAAGTCCTATGGGTGCTGCTGAGAAGAAAATATAGGAGCTCTGTTTGCTGCCACTAACACACTAGAAGTCCTATGGGTGCTGCTGAGAAGAAAATATAGGAGCTCTGTTTGCTGCCACTAACACACTAGAAGTCCTATGGGTGCTGCTGAGAAGAAAATATAGGAGCTCTGTTTGCTGCCACTAACACACTAGAAGTCCTATGGGTGCTGCTGAGAAGAAAATATAGGAGCTCTGTTTGCTGCCACTAACACACTAGAAGTCCTATGGGTGCTGCTGAGAAGAAAATATAGGAGCTCTGTGTGATGCCACTAACACACTAGAAGTCCTATGGGTGCTGCTGAGAAGAAAATATAGGAGCTCTGTTTGCTGCCACTAACACACTAGAAGTTCTATGGGTGCTGCTGAGAAGAAAATATAGGAGCTCTGTGTGATGCCACTAACACACTAGAAGTCCTATGGGTGCTGCTGAGAAGAAAATATAGGAGCTCTGTTTGCTGCCACTAACACACTAGAAGTCCTATGGGTGCTGCTGAGAAGAAAATATAGGAGCTCTGTTTGCTGCCACTAACACACTAGAAGTCCTATGGGTGCTGCTGAGAAGAAAATATAGGAGCTCTGTGTGATGCCACTAACACACTAGAAGTCCTATGGGTGCTGCTGAGAAGAAAATATAGGAGCTCTGTTTGCTGCCACTAACACACTAGAAGTCCTATGGGTGCTGTTGGGGTGCAATGCTGTGCTAACAGCACTGCGGTTGGTACTACTGCAATACTGTACTAACAGTAAGCACGCACCAGACTAATCCCCAGCAGCAGCTAATAACACACTAACTGTGCAATCAGCAGCAATGAACGATCAATGACTTAGGTAGCAATGGTTTAGCAAAGAAATAGCCAATGGTTTAGCAAAGAAGAGCAAATCTTTCAGTATCAAGCAAAGACAGAATCAGCAGACTAATCTCTCCTAAAGCCGGAACTCATGTGACCGGGGCCGATGGCGTGGCGGCCTTTTAAATGGTGGGGCGTGTACTAAAGCCCCTGAGCTGTAATTGGCTACAGGCGTCCTGCCTGTAGCCAATTATTGCTCTCCGAGTTTCGGGCGCTGTGATTGGCCAAGCATGCGGGGTCACAGTGCATGCTTGGCCAATCATCAGCCAGCAATGCACTGCGCCGGCCGCGCCGGCCGCAATGCATTGCGGGGCCGCTCGCATCACACGAATGTGATGCGAACGGCCCAAATAGTTCTGGGCTCGACGAGCGAGCGAACGCCCGATGCTCGATTCGAACATGGGTTCGAATCGAGCACCGGGCCCATCCCTACCCCTGATGAACTTCCTATAAAAGTTTGCGAATCCGATGAAGCGCTGTATGCCTTTCCTATCTACGGGCACCGGCCAGTCAAGAATTGCAGCCACTTTCTGGGAGTCCATCGTGATACCCTCCACCGAGATGACAAGTCCAAGAAATTGGATGCTTTGGCGTTCGAATTCGCATTTTTCTGGTTTCGCGTATAACCTGTGCATTCGAAGCCGTGCGAGCACATTTTGAACGTGTTCCCGGTGTTTCTCCAAGGAGGGGGAAAAGATGAGGATGTCGTCCAGGTAAACAATAACAAAAAGGTCAAGGTAGTCTCTGAAAATATCGTTCACAAAATGCTGGAACGTAGCCGGGGCATTGCAGAGTCCGAAGGGCATGACTAAGTATTTGAAGTGCCCGAAGCGAGTGCGAAAGGCAGTTTTCCACTCATCCCCGCTTCGGATCCGCACCAGGTTATAGGCCCCACGGAGGTCCAGTTTTGTGAAAATAACTGCAGATCCCAGTCTCTGAAACAATTCAGGAACTAAAGGAAGGGGGTATCTGTTCTTTATCGTCACTTTGTTGAGCTCTCTGTAATCCACACAAGGCCGGAGGGACTGGTCCTTTTTCTCAACAAAGAAAATCCCTGCCCCTGCCGGTGACTTAGAAGGACGGATGAACCCTTTCATGAGATTGTCATCCACATAGGTCTTGAGGGTCTTGAGTTCAAGTTCCGTCAGGGGAAAAATCCTGCTAAAGGGGATTTCAGCCCCGGGGAGAAGCTCAATCGGACAGTCGTAACGCCTGTGTGGAGGAAGAGTCTCAGCCCCTTTCTTGCTAAAAACGTCCAGGAAGCTATGGTATGCTTCAGGAACTGACTGGCGGGCCTCAGCATCAGAGTCCATGCAAAGCAAGGGAGAAGGGGTACTCAAAACTTCCTGCAGACAATGTTGACGGCAGTAGGGGGAACAGAAACTGACTTCTCCTGATGTCCAATTAATTTGCGGGTTATGGGCCTGTAACCAGGGCATGCCCAGGATGATGGGGAACAGAGGAGACTTGATGACATCTAGGCATAGTAATTCCTGATGAGTACTGGCAATGGTTGTGGCCAGCGGTAGGGTCTCCTGTGTGACTGGTCCGGATTTAAGGGTCGACCCATCAGCGAGGTATACAGAAAGCCCTTTAGCTCTAGGGCGCAAAGGAATGTGATGTGTGGTGGCAAAAGCTAAGTCCAGAAAACAACTGCAGGCCCCGGAGTCAATGATAGCGCTGACTTGAATATTCCCTCCTGGGAGCTGCAAAAGAATGGGAATCGCCAGGTGAGCGGAATTACTGGGTATAACGGGTAAATACACAGACGACATGGAGAGGCACTTACGGATCTTCACCGGGCAGGTCCGTACATAATGTCCGGGTTCTCCGCAGTACAGACACAGGTTAAGGGTTCGCCTGCGTTGACGTTCCTCAGGGGTGAGAGAGGGACGGAGAAGTCCCAGCTGCATGGGTTCTGGGTTGTCAGAGGAGGCTGAAGCTGGGAATGGAGGAGCTGAGTTGGCAGAGCTGGGTACCCGGGGCAACATCCAGACCGGGCGAGGTGGCCCGGTGGCTCGTTCAGTCCTACGTTCTTGTAGGCGACGGTCAATCTGGATGGTCAAGTTGATTAGAGCATCCAAAGTTCCGGGCACACCCACACGTGCCAGTTCATCTTTGAGTGGTTCAGAGAGTCCCAAACGGAATTGATAGCAAAGAGCAGCATCATTCCAATTAGTGTCTGAGCTCCATCTCCTGAATTCAGAAACATAATCCTCGGCGGGTCTGCGGCCTTGCTGAAGGGCATGCAGGGCTGCTTCGGCAGTGGCGGTCTGGTGCGGATCCTCGTAAAGTTGGGACATGGTTTGGAAGAAAGTGTCCAAGGTATTAAGTGAAACGTCTTTATGCTCCAAGAGGCGGTGGGCCCAGGCTTGAGGCTCACCAGACAGGAGGGAAATAACGAACCCCACTTTGGTGGATTCTAGTGAAAAGGTCCGTGGTTGCAAGGCAAAGAAGAGCTCGCAGGCATTCCGAAAGGCTCTGTATTTGCTCCGCTCCCCTGAGAATCGCTCAGGCGTGGGTACCTTTGGTTCAGGCGGCATCATGACCACCGAGGGAGAAGTGGAAGTCCCAGTGGAGGAGGAAGCTGAGGAGGATAGGGCCTGGACTCGGCCCTCCAGTCGGGTATAACCCTCTTGCAGGCTTCTGACGGCCTGGGTTAGCCCATCCAGGTGTCGGCAAAGTTCCTCCATTGGGTCTGCTCCCTGCGCAGGCTCGGACATGGCTGTCCGGTACTGTCACGTACCTGGTGATGAGCCTGGGATGCAGGGAGCGGCCTCTTTTGCACCTCCTACTCCGGAACCCCTGATGATGGGAACAGGGAGCTCGGGAGTGCGGAGTCGCACAAGTGCCTGTCAGGAACACTGGTGCAGAGATGGAGCTGGACCTAGGAAGCTCAGTGCAGGTTTCTGCGGCAGCAGGGAAGCTGGACGGCAGGCAGGCTTGGCACACCGGGAACCGAGGAGACAAACGGCAGACAGCGGGGAGGTGTCTTGTAGTACCGGGCACTGGCAGGTTCAAACAGGCCGGGTAATCCACTGGCGGGCAGACCAGGTGCAGTGCGAGAGGCAGAAGCAGAGTCGTTAGACAGTCCGGGTTGGCAACGGGCAGGCAGCAGGTAGCAGAAGGGGCAGGCGGAAGCGAGGTCAACAAGCCGGGGGTCAGTGGGCAGGCAGAAGGCAAGGAGCGTCAGGAACAAGCCGGGTCACAGGAACA
This sequence comes from Rana muscosa, assembly GCA_029206835.1. Classification (NCBI taxonomy): domain Eukaryota; kingdom Metazoa; phylum Chordata; class Amphibia; order Anura; family Ranidae; genus Rana; species Rana muscosa. Next base: position 482,804,545 of record CM055122.1, read on the forward strand.
GATCGGTAGGGTAACAGCAGATAGCAGGTGGGTCTAGGAAACGCTGTAGACCGGACAGCAAGGAGCCCCAGCACAAGCCCCTTCAAATAGCCCCAGATTGGCGCCAGAACGTGTCACTGCGTGCTCCCGCGCGCACCAAAGCGCGCCGCGTGCCGTTACCGCGCACGCGCTAACGCCGACTCGCCGCCACTGCGCCGGCGTGAACGCGCTAACGACGATTCGACACTATTGCGCAGACGCGTACCCGCGTGCGCCGCCGTGTCGCCAGCTTGCAGGTGAGATTGCCCATCATGACAGAAGGACAGTGAGGGAAACTGTCAGTGTGCTATTCTGTGCTAAACCAATCTTGCTGAAGCATATTGCAAATCCTTGTGTTTAGGGACAGAGAAGGATAGGCAGGGGACAGTGTCAGTGTCTTTGTTGCTAAGCCTCCTGCACAGTATACACCTGAAGGTAGCCCTTATTGCTGTTTTTCCCATCTCCCTGCAGGCCATCCATTAAAATGTCTGGAAGGCAAAGAAGGAGAGGCAGACAGTCAGGAGGCAAAAAAAGAGGGCAAGCAGGCTCTGTGTCTGGGGGCAACAGTGCTGGTCGTGGACGCAGGGCATTGTCATCAGCACATGGCCATGGGACACGCTTGTCCTTCTTTTCGGCAGCTGGACATGTTGAGCCACATCATACCGAAGACTTGGTAGAGTGGATGACTAAGCCCACCTCATCCTCCTCATCCTCTCTCACCCAGGCTCAGGGTACTGGCAAAGCAGCTGCCAAAGCGTCCTCTTCTCTGGTATCAATGTCATCATTAGTCACTCCTTCCCTAGACCCACCATGTCCTCGTCCTGAGGAGTCCCCCGAACTGTTTGAGCACAGTGTTGGGTACATGCTCCAGGAGGATGCCCAGCGTTTCGAAGGATCTGATGATGATACCCAGCTAGAGGAAGGCAGTAGCGTGAGAGCAGAGAGAGGGGATGCTCAAGAAGGACACCAATCTGGCAGTCATGCTCCAGCAGCTGCAGCATACTGCCAGATTGGCTCCAGTGATGAGGAGGGAGGGGATGAGGAGGTCACTGACTCCACATGGGTGCCTAATAGGAGAGAGGAGGAGGAGGAGGATGAGGAGGAGGCACATCTCCAACGAGGCAGGATGCCCTTGGGTGGCCAGCGTATGGGCAGCACACCAACGGAATCACACCGCAGAGCTCCGCCTGTGCAGGGCGCTGCCTCTGCCCGTCATTCAAAAAGTTCTTTGGTGTGGGCCTTTTTTGAGGCGAGTGCATCAGATCGCACAGCTGCTGTTTGCAACATATGTCTCAAGCGTATATCGCGTGGCCAAAACATCAGCCGCTTGGGCACCACATGCTTGATCAGACATATGTTGACCTGCCATGCAGCTCGTTGGCAAGCCTACCTTAAAGACCCACACCAAAGAACAAAGCGGACCTCTCCTTGCACCGCATCACCTGGGATCTCCAACCCCACTATACCTTCAGTCCTCTCTGAAACCTGCACTGAGAGGAATGAAGGTGTAGAATTAGGTGTGTCACAGCCAAGTACTTGCGGCCACTCTGCTAGCAGTACACCGACGTCCGATTCTAGCAGGCAAATTTCCCTGCCCCAGCTGCTGGACCGTCGAAAGAAGTTCACTCCCAGCCATCCACATGCCCAGCGGTTGAATGCTAGCTTGGCTAAATTGCTAGCGCTTCAACTGCTGCCTTTTCAGTTGGTAGACTCGGCCCCCTTCCGTGAGTTTGTGCAATGTGCGGTTCCTCAGTGGCAGGTTCCCAAACGCCACTTTTTCTCACGGAAGGCGATTCCGGCTCTCTACAGGCATGTGGAAGGCAATGTCTTGGCCTCGCTGGACAGGGCAGTCAGCGGTAAGGTGCATATTACCGCTGACTCATGGTCCAGCAGGCATGGACAGGGACGTTACCTTTCTTTCACGGCCCATTGGGTCACTCTTTTGGCAGCTGGGAAGGATGCAGGACAAGGTGCAGTAGTGTTGGAGGTTGTTCCACCGCCACGCCTCCAAAATGCTACTACTGGTTGTGACACACCTCTCTCCTCCACCCCCTCCTCTTCTTCTTCCTCCATGGCCTCTTCCTGTGGTTTGTCCTCGGAACCAGCGGTGCTCCGTAGGCGTTCAAGGGGCTACGCAAGTACACAGGCAAAAAGATGCCATGCCGTGCTTGCGCTGGTGTGTTTGGGGGACAGGAGCCACACTGGGGCAGAGGTCCTGTCTGCTCTGCAGGGGCAGGCCGAGAGGTGGTTGACGCCACGCCACCTTAAGCCAGGAATGGTGGTTTGCGACAATGGCACCAACCTCCTCTCCGCCCTCCGACAGGGACAACTGACCCATGTGCCCTGTATGGCTCACGTCCTTAACCTGGTGGTGCAGCGGTTCTTGGGCAGGTACCCGGGCTTACAGGATGTCCTGAGGCAGGCCAGGAAAGTCTGTGTGCATTTCCGCAGATCTTATAATGCCAGTGCTCGCCTGGCTGAGCTGCAAAAGGAGTTGAACCTGCCCAAGAACCGCCTTATATGTGACATGCCCACCAGGTGGAACTCAACGTTGGCCATGCTGCAGTGGCTGCACACGCAGCAGAGGGCCATCAATGAGTACCTGTGCGACTACGGTACCAGGACAGGGTCAGGGGAGCTCGGGTTTTTTTCACCACGCCAGTGGGGCATGATCAGGGATGCATGCACTGTCCTGGCACCATTTGAGGAGGCCACGAGGATGGTGAGCAGTGACAGTGCATGCATCAGTGACACTGTACCTCTTGTTCACCTGTTGGAGCACACGCTGCGTGGAATAATGGACAGGGCACTTGAGGCAGAACAGAGGCAGGAAGAGGAGGACTTCCTTGCCTCTCAAGGCCCCCTTTACCCAGACAGTGTTCCTTCTGTCCCACCCATCGCACAGGAAGAGGAGGAGGAGGAGGATTGTGTCAGCATGGAGGTGGAGGCTGGCACTCAGCATCATCAGCAGCAGTCTTTTAGGGATGATTTACAGTCCCAAGAAACCAGTGGACTTGTATGTGGCTGGGAGGAGGTGGCTGCGGATCATGTCGTCCTTAGTGACCCAGAGGACTCCGGACTGAATGCCTCAGCTAACCTACGCTGCATGGCCTCCCTGATCCTGCAAAGTCTGCGGAAGGATCCTCGTATTCTTCGGATCAAGGAGAGGGACCATTACTGGCTGGCCACTCTCCTTGATCCACGGTACAAGGGTAAGGTTGCGGACCTTATGTTACCATCGCAGAGGGAGCAGAGGATGAGACAACTCCGGGAGGCCTTGCAGAAAGGTCTGTGCAACGCGTTCCCAGAGACTGGGAGGTTACAAACTCCTGGTCCTGGACAACGAGTTGCTGAGGCTTCGGGCAGTCAAAGAAGGAGCGGTGGGGAAGGTGGCCGTCTGACCGATGCGTTCAGACAATTCTTTAGTCCGCAGCCCCAAAGTATGATCGGTTCCAGCAACCATCGCCAGCGTCTGATATACATGGTGCAGGAATACCTAGGGGCAAGGTCAGACTTGGACACCTTCCCCACCGAAAATCCTCTGGCTTACTGGGTCTTGAGGATGGATCACTGGCCAGAGCTTGCACAGTATGCAATTGAGCTACTGGCCTGTCCTGCATCCAGCGTTCTTTCAGAACGCACATTCAGTGCTGCTGGAGGATTTGTCACGGATCACAGGGTGCGCCTGTCCACCGACTCGGTTGATCGACTGACTTTCATCAAGATGAACCAGTCTTGGATCACCACCAGCTACCACACACCTGATGCTGATATAACAGACTAATTGATTTTAAAATGTCACATCCCTTCAAGACTGATGCTGATGCTGAGTGCCTGTGCTGTTATGTTGACTGGCTATCCTCCTCCTCCTCCTCCATGATCCGATTAATGATGATAGCTTGGAAGATCATTTTGGTTTATGGGTGCCGCCACCAGTGGCTAAGGCCCAATTTTTCAGCCCCTGTTTAACAGGGGCGTGTAATTACAATTTTTGATGCAATACTTTGCAACAGGCCTCATTGCTGTGCTCCAAGTACAGTATCTGTGAGGGGTTGCAGTGTTGTGCCACCAGTGCCTAAGGCCCAATTTTTCAGCCCCTGTTCAACAGGGGCATGCAATTATAATTATTGATCTAATAATTCACAGCAGGGCCCATTGCTGCGCCCACCAAGAGTAACTGTAAGGCCTTACAGTGTTGTGTCAACACCACCACCACCACCACCACCACCACCAAAGGCCCAATTTTTCAGCCCCTGTTCAACAGGGGCATGCAATTATAATTATTGATCTAATAATTCACAGCAGGGCCCATTGCTGCGCCCACCAAGAGTAACTGTCAGGCCTTACAGTGTTGTGGCACCAGCACCACCATCAAAGGCCCAATTTTTACTACCACTGTTCAACAATTATATGTTATTACAATTCCTGATATAATAGTTGACAGCAGGGCGTTCCAGCACCCACCAAGAGTAACTGTGAGTGCTTACAGTGTTGTGCCAACACCAACACCTAAGGGGCCAATTTCTGCAGAGTATATACGGCAGGTCCCTACTTTCAAACATCCAACTTACAAATGACTACTACTTGCAAACGGAAGAAGACAACAGGAAGTGGGAGGAAATCTACCCCTTGGAAGGAAAATTCTCTCCTGTAAGAATTAATATGGGAGAAAGGTGTCTCCTCTCTACTGATGCTTTATCACCAATCCTTGTTTCAATAAAAACACCACATTTCAAAAACAGTTGTCATTGGGACGCAAAGTGAGGTGAAATGTTCTGAACAGGGGCACAGACAGCAAAACAAATGTTACAGGGGTGATAACCTTTCCCTATGTTTTCCAAAAAGCTTAAAAATAGGTATTTGGGCTGGAGCTACACTTAAACAATGTTGCTGTTCAAAATTGCAAACAGATTCTACATAAGAACAAACCTACAGTCCCTGTCTTGTATGCACCGCCTGTATACGGCTGTTCAGAGTATATAGGGCCTTTTTTATTTTGTGTGCGGGGTTCCCCTTAATATCCATACAAGACCCAAAGGGGCTGGTAATGGGCTGGGGTAGTGGGGGGGGGGGGGTGATGGGGTAGCTATGCCATTTTTCTTAAAGATTTTCATCCATATTACCGGGACCAGACATTACATTAAAGCCGCAAGCAGTTTTAAATGGCTTTTTTTTTCCTTTAGAAATGTAATTTTGTGCAGGGACAGTTCTAAACACGGGAAACACGTGGCACTTCACAGGCATACTTTAGACACCCCCCAGGTACAATATTTAAAGGAATATTTGACTTTTTTTTTCACTTTATGCATCATTAAAATGACTGCTCCCGAAAAACGTCAGTTTTTAAAACTTCTTTTTGCATTGATACATGTCCCCTGGTGCAGAACCCGGGTTCCCAAACTCTGTTTAGAACAATAACATGGATAATAGTCGTTATAATTAGCACTTTAGAATTCGAACGTTCGCATCCATTGTATTTAATAGGGTTCTAATGTTCGTGCAAACTTTCGGTCCGTTCGCGGGTTCTGGTGCGAACCGAACCCGGGGGTGTTCGGCTCATCACTAGCTTTGTGTCAAGGACAAAGGATCCACTCGCATGTGGGACAGATGCATTAGTGATCTCTTGGGACCAGTTGTCACTGGTTTATGCGTTCTCTCCCCCCAGTACCGTGACTACCGTGGCTTCTATGCAACATCTGAGGGGAACGGAAGCCGGCCTAATAGCTCCGGCATGACCCAGATGACCTTACTGTGCAGGGATCGTAAGAGTGGTAGTAGAGGACCCAGGGTCCCTTACATCTTGTCCAGACCTATTTCGCAAGGGGGTATTCCATCCTGCCTTGCAAACATGGGAATTAATGGTCTGGCTGTTTTAGCCTGCATTCTTGAGGATCGGGGCTTTCAGAATAAGCGGAAAATTACCTTGATTCGTACAGGAGAGCTGGCCTCCAAGACCATGTATTATAGGATCTGGAAGGCCCATGTTCCTGGTGTGAAGCCAAGGGGTGGCATCCTTGGAAGTGTGTCATAGGTAAAATTCTTGCCTTCCTACATTAGGAAAGGAGATGGAGCTAGCCTTAAAGTGGTTGTAAACCCACTTATGCAACTTGCACCTACAGGTAAGCCTAGATTAAGGCTTACCTGTAGGTGCAAGAAATATCTCCTAAACCTACACGGTTTAGGAGATATTTGCAAAAAATGACATGCATCGGTGTCTACGGCGCATGCGCGCCATAGACAACGGCGCATTCACAGGGTTAATCCCATTGCATGCGCGGAGTGACGTCTTCGCCGCTCCGGGCCAATCACAGCGCCGGAGCGGTGCTGTGATTGGCTGGAGCGGCGATACCCGGAAGTAACCTTCCGGCTATCGCCGCAGCGATGGCTGGAGAGGCAGACGAGGACGGCTTCAGGGGCCCCGATCTAAGGTAAGTGATACATAATGAGCTAGTATGCTAGTCATACTAGCTCATTATGCCTTTGTCTTGCAGGTTGCATTTAAAAAAAAACATTTCCAGGGTTTACAACCACTTTAAGTTCCATCAAGGATCCGACTTCGGCCTTGTCAGTATTTTCAAGGGCCGCTTGCTTCGCGCTCTTTGATCCGGGCCTTTATACAAGGAATATAAGAAAAAATTGCGCTGCCTGTAAAAGAAAAGCTGCTGACATAAACAATAGAACAATATTGTGAAAGAATATGAAAGTAAAACAATGCAGCGCTAAACCTAGGGGCTTAGTCAAGTGAATATCTGTGAAAAAATTAACATACTTGAGTGTACTCTACCCAGACATTCAAACTAGTGATGATAAAAAAACATGCATAATACATGTAAACATGTGAAAAAATAATACACCTAGTCACATAGACCATACAATAAAATGTCCCATACGTGAACAAAGCAAAACAAGATAAAGTCTGTGTTAATCCATGATAGCCATACTGAATCCACTGTAAGGTTAGGAAGTGTTCACGCTGTAAATATGTTGTATTGGGAGCAACATGGATAGGTGTGAGGGTACGTTCCAGCATCCACAGTACACAGGTAGGTAATGAATACTCTTACCGTGAATCAGATGTAAATAGGCATGGACAGGAACTCTAAGGTAGATGCTCCAATATGGATATCACGAATCTCTCCTCCAGACAACATCAAAACTGCGATGGTAGGATAATCATCCAAAAGATATAACTCTCTGTGGACTTTCCGTTTGAAGTATCGCTTTAAAGCAGGGTGTCATAAAAGGAAGGAATAGATGGCTCCATATGGTGTAAGTAAAACCAGGATAAAATGTAAAAAGGTATAGCCTTTAATGACATAACATCATAATATAAAATAGTACATGCAGCATTAATAGATGCAAATACAAAGAAAAAGACCTTGAAGTAAAAATTTGAAATATTGCGTGATAGCAAGGGTGGCAGCAGACTAAAAACCCGACATGTTTCAAACAATGGCCCAGTTTCCCTTCATCCTTCTAACAAGGGAATTGGTGTTTTTGGTTGCGGTAGCCTCCGCAAGAGAGTTTCAGTATTGCCAGCTTTCTTTGTATAGAGCCATACTTAATTATTCTTAGGGATAGGGTGACATTAAATCCTCGCCCAGCCTTATTTCCTAGAAGATCTAGTTTTCATTTGAATCAAAATATTCTTGCCTTCCTTTTTTCCAAAGCCTTGTTCTGCAGAAGGAAAAGTTATTGTTTTCTCTCAATATAGATGAGAGCAGTTAAAAAGCTATCTGAAGGTTCAGATATAGGAAGCTGACGTTTTGATTGTGCAGCCAGAAGACCCTCGAAATGGGCAGGCAGCATTCAAATCAGCTATTAAAATGGTTACGCTCTCTCGTTAGAGTGAGAGCAGTCAAGGCCTATCTGAAGCGGCTGCTCAAATACGGAAAACGGTGTTATTGCGCTACCAGGAGTCCCCAGGAAAGGGGCAGGCAGCGTCTAAATCAACTGTTTCTGTGTAGATTCAGCAGGTTACGATTCAGGCTTGTGGTTTAAAGAGAGGGTTTTCCCCTGTTCCTTTAGAGTGCACCCTACCAGGATAGTAAGCGATTCATGCGCGGTGCATTACCAAGCCTTTTATGACTCAGATTGCAAGGCCGCAACTTGGTCTTCGGTGCATACGTTCACTAATTTCTATCAGGTGAATGTAAGATGGCAAGAGAATGCCGCTTTTTGGCGCAGTATGCTGCAGGCAGCAGTGGTGTACGATAAAGAAAATAGGATTTTTATAACAGCTTACCTGTAAAATACTTTTCTTGGAGTACATCACGGGACACAGAGCTCCCGCCCCTCTTGTTTGGGGATATTGGGACACTTATTGCTTGCTACAAAACTGAGGTACTCCCAGTATGGGAGGGGTTATATAGAGAGGAAACTTCCTGTCTAATTGATTACATCAGTGTCCAGCACCTGAAGGTGGAATATAACCCACATAGTAATTACTAAGGCTCTGTGTCCCGTGATGTACTCCAAGAAAAGGATTTTATAGGTAAGCTGTTATAAAAATCCTATTTTTCCGGTTTTAGTATCATCAGTGCTTGAATATAACAATTGCCATATATATGCCAACTCTACCAATTAACTACCTTTTTGCTCCCTTTTGGTCTGCTCAAGCGGCACTTTTTCCCCCCAAAACAAATTTGGGAGCAGGCAGGTTTTTTATTGCAGAAGAGACATACTATCCTATTGGAAAACCTCAAATTGTAGTTTGTCACAGGAATGTCACAGTTTCAGTACCCTGTAAATTAACATCTGTGCTTCAGTATAGCACATATATTAGCCACAGATCTCTGTCTGGAGTCGGACTAACTAGGCACAGATCTGCACATCAAGCTATGCCACTGATAAGCTTCCAGATGTTTACTAATAGTGAATCTGAGCCAGGAGAGGATGCAGGCGCTCTCCTTCTTTCCTGCCTAGTGGAGCAGAGGGGAAGAAGCAGGCAGTAGGTTCTCTCTGATAAGTCTTCAGACAAACATTCACCAAAAAGAACAGGCAGTGGGCAACTCTGTGCTGCTTTGCTGCCTGCACTTCTCTCTTCCCCCAGAGATCACTTCCTGATCGCTGAGGATAGAGGAGAAGCAGTGATACTGGTCTGCAAAAGCAGAACATTGGGTATGTGCGCTCTCACTGCCCAATACACACCTGATAACCTTCTGTGTTACCATTTAGCATTTTCCCTAGTTACAGTTGTGCTCATAAGTTTACATATCCTGACAGAATTTATTATTTCTTGGCCATTTGTCAGAGAATATGAATAACGCAAAAATGTTTCTTTCACTCATGGTAATTGTTTGGCTAAAGCCATCTTTTTAAATTATAATCACAACAGAAACGACCCAAATGACCCTGATCAAAAGTTTACATACCCCAGTTCTTAATACCGTGTATTGCCCCCTTTAACATCAATGACAGCTTGAAATCTTTTGTGGTATTTGTGGATGGGGCACTTTATCTTCTCAGATGGTAAAGCTGCCCATTCCTCTTGGCAAAAAGCCTCCAGTTCCTGTAAATTCTTGGGCTGTCTTGCATGAACTGCACGTTTGAGATCTCCCCAGAGTGGCTCAATGACCTTCACTTTATTCTGCTGTAGCCAATGACAGGTCGACTTAGCCTCATTGTCTCACTTGGATCATTGTCATGTTGGAATGTCCAAGTACGCCCCATGCTCAGCTTCCTGGCTGATGAATGCAAATGTTCCTCCAGTATTTTTTGATAACACACTGCATTCATCTTGCCATCAGTTTTGACCAAATTTCCTGTGCCTTTGTTGCTCACACATTCCTAAAACATCAGCGATCCACCTCACAGTAGGAATGATGTTACTTTCATCATAGGCCTTTGTTGACTCCTCTCCAAATGAAACGTTTATGGTTGTGGCCAAAAAGCTCATCACTCCAAATTACTTTGTGCCAGAAGGTTTGAGGCTTGTCTCTGTGCTGTTTGGCGTATTGTAAGTGGGATACTTTGTGGCATTTGCGTAGTAATGGCTTTCTTCTGGTGACTCGACCATGCAGCCCATCTTACTTCAAGTGCTTCCTTATTGTGCATCTTGAAACAGCCACACCATATGTTTTCAGAGAGTCTTGTATTTCATCTAAAGTTATTTGTGGGGTTTTCTTTGCATCCCGAACAATTTTTCCTGGCAGTTGTGGCTGATATTTCAGTTGGTCTACCTGACCGTGGTTTGGTTTCAACAGAACCCCTCATTTTCCACTTCTTGATTAGAGTTTGAACACTGCTGATTGGCATTCTCAATTCCTTGGATATCTTTTTATATTCCTTTCCTGTTTTATACAGTTCAACTACCTTTTCCCACAGATCAGAATCCAGAAACGTCAGTGCAGCACTGGATGAAAGATGCAAGTGTCTGTCAGGAGTCCAGAAACGTATTGACCTTTTATACACACGCACGAATTACAAGCAAACAGATCACAGGTGAGGATGGCTACCTTTAATAGCCATTCAAACCCCTTTGTGTCAACTTGTGTGCATGTTATCAGGCCAAAATCACCAGGGTATGTAAACTTTTGATCAGGGTCATTTGGGTAGTTTCTGTTGTGATTATAATTTAAAAAGAGTAAACACAGTACAGTTGATTGATAATAAATGGCTTCAGCCAAACACTAACCATGGCTTCAGCCAAACACTAACCATGAGTAAAAGAAAAGTTTTTGTGTTATCATCCATAGTCTCTGAAAAATGGCCAAGAAATCATCAATTCTGCCAGGGTATGTAAACTTATGCACACAACTCTATCTTTGTGCACTACAGAACACCTTACCCCTATGTTATGGAAAGAAGGAGGGGGAGGGGGGTGTTCTGTACTAAGACAGGAGTTAAGTTACTAGCAGGACCATCATGTGAAAATAGTTACATATAGTTAGTCAGGTTGAAAAAAGACACAAGTCCATCTAGTTCAACCAATAAATGAAGGAATAAATAAGGGGAAAACTGGAAAAAGAAAACAAATGCAGCCATTATGTTTAGGGACTGCTTAGTTGTAATATATGCATTGTTTTTGAGTTTGCATATGCTTAAAAGTAACACAAAAAATATTTTTCTGTATGGTTAAAGGGGAGTTCCAGCCTTTTTATGTTTATTAAAAGTCAGCAGCTACAAAAAGTGTTGGAGAGAAAAGCAAGCATGGTTCGCTATCTCACTGGCTAGCAGGTCAGATATTATCCCTCCATAGGACCTTAGTGAAGGTGAGTTATAAAGTTTCTTTAGAAGAGTGATTCGATGCAGCAATAGGAAAGAGAAAATAACATAAATTAGTAATGACATTGCTATTCTTGTCATACAGAGAAAGCTGAAAAGTAAAGGATTAATACAGACATTTTAAACATAACCGTGCTTCATAATGTCTATTGATAAATTGTCTTATATGGTACCTAGACCTAGAGCAGTCGTTCCTTGTAGCCACTGGTTATTCTGCTGTTACTCTTCCTACCCTAACATATCCCACACACGAGTCACATGTCATAAATTATGTGTGGTTAAGCATTTTCTCTCTAGGTGCTTTTGTGCTTCTCAATCTGCTGGTCAGAACCTGCATTTAAAGCCCAATTCCAGGCAAAAAATATGTTTTGCCATGCAGTGGGGCTGTGCCCGCGCTGCACAGGTTAACTGCTTGTTTTTGTCTAGCGAAGAGGAGAAAGAAGGTTTACTTACCTAATCCTTCAATCCTCCCAGCAAGACCAGTCTGGCACCCCTGCTGTAGCGGTCTTGAGTCATGGACTGTCCACCGCTGGACCATGGGGTAACGCCAATTTTGATGGAATGAAGGATTGGGTGAGTAAAAGCTTTCTCCTCACCCCTAGACAAAATGAGCAATTGAAAACTTTTTTTTACCCGAGGATGGGCTTTAAAGCATGTTGCTTAATGTTATTGCTTTTGTCATGGAAAGACAGGCCAAGTAGCACAAGAGGAAAAAGGAGATTTACTTACCTAATCCTCTGATCCTCCCAGCACAAGACCTGTCCAGCACCCCGCGCTCTATCGGTCCTGAGTTGTGGACTGTTCCTGATGCCATCAAGCCCAGAGCAAGCTCCATAGACCAGGAATAGTCCACCGCTGGACCGTAAGGGAATGCCGTTTTCTGATGGAACAAAGGATCAGGTGAGTATAGGCTTTTTCTTCACCCCTAGACAAAACAAGCAATTGACCAGTGCAGTGCGGTCACAGCCCCACTACATGGGACAACTTTTTTTTGCCCAGGGTTGGGCTTTAATGGATATTACTGCTTTTGACATAGAAAGGTAAAGTGTAACTTGTAAGACCTAGTGAAAGGAAGAATAAGCTCTGTGGAGACTGGTTGGGGCTGTGAACATGCAAAGAACTCTACTGCTAGCCAGACAAGTGAGGGGATTCACTGAATACAACATCACTTATAAGTTTTGCTTATTCGTTTTGTCATTGACACTTTTAAAATGTTTACAATATACTTTATATAAATAATGAACATGAAAATAATTTTGTGATCTGGATTTTGTTCACAGTCTGCAAATTTCTATGTTAATTTTGCAGGGGGGGCTGGAAAAGGAAAGACAGAAGCATGAGTCAGTGATATCGGCCATGCGAGAAGAAGAGAGACTGAAGATAGACAAAGTAGCACGAGATCTTGAACTGAAATGGACTGAGACCCTCAGGTATTGTTGGAAATATATTGTTTATGACAAAAGCAGAAAAACGTGAATAGTAGACACTCTGTATTAGACATGTGCATTTAGTTTCATTCCGAATCGAAATTTGGACGAATTTTTCATTATTCGGACATTCGGATGCATCCGAATTACCGAATTACAATACTAACGAATTTAACCGAATCCGAATTTTTTCGAATATAAAAATATTTTTGACCCGACTTTGGGTCCATGTATCTCGGGGTTACTTGGTGATAGAAACCCCAAATTTGGAGATGTTGTAGCGCTAGTTCTTCTGTGTTTGCATACCAAATATGGGGTTTCTATAACTAAGTGACCCCGAGATACGTGGACCCAAAGTCGGGTCGCAAAATGTCAAGCACTTTACTGGAGCAGAGAATGACATTTTGCGACCCGATTTTGGGGCCACATATCTCGGGGCCACTTGTAGCTAGAAACCCCAAATTTGGTATGCAAACACAGTAGAACTAGCACTACAACATCTCCAAATTTTGGGTTTCTATCACCAAGTAACCCCAAAATACATGGACCCAAATTCGGGTCGCAAAATATTTTCGAATCCGGTTGAAATAGTATCAACATGATTCGAAATTATTTCAACTGCATTTGAAACTATTTCAACCGGATTAGAAAATATTTTGTGACCCGAATTTGGGTCCATGTATCTCGGGGTTACTTGGTGATAGAAACCCCAAATTTGGGGTTATTGTTTTTCTAGTCTATTTTCTATTTTATTATAATCTTTTCTATCCAAAGTTAAAATTAATTAATTAAAAAATTTGAATTCATATTATTCAAAATTCAAATTTATTCTATTCGAAATTCGAATTTCAGAAGATGGTTGTATATTCTTTCTATTTTATTCTTCTAAATTATATTTTTTTCTATTCTGTTCTAATCTTTTCTATTTGAATTATAAATTTTGGAAGAAGGTTATTTACTTACTTATATACATCTGTCACGTAAAAAAAAAGATGTGAAATGGCTGTCACGGATGTCGATCGCAAGGCAAGTACATATGCTGTATGTCATTGTCCACTTGCCACAACACCTGCCACGAGTGCCACGTGAACGGCCACGAGTGCCACGTGACCGGCCACGAGTGCCACGTGACCGGCCACGAGTGCCACGTGAACGGCCACGAGTGTCACGTGACCTGCCACGAGTGCCACGTGACCTGCCACGAGTGCCACGTGAATGGCCACGAGTGTCACGTGACCTGCCACGTGACCATGTTGTGGATTGTCCACTTGCCACGTCACCTGCCACAAGTTATGGGGTTCCTAGCACCAAGTGACCCCCAGATATGGGCGATATGTCAAGTACTTTTCTGCAGCAGAGAATGACATTTTGTGACCCGACTTTGGGGCCACGTATCTCGGGGCCACTTATAGCTAGAAACCCCAAATTTGGTATGCAAACACAGTAGAACTAGCATTACAACGGGGTTACTTGGTGATAGAAACCCCACATTTGGGGTTATTGTAGTGCCAGTTGTAATGTGTTTGCATACCAAATATTTTGGGATTTCTAGCTATAAGTGGCCCCGAGATACGTGGCCTCAAAGTCGGGTCACAAAATTTAATTCTCTGCTGCAGAAAAGCACTTGACAGATCGCCCATATCTGGGGGTCACTTGGTGCTAGGAACCCCATAACTTGTGGCAGGTGACGTGGCAAGTGGACAATCCACAACTTGGTCACGTGGCACTCGTGGCCGGTCACGTGGCACTCGGACAATGACATACAGCATATGTACTTGTCTTGCGATCGACATCCATGACAGCCATTTCACATCTTTTTTTTATGTGACAGATGTATATAAGTAAGTAACTAACCATCTTTCAAAATGTATAATTCAAATAGAAAAGATTAGAACAGAATAGAAAAAAATATAATTTAATAGAATAAAATAGAAAGAATATGCAACCATCTTATGAAATTCGAATTTCGAATAGAATACATTTTAATTTCGAACAGTAGGAATTAAAAAAAATGTAATTAATTAATTTTAACTATGGATAAAATAGATTAGAATAGAAATAGAGAATACACTAGAAAAACAATAGAATAGAATAGAATATAGATACTATCTATTTCATGTTTAATTTTTTTTGCAGATTACTATTTTTTACATAAGATCTCCTGCAGACTATTAGCATTTATTTTATTTTTTTAGCAGATCTCCTGTAGACTATTAACAGCCATTTCACTTCTTTTTTTTTTGCAGATCTCCTGCAGACTGTTAGAATCAATTTCATTTTTTTTTCAAAGTCGGGTCGCAAAATATTTTCGAATCTGCTTTAACCACTTAAGCCCCGGACCATTTCGGGCCATTAGGACCAAGCCTGTTTTTGGGATTCGGCACTGCGCTGATTTAACTGTAAATTGTGCGGACATGCAATGTTGTACCCAAATGAAATTTGCGTCCTTTTCTTCCCACAAATAGAGCTTTCTTTTAATGGTATTTGATTGCCTCTGCGATTTTTATTTTTTGCGATATAAATGGAAAAAGAACGAAAATTTTGAAAAAAAAAGATATTTTCTACTTTTTGTTATAAGAAAAATCGAATAAACTCAATTTTAGTCATACATTTAGGCCAAAATGTATTCAGCCACATGTCTTTAGTAAAAAAAATGTCAATAAGCGTATATTTATTGGTTTGCGCAAAAGTTATAGCGTTTACAAACTAGGGTACATTTTCTGAAATTTACACAGCTTTAAATTTATGACTGCCTATCTCATTTCTTGAGGTGCTAAAATGGCAGGGCAGTACAAAACCCCCCCAAATGACCCCATTTTGGAAAGTAGACACCCCAAGGAAATTGCTGAGAGGCATGTTGAGCCCATTGAATATTTTTTTTTTTTGTCCCAAGTGATTGAATAATGACAAAAAAAAAAAAAATTACAAAAAGTTGTCACTAAATGATATATTGCTCACACATGCCATGGTTATATGTGGAATTGCACCCCAAAATACATTCTGCTGCTTCTCCTGAGTACGGGGATACCACATGTGTGGGACTTTTTAGGAGCCTAGCCACGTACGGGACCCCGGAAACCAAGCACCGCCTTCAGGATTTCTAAGGGCGCAAATTTTTGATTTCACTCCTCACTACCTATCACAGTTTCGAAGGCCATAAAATGCCAAAATAGCACAAAACCCCCCCAAATGACCCCATTTTGGAAAGTAGACACCCCAAGCTATTTACTGAGAGGCATGTTCAGTCCATGGAATATTTTATATTTTGCCACAAGTTGCGGGAATATGACAAACTTTTTTTTTTGCACAAAGTTGTCACTAAATGATATATTGCTCACACATGCCATGGACATATGTGAAATTACACCCCAAAATACATTCTGCTGCTTCTCCTGAGTACGGGGATACCACATGTGTGGGACTTTTTGGGAGCCTAGCCGCGTACGGGACCCCAAAAACCAAGCACCGCCTTCAAGGTTTCTAAGGGCATAAATTTTTGATTTCACTCCTCACTACCTATCACAGTTTTGAAGGCCATAAAATGCCAAGATGGCACAAAACCCCCCCAAATGACCCCATTTTGGAAAGTAGACACCCCAAGCTATTTGCTGAGAGGCATGTTGACCCCATTGAATATTTTTTTTTTTTTTGTCCCAAATGATTGAATAATGACAAAAAGAAAAAAAAAATGTACAAAAAGTTGTCACTAAATGATATATTGCTCACACATGCCATGGTTATATGTGGAATTGCACCCCAAAATACATTCTGCTGCTTTTCCTGAGTACGGGGATACCACATGTGTGGGACTTTTTGGGAGCCTAGCCGCGTACAGGGCCCCAAAAACCAAGCACTGCGAACGCTGCAGTTATGTGTGTTGTGTTTGGTAAGTGACAGTGATCGATCGATACTGCACTTGGGTGGGCTGGGCTGGGCTGGGCTGGGCGGAGGGGCTAAACGCAGGCGCTAGCAGGTATCTGGGCTGATCCCGCTAACACTGCGTTTTTGGGAACCCTAAACCGCTGGGGATGCTAGTATAGATCTGATCAGATCTGATCAGATACTATACCACTAAGGGGGGTGTATGCTTTGCGCGTGGGTGTTAGCGTTACTGTCACTAACCTAACACTGCCTGGGGCGACGCAGACCCTCTCTGGCGCTAAAACCTAATTGATCTCACCCGCCGGGCGATCAGGGGGGTTAAACCTTTATTGGGTTATATACGGCGGGTGCCCTGATGCTATAAAAAGCAAACTAATCAACCAGCGTCACCCGTAACCTTTATATGGTGATCACTGGTGAAAGGGTTAACTAGGGGCAATCAGGGGGTTAAAACCTTTATTAGGTTAAATATGGGGGTACCTGACACTATATAAAAACCTGACGGGTAACCTAAATAACTAAATAACTTACTGGCTAACCAGTGACACCAGTGACGCTTATACGGCGATCACTGGTGAAAGGGTTAACTCTAGGGGCAATCAGGGGGTTAAAATAATATATGGGGGTACCTGACACTAATAAAAACCTGCGGCGAACCTAAAAAAAAAATAACTGCCTATCTAAAACACCAGCGACACGAATACAGCGATCGGAAAAACAATCGCTTAGTGACGCTGAAGTTAGGGGGTGAAAGGGTTACCTGGGGGGTGATCAAGGGGTTAAACCTTTATTAGGGGGGGTTAGGGGGCTACCCTGGACCTAAAGGGGCCTAATCCTAACTGCCCTGCAACTTTTTACAATCACAGATGACACTAAATGCAGTGATCAGTAAAATAAATGATCACTGCAATCAGTGACACTGTGATTGGGGGCTTTGGGGTGACCTGGGGGGTGATCTGGGGGTGACTGGGGGGTGATTTGTGTGCCTATGTGTACCTACGTGTCAGTGGACTGTTGGTGCACTAACCTGCTTCTTCTCTGCTCGGCGCCGGGAACGGAAAGACCGCGGCGAGGGAGATGACATCACTTCCTCCAGCCTTGTTTACATCACATGGCGGAGGAAGCATTTTCATTGGCCGGGAGCGATCGCGAGGGGGGGGGCGGAATCGAGCGCCCCCCCCCCCCTCATGCCTGATCGCTCCCGAACACTTAACGGCCGCTCACTGCAGTGAAGGGGGGTCCGGATGGACCCCCCAACTGCACAAAGGCGATCACGTAGATCTACGTGATTCTGCCTGTCCGTGCCATTCTGCCGACGTAAATCGGCGGTGGGCGGTCGTTAAGTGGTTAAATAGTATCAACATGATTCGAAATTATTTCAACCGCATTTAAAACTATTTCAACCGCATTTGAAACTATTTCAACCGGATTCAAAAATATTTTGCGACCCGACTTTGGGTCCACGTATCTCGGGGTTAGTTGGCGATGGGGTTTCTATCACTAAGTGACCCCGAGATACGTGGACCCAAAATCGGGTCGCAAAATGTCAAGCACTTTACTGGAGCAGAGAATGACATTTTGCGACCCGATTTTGGGGCCACATATCTCGGGGCCACTTGTAGCTAGAAACCCCAAATTTGGTATGCAAACACAGTAGAACTAGCACTATAACATCTCTAAATTTTGGGTTTCTATCACCAAGTAACCCCAAAATACATGGACCCAAATTCGGGTCGCAAAATATTTTCGAATCCGGTTGAAATAGTATCAACATGATTCGAAATTATTTCAACTGCATTTGAAACTATTTCAACCGGATTAGAAAATATTTTGTGACCCGAATTTGGGTCCATGTATCTCGGGGTTACTTGGTGATAGAAACCCAAAATTTGGGGTTATTGTTTTTCTAGTCTATTTTCTATTTTATTATAATCTTTTCTATCCAAAGTTAAAATTAATTAATTAAAAAATTTGAATTCATACTATTCGAAATTCAAATTTATTCTATTCGAAATTCGAATTTCAGAAGATGGTTGTATATTCTTTCTATTTTATTCTTCTAAATTATATTTTTTTCTATTCTGTTCTAATCTTTTCTATTTGAATTATACATTTTGGAAGAAGGTTATTTACTTACTTATATACATCTGTCACATAAAAAAAAAGATGTGAAATGGCTGTCACGGATGTCGATCGCAAGGCAAGTACATATGCTGTATGTCATTGTCCACTTGCCACAACACCTGCCACGAGTGCCACGTGAACGGCCACGAGTGTCACGTGACCTACCACGAGTGCCACGTGACCTGCCACGAGTGCCACGTGAACGGCCACGAGTGTCACGTGACCTGCCACGTGACCAAGTTGTGGATTGTCCACTTGCCACGTCACCTGCCACAAGTTATGGGGTTCCTAGCACCAAGTGACCCCCAGATATGGGCGATATGTCAAGTACTTTTCTGCAGCAGAGAATGACATTTTGTGACCCGACTTTGGGGCCATGTATCTCGGGGCCACTTATAGCTAGAAACCCCAAATTTGGTATGCAAACACAGTAGAACTAGCATTACAACGGGGTTACTTGGTGATAGAAACCCCAAATTTGGGGTTATTGTAGTGCCAGTTGTAATGTGTTTGCATACCAAATATTTTGGGATTTCTAGCTATAAGTGGCCCCGAGATACGTGGCCTCAAAGTCGGGTCACAAAATGTAATTCTCTGCTGCAGAAAAGCACTTGACAGATCGCCCATATTTGGGGGTCACTTGGTGCTAGGAACCCCATAACTTGTGGCAGGTGACGTGGCAAGTGGACAATCCACAACTTGGTCACGTGGCACTCGTGGCCGGTCACGTGGCACTCGGACAATGACATACAGCATATGTACTTGCCTTGCGATCGACATCCATGACAGCCATTTCACATCTTTTTTTTATGTGACAGATGTATATAAGTAAGTAACTAACCATCTTTCAAAATTTATAATTCAAATAGAAAAGATTAGAACAGAATAGAAAAAAATATAATTTAATAGAATAAAATAGAAAGAATATGCAACCATCTTATGAAATTCGAATTTCGAATAGAATACATTTTAATTTCGAACAGTAGGAATTAAAAAAAAATGTAATTAATTAATTTTAACTTTGGATAAAATAGATTAGAATAGAAATAGAGAATACACTAGAAAAACAATAGAATAGAATAGAATATAGATACTATCTATTTCATGTTTAATTTTTTTTGCAGATTACTATTTTTTACATAAGATCTCCTGCAGACTATTAGCATTTATTTTATTTTTTTAGCAGATCTCCTGTAGACTATTAACAGCCATTTCACTTCTTTTTTTTTGCAGATCTCCTGCAGACTGTTAGAATCAATTTCATTTTTTTTTCAAAGTCGGGTCGCAAAATATTTTCGAATCTGCTTTAAATAGTATCAACATGATTCGAAATTATTTCAACCGCATTTAAAACTATTTCAACCGCATTTAAAACTATTTCAACCGGATTCAAAAATATTTTGCGACCCGACTTTGGGTCCACGTATCTCGGGGTTAGTTGGCGATAGAAACCCCAAATTTGGGGATGTTGTAGCGCTAGTTCTCCTGTGTTTGCATACCAATTTTGGGGTTTCTATCACTAAGTGACCCCGAGAAACGTGGACCCAAAATCGGGTCGCAAAATGTCAAACACTTTTCTGCAGCAGAGAATGACATTTTGCGACCCGAATTTTGGGCCACATATCTCGGGGCCACTTGTAGCTAGAAACCCCAAATTTGGTATGCAAACACAGTAGAACTAGCACTATAACATCTCCAAATTTGGGGTTTCTATTACTAAGTGACCCTGAGATACGTGGACCCAAAGTCGGGTCGCAAAATATTTTCGAATCCGGTTGAAATAGTTTCAAATGCGGTTGAAATAATTTCGAATCATGTTGAAATAATTTCGAATCCGGTAGAAATATTTTCGAATTCGGTTGAAATATTTTCGAATGCGACCGATTTTCGAATTCGGTCGAAAACAAAACGAAATCCGAAAACGAATTTAACAAATTTAACGAATCTAACTAAACGAAATTAATTAATTAACGAACTAAAACGAAACTAAACGAAACTAATTTTTTCCTTTTGCACATATCTACTCTGTATGTATACCATCTTTTTTTTATAATTTTAGGCAAGAATGCAGTAAGCTTCGAGAAGAGCTGAAGATACAACATGATGAAGACAAGAAGGCTGCAATGGCTCAGCTCCTGCAACTGAAGGAGCGAGAAATAAATACAGCAAAGGACAGCTGGCAAATGAAAGTGGAGGACCTTCTAGACCAGGTACCACATATCTGTGTGGTGTTGTGGGTCAGGTACATTCATAAAAATAAGATGACGCACTGCTTGAGAAATGATTTTATTTACCTATTGAATATTTGTAGTTATTTTATAGACATCCCATTGAGTATATGATACAACTTCTAACCTGCTACATCGATCAGGGCCTGGTCCCGGGTAGATTGATGAATAGGAATATGTAGTGATTGGGGTTTGACCTCTACACCTACAACATCCTCTAACTAATTGCAACAGATAGATCAGATGGTGATTATTATAATGAACACCTACGTACATACGATACAGAAATGTTGGCCATTCATGGCAAAATGACTAACCAATTTTGTGTACTACTTCTAGACGACTTATGATTAATAAATGCATATGTCTGGTTTAATGCTCTGAATTAATTGCATGTTTACGCTTCTGAGCATTTTGCTTAGAATCCATTGTGTATGCGCTGCATTAAAATGAATGTATCTAAAGTCATCAAACGTAAATATGCCATTTCATGTTTGTATTAGGTTTGCCCCATGTTAATCACATCATTTATTTGACCATTTTATGTTTTTTTTGTAATTTAATTAAAAGAAGGCTTGTGTGTTTGAGCATCTGCTTATCCAGTGAAACCAAACACAGATCTCGAAAGATAATCTGATGTCTTGGTAAGACAAAATGTACATGTGTATCGGTAAGGGTGGATTAAGGTCTGAATATTATTATATTATTGATTGATATATAGATATATTATATAATTAATGTTTATAACAGTGTATGTGAAGGAAAAAATTAGTCTGCATATATATCAAAAAATATGAATATATTTAGTTTATTCTTATTTGTATATACATAAATCTTTGATTAGACATAAAACAGTTTGTCACACATTATTACACGGATGCCCCAGGTATATATTAGTGTACTGTACTTGCACTGACATGAAATAGACTGCATATGTTTACATGCATTTTTTTTTTTCACTCAAAAAAAGGGTTTTTATTGAGTACAGGTACATAATAGTTACAACATGAATGTACACGTTATTGGGACTAAATCACAGGTATACATCATACACAGAAGGATGAATAACGTCATTCTATTCCTTTCCCCCCCTTCATATAATCAAAAAAAAAAAAAAAGGGGATATTACATTTTTATTAACTTTTTCACCACCTCAGGTGCATGTACCCGAATCCTGGAGCCACCGATCCCAGATCTTGTAATACTTTTCCGGGCAACCCCTGTTTATATATAGGATTTTTTTGTATGGGAGGGAAGCATTCACCTCCCTCAGCCATTCTGAAAAGGTAGGTGGTTGAGGCCTCATCCACCTCTTCACCAGCACCTTCCTGCCTGAAAACAAAGTCTCCTGCAGGAATGTCCTGGTGTGCCTATCAATCCCGACTGGGAAAATCCCCAGGAGGCATTGTTTAGAGTCCAATGCCAGCGGGGAGCCCATATTGTCATGGAGGAACGTCACCAGCTGTTGCCAGTATCCCTGCGATTTTGGGCAAGCCCAAATGAGATGAAAGAAGGTTCCATTGGCCGCATTACACATGGGGCAGGTGATAGTTTGATCTTTTTTGTATTTAGCCACCCTAAGTGGGGTGAGGTAGGCCCGATGTAAGATGTATAATTGAGACAATCTGTCAGAAAGCTTGGGGGACACTTGCTTACTAGTTTCCATGGCCTCCTCCCACTCCTCATCCTCAAGTGGACCCAGATCCCTTTCCCATCTAGGTTTCAATCCATATGCTATTTTAGCTGAGGGTAGTGCGCCGAGCATGCTGTAGAA
Organism: Rana muscosa; assembly: GCA_029206835.1. Classification (NCBI taxonomy): domain Eukaryota; kingdom Metazoa; phylum Chordata; class Amphibia; order Anura; family Ranidae; genus Rana; species Rana muscosa. Next base: position 482,827,224 of record CM055122.1, read on the forward strand.
GCAAGAAATTAGTTTTTTGGGATCCTTTCCTTTAACCACAGCAATGATAGGATTAGGGGTAGGTGTCGGAAGAGACTGCTGGAACTGTGCCCGTGTCACATGTCGTAGTTGAACGTATCTGAATAGCATGTGGTCTTGTAATGCAAAATCAGTTTTTAGCGTGTCAAATGATTTAATCAACCCATTTTCAATAAGGTGGTGTACGTAAAAAATTCCCTGTTTAATCCAAAGGCTAGCCTCATGAAAATCAAAAAAATGTTGCAATGTCCTATTGTACCATAATGGAGTGTAGTCGTTGAGGAGGGGGACGTTCAGTTTGGATATTGCTAAGTCCCATATTCGTTTATAGTGACCGGTGAGGGAATCCCTGTCTGGTTTCGTTCCTCCCCCAATGATGACGGAGTATATCGGGTCGTTTGTCGGTTGGGTCTTTTTGGAGTTCAAAAGTTGGAGAAACCTGTCCTTATCTACTTTGTCAATATGATAGAGTTGGGAAAGTTGGGATGCTATGTAGTATCTATTCAGGTCAGGTAGTGACGTGCCCCCCATATCCGTGGGGTTTATGAGTGTATGCCAAGTGAGCTTATGTCTACTCTTCCCCCACACGAAGGGTTTAAGAAGTGTTTCGATTATTTTAAAGTACTTAAGCGGTATGTAAATCGGGGCATGCCAAAGTGCATAAAGGATTTTTGGAAGTAAAATCATTTTTATAAGGTTGATACGACCCCAGACCCCCAGTGGTAAGCGGGACCACACCTGTATCTTATTTTTAATTAAGGGAAACAGTGGTTCTACATTAAGCTTAATATAGTCCGCCGGGTATTTAGAGGTATGTACTCCTAGATATTTGATTGTCTCAACCCTTTGCAACTGTAAATTAGCTTGGGATTCAGGGGGGGGGGGAAACTGTCAATTGGAAGAATTTGGGACTTACCCCAATTGATTTTAAGTCCCGAGAATTGTCAGAATCTTTCAATCGTGGTGAGGGCATTGGATAGTGAGGGGCCAGAATCCGCCAAATATAGAAGAGTGTCATCCGCGTACATACGTATTTTTTCAATAAGAGGACCCATTTGAAGGCCCTCGACTTCCTCGTCTGCCCTGATAGATATGGCCAAGGGCTCTGCAGCCAGGGCATACAAAAGAGGGGACAACGGGCAGCCCTGTCTCGTACCTCTGCCGAGGTCAAACTGCGAGGAGGGCCATCCATTAGCCACCACCCTGGCTTTCGGGTTTTGGTATAAGAGCTGTATCCACCGAACAAATCTCGGGCCAAAGCCATATCCCTCCAGGCATTTCCAGAGATAAGTCCATTCCAAGGAGTTGAACGCCTTGGCTGTATCCAGGGTGACTACCACCCTGGATCCAGCATTATCATGGGGAGCTTGGAGGTTGATAAACAATTTCCGAAGGTTGAATGAAGTATTGCGGCCTGGCATGAAGCCTGCTTGGTCTACATGTACTAGAGAGAGGACTACCTGGTTAAGGCGGAGCGCGAGTATTTTGGCCAAAATTTTTGCATCCGCCTGGAGAAGAGAAATGGGGCGATAAGAGTCTGGGATACCTGGGTCTTTACCGGGTTTAGGTATAAGAACTATCGTGGCTTCTGTCATAGAGAGGGGGAGAGTGAATGCTTCAAACATATCATTGTATAGGGAGAGTAGTTTGGGCGAGATCGTGTCGGAGAAGTGTGAGTAGAACTCTATGGGTAGGCCATCCGAGCCCGGGGCCTTAGAGTTGGCGAAACTCGCTATCGCTCCTACTATTTCCTTCAGGGTGAGGGGGGCTTCCAGCATATCTCTCTGTTCCTGGGACACTTGAGGGAATTGGACCGATTCCAAGAACTGGAACATCGAAGACAAATCCCCCTGGGTCGTGGATGTGTATAATTCTTTGTAGAACTCTCTGAATTTAGAGGCGACAATGTTGGGGTCAGAGACCGGCCCATCCTGTGGATCCTGTAATGTGATGACCACTGGTGGCCTATCCTCACCATGAGCGAGATAGGCCAAGAGTTTACCTGCCTTTTCCCCATTTTCAAAATACTTCTGTTTGCTGAAAAACAGCTTCTGTTTAGCTTTCTCATACTGTAATTGTGTCACTACTCTGTTTTGTAGTTTTATTATGTCAGCGTGGTGAATGGATGGGTTTTCCCTATATTTCTGTTCTGACTGGGCTAGTTCTAAGATTGCCTTGTCGTGAGCTGCCGAGGAGGTAGATTTAATTTGGTTTATATGTGTTTGTAGGGCGGAGCGAGCAAATAGCTTGAAAGAGTCCCACACTGCAGCAAAGGACGCCAAATTCATGTTTTCTATGAAAAATCTGCCTAGCTCTCCGTCCAGTGTACTGTCCTCTGGCAGTAAGGATAACCAAAAGGGATTCAAGCGCCACGTCCTAATCGGTTTTCTAAAGGCATACTAATAGTAATGGTGTATGGGTTATGGTCTGATAGCAGTCTGGGACCAAAAGATGCCTCCACGAGGCGTGGGGCAAGCCTCTGTGATACAAAAATAAAGTCTATCCTCGACATTGAGTTGTGTGTGGAGGAGAAACAAGAGTAACAGCGCTTCTGCGGGTATCTAAATCTCCATGAATCTGTTAGGTTGAATGAGGAGATAATCTTGGAGAGCCTGGAGTCGCCCCTTGCCCCTGATGTAGTCGGGGTAGTCCTTAGCCTATCCCAGTCGTCGTTTAACGTGGTGTTAAAGTCTCCCATCCATACCACCTGGGCAGTCGGGTATCTAGTTATGAATTTGAGGCCTTCTGTAATGGTAGTGGTGGAGAATGGGGGAGGGACATACGAGGCCAGAATAAGGAAGGGTTCCCCATATATTTTTGCAGAAACAAATACATACCGCCCCATAGGGTCTGTGCAGACCTCACTCAACTCAAAGTGGACTGATTTACCAATCAGCACAGACACCCCCCTAGAGTGGGATGAATACACAGAGTGGTAAATCCATCCCACCCATGGCCTCCTAAGTGTCCGTTGTAGTGAACCCTCGATGTGGGTTTCAACCAGGGCAACAACATCCGCCCTCTGATTTTTCAAGAACGTGAGGGCCGCCGAGCGTTTAATGTTGTCTCGGAGACCCCTCACGTTCCAGGTAAGAAACTTAAGTGATGCCATTTAAACAAGAACTAAATAAATATTGAAGGATGAATATCAAAAATACAGTATAGTCATAACGTGTATCAAGGAAACAGTTCTGGATTACCTGTGAGTCCTCTGTACTCTGAGTTTTTGAGTGCATAAAAACCGTTAACTTCCCCCCCCCTCCCCGCCCTGCACCCTCCCCAACTGGCGCGGGCATTTTCCCAAACCAAAACTTGACCTGCAGCCCAGCAAAAACCATATCGTGGGTCGAACTTGTCTTCAGGGTATTTTGACAGCTTGAGTACTCCCTTGTCATACTCAGAATGTTCTCCCGACCTCAACACGATCCTCACGCTGCGTATACGGGTGTGCGGATTCTTTAGACCATACGTAGATATGGATTCGCTCAGACCTAAAGACCAAGGGCTGCATGTCACAACAATGCGCGGGGGCAACTCCCGCTGCACTTTACATTTGGAAGGTAGGACTCCTACAGTCCCGAGCTCCAGCTACCATTGTAGCTATGCGTATCGCGTCTCCCATTGGGGGACGAAGATAGGTTAATCAAGAAGATAGGGGTGTTAACCCACATTGTCAGGAGTGTGTCAGAGATGCATTCTTTCAGGTAATAACAGTCTAGATGTAGGCTCAACGCATTCAGGGGGTCTGTTGTGAGAGTTACACAGATGCATCAATAGGTGAAATTAGCCAGACTTGCAGGCCGCTCACATACGGCAATGTGGACAGGGTTAGAATGTCAGTATTAACATGCGATAGGAGCTGCATCCGTGGCAATAGTAATGTACTCACAGCTTGGTCAGTCCGCCTCTTCTGGGGCCGCTCTGCGTTCAATCCATGCTATCAGCTCCTCCGGGTCTTCAAAGAAGGAGACTTTACCATCATGCTCCACTCGCAGTTTTGCTGGGAATAACATGGCGTATTTTATGTGTAGCAGGCGCAATCTCTTTTTAGCCTCCATAAAATTCTGTCGTCGGCGCTGTACTTCAGCCGAGAAGTCTGGGAATATGGCAATCCTGACATTTCCAAAGGGAATATTGCCTCTTTCTCTGGATAGCCTCAACACCGCGTCTCGATCTTTATAATTAAGTAACTTGGCAATAAAGGTGCGAGGGGGTGCACCCTGCGGCGGAAGTCTGGCTGGCATGCGGTGTGCGCGTTCAACAGCTAGCATGGGGGAGAAGGCTTCCCTGCCATATGTAGTGATGAGCAATTGCTCCAGGAACGTAGTTGGATCCTTCCCCTCTGCCCCTTCTGGGAGACCGATCAGGCGCAAATTACATCGTCTGATCCTGTTCTCCATATCGTCCTGCTTAGTAAAAAGCTGATGTATCTGCCGCTGCATGCGGTCCGTGCAGGCCTGGAGTGGTGGTAGTGCATCCTCCATGAGGCCTACCCGGGTTTCCGTCTCCTTAACCCTGCCGCGCAGCTTCTGAAAGTCCTGCCTGATGAGGGATATGTCCACCTTCACCTCCTCTATTTGAGCTGTGAGCGAGGTGCGACATAGCGTTATTGCTTCTAGGAGTTTGTCAGTGTCTCCCACCGCGCGCTCCTCACTGACCTTATCCTGTCTGCCATCTTCCTCCATCGCTGCCTTCTCCTGTCGGCGGTATTGCTCGAGCCTGGCAGCTGCCGATTTTTGCGCTTTCGTCGGCGACATGTAATGTGGGATCTGGGGTGACCCCGGGGATGGTTCCTGAGGCGAAACAGCGTTTGTGGGATGAAGGATGCCGTGGATAGTAGGATTAATGAGCGGAGCTCTTCTGCTTGCGTCCTACTCCATGTAACGCCAGGCCACGCCCCCCGTTTATATGCATTTTTAAAAGGAAACTAATGTGCAAGCTGGGGAATCTGCTGAAAGCATTGCAGCATATCTGCACCATTTGGCACTGATAGTGAAATGTTTGAATAAATATCTTTAGGATGTGTAAAGTAAAACATGTCTTAAAACAGTAGGCATCAAATGTGGTGCTAATGTTGGTATTTTGGTGGTGCTGATTTCTTGAACTTTTTGACAGTAAGGACCCCTTTATTTAGAGTAAAAATATTTAACACCTAAGTATCATGCTTTTCTGCTTCTGTCCTTTGCAGTGTTTGTGTGTGAGATAGGTCATCCACAAAATTGTTTATCACTTCTTGGGTTGTAAGCATTACAACCCAGCACCAGCTAAAACTTTTTGTTTTGTTTTGGATGTAGCAAGGAAGGGTTAGATCTTCTGTTAAGTTTTTTAATTCCTGTCTGTGTCCCATTTAGGAGATAGTTTTGTAAAAAATGTGTTGCACTGTGGCCCCATTCGCTTGATGGTGAAAACGACAAAGGGTTTCGTTTCTGCCGCAGCCATGAAGCAAAGCATTGCGTCAGCGGCATGTGTACACCCACAGCTGCTGCCTTTGCAGCTTAAGGGGGAGTAGTGCGGGGCAGTAAAAATGCAGCTTAATCATATGTTTTTACCACGCCCTAACTGCAAGTGTAAATGAAGCCTAATGGGGACAAAGACAGCAATAAAAACAAGAAAAAGGCTGTTAACGTGGTTGTAAATCCAAAAGACAGAAGTTAATACCTAAAAGTTTACATATTACAGCATAAGAGCACAACTCACTTGTGTGATTACCAGGGGGGAGTGTACAGATGGAAGGAGAGTCCAATTACATCACGATTCCAGCTCCCGAGCTCTGACCCATAGTCCCCCAAACTTGATATGTGAATAAGAAAAGGTAAAGGTATTGGCGCTATGAAACATCATGACCGAATACATCATAGAAATTGGTATTATTATACCATGTGCAGAAAAAGCAAACTAATAAAGTCCAAAGTGACAATCCCAACACCATATACACATAGATATGAAATCTTCTTGTTTGAATTTCCTTCAAATACAAGCTTCACTACGAGTGCTCATGAGGTAAATAGCAACTCACCAGAGGTGTTTGACCACTTTTTAAAGTAGGTCAAAATGCACTTTGTTTGAATGGACCAGATGGATCCTAAGTAGACATCTCTCCACTATAGGACCTCCTCCAAGAAAGGATAAGGGAATATACTCCACCAAAGACACAAAGAAGAACTCTTATAGTATATTAAGTTTATTTAAAAATTGGTTTTAAAAAATTTACAAAGATTGCACTCACATGTGACTGTGCTATGCCCAGCACTAGGTGTCTACAGCATGTGCAGGTTGGTATATTAAAATTGCAGCAGCGTGCGATCCACGCCTCCTTCTGGATATACTAGAAAGATGGATGTCACATACAGGACTCTGAAGTAACCAGTCTGCTCTTCTACGTACGTTTCACTGTACTGGCGTCATCAGTAAGTGTTAAGGAAGTGTTCCTGATGACGCCAGTACGGTGAAACATACGTAGAAGCGCAGACTCGTCACTTCCGGGTCCTGTATGTGACATCCATATTTCCAGTGTATCCAGAACAAGGCGTGGATCTCACGCTGCCACCATTTTGATATACAGTACCAACCCGCACATGCTGTAGACATCTAGTGCTGGGCATAGAACAGTCACATGTGAGTGCAATCTTTGTCAATTTAAAAAAAAATTTGTTTAAGTAAACTTACTACACTATAAGAGATCTTCTTTGTGTCCTTGGTGGCGTCTGTTCCCTTATCCTCAGCCTTTCTTGGAGGAGGTCCCATAGCGGAGAGATGTCTACCTAGGATCCATCTGGTCCATTCAAACAAAGTGCATTTTGACCTACTGTAAAAAGTGATCAAACACGTCTGGTGATTTGCCATCTACCTCATGAGCACTCATGGTAAAGCTTGTATTTAAAGAAACATCAAACAAGAAGATTTCATATCTATGTGTATATGGTGTTTGTTGGGATTGTCACTTTGGACTTTATTCGTTTGGTATTATTATACCATGTGCAAAAAAGCTATTTCTATGATGTATTCGGTCATGATATTTCATACCGCCAACATCTTTCCCTTTTCTCATTCACATGTTCTCATATAATGTCACCAGGGTCTGCAACATATGTCACATTAAGGGACAAAAAAAAAACACCATAGTGAAAGACCGCCTAAAAAACAAACATTTATTATGCCAATGCACTTACAATATATGCAGAATATAGAACGCTTTTAGTACATGGAAAACAACCAGATGCCAACTTCTAAGATGGCCTCAGCTCATCACACATGTGTGGTAGGCATGTACCCTGGCTCCGCCCTATGCGTTTTGTCGCATATGACATCATTAGGGACCCCATTAGGTTTACTTTAAGTATGTTGGTGAACAGTAAGGCCTAGTTTACACAGGCCTCAGCTTGTATAGGAGCAGTGTGAAAGGTGAGCTTTTACAAAGCATTTGCAGAGCTTTCAGTAAGCTTTGTTGTAGCTTTTGTCCTTTTTTTTTGTCTATTGGAATATAGAGGTTCCACAGATGTGTGGGTGCGTGTCCCAAAATGCACACTGTCTGCATTGGGACACACACACATTGTACTTCACATGGGTGTACTATTCAGCTCCAGTATGACAATGTTAAAAACAGATGGGTGGGTGTGCTAACTGTTACGTAACAAACAAACTGCTAGCAGGCATTGGCTTTAGTGGTTTACTTGTACCAGTGTCATAAAAGTTTCTTTAAAAATTTCTGCTATATTATTCAGAAACCGAGATCTACAGGTCTTTTTTTACAAGTACAGTATGGATATTGTCAGATGACCAAATATATTGACAGAATAGAAGTACGATTAAGCAAGAAAGACATCAGTTAATCAGCACTAATAAAATAAACCTGCAGTGGTTAGCTTAATTTATGCTGCTGCAATGAGGAGAGGGTCAGTAGACTAAGAAAAGGTCTGGAGTTACTGGAAATCTATCCCGTGGCATTCTCTACAGAATGGCACCCTGTACTTCACACGGGTAGCGCATATCAGCTATGCATAAATCTAGTACTTTTGTTTCCTTTCATACTCCGTAGAAGATAAGGAAAGCTAGTACACGCTCCTTTTTATAGTAAAGAAAGTTATGAGAATGTTTAATTTTCTCCCTTCAGGCTGAAAGGCTTTTTCTTGTTCTTCTCTATTAGGAGGAACATTTTTTTGAAAGAATGATGTATAAATGATGTCAAATAGGTCATCTAGTACAAAAGAGATATGGGTATGAGAGTATGAAATATGGTATAAAATATATTTCAAAACATTATGGACTATATTTTAGAAATTTGCAGATCTACTCATCCTGAAAAGCTACGTGTACATTTGTTCAGTGAAAAATCTAATGTTACTTGACCATTTTCTGTAGAGGTTGCATGTTCTTCATAAAAATAGCATAAACAAGAAAATGTTCATTATGACTGATAGATGGAATGGATTATCATGGAATTAAGTACTTTATTTATGTCAACTCCTAGTGCTCATAATGCAGAATGTTCCTGATTAACGCTATTCCTATGAATGAAGACCATCCAACACAGAGAGAAAATGGCTTAGTAACATTTGATTTTGCCACATTTACACAGAACAAATGTACATGCTTTTTCACAGAATAAATTGCTCTGCTAGTTTTTTTATAAATACATGGCATTATTATTATAATACACGATTTATATAGCGCCAACAGTTTACGCAGCGCTTTACAATGTATAGGGGGAACAACACAATTACAGTACAGTTCAATACAAAAGGTACAGGAGGGCCCTGCTTGTAGAGATTACATTCTAAAGGGAGGGGTGGTGGTACAAAAGGTAATAGCTGCAGAGAATTTGATGGGGGTGGCTCGGGGATAGTTGTTAGGTGGGTGTGGGATAGGCTTCCCTGAATAAATGAGTTTTCAGGGATCTCCTTAAGGTGGACAGGGTAGGGGCTGATCGGACATACTGGGGCAGGGAGTTCCAGAGGATGGGAGAGGCTCTGGAGAAGTCTTGAAGGCAAGAATGGGAGGAGGTAACAAGGGAGCTAGAGAGCAGGAGGACCTGGGAGGAGCGGAGGGGATGATTTGGGCGATGCCATAGTGTCTCTCACAAAAACCTCAAGTAGTAACTTGCCATTGGTATTAGTGTATTGTTATTCAGTGATGGTTAATAACTTGTAAAAGGAAAAAAATTAAAAGAGAAACTAGAATAGGCTGTAAACCGTCAAGTACCTATGTTTGTGTGCGGTTATCATAAAGATTGCTCATATGAGAGCTCTCAAATACAAACATTGCCCATGGGACTTAGGAAGAGTTGCACCACACAAATACAAATCAGTACATTCTAAAAAAATCACATTTTTATTCACATACATAATTCAATTTATGCAATAAAAATAAAAATACAATTAAAAATAAATGCGCAACCCTAGGGGTGGCAACCCAAAGTGCCAAAGTGATATTGTATGTGTGTGAATTAAACACACAAAAAAAAAAAACACACAATAAGTGGACTAATATGTGAATGTATATAAAACACACTTATAGGAAGTCCTATCTCTTCTGCTGCCCAACTATCACAGCAGCAGAAAAAACAAAAAAAACTTTACACAAGCAAAGAAAGGAAGTGTCCATTGATGTGATTGACAGCCAACTTATAACAAAGGATTGTAGATCTTCACAGGTTAAACTTCAATACAGCAGATATGTACAAACAGGAGGCTTAAACTTCAATTCGGCAGATATGTACAAACAGGAGGCTTACCAGAGCAGTGGGTCCCTATTACGGGGACCAAACGGGCTCAGCAAATGCAGGTCCAGATGTCAGCGATGCAGTCCTGGAGGTCCTTACTCCACTCACAAGTCAGCGATGTAGTACACCCCTGGTCCGTAGGAACGCTCGTACAGCGCGATAAGTACCAGTTTAAAGGAGAAAATAAAGAAGCTTCATAGTGCAATAGGTCTGTAAAAAAGCAAATACCCTTTATTGAAGGGTATGGGAAAGGAGACGCCTCTTACGGAGAAATGCAGCGTAGGGTGGAGCCAAGGATCCTGACGTCATCACGCCCCCAGCTGATTGGCGCTCGCCGCGGCGGGGTTGCGGTGCTATTTTGAAAAGTTTTGTATTTTTCCTGTGTATGGATGTCAGCCTACCCGTTCGTTTCAATAAAGGGTATTTGCTTTTTTTACGGACCTATTGCACTATGAAGCTTCTTTATTTTCTCCTTTAAACTGGTACTTATCACGCTGTACGAGCGTTCCTACGGACCAGGGGTGTACTACATCGCTGACCTGTGAGTGGAGTAAGGACCTCCAGGACTGCATCGCTGACATCTGGACCTGCATTTGCTGAGCCCGTTTGGTCCCCGTAATAGGGACCCACCTGCTCTGGTAAGCCTCCTGTTTGTACATATCTGCCGAATTGAAGTTTAAGCCTCCTGTTTGTACATATCTGCCGTATTGAAGTTTAACCTGTGAAGATGTACAATCCTTTGTTATAAGTTGGCTGTCAATCACATCAATGGATACTTCCTTTCTTTGCTTGTGTAAAGTTTTTTTTGTTTTTTCTGCTGCTGTGATAGTTGGGCAGCAGAAGAGATAGGACTTCCTATAAGTGTGTTTTATATACATTCACATATTAGTCCACTTATTGTGTGTTTTTTTTTTTTTTGTGTTTAATTCACACACAAACAATATCACTTTGGCACTTTGGGTTGCCACCCCTAGGGTTGCGCATTTATTTTTATTGCACATGTTTCTAGCTGTATATTCCAGCTAATTTTTATTTGCAGCACCATCACCTGTTTATTCATTTTTGTGTTAGAGTCTCATTGTATGACTGACATATATACTTATATTAGAATAATTAATTATTATTGTCCTTGGTTTAGTGTATTAGCACTTGGGCACCAGTATAATCTAGGGAGCTAGCGCGGATTTTTCACATTACATAATTCAATTTATATCATATTAAAATTGCATAGAGTATATCAAAAGACGATGAATAGTTGTATGTTAGCATATATGCATACAAGGATAGCCAGTTGATATCCTACAACTCAACATGTTTCATGAAGCAACGTTCACTTCTTCAGGATATAATAATATTTAATGTGACATCTGCCGAGAAATCAAGTCATTAGTATGCAGTAGCAAAGATATGTGCCAAATAAAATATCTGCAATAAGGAAAAAACCTTTCAGCAAAACAGTTGATGATTAGTACGAAACATAACTTACCCACCAACCATACAACTTGTTTAAAAATATAAAATCCTTCTCTGACAAAAGAAATGAAGTTCAATGAGAGCACAATGAGGAGAATCTTGTCTGGGAGCTGTATAAAGGGCAGGAGACCACCAGACAGGAAGCAGACAACAGGGGTCACAAACCACAGTGCCCCACATATAGTGGGCAACTACAATAAAATATATACCATGGGGCAAAGATGTCAAACGCATATCTGAGGAAGACCAATAACAGACATTGACCAAGGTGGATGAATAGATATAGCCCTAGAAAATAAGGCTGAGAAAGATAACACTGATAAATCCTGTGAAAAAAAGTTAAAGAAAGAATATTGTAGGAAAATACAACAGTTTTTACCTCAAAGATTTGAAGAAAACACTAGAGTCAGAAGTAAAGGGACAATCTGAAAAGTCATGTTCCCAGAATAATTACCTTAACCCCTTCCTTACTGGGCACATATACCCCCTTCCTGCCCAGGCGAAATTTCAGCTTTCAGCACTGTCATGCTTTGAATGACAATTGCGCGGTCGTGCGACGTGGCTCCCAAACAAAATTGACGTCCTTTATTTCGCACAAATAGAGCTTTCTTTTGGTGGTATTTGATCACCTCGGCGGTTTTTATTTTTTGCGCTATAAACAAAAATAGAGCGACAATTTTGAAAAAAAAGCAATATTTTTTGATTTTTGCTATAATAAATATCCCAATTTTTTTAAAAAAAAATTAATTTTTTTCCTCAGTTTAGGCCGATACGTATTCTTCTACAATTTTTGGTAAAAAAAATCGCAATCTGCGTTTATTGATTGGTTTGCGCAAAAGTTAAAGCGTTTACAAAATAGGGGGTAGTTTTATGGCATTTTTATAATTATTTTTTTTTTATTAGTAATGGCGGCGATCAGTGATTTTTTTTGTGACTGCGACATTATGGCGGACACATCGGACACTTTTGACACTATTTTGGGACCATTCACATTTATACAGCGAACAGTGCTATAAATATGCACTGATTACTATATAAATGTGACTGGCAGGGAAGGGGTTAACACTAGGGGGCGAGGAAGGGGTTAAATGTGTTCCCTGGAGTGATTGTTACTGTGTGGGGGAGGGGAGTGACTGGGGGAGGTGACCGATCTGTGTCCCTATGTACAAGGGACACAGCATCGGTCCCCTCTCCCTGACAGGACATGGATCTCTGTGTTTACACACAGAGATCCACGTCCTGCCTCTGTAACAGCCGATCGCGGGTGCATGGCGGACATCGCGGCCGCCAGGCACGCGCATCGGCATTGCAGTGACACGCCGGGCACGTGCGCGCGCCGCCGGCGGCGCTCGCGCGCCCCCAGTGGCCAAATTAGAGGAGGCCGTATAATAACAGCCTCCCGGCAATTGACAACCACCTTGCGGCCATATATACTCGTACGGTGGGCGCGAAGTGGTTAAAGTGATTGTAAACCTTTGTTATTTAAAAAAAAAAAAAAAAACACAAACATGTCATACTTACCTCCACTGTGCAGCTCGTTTTGCACAGTGTGGCGTCAATTCTTCTCTTCTGGGGTCCCCCGGCGGCGCTCGCGGCTCCTCCTCGTATTAGATAACCCCCTAGGAGAAGCACTCTCCCAGGGGGTTACCGTGCGGGTGTGCTCCCGAGTCCAACATTTGCATCCATAGACACGAATGTCGGACTCGGCCCGACCCCCAGCGCCCGCGTCATTGGATTTGATTAGCAGCAGCGGCTGCTATCAATCTATCCAATCAAGAGTCGGGACCCTGTGTAGAGAGGGAGAGCCCGCCTCCGCCGAGGGAATGAAGGGGCTCAGGTAAGTAAAATGGGGGGCTGGGGGGGGCCGTCACTGGCAGAAGTTTTTTCATAGGATGCATTAAGGTAAAAAAACACAAGGGTTTACAACCCCTTTAATTCTGCCACTAAAGCCGTGTACACACGATAGGTTTTACCGATGAAAACAGTCTGATGGACTGTTTTCATCAGACAAACCGATCGTGTATGGGCCCCATCGGTCTTTTTTCCATCGGTGTTTAAAAATAGAACATGTTTTAAATTTAACCGATGGTTAAAAAACCAATAGCAAATTAATATCGTCTGTGGGGAACTCCATTGGATAAAAAACCCACGCATGCTCAGAATCAAGTCGACGCATGCTCAGAAGCATTGAACTTCATTTTTCTTGGCTCATCAGAGTGTTTTACGTCACCGCATTTGAAACGGTCGGTTTTTTGACTGATGGTGTGTGGGCAAGACTGATGGAAGACAGTTTCATCGGATTTCCGATGGAAAAAACCATCGGATTACAATCCATAGGATATCCGATCGTGTGTACAGGGCTTTAGTCCTTGTAAATGAACCAAAGACAACAGTTGTGTTCACAGTCATCACCAAAAGCCAGAGAAGAGTGAGAGGCCCTCAAGGTCCCTACTATATGTACCCGCCGGCAGAAGAACCTGCCTACACAGCGTTATGTGGGTTAGGTGAAAAACATCCCGACGCTGGCTGTGTGACGTCATTACAACTTACGTCGTCACACTCGGCACATGCGCAGTTACAATCTGGCTACCATAGGAAATGGCAGTTTGCTACCGCCATTTGGATGTGGTCAGTGGGGTTTGGGGTGTTTTTCGTCTCCCACCACCAAAGAGGCCAAATAGCTTTTTAATTGATTTGTGCGCTACAATATTTATTGTAAGCAATGGAAAACTACAAAGACAACATTGTCACTTTTATGTCTGAGAATTATTATGTGTTAAAGATTACAGTGAAAAAGTACTTTGCAGTCATAGCAACCCATGAATAGATTAACCTAATTTAAATGCACGATTACATCACGCTTAGCTAAAAATATCAAATTTTGGCCAGGCGTTTGAATGAGCTGGAATACTTATAGTGCGCAATATCCTTAACTAAAATCAGAGCTGTGCAGTGAGTTAAGCTTTTGAAAAAAATCTTGAATGAGAAATGTATTTTTCTGCCCCATAACAATCCACAAGCCATTCTACCATTTCTTTCTCATTAAAAAAAATATTGCAATGCATTTAAAGGCGTAGAATTCTTATTACCCAACTTGTTGAAATAATAATGTATCTATCCTTACCCTGCAATAAAAGTATAAAAGTAATAGAGTGGACACAGCCGAGAGGCTGATTTATAAACACTGGAGCAAAGCAAAGCTTTTGCCTTTAGGAACAACCCACTTGTTTATCCTAGTAACTATTGTCACTAGGACTTAAAGTGATTGTAAAGCTTTTTTTTTTTTTCTTTAAAATAATAAACATGTCACACTTACCTGCTTTGTGCAATGATTTTGTACAGAGCAGCCCAGAGTCTCTGGGGCCCCCCGTCGACGGTCCTGATATCTCCTCTTCAGCGAATACCCACCATAGAAAGCCACATTCTATGGGGGAACTCATGCAGGCTTGTTTTTAGACACAGACAGCGGTGCTCGGCTCTTCTCCCTACTCCCTAGTCATAGGATTTGCTTGACAGCAGCGGGAGCCAACTGCCCCTTAAGGAGGGAGAAAGCAGAGAAAGCCACTGCTCTCTTGCACAACACTAGATCGAGATAGGGCTCAGGTAAGTATAAAGGTGGGGGGGGGAGCTGGGGAGATCCTTTGGCACAGATGTTTTTTTTTTTACCTTGGTACATAGAATGCATTAAGGTAAGAAACCTTAAGGCTTTAGAACCACTTTAAGGTAATGGGAAATTCACATTTCCAGGCTTCACAAGTTTGTTGCACAATTACAGCAAGTCTGCATTGCATGACCCCAGATGAACTTCCTTTGCAAACATTCTGCAAGTCTGCTGCAAGTTCAGATATGTGCAATAGTTATCCCACCACAGGGGTAACTGTGACTAAATTTGGAAAAGTGTGAACTAGAACTTGTGCTTCAAGTAATCTGCAAGTGTACAACTTGCCAGTGAAAATGTGCAGCTAATTAACATGACTTAAGCCTCGTACACACGACCGGTTTTCTCGGCAAGAAATTACAAGAAAACTGCTGGCAGAGCTTTTTGCCGAGAAAACCGTTCGTGTGTATTTTTTCTCGTCGAGAAAACTGCCGGGAATCTCAACGAGAAAAATAGAGAACCTGCTCTCTATTTTCTCGTCAGGATTCTTGTTTTTCTCGTCGAGATTCTCGTCGGCCTGTTTCCCGACGAGAAAACCGGTCGTGTGTATGCTTTTCCGAGTCTTAAAAAACCGTGCATACTCAGAATCAAGTATGAGAGGGGAGCGCTCCTTCTGGTAAAACTAGCGTTCGTAATGGAGCACATTCGTCACGCTGTAAACTATTGCATCGTTTAAATGGTGCGCATTAAAATCTTCTTTAGAATGGTACAATAATGACCAATAATGAACTTGTTTTGCTGCTGATATTCACACAGAGTTCTGACTAACTTTTTGCAAAATTTTTAATGCTGATCTCATGAATATTTTGTATTAATATATAGAGCAAGATCTCCTTAATATATATATTTTATTTTTTTCTAAATTTTGAATACAGATCTTCATTTTAAATGATTATTTAATTTCTAGTGATCTCCATGATTTGATTTTTAATGTTGTTGTGTCAAGTTACCACAATTAAAATTATTATCTTGTACTTTTTGACCTTCAAGGAGATTGGTTGGTGTTATCTGTCCCTTTTTAATTAAACGTTTTTTGTTTAAAATGTATCTGCCTACCCAAAAGCTAAATTGTTTACTTTAAGAAAAACACATAGGCAAGTATTAACTGTAAAAAAAAAAAAACATTTATTATGGTATATAAGAAAATAAATATAAGGCAGCGCTGGAGAACCTGCTGCAATTTGTGCATCCTTGGGACCCCAGAGCACACATCAACTCTGTGTGAACACTAAAATTGGGACCTTGAGAAGCACATCCAGTTGTGAGTACAATCTGGTCCTGGACTCCCAGAGGTCAGGAACAGCAGCAGGTGAGATATATGTCCCAAGTCTGTGGTACTACAACAGCCTGCCTTCTGTCAGACCACACTGAAGCAAGGCCATCACTTCCTAGTCTTCTTGGTAGCCTTCTTTGCAGGCTTCCCTGCAGCCTTCTCTGCAGCCTTCCTTGTGCGCGTGGTTGGAGCCTGTGGCACTGGAGGTATACTTGTGTCAGGAGGAGGAGAAAGAGGTGGAGGAGAAGGAGGTGGAGGAGGAGGAGGTGGAGAAGGCTGGGCGACCTCACAAATGGCAGTATTGGTGGTAATTGTCCCCATCAACCCCTTATTAAGCAAGGTGAGAAGCAGGGGCTCACATAGTAGGCATTGTTCCATCGCCATGTTTTTCATTTTTGCCCCAACTAGGGCGGCATAGGCCTCTTCTGTTGTGGTTGGCTCTCTTATCAGGGCCATTGCTGCCTCGCTTGTGCTCCTCTCCCTCCTGGTCCTTCTTGTAAGGCGGATGGGAGGCACCTGACATCTTGTTCTACCACCTGGCCCGGCCACTTCCTGTCTGCCACTGGGCCCTGCCTCCTCCTGTGTGCCACTGGGCCCTGCCTCCTCCTGTGCGCCACTGGGACCTGCCTCCTCCTGGCTCACAGTGGGCCCTGCCTCCTCCTGGCTCACAGTGGGCCCTGCCTCCTCCTGCCTGACACTTTCCTGCCTCTCATCCTGACTGATGTCTTCCTGTGTATGAAAAAGGGACATAGTTTGAGTTTTTTCTTCATCAATCACACACAAATTTCAGCTCATGACTGTTGCAAATTGAATGTAAAGAAATAGAAAAGACTATCATTATGACCCCAGCAGTTTTCATTCTTCTCCCCAACTTTTTGGACCACTACTGTCTATTGATATGTAAAACAGTTTTTGATCAAACATTTTTGTGTTCTTTCCATATTAACATCTTTTTTCCAGCATTCATTTTATCACAATAAATGTTTATAAAATACTATACCTGGCTCCAGATGTCCAAATCAGGTTCTTCCAGGATGGAAGGCTCTTCTTGCTCCAGAGAAGGCTCAGCTTGGCTGCATGGAAGTCTGGGGGGAAGACTAGAAAGTGATGTTACATAGTTAGTCAGGTTGAAAAAAGACAAAGTCCATCCAGTTCAACCATAAAAAAATAAATAAATAAAATAAAAAATATCGTACAATCCCATATACCCAATTCTATACCCACAGTTGATCCAGAGGAAGGCAAAAAACACCCAGCAGAGCATGATCCAATTTGCTACAGCAGGGGAAAAAATTCCTTCCTGATACCCCGAGAGGCAATCGGATTTACCCTGGATCAACTTTACCTATAAATGTTAGTACTCAGTTATATTATGTACATTTAGGAAAGTATCCAGGCCTTTCTTAAAACAATCTACTGAGCTGGCCAGAACCACCTCTGGAGGGAGTCTGTTCCACATTTTCACAGCTCTTACTGTGAAGAAAATTTTCCGTATTTGGAGATGAAATCTTTTTTCCCCCAGACGTAAAGAGTGCCCCCTTGTCTTTTGTGTTGACCGTAAAGTGAATAACTCAACACCAAGTTCACTATATGGACCCCTTATATATTTGTACATGTTAATCATATCCCCCCTTATTCTCCTCTTCTCAAGAGTGAATAAATTCAGTTCCTCTAATCTTTCCTCATAGCTGAGCTCCTCCATGCCTCTTATCAGTTTGGTTGCCCTTCTCTGCACTTTCTCCAGTTCCCCGATATCCTTTTTGAGAACTGGTGCCCAAAACTGAACTGCATGTTCCAGATGAGGTCTTACTAATGATTTGAACAGGGGCAAAATGATATCTCTCTCTCTGGTGTTCCTTCATTTTTATATTTTTTTTAAAACTCTTTTCTAATTGTTTATAGCTTTTTTAACTTTAACCGTGAGCCACATAGGTTTTATTTTTAGCCTTTAAACTTATTGCCCATGGGAATATACTTTGCAGTGAGGTCCCAAACAGCCTTTTTGAAGAATTCCCATTTCTGTTCTGTGTTAATCAATGCCAATATTCCCTCCCAGTCTAAGTCCTGGAGAGCAGCCCTCATCCTTGGAAAATTTGCTTTATTGAAATTAAGTTTTGGAAACACAAAAAAAGGTATATGGAGAGCTCATCCAATATATAATTTACAGTGGTACCTATACAGGATGTAAATAATTTACTTGTCTGCTACCAGATTATAAATAGAATACCTGAATATAAAGGTGTATGCCACATAAAGAGCCTCTGAATAATTGAAAGCATATACAAAAAAGGAGAGAGATGTGGGGAATCGGGAGTCCCCAATAGACAGTATTCTTCAAAAAGGCTCAGTTAATTATATGAACTAAATATAAGTAAACCGCGATTGTGAAAGTAAAGAAAACAAATTTAATGATAATGAAAATAACACCACATATTAAACACCTAATATAAAATTAGACTAGTCAAAAAATAAACATTAAACAGGGGTGGCCACCCAATCGACCATACACATCACAATCATGCATCCGCTACTGATCTTGTATGTACTACCGATGTTGGAAAATTCATCATAAATGCTCTTAGTTGTCAGTATATGACTGATGATGAACAAAGTTCATTCTATGTGTAGAACATTTTGAGGAAACTGTTCATGAGTGGATCTGCTAATTGGACATGGATATGCCGGCGATATTGCACACAGATTGGCGTGGTGAGGGTGTCGCGGGGCTGGGTTTGAGCATATAAACACTTCAACCGGTATGGTAGGCAAAGATTGATGTAATCATCGCTATTGATGCCTCACCGGGATAGTCTCTGTAAAATTGCTCAGCCTTGTATTTTTAAACAGCCAACTGATCTATGGAGAGAACACTCACTCACCAGTTCCTTGTGTGTCCAGTCAGCACTTGGTTCAGAGAGTTTCTGCGAACATCACCAATGTTGTATTGATTTTCACTCATTGAAGTCTGAACAGATTTGTTCAAGCAAATACACTCGGGAAGAAAGTCTGTCCTCAGTAGTGAGCTTTTTTTGACTAGTCTCATTTTATATTAGGTGTTTAATATGTGGTGTTATTTTCATTATTATTAAATTTGTTTTCTTTACTTTCACAATTGCGGTTTACTTATATTTAGTTCATATAATTAACTGAGCCTTTTTGAAGAATACTGTCTGTTGGGGACTCCCGATTCCTCACATCTCTCTCCTTTTTTGTATATTTATTGAAATTAAGTGTTTTTATCTTTCCTGTATGTATTTCTTGCTTACAGCTAACATCAAATGAAATCATGTTATGGTCACTGCTACCCAGATGTTCCTTTATCTGAACATTAGTAATACGCTCTGCATGGTTTGAGATTACCAGGTCCAACAGAGCATCATTCCTATTTTGGGCCTCAATAAACTGGACCATAAAATTGTTCTGCAATAGGCTTATACATTTTTGCCCTTTAACTGTCCCAGCAGTGCCATTTCTCCAGTCAATTTCTGGGTAGTTAAAATCCCCCATTATTATCACCGTCCCAGCCCTTGCAGCCCTTTCCATCTGTGCAAGGAGCTGAGTTTCCACCTCTTCATTAACATTGGGTGGTCTATAACAAACTCCAATGATTAACTTTAAACTACGCACATCTATATGCAGTTCCACCCATAATGCTTCAGCCTCATCACACTCTCCATCAACCAGGTCCTCTTTCACGCTTGCTTTGAGATCACTTCTCACATAGAGACAGACCCCGCCACCCTTCCTTTTTACCCTGTCTCTCCGAAAGAGTGCATAGCCAGGAATATTAATAGCCCAGTCATGTGAGGATTGAAGCCAAGTTTCAGCAATACCGATTACGTCATGATGTCCTTGCTTCCAGGTGGTCATTCAGAAAGGACAATCTGCTGTAGTACCACAACTTCGGGACATATACATTCGCTGCTGCTGCTCCTGACCTCTGAGAAGCCAGGACCTTAAAGCGCTCACTCCTGTATGTCCCTCTCAAGGTCCCAATTTTAGTATCCACCTGTTGGATTGTTGCTGTGGGCATCCTGGTGTGCACAAATGGGAGCAGGGTCTCCAGCGCTGCTGTCCTTACCCCTCTTTTTCTGTGAATGGGGTTTTTAGTCTCCCACAGAGCGGGCAGCTCCCTTAAGCGATCGATAAATTCACTAAGAAAATCTCTATCCAGAAATGGATTCATTATTTCTGAAAGACAAAACACAAGACAAAAATAGTAATGTCAGTCAGTCTAAACTCTAGTAATCTTTATCCCCCATATATATCCTCAATCATAATCTATGCAGTATAGGCCACTGATGTCCCAAGTTAAAAATAATACCTTCGGTCTGACGTTCATCGCTTTTCCTCCTATCTTCACACACAGAACGTAGTAACGTCACATGTGTGTTAGCTTTATATACACTTCGCATGCGTGAAACTCCACACACGTCGCCCGCCCATGATGTTCATTCTCGACTTTTCCCCGCCCCTTCTCTTTCGGCACGCAGACGATATGGCGGAGTCACAGCAGGTGTCTGCTAATTCCTCTAACGACGAACCAAGCCCAGAGCGTGAAACGTCACGATCAAGGAGGCAATACAAGGCATCTAATATGTCCTTTGCGGAGATGGTGGACATATTGAAAAAGGTGGATTATTATGGCAAGCATGGGCGGTATACCCACCCTAATCTAAGGAAGGCCAAAATCATGAAGAAAGTAGTCAAAAGTCTGAAGAAGAATTTCGGTGTACGGCGGAAAGGAGAAGCTTAGAAAGAGGTGGTCTGACCTGAAACTGAGGGAACCGGAGCAGTTAAGGAGTATTAAAAGAATGCTAGAAAAAAGTAAGTAATTCTCCTGTGTTCCTATTATTGTCTTTCAGAACTTGCATGTTGCTCCATGTTGTTGCTTTTTATAGTATTGGACCTTAGAAAATGTCATCTCAAAAATATAGTGGGCACAGTAATCGGTCGTTACAGACACATCTTTCACCCACTACATACAATGTTTTTGTAAGATACAGGGTTAAAATTATTTTGACATGCCTGTTTGTATTCCAGAAATGTTATTACATTGTTGTCTAGATGATGTATTTGTAACTAGAATGAAATGCAAACTTGATTCACAGTGTAAAGGAGAGGACACTCAGCAGCTGTTTACACATCTGCACTCTGGAGCACTATAGTGTGGGCCACCAGAACAACCTTTTTAGGGTGTCCCCACACAGGTGCTCCAGTGGATTCTTGGGGTGTCTCCATGTGTGAAACTTGTCCCAAAAAGGTGAGTAGTCAAGATTTGGGTTTTGAAAAATAATGTCTTCAGCTTGTAACTCTGCCCAAACAGACTGTCAAGTCTCTGATGTGAGGCCGAGTAGCAGAGAGGGCGCCCCTTGCGGCCGAGTGCAGCACAGCCCTGAAGATGACACAGGGGGTGTGGTGCCCACAGAAGCACGGGTTGCCTGGTAGGTAGTGCTGGTTGCCAGGAACTTGGTAGGACAGGCAGACTGCAGGACAGCAGGCGTGCTTAGGAGGTCCAAAGGGTAAGGACCAGTGGAATGTTCCGATAGCAGAGTCAGAAGCCAGGCCAGGGGGTCAAACACAGCAAGACAGTCCGAGAACACAGCAGAGCTGAATCTTAGCACAGAAGACAAGGTAAGCGGAGTCTGTTAGCCAGGCCGGGGGCAGGTATACGCCAGGAAGTCAACAGGAGCAGGTCAGGCAAGCCGGGTTTGGTACACCGGAGATCAGACAGGCAGGAGATGCAAGACACAGGAACACAGGAGAAGCTGACGATAATCCAGCAAATGCAGACACTGTGCATCTTAAAATTTTGGCTTGTTCAGGGGTGACAACACCCCATATTTTGAAGGACAGATAGAGACATTTTTCAAAAACTAGAATGTCTGATATTGCCTAGAGGTTTACAATGTTGTATTTTGTTACATGTTAATGAGAGTTAAAAAAAAACATGCCTGTTTATGGGCAAAAAAATAAAGGAAATGTATCTTTTCTACCACAAGATTTTTTATAAAGACCATGTGTGAATGTGCACAGAGTAAAATTTTTGAAAAACAACAAAGTGTGGCTTCTTTATCAAATCCGCTATAACCTTTTTTGTGTTTAGTTTGGGCGTTACCAGTGAAATGGTTGGTATTTACTAAAGGAAAATACACTTGGCACTACAAGTGCACTAGGAAAAACTAGGAGACAGTTAAAAGAAACACAAGCAATCCATCCAAAAATAAATTTAAGCAGATTTTTTTTTTTGTTTTAGAAAATGCCTGGCATAGGAATGGCCCCCCTACCCGTGAAATAGTCAACATATTGCTGCCAAACTTCACGGGCGTTTTAGGGGGGCAAGCCAGGACGGCCAGATTCAAGGCCCGTCAAGATATTGTCTCCTGAAAGTCCGGCCTCAGGCCCAATTGAGGCCATATAAGTTGGCGCATTTCTGCGCTAGAAATTGTGGAGAACGCAGCAGCAAAAAAACGATATAGTTTATTTTGTACTCCGCCATGTTAATCAAAGTCATAAACAGGCGGAACCGGCTATCCATTATCCCAAAGGCATTGTCCACAACTCTTCGGGCTCTGGCCAGCCGGTAATTGAATACCCTCCTCTCCGGGGTGAGGATCCACTGGAGGAATGGCCTCATGAGATGCGGTCCCAGTCCAAAGGCTTCATCAGCCAAAAACACACAGGGGAGTCCTTCCACAATCCCTGCATCCGGTGGCAATGCAAGGTCATCACTCTGGAGACGAAGAGCAAACTCCGTCTGGGCGAAGGCTCCCCCATCCGAGATCCGGCCATCGTTCCTCACATCCACGTAGAGGAACTCATACTGTGCTGACACCACTGCCATCAGCACGATGCAATGAAACCCCTTGTAGTTGTAGAAAAACGACCCCAAGTGGTGGCACGATGCGGACGTGCTTCCCATCTATTGCCCCTCCGCAGTTGGGGAAGTCCCACCACGTGGCAAAATGGGATGCCACAGTCTGCCATTCCTGTGGCCTGGAAGGAAGCTGAGGAGTCAAACAAGATAAAAAAATATTAGTACTTTTGCATATAACATTGCTAGTAGATTACACAAAAAAACATTCTTGGCCCATTTATCTGATTCATAACCCCCTCTGATGGCCCATTGAACATTTTTTAGGGGGGGGGGGGTAGATGAGTTTGGGAACCAAAATAAAATAAAACACCACTCAGAATTTAATGTGAAATTATACATTTGTAGACATTTTAGCGGGTGTTTACAAAATACATTGGTAAGTGACTAGGCTAGGTGTGTTTGGGCCAAGGATAGCATGCTTGAGAGGTTAGTGAAGGCAAATATGCATGTAGGCCAAAAAAGGAGCATTAAAAGCTTACAGCATGCATGGGGACAAATGGGACATTCACAGCATATTACAATCATGGTAATTAGGGAAGAATGAAAGAAATACAATACATTAGCATACATTAAATACATAGAATGTGATGTTAAAGGAGAAAACTTACCTTAATATAGTCCTTCTGCAGGACTTGGATGATGGCAGAACAGGTGTCTGGGATAATGAACTTCAGGTCCTGCAGACTTCTCCCAGTCACCAGGAATCGCAACATGGTGATGAGCCTCTGCTCAGCAGTGATGGCTTCCCGCATAACGGTGTCCTGCCTGGTGATATAGGGGGACACCAAAGCCAACAGATGCTGAAAAACGGGGTCCGACATCCGGAGAAAATTCCTGTAGTCATCAGGATTATTCTCCTGGATCTCCCACAGCAAAGGCATGTGAGAGAATTGGTCCCACTGGAGCAACCAATTCTTGGTCCATGAACTCCTCCTCACCCTGTTCATGGACTGGTCTTGGTCCAAGACAAGAAGACCAACACGAAGCTCCCGCACTGCACGAACTCTACGACGAGAACATAACATGGCTAGAAAGCGGTCTGATCAGAACGTACTAAACAGAACGCACTTAAGAACAGCAAGGCCTATGAAGAACGACCTGAAAATTAGAAACGAGCGGACAACAACGCACTGAAAAACAAATACGACCTGACTACACGCCCTGAAAGACAAGATACGAACCCACAAGCACAAACGGAACTGCAGAAAACGAACTGAAAGCACGAAGACTGAAAATCGTGAATCATCTCTCCCCAAAACAAAAGCAGCCCAAGGGGTGGCACCATTGGAATCGAACTTCCCCTTTATAGGGGATTTACACCGACGAGATTTTGGATTGACAGTGTGTATGTAAGGAAAGCTTGCCAAGAATCCCGTCAAGCTTGACAAGAATCTCGTAGAGAAAACCAATGTTTTTTTTACGACGGGATTCTCGGCCGTGTGTACGAGGCTTTACAATTAAACACTGCCACAAATTTGTTCCAAATTATTCTTGCTATCTGGGTCCCCCCCCCACTTCCCCCCCACTTCCTGTTGTGTGTCTAGGACAAGTTAGGGAAAGTCACCCCAGCAACATAAAAAAATTACATGGGTTGTAACCCTTTCTTCCTCCAACAATACTACAAAAAATAATTTTGGGCTGTAGATCAATTTTATGATTCATGATTTATAAGGAAGTGCATGTCTTGTCCATTAAATGGCTTCCACCTACAAAGATTTGTTTTCGGTAGAGCTCATTATTTCTACCCTGACAGGTTCCATTAAAATCAGCATTTCTCTAGTATCTCAAAGATTTCATTGGAGAGGTTTGCTTTAATTTTTCAGGTCTGCCGAATTGCTGAGGCCATTTTGAGAAAGTCCCACTCTTCTGGTGGGTTTTCCATCTTTTTTTATGAGGAGTGAAACATACTTATCCAGACCCTTATCCAAGCATGCAGCCCATCAGGAAAGGGGGTGGGGACGAGCGAGCGCCCCCCCCCTCCTGAACCGTACCAGGCCGCATGCCCTCAACATGGGGGGGTCCGCCCCCCCACCCCAAAGCACCTTGCCCCCATGTTGATGAGGACAAGGGCCTCTACCCGACAACCCTGGCCATTGGTTGTCGTGGTCTGCGGGCGGGGGGGCTTATCGGAATCCAGGAGCTCCCCCCACCCCATGACAAACACTATTTTCAAATTGGTGGGTCTTTGCTATATATTGTGACATTGGGGGATGTCTAGCTCAGTGATAGATGCGTTTTAAGTGAGTTCACCGCCAGCAGGAAATAAGGTTTAAGGGCATGGTAGCCCACTTTTATTGAAAGTAACAAAAAGATGAAAGTTCACAGATGCATTTGGTTTCTTCTCCCAAAAACAACAACAAGAACTGAAAAATGCCAATCCACCTGGCTCTTAAGGCTCGCTCAATCTTGCTGCACAGGCCCACTCCTGGCCTCTAAGAAGGGGCTCTCCTGACACTCCAGGCTTCCACACTCCTCCAAGACTCACGGTTCCCTCTGATCCCCAAGACTCTCTCTTGTCTCAGCTATATTCTTCCCGACTCTCTCAGCTGGCCCAACTCTCTCAGTCCACTGACCTGGAACCTCTCCCACATGGAGTACCGTCTCAAGGATGTTGCCTGAGTTCTTACACAGTAGCACACTTCCCTCCAGCAACTGCTGGCACACCAACTCCTTTCCCACACACTCTAAGCTATGCTCAGCTCTGCCTTATAACGGGTGTGTGCACCTGGACACACACACAACCTGCAGAGCTTCTGGAAAACCCGGACACATGACTGAAGACTCCATCGCTCCCAATGCTCTTTGAAGTCATCAAGCCCCAATCAAGAATTATAAAATCCAGAGAAAACTTAAAGCATAGTTTTCTCTGCTCACCAATCTTTTGCTGGAACTTCTCAAATTGCTTCTTTGAGAGTCCTGTGTCCATTTTAAACACATTTTCACTCAGACAGATGTTATAAATTGAGTTGCAGTTCAGTGAGTAAAATTAAGTATTTGATCCCCTACCAACCAAAAATCATTCTGGCTCCCACAGACTGGCTATAGTATGTGCTAATGTGGTACATAGATTAGTCCTGTCAATTTAAGAAGGTGCTCCTAAAAGACACCTGTCCACAGAATCTCTTTCTTCCGTTCAAACCCACCCAGAAGGAGACAACTGTTGGAGTGAGTATTCGCAAATGGATAAAATACAAAATAGCCATCAATCGCCCTCGGTCTGGAGCTCCATGCAAGATTTTGACTCATGGGGTAAGGATGATCACGAAAAAAGTGAGGGATCAGCCCAGAACTACACGGGAGGAGCTTGCGAATGATCTCATGGCAGTTGGGACCACAGTCACCAAACAAACCACCGGTAACACAATATGCCGCCATGGATTAAAATCCTGCAGCGCCCACAAGGTCCCCCTCCTCAAGAAGACACATGTACAAGCCCATCTGAAGTTTGTCAATTAACATCTAAATAATTCAGAGAAGGACTGGGAGAAAGTGCTGTGGTTAGATGAGACCAAAATTGAGCTCCTTGGCATTAACTCGATTAGCTGTGTTTGGAGGAAGAAAAATGCTGAGAATGACCCTAAGAACACTGTCCCTATAGTCAAGCACGGAGGTGGAAAGATTATGCTTTGGGACTGTTTCTCTGCTAAAGGTACAAGATGACTTTGCTGTACTGAGTGGACAATAGACGAGGCCATGTATTGTAAAATCTTGGCTGAGAAGCTTCTTCCCTCAGCCAGAACACCGAAGATGGGTCTTACAGCATGACAATGACCCAAAACATACCGCCAAGGCAACAAAAGAGTGGCTCAAGAAGAAGCACAATAAGGTCATGGAGTGTCCTAGCCAGTCTCCAGACCTTAATCCTATAGATAATTTATGGAGGGAGCTGAAACTTCGAGTTACCAAGCAACAGCCAAGAAACCTTAAGGATTTAGACCCCTTTCACACTGAGGTGTTTTCAGGCGCTAAAGGGCTAAAAATAGTGCCTGTAAAGTGCCTGAAAAACACCTCCACTGCCATCCCAATGTGAAAGCCTGAGTGCTTTCACACTGGGGTGGTGCGCTGGCAGGACGTTAAAAAAAGTCCTGCAAGCAGCATCTTTGGGGCAGTGAAGGAGCTGTGTATACACCACTCCTAAACCGCCCCTGCCCATGGAAATTAATGGGCACCACTGCCGAAGCGCCTGCAAAGCGCTTCTGCAGCAGCGCTACATGAGCAAACTTACAAAATCTGCAGGGGATCAAAAAAATTATGTTTATATATATACATATATATATATATATTATACATATACAATAAATGGTAAGTAAAGAGTTAGTTTTTAGGGTGTTAAGGGTAAAAGTAAGTCTTGGGTAAGCGTCACACATCTGCGTTGTAGTAAAGTGCATTTTCAAATGCGAGGTACCTTAATGCATAACCCATGGTGCTGATCATCTTGAATGGCACCCCAACACACTTAACCAATGTACCTTCAATGCACCTGAACACTATTGCCTAATATTGTGCACTGCAAATTTTGGTCCGTTGTACGTTGACAGAGCATTCAAATGAATAGCGCCGCGTCAGATAGGGCAGGTGTGAAGGAGCTCTAAAGGGCTACTGTAAGTGTGAAGGTAAAAAATATTTTGGCACTAAAACCTTCTACCTGCAGCCAGAAACTTTCATACTCCCAGTTTCTTGCATGGGCTTCAGAAACCTTTCATTCGCACACATCTTTGTGCATGTGTGGAAGTGACACAATAAGAAAACACTTTAAAATAAAAGGTACATTTTAGAATCCAGGCTGAAGTATTCTTTCAGCCGACAATCTAATTGCATATTCTGCTATTTTGCAAATACGCAGCTTTTATTTTTCACAAAGGGCTATCAGTCTTTTTTTAGTACATTGAAAATACAAGAATACCAAAAGCCACAAGAAAATTGTGCTGTAGGAGTGTTTAATACACACAGCAGAGTGTAATAATTATGTGATGCTAATCACAATCTGGTCCAGTTAAAGAAGAACATTTAGAAGCAGCAAGAAACAGAACAGTTTGTTTACCAAAATACTAACAGACTGAAGTCATTTGCAAAAGAAATAGTTTATTATCAGAAAAATATAGTTGCATCAGGAGCACAAAATAACATCGTCTTTTTTCTCTTTCTTTAAAGGAAAATTTCACTTTCGCTAAATACATTTATATCATATAATTTCGGTCTGCAACCAACTATGATTTTCTATAACTAGCAAAAAAATAAAAAATCCTTGTTTGCAATCGTGGCAATACTGGGGACTTATAAACTGTGTACAAAACGCCCCCAAACATCACATTTTCTCCAAGTGTGATTGGATCTCCTCTTTTTCCCGGAGGACTGCACCAAGCTAAAATATCAGGCATCTCTGGCACTGTTCTTGGGCTGTCTGCTGTGAAGCCTCGTACACACGGCCGAAAATCTCGTCAAGAAAAAACACGTTGTTTTTCTTGACGAGATTCTTGGACAAGAAACTTGTCCCGGCCAAGGGTACACACGCTCGATTCGAAGAACCCGCGGTTCTTTGAATGGAGCGAACGCGGTGACGTCATCGACTAGGACGAGCGTGCGCTCGGCACATTCGATGCTGTTGCCGCCATCTTGCTACACCCTATCTATGCCTAGGAAGCTACCGCGCATGCGTCAAAGTCATTTCGAGCATGCGCGGGCTTCCCGGAGGACAGGTAAGTGTACACACACACACAATTTTCTCGTCGAGAAACAGGCTGACGAGAATCTCAACTAGAAAATAGAGAGCAGGTTCTCTATATTTCTCGACGAGATTCTTGTCAGTTTTCTTGACGAGAAACCATACACACGAACGATTTTCGTGTGTACGAGGCTTGAGTCTTGTATCTTTGGTGATATTCTGGCCAAAGCATTCATACATCTCCAATAACACTGAGATGCATGATTGCTGTTTTAGAATAGTTATGCCACGTACACACGACCATTTTTCATGACGAGAAAAATTACATTTTTTAATTTGGTCATTAAAAACAATCGTGTGTGGGCTCCAGAGCATTTTTCACTACGTAAAAAATGGGCATTAAAAATTTGGAACATGCTCTAATTTTTGTCGTCGTTTTTCACGTCGTCGTTTTTCTCGTCATGAAAAACGGCCGTGTGTAGGCTTTAACGACGTGAAAAAAACACGCATGCTCAGAAGCAAGTGATGAGACGGGAGCGCTCGTTCTGGTAAAACTAGCGTTCATCACGTTGTAACGGACTGAAGAGCACGAGGCTGAAAACCGCGAATCGTCTCTCACCAAACTTTACTAACACAAGGATCAGCAAAAGCAGCCCAAAGGGTGGCGCCATCCGATTGGAACTTCCCCTTTATAGTGCTGTCGTACATTTCGTACGTCACCGCGCTTTGCTTAAGCATTTTTTTTCATGATAATGTGTAGGCAAGTCAGGCTTGAGAAGAATCACGTCGAGAAAAACGTTGTTTTTTTCAATGACATTAAAAACGGTCGTGCGTATGCGGCATTAGAGTGATTCAATATTATATTTCTTAGCACAGTAAGTGTACTGGTGTCCTCTCTATGACGCTCTTGTAGTTGGCAGTGAAAACTTTTTGTTCTACTTAGCAGAGTATTCTGCTATTCAGGTCAGACCAATATATCTGGGCATTCTTTGCAAAGTTATCAGGTCCAGAGCTGTGGCAATTTACCTCACCCCATTCTTTAAAAAAGAAAAAAAAAAGTGTGTGGTCTGTGACACCATAGGTGATAGGAACAAAGTAAGAATGAGGAATCAAAAGACTAAACACTACATCCCAATTGGAGAGGAAAAATTGAAGGGGCTAGAGGTCACAAGCCTCTGGACTTTTAAGGTGTCATATGTGAAACAATGGAATCACTAATAAACAATTATAAAAGTGAAAATACTTTATTACAAAATTAGTTAAAAAAACATGAGACAAATTGATATTAGGTTCATACATCAATTGCTCCCTAAATGATTGAGTTTGGACAGACAGTACCACTTTCTCTACATGTTTCGCTCGACAGAGCTTCTTCAGGAGATTTGGTTGTGGCGTCTGTTATGCTACGGGTAACAAAAAAATGAAATGAATGCTCATGTTAAGCTTTAAAAATTAAAACATTATGACATTACAAATTGGCATATATAACAGTAATTATGCAAAGGTATCCAAAAGTCTGGAAAACTGTCAAAAATAGGACATAGAAACATGGTTTTCAGAGAAGCATGGGTATGATAAGCAGTGAACCTTACCAATACTGCTCAATATTTGGCACATTGCTGGAAAGTGAGGATAAAAACACACAAATTTTGTAGATACACGGAGATATCCTGCCGCCCTGGTAATGATCCTCTCCAGGCTTGTAGAAAAGGACTAAAAGATGTAGAGAGGTTGTTTACCTGAAAGCAGGAAAAAAAACACCACAATGTAGATTAAACCTTATGGGAAGATTTATTTGAGGGTATAGGGACTGTATAAGGGGGAGGGGGAGGAGGGAGTTGGCTGGGTCAGAGCAACGGTTATAGAGAAGTGAAAATTACCTTCAATTATATCAGGACATAGAATCAATTGAATATATCGCTGTCCCTCTCAATAGGATGAGACAGAGCTCACCCATAGAAAACTTGGTGAGTACAAATGGTCTGTATAATCCAGGGTAGTGCAAAGTGGAAATACAATCCCAGTCCCTGACAAGTAACTCCACAATTGGAGAGTCTGCAGGGAAGCATGAGAAATCAAACAGATGAATATATAGACCAAGGTACAGGGGGTACCTGTCTAAAAGATTAACAAGGTAGCCAAGGCAGATAAGAGAAATGGCGTATATGAAAAAGGCTGGTCCTTACCAAAAAGCAGGCAATGTTGAGTTCAGGGATAATCGGGGGAGATGTGATCTCATCCCTCTCCTCCGTATTACTGACAGAGGATAGCGGCCCGTATCGCTGTTTAAGTGCTGAACCAGCGCGGCAACGTCTGACGTCATTGTCGCGCCGCGGACGTAAAGAGAGAACTTAAAGAGAGAACTTATGCGCATTCCTTTTCTAATGCCGCCGGTTCTTTTTTGGCACATGCGCATTAGTTCTCTTTTTACGTCCGTGGTCCATCTGTCTGTGCAGTGCTGTCGATCTCAGGAAGGGTCAAAGTTACAAATCAACTTCCTGGATTTACGAGCAATTTGTCATCCATTCACTGGACTCTCCTTTTGATCAGTCATCCAGTCTGCATTTAGTTGAATGGTGCCACAGTGGTGGCTTACATCAATTATAAGGGAGGTCCCAGAAGTATTATGGTGGTGGCAGAAGTACAGTCAATCATGTCCTGGGTGGCGTTTCATGTTCCAACGATCTCCTCAATGCACATAGTCTCTTTATGAGTAGGTGTTCCTGGAACATATGTCAGCGTTAGGGAACACTGAATGCAGACTTTCTAGCTTCTAGGATAAAAAACAAGCTGGACAAATTTGTCTCTGGGATGTGGTACCAGATGACAGATGCAGGAGGTGCACTGGTGGCACATTGGGATCAGAATACCCTGATCTATGCCTTTCCTCAGAGTCATGGGCATTCCAGTAATTTTCATAGCTCTGGATTGGCCTCAGAGATTGTGGTATACTGATTTTGTTAATTTGGTAGCCATAAATTGGCTAAATCTCTTATCTCAAGGACCACTTTTTCATCCTGCTTCTCATTTGCTAGCTTTGATGACCTGGCTGTTGAAATTCAGTTTGTTAGAGATGAGCATTTCAGATTTAGTAAGCCCAACCATGCTCAAAGCTTGTATACCAATTTCCTGTAAGGTTTATCAATGTACTGTATGTAGAAGACTTCATAGGTGTGAGCCTATGCTGGTTTCCTCACATGCCTTTTCGGTGGGCCGTGCTCTTTCCTTCCATCAGTTGGGGTAAAAAACAGAACTCGGTCCTTAGTACCATAAAGAGTCAGGTGTCTGCCCTGTCTTTTCTTTTTCAGCATGCTCCTGCTAGTCATTCACTGATTTGTACCTTTTTATATTACACATGTTGCTCCCTTCAACCATGAGACTTAAATCTAGTATTGATTCAAGGCCCCTATTCGGGACATCTCTTTGGTGTTGCTAGTCCATAGCTTTTCTTGTGACCATCATTTCGGCCAGAAGGGTTTCTGAGTTATCAGCATTGTCATGTAGAAAGCCTTACATAGAGATAAGGTTGTTGAAAGACTAGTGACCTCCTTTTTACCCAAAGTGGCCCTTAATGAGGATATTGTGTTGCCTTCCCTGTTTGCAGCACCAGCGAACCCCAAGCAGATCTCTCCATTGTCTGGATGAGGTGAGGGACATGTATACATACGTTCTTTACATTCTATAAGGTTGATGTGTCTGCTTCTGCAAATGCTAGTTTTAGTGAATGGGGAATAATTACTGCGCTGCCTAGGATCAAAGTAACAAGGGAAAGCAGCTGACACAAATAAAAAGAATATTTGTATGTATAAATGTGAAGGGAAATGTGCAGCGCTAGAGAGGTGACGTAATAAAAAGTGAAAGAGAGAGGTGAATCTGAAAAAAATGAATACCATAAGTCTTTCCCAAAAGCATAAAAGCATGTAACATGTGTGAATGTAACACAAATAATAGTGAACAGGTAAGTGGTGATTATGGCAATCTGCAAAACCAATATCATATAAAAAATCATCTAAGTGTAGCGATACCTTCAACTAAGAGGGCCGCAGATTTAGTTTGGGCCCTGAAGACAGCTCCGCCAACCCCCGGCAATTTACTCGACCCCCTACTGGCACAGTTAGTCTAGGGTAATATGTGTATCTTATGCTCTATGAATAAATGCAAACACCAAGACAGTGATAGGAGAATAACAAATTTACTTTCTATGGCAATGGAAATCAACAGTGATAACAGATCATAAGAATCTATCTGCAGAGCCCTGCAGCAATAGTCACACTACAACTATAGAGATATGGCGCACACGCGCCACATGTAACAGTACTTCACTATGCGCCCTATGGCGCAGCAACTAAATAAACTACCTAGATGGCCAGGCCTGACCATATAACTCAGTCTCTGGAAAGGGGTAAAATTCTTTGCATGCAAGTCTTTAAACGGTGGTGCACATTTCAGGAACACATTTGTAATCCAAATGGGGGGGGGGGGGGGTAAAAATGCCAACACAGTACACTCCACTAAAGATCCATTCAACTCAGTTCTGCTTTGGATCTGAAATGGGGAAAATAACTCAAATAGGAACTGGTGGGCCATGGCAGTCTGTAGGCCTAACAATGATATAAAGTATTTGTGGATTGAGCAAGTGCTCGCTCACCCCTCCGGACGCGATCCCAGTCCGGGAACTTCCACCAGCTGTGTCTCCTCACACAGCTCTGCAGCAGTCTGGTCTCCGGCTCAGCAGCGGTTGAAGAAAACCGAGTCAGATGCCACCCAGGCTCGCGATGGGGTGGAAGGCTCTTTGGGTAACAGCGCAAGGCCCCAGGCTTCAGGCCTTGCACCACGGTGGATCCGCACAGGAAGATCTCTCCCTTGAAGTCTCGTGTCCCAAAGAGGCCGAGCCCAGCCTCGCCTCCTCCTTTTATAACCCCTCCCATGAGTCTCTGGGGTGGAAACATTGCCAAAAGGGCTTCTGGGTAAGGTAGTCCTGGAAGTCTTAAGGGGACCCCGCTACACACTCCCCCCACTTAAATTCTTTGGTCCCCAAAGAAAATTCTAGCATACACTGCGTACGACCCTAGACAACATTCCGTATGATGTTGGCATAGGGAATTCCCACCAAAACAAAGGGGTTGAATTCCCTTGACCACAGGTCACACTATCATGAGTGGCCTGCCTAACTGTGCCAGAGAGTGAGTGGGGGTTGCCCTCCACCCAATAAACAGTGGAGGGATCCGGATTCTCTACACTCCTCCTGGCAGTGACCACAGAATCTTCTGAGCTCTTCCCCATTTGTGGGTAGGTCAACTTTTTGGGAGGCCTTATGACTTTGCGAGCCCTTTGTTCTCTTGGGGTTTCTGGCTCTGGCGCCACAGGCTCTTCTTCTGTAGCAGGCTCGGGCGACACGGCAGGCTCTGTAACATCTGCTTCCAGAACCGAGGGATACACAGAGTCTCTAGGGTCCTTTTCAGAGTAAGTATCACAAGCATCTTCCCAGTAATCTGATGAAGGACTAGATGGGATGAATTCAGCGGCTTCTGCATTCAGTTGTCTATCTATTGTGTCTTCAGTAGTTGGAAGATCTATAGCAGAAGTTCCTCGAGTTGGGGAAGGCCACAGCCAGTCAAGTTCTCTTCCTTCATCTCCACTGAGTTCAGAGGCCTCTTCATCTTCAGCCCGAGAGTTCTGGGACCGAGTGTTTGGCCTGGGGGTGTCTAGAATAGAGACTGGTTCAGGGGAGTACCCCACTGGAGGTATCCTGACTGCTTCAGCAAGTGGGAGCAGGTGGTTTCGATGCCACGTCTTCAGTGGTCCTACCTTTCCTTCTGGCTTCAACTTGTAGACAGGTAGGCCCGGCAGCTTCCTACAGATGACATAGGGTTCAGATCTCCATCTGTCTGCAAGTTTGTGTTTTCCAGGGACCCCCAGATTACGTAGCAGTACTCGGTCCTCGGGCTGCAGGTCTTGCACCCAGACCTTCAAGTCGAAGTTTCTTTTGTTTCGAGCTCCCCTTTGATCTGAGGCCGCTTGAGCTTGTTCATAGGCTACTTTCAGGCTGTGTCTGAGCCTGTCCACATATCCTTTGTGGGATGTGGCTGAGGAATGGTCTAAAGAGGTGCCAAAGGCCAGGTCCACAGGTAACCTTGCTTCTCTCCCAAACATGAGTCGATATGGGGAGTAGCCTGTAGCATCACTGGTGGTGCAGTTGTAAGCGTGTACTATAGCTGCTATGTGTTTGCTCCAATGTTGTTTCTTCTCACTATCCAGAGTTCCCAACATGTTGAGCAGGGTTTGATTAAACCTTTCCGGCTGAGCATCTCCCTGTGGGTGATAAGGTGTGGTTCGAGTTTTCTTGATTCCCAACGAATCCAGGAGTTTCCGGATAAGCCGACTCTCAAAGTCCCTTCCTTGATCTGAATGAAGTCACTGGGGCAGCCCATAATGGACAAAATACTTCTCCATAAGTACCTTGGCTACTGTGGAAGCCTTCTGGTCTTTGGTTGGGAAAGCTTGGGCATACCGGGTGAAATGATCGGTTATCACCAGAACATTTCCTAGTCCACTCAGGTCGGGTTCGAGGCAGAGGAAATCAATGCATGCCAGATCCATTGGGCCTTGACTTTGTAGATGGCCCATTGGGGCAGCTTGATGGGGTAAAGTCTTCCTCTGGATGCAGCGTGCACATGAATGGCAGTACTCTTCCACTTCTGCCCTCATGCAGGGCCAATAGAACCGACTTCTGACAAGTTGAAAGGTCCTTTCCGCCCCTAGGTGGCCGTGATTGTCATGTAGGGCAATCAGAACAGTCTCTCAATGTTTTTCCGGAAGAAACAATTGCCATTTATCTTCCAGGTCATCAGAGGGGCCCCTTCGGTAGACCACTCCCTGATGCACCTGTAACCTGTCCCACTCTTTCCTCAACAGGCGAGTTTCCTTTGAGGAGTGACTCAGGAGTCTGTATGGATCCTAATTCTCCAGGGCTTCCAGAACCAATTTCCCATGGTTGAATCTTAGTTCCTTCTTGGACAACCTTGGCAGATGGTCTTCCTCCAGTTGAGTTACTCCACAGTATTGTTTGGGGACTCCTATCATGGTAACTCCTATCTCTTCCGCCCTTGAGCCTCCTCTGGCTTGCAATTCAGCCCCTTGACAAAGGGCCCGCACCCCGTCAGGTGCCACTTGAGTCCAGTCTTCCATGTCACTGGTGGGGCCATGAGATCTCCTGGACAGAGCGTCTGCATCTCGATTTCCAGTCCCTGGCCTGTACTTTAGGCTGAAATTGAATCCAGACAATGCGGCCAGCCACCTGTGTCCAGTGGCGTCCAGCCTTGCTGTAGTGAAAAGGTAGGTAAGGGGGTTGTTGTCGGTCTTCACAGTGAACTCCGCCCCATACAGGTAGTCTTTGAGCTGGTCTACTACCGCCCACTTAAGGGCCAGGAACTCCAGCTTGTGAGTGGGGTAGTTCTTCTCGGAGGGGGTCAGGCTCCTGCTCACGTAGGCAACAGGCCGCAGTTGTCCCTCGTGTACTTGGTAAAGTACTCCTCCCAGACCATCATGACTAGCATCTACGTGTAGTTCATAGGGTTTGGTCGGGTCTGCGTAGGCCAAGACTGGGGCAGTGGTTAGGTTCTTCTTCAACGCCTGGAAGGCTTCTTCACACTTTTGGTTCCACTGATCTCTGACTGACTCTCCCGGCTTCCTGGGCCCTGAGTCATCCTCTTCCCCCTCTGTCTTGAGTAGTTCATTCAATGGCCTAGCAATTCGGACGAATCCTTCCACAAACCTCCTGTAATAGGAGCAGAACCCTAAGAATGATCTGAGTTCTGTTACTGTGGTGGGTCGTGGCCAGGAGGTAACTGCCTCCAACTTCTCAGGGTCTGTGGCCACCCCTTGTTCAGACACTATGTGCCCCAGATAGTTCACAGAAGACTGATAGAACCGACACTTCTCAGGCGAAAGCTTGAGTCCCTCCTCACTGAGTCTTCTCAACACTTTTTCCAGCCTCTCTTCGTGTTCTTCCAGGGTTCTCCCAAAGACAATGACATTGTCTAGGTATACAAGGACTTCAATAAGGTTCATGTCTCCTACAGTCTTCTCCATGAGACGTTGGAAGGTAGCAGGAGCTCCAGACAGTCCCTGAGGCATTCGATCAAACTCAAAGAACCCCATTGGGGTTATGAAGTCTGTCTTTTCCTTGTCTTCTGGATGCATAGGGATCTGGTAGTATCCACTCTTGAGATCCATACCGCTGAACCACTTGGCTCCAGACAAACTCTGTAAAGCGTCCTCTATCCTCGGAGTGGTGTACTGGTTGGGTATGGTTCTCCTGTTGAGAGTCCTGTAGTCTATACAGAGCCTCAACGACCCATTCTTCTTCCTGACCACCACTATCGGGGCGGCATAGGGGCTTCTAGACTCCCGGATCACACCAGTCCTCTTGAGTTCTGCGAGTTGTTCCCTTAGATCCTCCAGATCTGCTAGTGGGACCCGCCTGACCCTCTCTCTGAAGGGCCTGTCTTCTTGGAGGCGGATCCGATGGGTGGCACTCCTTGCACACCCCACATCAAACTCATCTTTTGAGAAGATCTTCTCCCATCTGGTCAACTGGGCCTTGGCTCTCTCTTTCCAAGCCTTGGGCAGATTCAGGTTTTCCATGGACAGCTTCTCCCAAACATCTCCTCCTTCACCCGTCCCCTTGACCTCTGACAGGGTAACCGGGGCAGCAGGGCTCACCTGGCCCAGCAGCATCCTGGCTGGGATTTCCATGGGGCCACCTGTAGTGTTCCTAACACTCACCGGAACTCTACAATGGGCCTTCTTCAGGGCCTTCAGTGGAATAACTTCTGGTATCACTTCCAGACCGGGGGACTCTTCCCTTGGGTCTGACTCCAGCATGACAAAGGGTCCAGGCTGCTCCCATGTAAGCTTCACAGTGGCTCTGAGACAGATTACTTCGCCGGGCTGCAACACTACCCCTTCTCTTCCAAGTCTCCACACCTTCCCTATCCCCTCTCCAGGGGTCTTCTGCTCTAGGACCAGCCGTTGGTAGGCCGTCTTCAGCATGGGGTGGATCTTGGTGGCCGCTTGCCCCTTCTCTTTCACTAGAGGGGTCAGGAGTCTTCGGACCAGGTCCGTGTTTGTCCCTATTATAAGGGAACTCTTGTTGGCTCCTGGCGGTCGAGGGCACACAACTGCCAGGGTGTCAAACACTTCGGCCTTCCCAGCCACAGATGGGTCAAAAGTCATCTTGACGGGCAGATGGCCATCGTAGGGGAAATTCTGGGTTCCAATCCCACATATTTCCAGTTCCTCTATCTTCTGAATGGGCAGGTGACTCAAGTGCTTATCGTAGAAATCCCGGTATAATAGGGTCACTTGTGCCCCAGTATCCAAGATGGCTCTGGTGTAGACTCCCTCCACTTGAATGGGCACTATAGGAGATGGGCCTACCAGCTTCTCCGGATATGGCCTGGCAGGGGTCGCCTTCTTCTGGTCCTTTCCCTTCGGACTCTCTCTCATCCAACTCCCTTTGGACTTTAGTCTTTCTTGAGCCTGGTATGCATTGATTTCCCTCCTTTCAATGGGCGTACAGACCCGCTGAGGGATACTATTATTTTTTTTAGGTGTGCACCCCCTCTGGGGAGTGCTGTGCCTCTTCTGAGGGGTCTTGCCCCCTTTCTCTGGGGTGTATCTCTGTTGAGGAATGTTGTGTTTCCTCTGAGGTGTTTTATCTCCTCTTTTCTTTTGCTTCGCATTCAGCTTGGAGCTCACTGAAGGTGATGGGCACCCGGTTGACTCCTTCACCGGGGCCCTCTGAAGTTTCCCGCCGGCTTGCGGTTGTCCGTTTTCTTTTTTTTGGGACTGGAACATGTAGCTGCAATATGGCCAATTCCTCCACAGTTAAAGCAGACTATATCTCCCCATTCTTGTAAAGATGCGGGTGCTGAGGCAATTGGGAATAGTTCCTTCCTTGGTACTTCTCTCCTGGGACCCTCTGGGTCTTTTGCTATCAGAGAGGTCAACATCTCTAACACCTTGGACATTTGTGACTTTAAAGTGTCCACCTCTGAGTCTCTTTCCGGGGCCATTACTGGGTTGACTAGCACCTGTGCGGGGACAACATTTGTCTTAATCATTTACTGGTCCTGTTGTAGCGCCTCCTCATCTCTGATGATTTTTATCAAATCAGCATAAGTCAGTAACGTTCCTCCTCCCGAGGTTTTCAGGTGCAGCCAGACTGGATCCGAGCGCAACGCTCCCTTTAAGACTTGCTTCATTCTTGCCGCATCTGTATCTTGGGGCTTCATTCCCTTCTTCAACACAATCTTGCACAGCAACCTGTTCAGTCTCCTAACATACTCTGAAAGTTTCTCCTTCAGCTGTTGGAAAGTATGTTCAAATTGATAGACCATCTCTGTCACCTTTTCCAATTGACCAAACTCTTCCTGTAGCATGGCTAAACAGTCTTGAGCCGTGCAATCTGCATTCCCAAACCAAAAACTTTTCACTGCTTCTGCTGCTGCGCCTTTGAGGCTTTCTATCACTCGTTGCCTCTTCTGCGCTCCAGGCACCTCCCAAGCCTCTACTGCTTGTAATGCCTGCTCCACCCAGGTATCAAAATCTTCTTCCCCTGCAGGGACAGGGAGCTTCCCTGAGAATGTCTTCAGTCTCCAGTAGCTAGTCTCTACATGCACCGTGCTTGTCTTCTGACATTTGATTAGCAGATCCCCTATTGCCTTTATCAATTCTGGTGATATAGCAGTGGCAGGTGCGGGTGCCACTGGGGGCATCACCCCGTCTCCTCTTTCTGGTGAGGCACGGGCCGCAGCCTGCGGTGATCCCATCGGTGATGGTTCCTTCTTTATAGTTACTGCGTGCGCCAACCTATAGGTTCTGTTGTCTGGCGTCCGCACACACTTGCGCTTGCAAGCCTCTGGCATCCCGTCCCCGTACTCCACTAGTGCATACTGATATAAGGTGTCTGGGTCTGACTATATATCCATCACCCACGGTGTGTGATCTGGGGACACTAACTTCATTAACTCCTCTACCATCTCAGTCGACCATTCCTCCCCAGGGAGGCTGATGACTATCGAGTTGTTTGGCTCTGCCCTAGAGGCTTTGCACCACTCTTCTACTGCTTGTGGGTCCATGCCGGCACTTCTGACGTTCACCTGCTGTATCAGGATCCCGGACGAGCCCCCACGTGTAGCGATACCTTCAACTAAGAGGGCCGCAGATTTAGTTTGGGCCCTGAAGACAGCTCCGCCAACCCCCCGCAATTTACTCGACCCCCTACTGGCACAGTTAGTCTAGGGCAGTGGTTCTCA
The DNA here is from genome assembly GCA_029206835.1 of Rana muscosa. Taxonomy (NCBI): domain Eukaryota; kingdom Metazoa; phylum Chordata; class Amphibia; order Anura; family Ranidae; genus Rana; species Rana muscosa. The sequence goes on from CM055122.1 coordinate 482,867,224, forward strand.
ACTCCTGTCCTCGGGACCCACTAACAGGCCAGATTTTAAGTATTACCTTGGTGAGATGCAGACTAGAATACTGCAATCCCTGAGCAGCAAATTATATCACCTGTGATGCATTTCAGTTATCTTGCAAACCTGGCCTGTTGGTGGGCCCTGAGGACTGGAGTTGAGAACCACTGGTCTAGGGTAATATGTGTATCTTATGCTCTATGATTAAATGCAAACACCAAGACAGTGATAGGAGAATAACGAATTTACTTTCTATGGCAATGGAAATCAACAGTGATAACAGATCATAAGAATCTATCTGCAGAGCCCTGCAGCAATAGTCACACTATAACTATAGAGATATGGCGCACACGTGTCACGTGTAACAGTACTTCATTATGCGCCCTATGGCGCAGCAACTAAATAAACTACCTAGATGGCCAGGCCTGACCATATAACTCAGTCTCTGGAAAGGGGTAAAATTCTTTGCATGCAAGTCTTTAAACGGTGGTGCACATTTCAGGAACACATTTGTAATCCAGGGGGGGGGTAAAAATGCCAACACAGTACACTCCACTAAAGATCCGTTCAACTCAGTTCTGCTTTGGATCTCAAATGGGGAAAATAACTCAAATAGGAACTGGTGGGCCACGGCAGTCTGTAGGCCTAACAATGATATAAAGTTTTTGTGGATTGAGCAAGTGCTCGCTCACCCCTCCGGACGCGATCCCAGTCTGGGAACTTCCACCAGCTGTGTCTCCTCACACAGCTCTGCAGCAGTCTGGTCTCTGGCTCAACAGCGGTTGAAGAAAACCGAGTCAGATGCCACCCAGGCTCGAAATGGGGTGGAAGGCTCTTTGGGTAACAGTGCAAGGCCCCAGGCTTCAGGCCTTGCACCACGGTGGATCCGCACAGGAAGATCTCTCCCTTGAAGTCTCGTGTCCCAAAGATGCCAAGCCCAGCCTCGCCTCCTCCTTTTATAACCCCTCCCATGAGTCTCTGGGGTGGAAACATTGCCGAAAGGGGTTCTGGGTAAGGTAGTCCTGGAAGTCTTAAGGGGACCCCGCTACATAAGGAAAATCATTCAAAGCATGATGACAACCAGAGCTGAAGTGCATACAATGAATCAAACAGGAAGTGGATATAAAGTGATATAGGTGACAATATAACACAAGTCCAGTAGGGATGAACCCAAAAGGTTCAGGGAACTAGGTTCAAAACAACATGGCACTTCCAAAAACCTGTGCATATAATGTATCAAGCAGGAAGTGAGTTCAAAGTTATATGATGACACAATATAACAGAAAATCCCATTGGGATGACCCCAATGGTTCAGAGAAATGGATTCAAAACAGCATGAAATTTTCCAAAAGTCATATAGGACGGTGCACCACCAGGTGTCTCCTATATTCAATCTTAACCACTTAAGCCCCGGACCATTTGGTAGCTAGAGGAGCAGAGGTGAATTCAGAATTTTGCACTGCGCTGCTTTAACTGTAAATTGTGCGGACATGCAATGTTGTACCCAAACGAAATTTGCGTCCTTTTCTTCCCACAAATAGAGCTTTCTTTTAATGGTATTTGATTGCCTCTGCAATTTTTATTTTTTGCGATATAAACGGAAAAAGACCGAAAATTTTGAAAAAAAATGATATTTTCTACTTTTTGTTATAAGAAAAATCGAATAAACTCAATTGTAGTCATACATTTAGGCCAAAATGTATTCAGCCACATGTTTTTAGTAAAAAAAATGTCAATAAGCGTATATTTATTGGTTTGCGCAAAAGTTATAGAGTTTACAAACTAGGGTACATTTTCTGAAATTTACACAGCTTTAAATTTATGACTGCCTATCTCATTTCTTGAGGTGCTAAAATGACAGGGCAGTACAAAACCCCCCCAAATGACCCCATTTTGGAAAGTAGACACCCCAAGGAAATTGCTGAGAGGCATGTTGAGCCCATTGAATTTTTTATTTTTTTGTCCCAAGTGATTGAATAATGACAAAAAAAAAAAAATTACAAAAAGTTGTCACTAAATGATATATTGCTCACACATGCCATGGTTATATGTGGAATTTCACCCCAAAATACATTTTGCTGCTTCTCCTGAGTACGGGGATACCACATGTGTGGGACTTTTTGGGAGCCTAGCCGCGTACGGGACCCCGGAAACCAAGCACCGCCTTCAGGATTTCTAAGGGCGCAAATTTTTGATTTCACTCCTCACTACCTATCACAGTTTCGAAGGCCATAAAATGCCAAAATAGCACAAACCACCCCCCCAAATGACCCCATTTTAGAAAGTAGACACCCCAAGGAAATTGCTGAGAGGCCTGTTGAGCCCATTGAATATATTTTTTTTGTCCCAAGTGATTGAATAATGACAAAAAAAAAATTACAAAAAGTTGTCACTAAATGATATATTGCTCACACATGCCATGGTTATATGTGGAATTACACCCCAAAATACATTTTTCTGCTTCTCCTGGGTACGGGGATACCACATGTGTGGGACTTTTTAGGAGCCTAGCCGCGTACGGGACCCCGAAAACCAAGCACCGCCTTCAGGATTTCTAGGCACAAATTTTTGATTTCACTCCTCACTACCTATCACAGTTTCGAAAGCCATAAAATGCCAAAATCGCACAAAACCCCCCCAAATGACCCCATTTTGGAATATAGACACCCCAAGCTATTTGCTGAGAGGAATGGCGAGTATTTTACAGCTCTCATTTGTTTTTGAAAATGAAGAAAGAAAATATATATATATATATTTTTTTTCAATTTTCAAAACTTTGTGACAAAAAGTGAGATCTGCAAAATACTCACAATACCTCTCAGCAAATAGCTTGGGGTGTCTACTTTCCAAAATGGGGTCATTTGGGGGGATTTTGTGCTATCTGGGCATTCCATGGCCTCCGAAACTGTGATAGGCAGTGAGAAGTGAAATCAAAAATTTACACCCTTAGAAAGCCTGAAGGCGGTGCTTGGTTTTTGGGGTCCCGTACGTGGCTAGGCTCCCAAAAAGTCTCACACATGTGGTATCCCCGTACTCAGGAGAACCAACAGAATGTATTTTGGGGTGTAATTCCACATATGCCCATGGCATGTTTGAGCAATATATCATTTAGTGACAACTTTGTGCAAAAAAAAAAAAAAAAATTGTCGTTTTTCCGCAACTTGTGTCAACATATAAAATATTCCATGGACTCGACATGCCTCTCAGTATGTAGCTTGGGGTGTCTACTTTCCAAAATGGGGTCATTTGGGGGGGTTTTGAACTGTTCTGGCATTTTATACACAACATTAGGAAGCTTACATCCACTCTTCTAACCACTTGAAGACAAAGCCCTTTTTGCCACTTTTTGTTTACATGAAAACATTTTTTTTTTTTGCAAGAAAATTATGTTGAACCCCCAAACATTATATATATTTTTAAAGCAAAGGCCCTACAGATTAAAATGGTGGGTGTTGCATTTTTTTTTCTACACAGTATTTGCGCAGCGATTTTTCAAACGCATTTTTTGGGTTAAAAAATACACTTTTTTTAATTTTAATGCACTAAAACACACTATATTGCCCAAATGTTTGATGAAATAAAAAAGATGATCTTAGGCCGAGTACATAGATACCAAACACGACATGCTTTAAAATTTCGCACAAACGCGCATTGGCGACAAACTACATACATTTTTAAAAGCCTTTAAAAGCCTTTACAGGTTACCCCAGTAGATTTACAGAGGAGGTCTACTGCTAAAATGATTGCCCTCGATCTGACCTTCGCGGTGATACCTCACATGCATGGTGCAATTGCTGTTTACATATGACGCCAGACCGACGCTTGCGTTCGCCATTGGGCAAGAGCAGGGCAGGACAGGGGTGCTTTTTTTTTTTTTTTCTTTTTTTTTCTTATTAATTTTGCTTTTTTATTTTATTTTTAAATTGTTCCTTCCAAGTATTTTTTTTTTTTTATCATTTTTATTGTTATCTCAGGGAATGTAAATATCCCCTATGATAGCAATAGGTAGTGACAGGTACTCTTTTTTTGAAAAAACTGGGGTCTTCTAGACCCTAGATTTTTCCTCTGCCCTCAAAGCATCTGACCACACCAAGATCGGTGTGATAAAATGCTTTCCCAATTTCCCAATGGCGCTTTTTATATCCGGGGGGGCATTCCCTCCCACTGCTTGTAAAAGCAGTCCAGAGGCTAATTAGCCGCTAGGATTGCTTTTACATGAAAGCCGGCCGCAGGCTGAAAAGAATGATACCAAGATGATACCTAAACCCGCAGGCATCATTCTGGTATAAACATTCAAAGTCCAGCAACATACCAGTACGTTGCTGGTCCTTGTTGGACATGTATTGTAATCTTTTTATTTCATGCAGCCAGTTGGCTGAACGAAAAAAGAGATTGATCGGTGGGTATGCCCACCATTAGAATACCGCCCTTCATCCACCCACTTCCAATGATGGGCATACACGCACCATTTATATATGCCGAAGCATGGGGGCATCCTCCCGCAAAAAAGTTATGCCGCACACACATGGTCGGACTTTTCCACGAGCAAGCCTCCGTCGGAATTTCGACCGTATGTACGCGGCATTAGGAGCAAAATCGCTCCTCCGCCCCTGCTGCCCCAATGCTTCGGCATATTTGCTTTTTTTTTTAACTGTGGTGGTGAAATCACCTCCTACAGCACTGGAGTCGCAGGGATCAGGCCTGTCTCTGCGAACGCTGCAGTTATGTGTGTTTTTGTTTTGTAAGTGACAGTGATCGATCGATACTGCACTTGGGTGCCCTGGGCTGGACGGAGGGGCAAAACGCAGGTGCCAGCAGGTATCTGGGCTGATCCCGCTAACACTGCGTTTTTGGGAACCCTAAACTGCTGGGGACGCTAGTATAGATCTGATCAGATCAGATATTGATCTGTTCAGATACTATACCACTAAGGGGGGTGTATGCTTCACGCGTGGGTGTTAGCGTTACTGGCACTAACCTGACGCTGCCTGGGGTGTGACTCAGACCCTCTCTGACGCTAAAACCTAATTGATATCACCCGCCGGGCGATCAGGGGGTTAAACCTTTATTGGGTTATATACACGGCGGGTGCCCTGACACTATAAAAAGCAAACTAACTAACCAGCGTCACCCGTAACACTTATATGGTGATCACTGGTGAAAGGGTTAACTAGGGGCAATCAGGGGGTTAAAACCTTTATTAGATAATATATGGGGGTACCTGACGCTATAAAAACCTGCGGCGAACCTAAAAAAAATTACCAGCTACCGATCTGCATCACCGACACTAAGACAGCGTTTAGAAAAACGATTGCTTAGCGACAGTGGTGATGGGGGTGAAAGGGTTACCTGGGGGGGGGGCGATCAAGGGGGTTAAACCTTTATTAGATAATATATTGGGGTACCTGACGCTATAAAAACATGCGGCGAACCTAAAAAAAATTACTGGCTACGATCTGCATCACCGACACTAAGACAGCGTTTAGAAAAACAATTGCTTAGCGACAGTGGTGATAGGGGGTGAAAGGGTTACCTGGGGGGCGATCAAGGGGGTTAAACCTTTATTAGATAATATATTGGGGTACCTGACGCTATAAAAACCTGCGGCGAACCTAAAAAAAATTACCGGCTACCGATCTGCATCACAGACACTAAGACAGCGTTTAGAAAAACGATCGCTTAGTGACAGTGGTGATAGGGGGTGAAAGGGTTACCTGGGGGGCGATCAAGGGGGTTAAACCTTTATTAGATAATATATTGGGGTACCTGACGCTATAAAAACCTGCGGCGAACCTAAAAAAAATTACTGGCTACGATCTGCATCACCGACACTAAGACAGCGTTTAGAAAAACAATTGCTTAGCGACAGTGGCGATAGGGGGTGAAAGGGTTACCTGGGGGGGGAGCAAGGGGGTTAAACCTTTATTAGATAATATATTGGGGTACCTGACGCTATAAAAACCTGCGGCGAACCTAAAAAAAATTACCGGCTACCGATCTGCATCACAGACACTAAGACAGCGTTTAGAAAAACGATCGCTTAGTGACAGTGGTGATAGGGGGTGAAAGGGTTACCTGGGGGGCGATCAAGGGGGTTAAACCTTTATTAGATAATATATTGGGGTACCTGACGCTATAAAAACCTGCGGCGAACCTAAAAAAAATTACTGGCTGCCAATCGGCATCACTGACGCTAAGACAGCGATCAGAAAAATGATCGCTAAGCGACAGTGGTGATAGGCGGTGAAAGGGTTATCTGGGGGGTGATCAGGGGGTTAAACCTTTATTAGGGGGGGTTAGGGGGCTACACTGGACCTAAGACTAAACTTTGGTGACACTTTTACAGTCACAAATGTCACTGATTGCAGTGATCACTAAATAAATGGTCACTGCAATCAGTGACACTGTGACTGGGGGCTGGGGGGTGATCTGGGGTGATCTGGGGGGCCTGGGGGGGCGATTTATGTCCCTATGTGTCCTGGTGTCAGTGTAGTGTTGTGTGCACTGACCTGATATCTTCTCTTGTACGGCGCTCGGTATATGTGAGCTCCGCACCAGAGATGACATCACTTCCTCCTGCTCCCTCTGTCTGACACAGACAGAGGGGGCATTTCCATTCGCCGGGAGCGATCGCGAGGGGGTGGCCAGAAACGAATGGCTGCCCCCTCATCCCGGAACGCTCCGGACACTTAGCCACCGCTCACTGTATAGGAGGGGGGTCCGATTGGACCCCCCAACTGTACAAAGGCAATCACGTATGCTCTACGTGATTGTGCCTGTCGGTGCCATTCTGCCGACGTATATATACAGTGAGCGGTCGTTAAGTGGTTAACACCAATACAGGGATGTGACTCCACCACCTAGGGAAGGGGTAGGTAGTCTTACCGTAAGTTGTGGACTCATCCACCGATTAGTGGTGAGTAGGGATGAGCCGAACACCCCCCGGTTCGGTTCGCATCCAGAACATGCGAACAGACCGATAGTTTGCGCGAACTTTTGAACCCCGTTAAAGTCTATGGGACTCAAACGTGAGAAATCAAAAGTGCGAATTTTAAAGGCTAATATGCAAGTTATTGTCCTAAAAAGGGTTTGGGGACCCGGGTCCTGCCCCAGGGTACATGTATCAATGCAATGACATTTTTTCAGGAGCAGTGATTTTAATGATGCTTAACCACTTCCCTACCCAGCCATAGTCAAATGACGTCCACAGATGGGATCTCCCATCCTGGGTGGACGTCATATGACGTCCTCGGCTTTGTAGGGGGATATTTGAAAGATGCCTGCAGCTAGAGGCATCATTCAGATATCCTTTTAAAGTGCCGGCGATTCTGTGCACCATAAGAATGATCATAGCGGCGGTTCCGCAGCTTGATCGTTCTTATAGGCGGCGGGAGGGGACATCCCCCCCTCCCGCCGCCATCCGGTGCTTCTCCGGGCTCTCCCGTGCGATCGGGGTCCCGGAGCGAATCTTCCGGCGCCGTTGGTGGGTCACGTGATGAGCATAGAGATGACTGGTGACCAGATGGTCACCAGCCATCTCTATAATCGTCAGGGGCCCGGGCGCGATGTGATGACGTCACGCCCGGGTCCTCAAATGTAAACAAAGCCGCCATTGCGGCTGTAAGTATGAGATCAGTGAAAAAAAATTCACTGATCTCATGCTTTCCAGCCTGGAGGAGAGATGTGGGGTCTTATTGACCCCGCATCTCTCAATAAAGAGGACCTGTCACACACATTCCTGTTACAAGGGATGTTTACATTCCTTGTAATAGGAATAAAAGTGATCAAAAAAAAAAAAAAGTAAAATAATTGTAAAAAAATTCATAAATAAGTAAAAATAAAATAAAAATAATAAAAAACAAAAAACAAAACGCCCCTGTCCCCGGTAACTCGCGATCAGAAGCGAATGCACACGTAAGTCCCCCACATATGTAAACGCCATTCAAACCACACATGTGAGGTATCGCCGCGTGCGTTAGAGCACGTGAAACAATTCTAGCACTAGACCTCCTCTGTAATTCTAACCTGGTAACCTGTAAAAAAAATTAAAGCGTCGCCTATGGAGATTTTTAAGTACCGAAGTTTGGCGCCATTCCATGAGTGTGCGCAATTTTAAAGCGTGACATGTTAGGTATCTATTTACTCGGCGTAACATCATCTTTCATATTTTCCCAAAAAATTGGGCTAACTTTACTGTTTTGTTATTTTTTAATTCATGAAACCATTTTTTTTTTTAAAAAGGCGTTTGAAAAATTATTGCGCAAATATCGTGCAAGAAAAAAAGTTGCAATGACCGTCATTTTATTCCCTAGGATGTCTGCTAAAAAAACATATATAATGTTTGGGGGTTCTGAGTAATTTTCTAGCAAAAGAATGATGATTTGTACATGTAGGAGAGAAGTGCTAGAATAGGCCCGGTATTGAATAGGTACAAAAAGCCCTGTATTGAAGTGGTTAAAGTGAAAAAATAAAAGTGAAATATTCCTTTAAATATCGTGCCTGGGGAGTGTCTATAGTATGCCTGTAAAGTGGCGCGTGTTTCCCGTGTTTATAACTGTCCCTGCAGAAAATGAAATTTCTAAAGGAATAAAAGTCATTTAAAACTGCTTGCGGCTTTAATGTAATGTCTGGTCCCAGCAATATGGATGAAAATCATTGAGAAAAACAGCATGGGTACCCCCCCCCCCAGCCCATTACCAGCCCCTTTGGGTCTTGTATGGATATTAAGGGGAACCTCGCACCCAAATTTAAAAAAGGAAAGGCGTGAGGCCCACAGGCCCTATATACTCTGAACAGCAGTATACAGGCGGTGCAAACAAGACAGGGACTGTAGGTTTGTTCTTAAGTAGAATCTGTTTGTCATTTTGAACCGGTACATTTTTAAAGTGTAGCTCCAGCCAAAAAATCTATTTTTAAGCTTTTTGGAAAACATAGGGAAGGGTTATCACCCCTGTAACATTTGTTTTGCTGTCTGTGAACCTGTTCAGAAGATTCACCTCACTTTCTGTTCCAATGACAATTGGATTTTGTAAATTTGGGTTTTTTAGGGAAACAAGGATTGGTGATAAAGCATCAGTGGAGAGGAAACACCTTTTTCCCATATTAACTCTTACAGGGGAGAATTTCCCTTCCTAGGGGTAGATTTCCTTTCACTTCCTGTTGTCTCCCTCCGTTTGTAAGTAGGAGTCGTTTGAAAGTCGGATATTTGAAAGTAGGGGCCCGCCCTATGTACTCTGTGGAAATTTGGGCCTTAGGTGTTGGTGTTGCCACAACACTGTAAGCCCTCACAGTTACTCTTGGTGGGCGCTGGAACGCCCTGCTGTGAACTATTATATCAAGAATTGTAATTACATGCCATTGTTGAACAGTGGCAGAAAAATTGGGCCTTTGGTGGTGGTGCTGGTGCCACAACACTGTAAGTCCTCACAGTTACTCTTGGTGGGCACTGGAAAGGGCCCTGCTGTGAAATATTATATCAAGAATTGTAATTACATGCACCTGTTGAACAGGGGGAGAAAAATTGGGCCTTTGGTGGTGGGGGTGGTGGTGGTGGTTATCACGTACCCTGGTACTGGAGTCCAATGGAGAGAGAGGGCTTACCTTGCGGCTAAGTTCCAGACCCTCCTGAGGGTGAAAACAGGAAAGGTCAGGCCCAAAGAAGCACGGGTCGCCTGCTGGACTGTATGCAGTAGGTTCTGGAGTACAGCTGGTGTGCTGGCGTAGAATCAGCAGACAGGTGACACCCGTGAGGTGTTGCAGGATTCAGATAATGCTGCGACTGGAGCGTGGTCAGAAGGAAGCCTAGGTCATGAGCCGGGTTGGGATCAGAGCAGACGTGGTCAGGTGGATAGCTGGAGTCGAACACAGTAAGCAAACAGGAGACAGGTCAAGGACAAGCCGGATCGGTAACAGGAGACACAGGAATAGGAATATCACAAAGATAACACACTGGAGGAGCCGAAGATCAACCAGCAAATGCAGACACTAGCAGACTTCCTTATATAGGCCCATGTGACCTACTGGTAGAGATACTGGGTCCTAAAGTCCTTCTGCCAGAGATGCTGGGTCCTAAAGTCCTTCTCCTGCCATAAGTGTTGGTAGAGATCTTGTGTCCTAAAGCCCTTCTCCTGCTGTTGGTTCCCTGACAGCGCCCCCCCCCTCCCCTGACGGGCAGCCTCCGGATGCCCATTTGGGCAATTTTCTCAGGGTATTTGGCCCGAAACTCTCAGAGGAGTCTAGGGGCATGTACATTGGCTTCAGGTTCCCAGGAGCTCTCTTCGGGTGGATACCCTTTCCATTTAATTAGGAATTGGGTTTGTCTCTTTCGCTTCCTGCAGTCAAGGATTGATTCTACTTCAAATTCTGTGTCCTCTCCAATATTTACTGGTGGCGGCGGTGGCTCCGCTGTGCCGGGAAATGGATCTGGAACAGTTGGTTTAAGCAAGGAGGTGTGAAAGACCGGATGGATCCTATATGATTCAGGCACACTGTTCGTACGCCACTGGGTTTATTTCCCTTTTGATCTGAAAGGGGCCAATATACCTTGGCCCTAGCTTCCATGAAGGGCAGGCCAATTTCAGGTTGGCAGTAGTGATGAGCCGAACACCCCCGGGTTCGGTTCGCACCAGAACCCGCGAACGGACCGAAAGTTCGAACGAACATTAGAACCCTATTAAATACAATGGATGCGAACGTTCGAATTCTAAAGTGCTAATTATAACAACTATTATGCATGTTATTGTCATAAATAGGGTTTGGGAACCCGGGTTGTGCACCAGGGGACATGTATCAATGCAAAAAGAAGTTTTAAAAACGGTCGTTTTTCGGGAGCAGTCATTTTAATGATGCATAAAGTGAAAAAAAAAAAGTCAAATATTCCTTTAAATATCGTACCTGGGGGGTGTCTAAAGTATGCCTGTGAAGTGCCACGTGTTTCCCGTGTTTAGAACTGTCCCTGCACAAAATGACACTTCTAAAGGAAAAAAAAGCCATTTAAAACTGCTTGCGGCTTTAATGTAATGTCTGGTCCCGGTAATATGGATGAAATTCTTTAAGAAAAATGGCATAGCTACCCCATGACCCCCCCCCCTACCCCAGCCCATTACCAGCCCCTTTGGGTCTTGTATGGATATTAAGGGGAACCCCGCACATAAAATAAAAAAGGCCCTATATACTCTGAACAGCCGTATACAGGCGGTGCATACAAGACAGGGACTGTAGGTTTGTTCTTATGTAGAATCTGTTTGTAATTTTGAACAGGTACATTGTTGAAGTGTAGCTCCAGCCCAAAAATCTATTTTTAAACTTTTTGGGAAACATAGGTAAGGGTTATCACCCCTGTAACATTTGTTTTGCTGTCTGTGCCCCTGTTCAGAACATTTCACCTCACTTTCCGTCCCAATGACAACTGTTTTTGAAATGTGGTGTTTTTCTTGAAACAAGGATTGCTGATAAAGCATCAGTACAGATGAGACCCCTTTCTCCCATATTTATTCTTACAGGAGAGAATTTTCCTTTCTAGGGGTAGATTTCCTCTCACTTCCTGTTGTCTTCTTTCGTTTGCAAGTAGGAGTCGTTTGTAAGTTGGATGTTTGAAAGTAGGGACCTGCCGTATATACTCTGCAGAAATAGGCCCCTTAGTTGTTGGTGTTGGCACAACACTGTAAGCACTCAGTTACTCTTGGTTGGTGCTGGAACGCCCTGCTGTCAACTATTATATCAGGAATTTTAATTACATATAATTGTTGAACAGTGGTAGTAAAAATTGGGGCTTTGATGGTGGTGCTGGTGCCACAACACTGTAAGCCCTGACAGTTACTCTTGGTGGGTGCAGCAATGGGCCCTGCTGTGAATTATTAGATCAAGAATTGTAATTACATGCCCCTTTTAAACAGGGGCTGAAAAATTGGGCCTTTCGTGGTGGTGGTGGTGGTGGCGTTGCCACAACACTGTAAGCCCTCAGAGTTACTCTTGGTGGGTGCAGCAATGGACCCTGCTGTGAATTATTAGATCAAGAATTGTAATTGCATGCCCCTGTTGAACAGGGGCTGAAAAATTGGGCCTTAGGCACTGGTGGCACAACACTACAACCCCTCACAGATACTGTACTTGGAGCACAGCAATGAGCCCTGTTGCAAAGTATTGCTTCAAAAATTGTAATGACACGCCCCTGTTAAACAGGGGCTGAAAAATTGGGCCTTAGGCACTGGTGCCACAACACTCCAACCCCTCACAGATACTGTACTTGGAGCACAGCAATGAGCCCTATGGCAAATTATTGCTAAAAAAATTGTAATTACACGCCCCTGTAAAACAGGGGCTGAAAAATTGGGCCTTAGCCACTGGTGGCGGCACCCATAAACAAAAATGATCTTCCAAGCTATCATCATCAATCGTATCATTGAGGACTCGGAGGAGGAGGATAGCCAGTCAACATAACAGCACAGGCACTCAGCATCAGCATCAGTCTTGAAGGGATGTGACATGTTAAAATCAATTAGTCTGTTATATCAGCATCAGGTGTGTGGTAGCTGGTGGTGATCCAAGACTGGTTCATCTTGATGAAAGTCAGTCGATCAACCGAGTCGGTGGACAGGCGCACCCTGTGATCCGTGACAAATCCTCCAGCAGCACTGAATGTGCGTTCCGAAAGAACGCTGGATGCAGGACAGGCCAGTAGCTCAATTGCATACTGTGCAAGCTCTGGCCAGTGATCCATCCTCAAGACCCAGTAAGCCAGAGGATTTTCGGTGGGGAAGGTGTCCAAGTCTGACCTTGCCCCTAGATATTCCTGCACCATGTTTATCAGACGCTGGCGATGGTTGCTGGAACCGATCATACTTTGGGGCTGCGGACTAAAGAATTGTCTGAACGCATCGGTCAGACGGCCACCTTCCCCACCGCTCCTTCTTTGACTGGCCGAAGCCTCAGCAACTCGTTGTCCAGGACCAGGAGTTTGTAACCTCCCAGTCTCTGGGAACGCGTTGCACAGACCTTTCTGCAAGGCCTCCCGGAGTTGTCTCATCCTCTGCTCCCTCTGCGACGGTAACATAAGGTCCGCAACCTTACCCTTGTACCGTGGATCAAGGAGAGTGGCCAGCCAGTAATGGTCCCTCTCCTTGATCCGAAGAATACGAGGATCCTTCCGCAGACTTTGCAGGATCAGGGAGGCCATGCAGCGTAGGTTTGCTGAGGCATTCGCTCCGGAGTCCTCTGGGTCACTAAGGACGACATGATCCGCAGCCACCTCCTCCCAGCCACGTACAAGTCCACTGGTTTCTTGGGACTGTAAATCATCCCTAAAAGACTGCTGCTGATGATGCTGAGTGCCAGCCTCCACCTCCATGCTGACACAATCCTCCTCCTCCTCCTCCTCCTCCTCCTCCTCCTCTTCCTGTGCGATGGGTGGGACAGAAGGAACACTGTCTGGGTAAAGGGGGCCTTGAGAGGCAAGGAAGTCCTCCTCTTCCTGCCTCTGTTCTGCCTCAAGTGCCCTGTCCATTATTCCACGCAGCGTGTGCTCCAACAGGTGGACAAGAGGTACAGTGTCACTGATGCATGCACTGTCACTGCTCACCATCCTCGTGGCCTCCTCAAATGGTGCCAGGACAGTGCATGCATCCCTGATCATGCCCCACTGGCGTGGAGAAAAAAAACCAAGCTCCCCTGACCCTGTCCTGGTGCCGTAGTCGCACAGGTACTCATTGATGGCCCTCTGCTGCGTGTGCAGCCGCTGCAGCATGGCCAACGTTGAGTTCCACCTGGTGGGCATGTCACATATAAGGCGGTTCTTGGGCAGGTTCAACTCCTTTTGCAGCTCAGCCAGGCGAGCACTGGCATTATAAGATCTGCGGAAATGCACACAGACTTTCCTGGCCTGCCTCAGGACATCCTGTAAGCCCGGGTACCTGCCCAAGAACCTCTGCACCACCAGGTTAAGGACGTGAGCCACACAGGGCACATGGGTCAGTTGTCCCTGTCGGAGGGCGGAGAGGAGGTTGGTGCCATTGTCGCAAACCACCATTCCTGGCTTAAGCTGGCGTGGCGTCAACCACCTCTCGGCCTGGCCCTGCAGAGCAGACAGGACCTCTGCCCCAGTGTGGCTTCTGTCCCCCAAACACACCAGCGCAAGCACGGCATGGCATCTTTTTGCCTGCGTACTTGCGTAGCCCCGTGAACGGCTACGGAGCACCGCTGGTTCATAGGACAAACCACAGGAAGAGGCCATGGAGGAAGAAGAAGAGGAGGGGGTGGAGGAGAGAGGTGTGTCACAACCAGTAGTAGCATTTTGGAGGCGTGGCGGTGGGACAACCTCCAACACTACTGCACCTTGTCCTGCATCCTTCCCAGCTGCCAAAAGAGTGACCCAATGGGCCGTGAAAGAAAGGTAACGTCCCTGTCCATGCCTGCTGGACCATGAGTCAGCGGTAATATGCACCTTACCGCTGACCGCCCTGTCCAGCGAGGCCAAGACATTGCCTTCCACATGCCGGTAGAGAGCCGGAATAGCCTTCCGTGAGAAAAAGTGGCGTTTGGGAACCTGCCACTGAGGAACCGCACATTGCACAAACTCACGGAAGGGGGCCGAGTCTACCAACTGAAAAGGCAGCAGTTGAAGCGCTAGCAATTTAGCCAAGCTAGCATTCAACCGCTGGGCATGTGGATGGCTGGGAGTGAACTTCTTTCGACGGTCCAGCAGCTGGGGCAGGGAAATTTGCCTGCTAGAATCGGACGTCGGTGTACTGCTAGCAGAGTGGCCGCAAGTACTTGGCTGTGACACACCTAATTCTACACCTTCATTCCTCTCAGTGCATGTTTCAGAGAGGACTGAAGTTATAGTGGGGTTGGAGATCCCAGCTGATGCGGTGCAAGGAGAGGTCCGCTTTGTTCTTTGGTGTGGGTCTTTGAGGTAGGCTTGCCAACGAGCTGCATGGCAGGTCAACATATGTCTGGTCAGGCATGTGGTACCCAAGCGGCTGATGTTTTGGCCACGCGATATACGCTTGAGACATATGTTGCAAACAGCAGCTGTGCGATCTGATGCACTAGCCTCAAAAAAGGCCCACACCAAAGAACTTTTTGAATGACGGGCAGAGGCAGCGCCCTGCACAGGCGGAGCTCTGCGGTGTGATTCCGTCGGTGTACTGCCCTTACGCTGGCCACCAAAGGGCATCCTGCCTCGTTGGAGATGTGCCTCCTCCTCATCCTCCTCCTCCTCCTCTCTCCTATTAGGCACCCACGTGGAGTCAGTGACCTCATCATCACCTCCCTCCTCATCACTGGAGGCAATCTGGCAGTATGCTGCAGCTGCTGGAACATGACTGCCAGATTGGTGTCCTTCTTGAGCATCCCCTCTGTCTGCTCTCACGCTACTGCCTTCCTCTAGCTGGGTTTCATCATCAGACCCTTCGAAAGGCTGGGCATCCTCCTGGAGCATGTACCCAACACTGTGCTGAAACAGTTCGGGGGACTCCTCAGGAGGAGGACATGGTGGGTCTAGGGAAGGAGTGACTGATGATGAGTCTGACATTGATACCAGGGAAGAGGACGCTTTGGCAGCTGCTTTTCCAGTACCCTGAGCCTGGGTGAGAGAGGATGAGGAGGAGGAGGAGGGCTTGGTCATCCACTCTACCAAGTCTTCGGCATGATGTGGCTCAACATGTCCAGCTGCCGAAAAGAAGGACAAGCGTGTCCCATGGCCATGTGCTGATGACAATGCACCGCGTCCACGACCAGCACTGTTGCCCCCAGACACAGAGCCTGCTTGCCCTCTTTTATTGCCTCCTGACTGTCTGCCTCTCCTTGTTTGCCTTCCAGACATTCTAATAGATGGCCTGCAGGGAGATGGGAAAAAAGCAATAAGGGCTACCTTCAGGTGTCCTTCTCTGTCCCTTGAAACAAGGACTTTGACAGTGAAAGAAACTGACACACTCTCCCTACCTACAGTTTTCTGTCCCTAGAAAAAATGTTTTTTTTAAGCACAATTTAGCACAAGGAGAATTACCTCACTGTCCTTCCAGGTCCCTGGAAACAAGGACTTTGACAGTGAAAGAAACTGACACACTCTCCCTACCTACAGTTTTCTGTCCCTAGAAAAAATGTTTTTTTTAAGCACAATTTAGCACAAGGAGAATTACCTCACTGTCCTTCCAGGTCCCTGGAAACAAGGACTTTGACAGTGAAAGAAACTGACACACTCTCCCTACCTACAGTTTTCTGTCCCTAGAAAAAATGTTTTTTTTAAGCACAATTTAGCACAAGGAGAATTACCTCACTGTCCTTCCAGGTCCCTGGAAACAAGGACTTTGACAGTGAAAGAAACTGACACACTCTCCCTACCTACAGTTTTCTGTCCCTAGAAAAAATGTTTTTTTTAAGCACAATATAGCACAAGGAGAATTACCTCACTGTCCTTCCAGGTCCCTGGAAACAAGGACTTTGACAGTGAAAGAAACTGACACACTCTCCCTACCTACAGTTTTCTGTCCCTAGAAAAAATGTTTTTTTTAAGCACAATTTAGCACAAGGAGAATTACCTCACTGTCCTTCCAGGTCCCTGGAAACAAGGACTTTGACAGTGAAAGAAACTGACACACTCTCCCTACCTACAGTTTTCTGTCCCTAGAAAAAATGTTTTTTTTAAGCACAATATAGCACAAGGAGAATTCACTCACTGTCCTTCCAGGTCCCTGGAAACAAGGACTTTGACAGTGAAAGAAACTGACACACTCTCCCTACCTACAGTTTTCTGTCCCTAGAAAAAATGTTTTTTTTAAGCACAATTTAGCACAAGGAGAATTACCTCACTGTCCTTCCAGGTCCCTGGAAACAAGGACTTTGACAGTGAAAGAAACTGACACACTCTCCCTACCTACAGTTTTCTGTCCCTAGAAAAAATGTTTTTTTTAAGCACAATATAGCACAAGGAGAATTCACTCACTGTCCTTCCAGGTCCCTGGAAACAAGGACTTTGACAGTGAAAGAAACTGACACACTCTCCCTACCTACAGTTTTCTGTCCCTAGAAAAAATGTTTTTTTTAAGCACAATTTAGCACAAGGAGAATTACCTCACTGTCCTTCCAGGTCCCTGGAAACAAGGACTTTGACAGTGAAAGAAACTGACACACTCTCCCTACCTACAGTTTTCTGTCCCTAGAAAAAATGTTTTTTTTAAGCACAATTTAGCACAAGGAGAATTACCTCACTGTCCTTCCAGGTCCCTGGAAACAAGGACTTTGACAGTGAAAGAAACTGACACACTCTCCCTACCTACAGTTTTCTGTCCCTAGAAAAAATGTTTTTTTTAAGCACAATTTAGCACAAGGAGAATTACCTCACTGTCCTTCCAGGTCCCTGGAAACAAGGACTTTGACAGTGAAAGAAACTGACACACTCTCCCTACCTACAGTTTTCTGTCCCTAGAAAAAATGTTTTTTTTAAGCACAATATAGCACAAGGAGAATTCACTCACTGTCCTTCCAGGTCCCTGGAAACAAGGACTTTGACAGTGAAAGAAACTGACACACTCTCCCTACCTACAGTTTTCTGTCCCTAGAAAAAATGTTTTTTTTAAGCACAATTTAGCACAAGGAGAATTACCTCACTGTCCTTCCAGGTCCCTGGAAACAAGGACTTTGACAGTGAAAGAAACTGACACACTCTCCCTACCTACAGTTTTCTGTCCCTAGAAAAAATGTTTTTTTTAAGCACAATATAGCACAAGCACAAAACACACTGACACTCTCCCTACCTATCCTTCTCTTTCCCTAAACTAAAGGAATCCAGGTTAAGCAAGAAAGAAATAAAAGTCACTGTCCCTGCCTATGCTGCTCTATCCCTGCTCCGGAACACACTACACTAGGCCGCCGTGCTGGCGGCCTTTTATAGTGTGGGGCGTGTACTAAACCCCCTCAGCAATAATTGGCCACAGGCATCCTGCCTGTGGCCAATCATTGCTCTCCTCGCTGCCGGCGCTGTGATTGGCCAAGCATGCGGGGTCACAGTGCATGCTTGGCCAATCACAGCGCCTGGATGACACTGCGATGGCGTAGTGCATTGTGGGCCGTTCGCGTCACTCGAATTTGGCGCGAACGGCCCAAATCGTTCGATCTTCGTCGAACGATCGAACAGCCGATGTTCGAGTCGAACGTATGTTCGACTCGAACACGAAGCTCATCCCTAGTTGGCAGTAGACAGACACACTTTGTCCCCTACCTTGAAGGCAGGATTCCCCCTCCGTTTCCGATCAAAGTGTTTCTTGTAATCCACTTGGGCCTTCTGTATGGACTCCCGGAGGACCTGATAATTGTTTTGTATGAAAACCAGTCTGTCCTGCAAGGCAGGTACAGTAGTTTCAGGCATAGTTTTAGGCAAGGCAGCAGGGTGGAATCCATAATTGGCCCAGAATGGGGACTAGTTCGTAGCTGAATGGACAGTGTTATTATAGGCAAATTCTGCCAGTGGGAGCAGGGATGCCCAGTCATCTTGGGAAAAAGCTGAAAAGCAGTAGAGGTATTGCTCCAGGGTTTGATTTGTGCGTTCCGTTTTCCCTTTACTTTGGGGATGATAGGCGGATGATAGGCAGAGTTCCACTTCCAAGGCTTTACAAAGGGCTCTCCAAAACCTGGAGGTGAATTGCACCCCCCCCCCCGGTCCGAAACAATGTTCTTTGGGAGTCCGTGAAGTCTGATCTCCTTGATAAAAGTATGAGCCGTTTCGGCCGGAGAGGGAGTACCAATCATTGGTATGAAGTGGGCCATCTTGGATAGTCGGTCAACCACAACCAGGATGGTCATGAAGTTTTCAGAGGGAGGAAGGTCAACAATAAAATCCATAGAGATCATCTCCCAGGGGCGATTAGGGATAGGCAAGGGTCTCAATAACCCCCAGGCTTTGGCTTTGTCGCCTTTGCTATGTAGACATGTTGTGCATGACTTGTCGTAGGATCTGCAGTCACGACTGAGGTTAGGCCACCAAAAGGACCGCTGAATAAGCTCATTAGTCTTATGGGCCCCAAAGTGCCCTGCAAGTTGGTGTTCGTGGAATGTCCTGAGAACCTGGAGCCTTGCTTCCTGAGGTACGAAGATTTTTTCCTGTTGCCAAAGTAATCCATCCAGCCTCCTTAATGAGTCCTGTTCAGATTCGGGGCAAGATGCAGAAGCTTGTTCAATGGATGCCTTTAGGCTGGGTTGAATTAGCAAAAAATTTTGCGCAGATAAGATGGTGCTTGGAGGAGCACATTTAGTAGATTTAGGGAACATCCTGGAGAGGGCATCGGCTTTCCTGTTTTTGGAACCCGGGCGGTATGTCAGG
Organism: Rana muscosa; assembly: GCA_029206835.1. Lineage (NCBI taxonomy): Eukaryota > Metazoa > Chordata > Amphibia > Anura > Ranidae > Rana > Rana muscosa. Next base: position 482,886,539 of record CM055122.1, read on the forward strand.
TGGAAGTTAAATCTAGAAAAGAATAAGGCCCATCTGGCTTGTCGAGGTCTTAGGCGTTTTGCAGATCTTAGATATTCCAGATTTTTGTGATCTGGGAAAATCATAATTGGGTGGTTAGCACTTTCCAGCAGGTACCTCCATTCTTCCAGGGCGACTTTAATTGCCAGGAGTTCTCTGTCACCCACATCATAGTTTCTCTCGGCCTGATTCAGCTTCCTGGAGCAAAAGGCTACTGGATGAAGCAGGGACTTTGGTCCCTGACGCTGAGAAAGCACAGCTCCCGTAGCTACTTCTGATGCGTCCACCTCGAGGAAAAAAGGGAAGAGCTGGGTCTGGGTGTCACAACACAGGAGCAGAGATGAAGAGGGCCCTCAGCTGTTCAAAGGCCATTTGAGAATCCTGGGTCCAGGAGAAGCGTGAGTGTAGGCGAGTGAGCTGGGTGATCGGGGCAATGATAGTCGAGAAATTTCTAATGAATTTCCTATAAAAGTTAGCAAAGCCCACGAACCTCTGGACCCCTTTCCTGTCAGAGGGTGCAGGCCATTCCAAGATTGCAGAGACGTTCTGAGGATCAATGGAGATCCCCTCTGTGGAGATTATGAGTCCCAAGAACTGGATAGATTGTTTCTCGAACTTACACTTCTCTGCTTTGGCATATAAGCCATGAGTTCTTAAGGTCTTTAACACTTTTCTGACGTGCTCTCGATGGAGTTCAAGTGAAGCTGATAAAATTAGAATGACGTCCATATAGATGATTAAGAACAGGTCGAGGTATTCCCTGAAGATGTCATTTACAAAATGTTGGAATGTCACGGGGGCGTTACATAGCCCAAATGGCATTACAAGGTACTCAAAGTGCCCAAAGCGTGTTCGGAAGGCAGTCTTCCACTCATCACCTTCCCTAATACGAACCAGGTTGTAGGCCCCCCGTAAGTCCAACTTTGTAAAAACCAGAGCTGTTCGGAACCTTTGGAATAACTCAGGAACGAGAGGGAGTGGGTATCTGTTTTTGATGGTGATTTTATTAAGGTCCTGATAATCAATGCATGGTCTGAGAGAATGATCCTTCTTCTCAACGAAGAAGATGCCAGCTCCAGCAGGCGAAGAGGAGGGGCGGATGAATCTTTTGGCTAGGTTTTCATCTATATATTGTCGGAGGGCCTCCAGCTCCAGCTCGGATAAAGGAAAGCTTCGCCCCAAGGGTACTTCTGCTCAGGGTAGCAACTCAATCGGGCAGTCGTAGGGCCGATGCAGGGTCAGGGCATCAGCCCCTTTCTTGTCAAAGACATCAAGGAAATCAAGGTAGGCTGAAGGGATGGTATGACAGGGATCTGGTGTAGGTTGAACTGAGAGATACACTGAAGGGTTGACAGGCGTGGGGATGCCACAGTGTTGGAGACAGTAGGAAGATGAGAAGCTGATTTCTCCCTTGGGCCAGTCGATTTGCAGGTTGTGGGCCCGCAGCCAGGGTATCCCTACGATGGCTGGGAATATTGGCGACCTGATGATGTCAAAGCGGAGTAATTCCAGATGGCCTGCATCTGTGGTGGCAAGGATAGGGATAGTCTCCTGAGGGACAGATCCAGAGCTGGGAGCAGTACCATCTGCTAAATGTACATCAAGTCTTTGATCCTTTAGTTTCAGGGGTCTGCGCAAGTTCTTGGCAAGGTTGATGTCCAAGAAACAGCTACAGGCTCCAGAGTCAATGATTGCCCGCAGCTTGACTTCCTTTCCAGCCACCTGCAGAGATATGGGGAGAATTACATGAGTGGATACTCATGTCCCAGGTAAATGGAGGTGCGAGGGGCGTGGAAGGCTGGATTTACTTGGGCGAACAGGACAACTGCGAAGGAAGTGGCCCGAAGCTCCACAATAGAGACACAAGTTAGCTTGTCGTCTGCATGCTCTCTCTTCAGAGGTTAAAGCAGGGCGGAGTAGGCCAATTTACATGGGTTCCCCGTCAGAAGTATTGATAGGCTGGGGATCAGAGACTGGGATTGTTGGTCCTGGAACCTTTGGCATTACCCATGTGGGTCGGAAGGTCTGGGTGCGTTCGGACCGTCGCTTCCGAAGCCGTCGGTCTAGTTGGATAGAGATTTGGATGAGATTCTCTAATGACGTGGGAGCCTCGATCCTAGCTAACTCGTCATTGAGAGTCTCGGATAAGCCCTGCCGGAACTGGTATTTCAGGGCGGCATCATTCCACCCGGTATCAGCTGACCACTTGCGAAACTCCACAATATAATCCTCCACAGGTTGTCTGCCTTGTACTAGGGCATGAAGGGCAGACTCGGCGGTAGCAGTCCACTGTGGATCATCATATAGTGTAGCCATAGCTTCGAAAAAGGTGGCAACTGAATCCAGTACTAAGTTCTTTTGCTCAAGGAGGTTATGAGCCCAAGACTGTGGCTCATCTGATAAGAGTGAGATGATGAAACCCACCTTGATGGTCTCAAGACAAAAAGTCATTGGTTGCAGGGCAAAGTAAAGTTCACATGCGTTTTTGAAGGCCCTGAATTTCCGGCGGTCACCTGAAAAGCGCTCAGGAGTGGGGACTCTGGGCTCTGAAGGAGGTAATCCCACAGCAGGTGTGGCTATGGCAGGAGAACTGGCCATTGAAGCTGAGCCAGTGGAGCTAGTAGCTTGGTTAGAATCCGCAGGAGTCATAGAGGTATTAAGGGGGTGAAAACGTCCTTCCAGCTGAATGTAGCCGTCTTGTAAGCTCTGGACTGCTTACGTAAGAGCCGTCATCTGCTGACATAGGGACTCCAATGTGGAAGCACCTCTCTCGGCCTCAGACATCATGGCTGGTTGATACTATCACGTACCTGGTACTGGAGGCCAATGGAGAGAGAGGGTTTCCCTTGCGGCTAAGTTTCAGACCCTCCTGAGGGGGAAAACAGAAAAGATCAGGCCCAAAGAAGCAAGGGTCGCCTGCTGGACTGTATGCAGGAGGTTCTGGAGTACAGCTGGTGTGCTGGCGTAGAATCAGCAGACAGGTGTCACCCGTGAGATGTTGCAGGATTCAGATAATGCTGCGACTTGAGCGTGGTCAGAAGGAAGCCTAGGTCGTGAGCCAGGTTGAGATCAGAGCAGACGTGGTCAGGTGGATAGCTGGAGTCGAACACAGGAAGCAAACAGGAGACAGGTCAAGGACAAGCAGGATCGGTAACAGGAGACACAGGAGCAGGAATATCACGAAGATAACACACTGGAGGATATTAAATTGAAGCTAAGAGGTTGGGACTTTTTAGTGAGGCCAGCTAGATATACCTCCATCCCCGATAGGTTGATAAGAAAGAACTAAATTTTTTTGGGGACTTTGAATTGAAGCGTGCAGCCAGGAAAATAGCATTGCATGGTACTAAAATGCTGTCTGGTGGTAGAGCCATCTATAGTGCCATATAGTAAATGCATAGACATGTAGTAACCATCATAGTAAAGTAAAAAACTTTTATTCCATGACATGATACATAGTAATAAATTAACAGAATAGCATAATGACACACAGATAGCATATTGTTATGTTGAAACCCAGTTGAAGTTCCCTGGAACAAAACGCGTCGGGTTTCATGCTTGCTACTGCGCCCATTTGATGTGACCAGTTTTATTTGTACTCACTCCAAGATGTTTGTACTTTTACTGCAAACTTTTTTATTAAATCCTTGTCAATTTTTGACCTACGCCATGTGGAGGCTTTTTTTTTCTCTTTTCTATTTCCAACAACAATTTTTCCCCACTGTTTGCGGTCTGACCCCCTTGAAATGGTGATCAACTGGCACTTTGGATTCCGACACAGCCTGGAGACCTAAGGAGTGAGAGTTGTCAAGCTTCATCCCCTGGCAGTCCTAGAAGGAGTTTGGAGTCTATCCCGGATGATCATAGGAGGATATCGTGACCGCAGCACAGATACTCTAGCCTCTGCCTGTTTGACTCACCACTAATCGGTGGATGACTCCACAACTTACGGTAAGAGTACCTACCCCTTCCCTAGGTGGTGGGGTCACATCCCTGTATTGGTGTTAAGATTGGATATAAGAGACACCTGGTGGTGCACCGTCCTATATGATTTTTTGAAAATTTCATGCTGTTTTGAATCCATTTCTCTGAACCTTTGGGGTCACCCCGATGGTTGTTTCTGTTATATTGTGTCATCATATAACTTTGGACTCACTTCCTGCTTGATACATTATATGCACAGGTTTTTGGAAGTGCCATGTTGTTTTGAACCTAGTTCCCTGAACCCTTTGGGTTCATCCCTACTGGACTTGTGTTATATTGTGTCACCTATATCACTTTATATCCACTTCCTGTTTGATTCATTGTATGCACTTCGGCTCTGGTTGTCATCATGCTTTGAATGATTTTCCTTAGACAATTTTTTATAGGATATTGGTTTTGCAGATTGCCATAATCACCACTTACCTGTTCACTATTATTTGTGTTACATTCAAACATGTTAAATGCTAGTTTTAGTCAAAAGGTTTTGCAAGTGTCTTTTTCATGTCCTTAGTTTTTAATCTTCTTGTTGGGATGGTTTACCTGTATTTAATTACTATTGTGTGCCTGCCCCTATGTTTAAGCTGCTTTTGAATGTCTTCGGATGATAATTATCAAGCTATGCCCCTCAATGAACTATAACGAAAATAGGATTTTTGTGTGTAAAATCCTTTTCTTGAAATCCACTGAGGGACGCAGCTCTGTCTCCTCATACGCTATTGTTCTGTCTTTGGACTGTTTGCTACAACTGTGCAAGTGTAAAGTTGGAGGAGTTATAGCAGCAAGGGGTCTGCCCTTCAGTTTTCTATGTGCCTAGTGTTCAATTCCCCTGTGGGCAGCAGTATAACCCTAGATTGCTTATTGTTGTTAAGCTGTGTCCCTCAATGCACTTCGGGAACAAGATTTTATGATGGGTAGAAAAATATACTCTCACTCTTTGTATGATATTTTGTTCATTCAATAAAATCTTTATGGAAAAAAAGAAAAAAGAAAAATATATATTTTTTTTTGTTTTGGATTAGGGTAGAAAGGAAAATATAATTTCTATTCCTGTTCAAGACAAAAAATTAAGGAAATCTCCCAGAGTGGGGGAAATTTTCTTCTTTCACGGTTGTCAGGGAACAGATGTTCTCATTGGAAACTTTTTCCATACCTTTTTGTTCTGTGTACAACTCCAAAATTTAGGTCACTATTACTGCTAAAATAAAGTAAAGTAAATAATATGCTCCTTACAACCATGTGTTTACAAATTATTAGTAACATATACATTTTTTTAAAGTGTTAAGGGACAGTCCAGCACAGCACAGTGATAAAAAAAAAGTGAAAATACTAATGATATAAAACTGGCAAAAAAAATCTTCACATCACTGTCATACATTATTGAGCACACTAAGAACATTTGGGTGTTACTGTATGTGAAAGTGAGATAAGCATTGGCTGACCTAAGGTGAAACTGTGCTTTGCCCATGCAGGACTGCCTTAAAGTGAGCCTGTATTCTACCCAAGCAGGACAGGAATGTAGATATGTTTGTTTCTTGGGGAGGATTCAGCCTTGGACATCCAGAAGAGAGTAATGACATGGTGTGTGCAGTGGGCCGCTGTAAATTGTGGGTGTTAAAAAATGGCATTAACATTGGGAGAGATTTCAAATTTGAGCCCGCTAACTGTGTACATGGTATGCCATACAGTTACGGTAACTATATATTCACAAAATCCACAAGTGGGAGTCATAACAGGCGCATACAGACCTTGGCACAATCTCCAATTCCCAAATATGTCACCTGTATGTTTGGGGAAGAAGTGGAACATAAAAGGTAGTTATAATAACCTTAGAACCATCCATATTGTAATGATTGGCGTGCCAGTAATACAATGCGCTAGGTGTAGAGCAAAATGAATGTACATAAGACCCATCAAAATACAAGGTGTAATGTCACCCATGGCAGAAAACATTCACAGCACCCAACAAGAAACAGGTGAAAGATGTAAGAGATTTAAACAGAAGAAGTGACAAGCCTGTCACGAAACGCGTCGATGTTCGACGATAATCAGAGCATGGGACAAACCCCCCTCTCTTCTAAACTGAACCCCCTCTGCTCAGTTTTTCGTGTCATTAAGGTTTGCGGTTTGCGGGACTATTGACACTGCCCCTGGCGGCACGATCCATCTACTGCATCTGCTTGACTATCATTCAGGACTGACGTCTTTGATCAACACTATTCACGTCCTGTGATCTTTGAACTAACCAGAGAGTAACCACGTGACTTGACGCCGCTTGCGCTGGCCGGTCCCAGACTCTGCACGCACCAGCTATTGATCCATACAGCACGGAGCATTGCATCTCAGCTAGACCAGTCCTTTAGGACAGCACACTGTCCCGTGTAGGTCGCTGATGTTACCTCACAGGACAAAACAGAAACCAGGAGGACACCCGGGGTTTTGATACTAACTACCCCCGATCTGGACTACAGGAAGGGTAAGCTTACCTCAAGCAACAGCTCCCAAGTCCTTTTAGTGTACCATCTATGGCGTTGATCTCAAGTCTGCAGATGCAATCCATATGGTTGCTGTATAGTATCAGCCCTCTCCATTTGGACTACAACCTCTGTTGAAAAAGTATACATTGCACATAGCCAAAATATAGTCTATGACACCACAATTGTTCTATGTTGCATTCAATGAATCTACATGACTAATATATCCAATTATCTTTTTGCAATGGGTGTATAAATACTGACTATTGACACCCAGGTGTCCTTGAACTATTCCCCAGTGGAATCTGCCAGTATTTTATATTAGCCTATTTTTCCTAGACACGCTATTGCTCCACAAGTTTATATTCAGTTTGGTGTACCCCACAATCACTGATACGCAAATTTTGACTTATTCAATGTCCGGATTATAGGGGCTAGATTTATTTTCAGTTTTGAGAGGGTGGCTTGTTGATCCCACTCTGATTTTTAGCTTATTCAACAGTGCACTGTATTTTCCATTTATGTTTTTTAATGTGTGTTCTGCATGTTCTGGAGGAACCCTTCTCCCATTTAGGATGTCCTTCAACCTTTTTGGATGAGTCGTTTTTGATACTATGATTTACATTCAACAATAAAGTCTTTTGCATAGAGCTGATGGTTGTTGTAGTTGATTCACCTACAAATTTTCTGTTGGGGCTTCCTTGTCCCAACATCTCAAGTTGTTTTCCGAAAGATGTAAGAGCCAGCTAGGCTAGCATGCTGTGCTTCTGGGAGAAAAGGGGTTACAGTGCCCGACTCTAGCACACTATGCCATCACGCCATAGTGCTGTCTCCTTCTGGCCTGGAAGCCACTGTCAGCTACTAGTTTGAGGTTCAGTGCTGCTTTACCCTAGTCTGGCTGCATACTGCAACACACCATTCACAGTGCCCACCACCCAGACAAAGGAAGTCGGTAGGCTCAGTCAGATGTAGTCACCTGTAGCTGGATAATATAAAGTACTCCATAAAATCATCAGGAACCTCATCCCAGTGTAGGTGGAAGGACGGGTGTGGTGCCTATCACTGTAAACACACTTGGACCTAAAGGTAATTAGCCAATAAATTGTTCCTGTAGAAGAAAAGAGGCATACATTATAGCATCCTAAACACTTTTCCTTATCTTTGCTCTTTCCCACACAGTGTGAGTTCCTCCTGGAATTACAGAGAGCATACAACACAAGGTCTGTAAATCTTCTCTGCCATACACTCCATAGCTGTAACTAAAGGCAACTGTGAGTGGAGCTGCTGCCTTTGAGTGGAGGAACTCTTTTGTGCATTGACCTTGTACAATTTTCTGTAAAAGAGAACACAGCGGCCAGGTGGGGCAGTGGACAGGTGGGGCAGTGTCACAATCAGCAAGAGGAGCATTCTAAAAGTGACATTGGTGCCACCTGCCTTGGCCAACATAGCACTGCCTTTTTTTAAGAGTTGAGGCTGGTGTTTTAGCTGAGTGGTGTCTGTGGGGGTCCATCAATGAATGGCAAAGTGATAGAAGCAGCTAAGTGGTTAGCACGTCTGCCTAGTGGCATTTGAATTCCAACCATGACGCTACCTGCCTGGACTTTGCATGTTCTCCCTGTGCCTGCGTGGGTTTCCGCCCATCCTCCAAAGACATACTGGTAGGTAATTTGGCCCTAGTATGTGTATGAATGTGAATTAGATAAGTACTCTTCTCTCCTCTCCTCTGACATATGGATGGATGGCAGTGGCGGTGAGTCCATAGTGGGCGCAGGAGCGCCGCCCCTCTCTCTCCTGCGCCCGTCACTCACGTCAACAATACATAGGTTCATGCATTGCATGAACCTATGTATTGTCGCCGGCGCCGCTGCCACCCACTATTCAGATGGCCGGCCCCCTGGCGAGCACCGGCCATCTGAATAACAGTGGCTGGTTGGTTTTTGGAAGTGCCTATCAGAGCCAGCGACTCTGATAGGCTTCCCGATTACAGCCTGTGGGCTGTAATCGGCTTCCAAATAGTTAACCAGGGGACGCACGGGCTGTGCGTTCCTTGGTTAACACTGACACGCGTCTCAGCCAATCAGGTTCACCGGGTCTGGTTACCAGTAACCTTATTGGCTGAAGCGACATCGAGGGCGGGAGAAGACATCGAGGATGGAAGAAGGACGGCGCTGACCCGAGAAAGGTAAGTGCAGGGCTGGGGGGAAACTGGCTGTATTTGGGGGTAAACTGGCTGCATTTGGGGACAAATTGGCTGCATTTGGGGGGAAACTGGCTGCATTTGGGGACAAACTAGCTGCATTTGGGGGGAAACTGGCTGCATTTGGGGGGAAACTGGCTGCATTTGGGGGGAAACTGGCTGCATTTGGGGGGAAACTGGTTGCATTTGGGGGGAAACTGGTTGCATTTGAGGGGGCAAACTGGTGGCGTTTTTTTTTTCAGTTTGTTTGCGCCCCCCCCAAAAAATTTGAGCACCAGCCACCACTGATGGATGGATTGATGCCCCTATGGGTTTTGAAACAAGATATTTGAAAACACTGCAGATTGTTACTCAGAGGGAAATGCGTTTTTGGCTGGTTTATAACATTACCAGCAGATACCTCTGGTGAGTCCATTTAATACAAACAGTGGTGGATTTACTTGGTGTTGTGGTGGATGTTAGACACATTATAATGCACACGATCGTGATTCACGGCGGTGAAAACACCGCCGTGAATCACGACAGGAAAAACGAGGGAACGGCTTGTTTCCCACACACGGCCGTTTTTCCCGTCATTTTTTCTCTTGACGAGAAAAACGACCATGTGTAGGCTCCGCGGCAGTGTTTCCCTATGGGAAAACTGCAGCGGAAAAAAATGACAGGAATCACGACGAGAAAAATTAGAGCATGTTCTAATTTTTCTCGTCGTGATTAATGCCGTTTTTCCCGTCGGGAAAAACGGCAAAAAGCCCACAGACGATCGTTTTTCTCGTCCAAAAGAAAAAAATTAATTTTTCCCGACGAGAAAAATGATCGTGTGTATGCGGCATAAGAATTTAAAATTGATTTATCATGTTGGAACTTTTCTCATCATTTATTCACTACAGTGGAATTGTTTTTCAAATACTTGGACTTTTTGCAATTTATGTGTATTTAATATATTTATATGTAATTTTGGAGTTACTTGGGAATAATTTTAAATATGTTGACACAGTGTTACACATTTGTTGTTATGATCAATTTATATTTATTTAGTATATTAGCTTTAATGCACTATTTATTGAGCAAAAGCACTGTCTTTAACACACTTAAGAGACCTTAGATTGTAAGTTCCTTGAGGGCAGGAACTGATGTGAATGTACAATATACAGGTGAAATTAGAAAAATTTGAATATCGTGCAAAAGTTCATTTATTTCACTAATGCCACTTAAAAGGTGAAACTAATATATGCGATAGACTCATTACATGCAAAGTAAGATAGTTCAAGCCGTGATTTGTCATAATTGTTATGATTATGGCTTACAGCTCATGAAAACCCCAAATGCACAATCTCAGAAAATTAGAATATTACATGCAATAAAACAAGGATTGTAGATAGAACAATATCGGACCTCTGAAAAGTATAAGCATGCATATGTACTCAGTACTTGGTTTGGGCCCCTTTTGCAGCAATTACTGCCTCAATGCGGCGTGGCATGGAAGCTATCAGCCTGTGGCACTGCTGATGTGTTATGGAAGACCAGGATGCTTCAATAGCGGCATTCAGCTCTTCTTCATTGTTCGGGCTCATGTCTCCCATCTTTCTCTTGGCAATGCCCCATAGATTCTCTATGGGGTTCAGGTCAGGCGAGTTTGCTGGCCAATCAAGCTTAGTAATCCCACGGTCATTGAACCAGGTTTTGGTGCTTTTGGCAGTGTGGGCAAGTGCCAAGTCCTGCTGGAAAATGAAGTCAGCATCCCCATAGAGCTCGTCTGCGGAAGGAAGCATGAAGTGCTCCAAAATCTCCTGGTAGATGGCTGCGGTGACCCCGGACTTAATGAAGCACAGTTGACCAACACCAGCAGATGACATGGCTCCCCAAATCAACACAGACTGTGGAAACTTTACACTGGACTTCAAGCATCTTGCAGTGTGTGCCTCTCCATTCTTCCTCCATACTCTGGGTACTTGGTTTCCAAATGAGATGCAAAATTTGCTCTCATCAGAAAAGAGGACTTTGGACCACTGAGCAACAGACCAGCCCAGGTAAGACACTTCTGACTTTGTTTGTTGTTCAGGAGTGGCTTGACAAGAGGAATACGACATTTGAAGCCCATGTCCAGGATCCGTCTGTGTGTGGTGGCTCTTGATGCACTGACTCCAGCCTCAGTCCACTCCTTGTGAAAGTCCCCAACACTTTTGAATGGCCTTTTCCTGACAATCCTCTCCAGGCTGAGGTCATCCCTGCTGCTTGTTCACCTTTTTCTTCCACACTTTTCCCTTCCACATAACTTTCCAATAATGTGCTTAGATTATTGGAAAGACAGCACTTTGGGAACATCCAACTTCTTTTGCAATTACCTTTTAAGGCTTTCCCTCCTTATGGAGGGTGTCAATGATGGTTTTCTGCACAACTGTCAGGTCAGCAGTCTTTCCCATGATTGTGATTCCTACTGAACCAGACTGAGAGACCATTTAAAGGCTCAAGAATCCTTTGCAGGTGTTATGGCTTAATTAGCTGATTAGAGTGGGACACTTTGAGCCTAGAATATTGCACCTTTTCACAATATTCTAATTTTCTGAGATTGTGGATTTGGAGTTTTCATGAGCTGTAAGCCATAATCATCACAATTAGGACAAATCACAGCTTGAACTATCTTGCTTTGCATGTAATGAGTCTATCTCATATATTAGTTTCACCTTTTTAAGTTGCATTAGTGAAATAAATTAACATTTTCACGATATTCAAATTTTTAGAGTTTCACCTGTATATGTAAAGCACTGTGTAAATTGAGGGTTCTATATACTGTAAGTACCTGTAGTAATAATAATAGGAATGAGAGCCCACAGGGTGGTTCCCAAGCCTGCAGATTTCTACTGCTTGTACCCTCCCCTATCAGTGGCCCTGGCTTCTCAGGAGAGTATAATTACCCTTTGTCTACACTCCAGATGCAGTGCTGCCTTAAGTGAACCTTATAGAGATTCAATCAGGTTTAGTGTGGTGCACTCCACTATTATTTCATGATTATGGATCATCAACACAATAGTAGTAATAATATCCATTTTTTTGTCTTATTCCGTTTTTGTCTAACTTACATATGTCCTGTTTGTGATATCTAACTGTAAGTACAATAGTTGTATATGTCGTCCACCTTTGTTATTTCCTTTTGCTGTGTTGATGTCTGAATGTTTCCCTTTACTGTTGTAATCTTTTCTTCATAGCGGCACTCTCTGGGTGAAGCTTTACATAAATCCATCAGTAATGTAAGTCACCTGTACATACAGTGTTGACATAAAAGCATGCTTGCATCATCATGTGCACTGCAGCTTGTCCACAGAATGCTTGCTTTTATTTGCTTCATCCATTTACTAGCTACATGCAATAGCACTGGCATTAATCTGTGTACACTTAAGTATCGGAAATCAATCTCCCTGGAAGTGGATCAGCAGCAGAGCAATCTATTGATTGTACCGCAGCTTACATTAGACATTAAAGCCCTATATCCTGCTTTGGCAGTTGTAAATTAATTTGCTTTGTGATGTTACCGAAGGCTGGCTGTGTTAAGAGCCTGACAAGAAGCATGATTTGGATGGCATTTAATTGGTGCGGGTGTGAAATGATCAATACACTGTAGACATCAGTTTTACAGAGCTGCAATGACATAAATGGTTATTCTGTGGGATAATTTTAGTAACTACAGTTGCTTTGTTGACAGGAACAATGTCCTATGCAGTACGATGATTACACTACTTCATTAAATGCATGCTTCTTCTGAGAAATAAACTATGCTCCATAAATATATTATGAGATATTTTTGAGACTAAGCAATTATTAAAGCCCAATTCAGTCTCTCTGTAAGATTGCATAAAAAAAAAAAAAAAAAGGCAGAGCAATGAAGTAACTAGCTCATGGACAATGTATTCACCAACTTAAAAATGGAAATGTTGCTGGTGAATGCTGCTCCCAAACAATAGAATGCATGATTCTTGGCTAATATGAACAAAAAAGAGTGATTTATTAAAACTGGAGTGTGCAAAATCTGGTGCAACTCTGCATTGAAACCAATCAGCTTCCAAGTCGTATTGTTAAAGCTTAATTGGACAAGCTGAAGTTGGAAGCTGATTAGCTGCACCAGATTCTGAGTGCTCCGGTTTTAGTAAATACCCCCGATAATTTCACCTATTGATAATACTTTTTGAAATGAGTGAAGGTATGTACCAAAACAGACATTTAAACAGAAATCTGTAGCAGTGGGCAGGGCCAGATTCCCACACCCCTAGCCCCGCTATGTTGTGCCATGATTTTTCCCTATTGCGGTCAACTAGCTAGCCTTAGTGTCAAACTGACGAGATCAGGACTGAAAATGACTGTTTGTCTACTCTGCATCAGTACACTTAGGCTGGCCATATATTATACAATTTTCTTGTACAATTGTCCTTTAGATTTACCAAAACCATATAATATGAGGTCACACCTAAACACTTTCAATTTGTATCCAATCAGGCAGGCCCTCATACTACATAGTTGAAGGTAAATCTAAAGGAAATAGAAAAAGAAAATTGTATAATGTATGGCCAGCCTTAGAAACTGATGACTAAAAGATTTCTTAGGCCTCATTCACATGAGCACATAGACCTGTACCTCCGTGCAGAGGGTCATGTTTATGTGCATGGAGAGTGACATGTGTTCCATGCAGCTGTATAGGATAAACTGACCTATGTTCAACTGCTGTTCACATGATACTCTTCTCAACTTCAGCCTGGAATATTCTCGTTTAAGCCTTTCGCTGCCAGGGGCCATTTCTGCATTTTTATGCACTTATGTTTAAAAAGTAATTTTAGGCCTAAATAATTACTTAACCCCCTAAACAAGATATATTTACTATAAGCAGAGACCCTGAAGAATAACATAGCGGTAGTTACTTTGTGTCACGTGATATTTGCGCAACAGTTTATCAAGCATAGAATTTTAGTAGAAAATACACTTTTCATTTTAGGGCACACACACTCATTATATTTTCAGTTTTTTGGTAAATTTTTAAAGATGATGTGCCAAGTAAATAGATACCCAACATGTCAAGCTCTAAAATTGCACAAACTTCAGTATCCTTTATTTTCCATAGGTGACGCTTTAAAGGCCCCAGAGGTCATCGCTTTAGAGTTAACCATGAATAATGACCCTGCCAATATTGCTCTCACTCAGGCGTAAGCGTCATTTTCATACATAGGCACCCCCCAACGGGTGTGTTTACACATGTATGTGTGAGTATAGAGGACCAAACGTTCCCTATGTGATATAATGTCATTGTGACATGTTCCCTTTAATGATACATCAAGGGAACTGAAGGTAAAGTAACGCCTGAAAATGGAAGTTACTATATACACATCACTTCTGGGTTCTTTGTAGCTATGGGAGATCATCAAATGGACATTCACTGGTCTCCCTCCCTCCCCTCGGCAACACCAGCCATTTGGCTTGGTGAAACATACACACACTCCTAGCTTCTGTAGAAGCCGGGAGTGTGTGTAAACCCCCCACTGCCACTGATGTTTAAAGGGACAGATAAATACATTCCAGGTGCATCAAAACAAGTGCTCAAGTTCTTAAATTTAATTTAATTTCTAAAATAGGTGCAGCCTAAGTAGAAAAGCCTTTCCCTAGCAGCAGCTGTTGGACCCTTGCTCTCAATGGTGAAGCAGTGATCTCACTGCAAAGGCCCCACACATCTCTGCTGGGTGAGAACAATAGCTCTCTAATCAGCAAAGCGAATCCTCCTCACTGATTGGAGAGCTATGGCTCTCGCTCAGCAGGGGCTTTGTCAGACCTATGCAAAGTGATTGTTTCTATCACACAGGGTGCAAAGAACCTTTGCTGCAGCATACTGACAGGGGCAGATTTTTCTACTTGGGCTGTGGCTGATTATTTAAGAAAGCAAACTGTAAGACATTCAAATACACCAGAAAATGTATTTAGCTAATTTATTGGGCTTTAATTTTTTGCATCCACTACCAAGATATGCACGCAAGATAGTGCATTGTGTGCTGCCCTAGGCCAGAACCTATGTTGACTATGCAAAAATTTGACCCTGACACCAGTTCACACCACCAGGGCCGTCTTTAATATTGATTGGACTCCTGGGCAAACATTTTTCTTGGGCCCCCACCATGCAATTTTGCTCCCCACTTACGCTCCCTGGTTGGTTGCTAGAGACTACCGCACATCATTACTGCTCACTCATGCGATCAATGCCAATAGGGGGGTGATTAGTGGTAGTGCTGGGGCGATGGGATGAGTTACAGTGCTGGTGGGGGGTGGGATCAGTGGCAGTGCAGACCCCCCCCTCCTTACATCAGAGTCCCCAGAGTTTCCCCATCTGAAAGCATGGTCCCAGAGTCAACTTTCTTGTATTAAGGTCCCCAGAGCCCCAAAACTTAAATCAGGACTTCCAGAGTTATCCTCTCCCAGAGTTATCCTTTCTATATATCAAGGTCCCCAGTGCACCCTCCTTACTTTAGGGTCACTAGAGCCCCCCTTCTTACATCAGTGTCCCCAGGGAGCGCCCTCCTTACATCAGGGTCCCCAGAACCCCCCCTTACATCAGGGTCCCCAGAGAGCCTCCCCTTACATCAGATTCCTCAGAGAGCCCCCTCCTTACACCAAAGTCCCCAGAGAGCCCCCTCCTTACATCAGGGTCATCAGAGAGCCCCCCTCCTTACATCATGGTCCCTAGAGAGCCCCCTCCTTACATCAGGGTCACCAGAGAGCCCCTCTCCTTACATCAGGGTCACCAGAGAGCCCCCCTCCTTACATCAGGGTCACCAGAGAGCCCCCCTCCTTACATCAGGGTCACCAGATCCATCCTCATTACATCAGGGTCCACACATTTCCCCCCTTATCAGGATCCCCTCCTTCTTATATCAGGGACTCCAGAGCTGCTCCTCTTCTAAAATAAATCAGAGCTTTTCCTTACCTTCCTTGAGTTCACTGAGTTGGCACTGGACTAGCAGCAGCTGCAACAGCCAGGTCTGGAGGGAGAAGCCCCGTGCTCCTCCACTGAACACTGAGGGGTGGAAGGGCAGAGTCAGGCAAGCCATGTGTTACTATCAGCAGCCCAGTTTGGAGCAGGAAGTCCCGTTTTCATCCATTGAACACGGTGGGTGGGGGCGGAGTCAGACAAACCATGTGGTTGGTTATTAGATGCTGAGTGGTCATGATCTAGCAACCAACCACCACTGACAGCTGCAGGGGGAGCCTGGAGGTGTGGCAGCAGCCAGGACTGCAGGAGAAAGTTCCGATCTCCGCTGAATGCGGGGGGGGAGTCAGAGTCAGATTAGCCATGTGGTTGGTTGTTAGACGCCAGGCGGTCCTAGCAACTAACCACTATTGTCGGCAGCAGCAGGAGCCCGTGGGACTTCAGCGGCGTCACTGTGGCAGGCAGCATGTCAGATCTTTGGTAACACTGGCGCGGGCTCAAGGGGGTGCTGCTTTGGGCCCCACAACAATAACTGGGCCCTGGGCAGCTGCCCCTTTTGCCCTGCGTTAAAGACGGCCGTGCACAACACTAGCAGCATACCTGGAAAACATCCATCATTTTAAATTAACCTATTAACCCCAAAAATGTGTTATATTTTAGTATATAAATAAATTTTTTTGTTTTCATGTACTTTTATAATCTTACTATAACATAACTAGGTGTGTTTGAACAGCTGCAGCAGCCATGAAAAAATAAAGATTTCTCCTATTGTCCATGGACTGACACAGCTGGATACTGTAAACGTGTGGGTATAAGTCCCTGCTTGCAGGAGAAGATCTAGGCAGAATGTTAGATGTTAAAACATTCTAGAACAAACCAGAGCTGAACAGCCCCGCCCAGGGGGGCGGTCCCTCCGGACATTACCCTCCCACCTGCAGCTAGCAGACCTCAGTTTTTTTCTGCCTAGCAGAAGGAGAACACGTGTCTCTCTCAGGAGCCAGTCTCCTGGAAGATTTTACTTTTAAATTTTATTCCTTTGGGAATTTTATTATTTTATTTTTGAGACCTTCAATCAACTGTCGGCTGGGCAACAGGTTGGGTACACTAGTATCCTCGTAGTCTTCCCTGTCCGACCATCGAGCGTGCTGATCCTCGCCTTGCGTGCGTGAGACTCAGTTCACGACATACCCCGTGGCTCCAGGGGTGGCCGGGTTGCTTTCATGCTCCCGCGGTCCTCTCAAGATTGAACAGTACTTGACTGACTGTATCTCTCGCGGTGGACTGGGCCGACAGCTACGCAGTACGACTCTGTGATAGGTCTGTCTGAAACAAGCCAGTGGGTCCCTGAAAGGGACGGGTAAGTAGTCTCTCCTACTGCAGGTGAGTACATGCTGGCTGTGTTTCTGTGTGTGGGGGTTTCTCCCTGTCTCCCCCCTGTTATGCTGCTCTCTGCACCCTGTACTGGTGCTGTGCTGTGGGGTGCTTGGGGGTCACTCTGGCCTGGCTGGGCGCTCATGTCTGCAGTTTTTTCTGGTGTGTGAGGTGATTATTGCGTGCACCATTAGCGCGCGCATTGGCGCTGTTTGAGGTGGTTATTGCGCGCGCCATTGGCGCGCATTAGAGCTTTGAATTTCGCGCTCGGTGGCCATCTTGGCGTTCAGTGGCGCAGTTATGGCTGCGGCCGGCGGCCATTTTCCTGTGGCCGCCGCGCATTTATTTCTGGCGGTGGCGCAAATCCCCTCACAATCTCCTCACAGACTGAGCGGTCCTTAAGGGTTGGTGGGTCCTCCCGGGTATCCCCTCCTCAGCCTCAGCGTAGCCAGTGGGTGGACTGTATATTCACTGTATAGTGTATAAGATCTCAGAGGGTGGCGTTATGGAGTCTGATACACCTGCTCTCCACACTTGCCTGGGGCAACTGGCAGTGCTGCACAGTTAAACATGTTCATATGTTTCCTGCACCTGCGGTCCTTATGGACCAGTTGTCAGCAGTCCTGGAATCATTCCTGTCAGAATGGAAGCGGTGTGCGAGCAAAAGGAGCTATAAGCCCCCTCCCCCCACAAAAATCTTTAGTGAAGGAGTGCTCTGAGTCAGATATGGGCCTAGCTACTATGCTCAGGACCCTACCTCTGAATATTTAATGTTTATGAACAGGACATTCCCTTGTGAGGAAGACTCCAATTCTGTGTCAGTGAATGACAGGGCGCTTGTAAGTGATCTCATTGATGTGAGAAACACTCTCAAGCTAGAATTGCTGTGACAAGCTTTTCTTTTACACAGTTTCCTCACTGTTTTCCTCACATGCTGCCTCAAGAGCAGCATGGATGAGGGAGGACTTTATTAATTTATGTCTCTAGTCCCTCTGAGCCTTCTGTGTGATATCCTGAGGCAACATTTCCCGCCATTTCCTGGGGAATGATTTGAGCTCTGACAGACACACAGTCTGAGGATCAGAGGTTACCTGTTACCTGCATGCTGCTTCGGCAGCACAGTCAAGCAGGTTGGAATGATACAGAGACAATTATGCGCCTCTGCGCCATAATTTAAACTCATCCTATACCTCTACACTGCATACATTCACAGTGTATATATGTGTTATTGGTCTCTGTGTCTGCGTGGCTGTCCCCACGTTCCAATGCTGTGTTTCAGTGCCATACATGATATAAACGTACAAAATATGTTTATGCACGACTCCAGATACATTCACAGTATATGTATGTATTATACTCTCTGGGTCGGTGGGGGCTCCGGTGTCCTCCCGCACTCTCATGGTATGTGTGCTTCGGCTCTCTGCACAGTATAGACATGTTCAATATGTTTATTGCACATATTATACATGTTTACAGTATGGGTATAGTGTTTGCGTGGGGTTCCTCCGGGTACTCCGGTTTCCCCCCACGCTCCAATGGAAATGCACAGCATAAACATGTGCAATATGTTGATTCACATGCTATCATTCCTACACGGTATCTGTGTGCTGTCTGCGTGGAGTTCTTCCGAGTGTTCCAGTTTCCTCCCACACGCTGACGGTATGTGCGCCTTTGGCCTTCTGCACAGTTAAACATGTTCAATGTTTATCACGCATGCTATAATACCTACACGGTATGTGTAGGCAGTCTGTGTGGTTTTCCTCCGGGTACTCCGGTTTCCTCCCACACTCCATTGGTATGGGCGCTTCGGCGCTATGCACAGTCTAAATTTGTGCGATTGGATATCCACATACTAACATACCTACCCGGTATGTCTTTGCAGTCTGCGTGGGTTTCCGCCCACGCTACATGACATGCATGCCTTTGGTGCAATACACGATGTAAACATACACATTATGTTTATACACTACACTAAATACATTCACAGTAGTTGTAGGTATTGCATTCTCTGAGTATGCGTGGGGTACTTCGGTTCCTCCCACGCGCCAACTGTGTGCGCGCCTTCGGTGCTATGCACACATAAGCTTGTGCAAAATGTTTAGCACACACACTATGATACCTACACGGTATGCGTATGCAGTCTGCGTGGGTTTCTGCCCACGCTACATGACATGCATGCCTTTGGTGCAATACACGGTGTAAACATACACATTATGTCTATACACTACACTAAATACATTTACAGTAGCTGTAGGTATTGCATTCTCTGAGTATGCGTGGGGTACTTCGGTTCCTCCCACGGGCCAACAGTGTCCGCGCCTTCGGTGCTATGCACACATGGGCTTGTGCAAAATGTTTAGCACACATACTATAATACCATAGATGGTGTGCGTATGCAGTCTGCATGGGTTTCATCCGGGTGCTCAGGTTTCTCCCCTGCGTTCCAATGGTGTGCGCATTCTCAGCGCTATGCACAGTATAAACATGTGAAATTTGTTTATTCGCAGGCTAACATACCTACACGGTTGTGTACGCAATCTGCGTGGTTGGTTTACGTCCAAGCCCCGATGATGTGCGCGCCTTCGTCGCTGGCACAGTATATACGTGTTTAATAGGTGTATCCACAAATACTAAACTACATACGCCGTATGTGGGGTTATTATGCTCTTTGTGGCTGGGTGGGTTTCCTCACACACTCTCTATTTGCGCGTTTGACGCAATACATAGTATAAACTATGTGTTTGCACAATCAGCACTTATCCATGGGTAGCTGCTGAATGGAGCATTGTCACAAGGATCCCTGGTTTCAGGGGTATCACTTTCCACCTGCTTTCAGTGGTGATCAGAAGCGCTGGCTTGGACTGTGTTCGCCAGGCTGAGGTTAGCGTTACGCCCGTTAGTGGCTGCGTCTCTGGCGTTTTTTGTAGCTCAATGACTGGGCAAAAGCCTCTGCTTCATCCATCAGTCGTCTAGCAGGTGCACTACAACTGCTTTAGGGTCTCTGTGCCCGGGGTGGGTTTGCGCCACCTGTGGAGGCTGAGGTACTAGTCCTCTGACCGAGTTTCTAGGGAAGTTCCGTCAAGTTGCCTTTATTGGCCAACATTTGAGGCACCCTGTACACTGGGGCCTCCCTTCTCCGATACATTGCGGAGTCTCTTTGGGATTTTCATACATCTCGCTGCAGGATGGTCCTGTCGGCCGTGTGCATTGCAGGCGAAGGGTCCTTGCATCCGGAGGTGTTTCCACCTTCTTTACCGGAGGTGGGGCACCAGAAGTGGACCTTATGGCCTCTCGCCTCACTCGCAAGGTGGCAAGATCGTGGTCAGGTCCAGGGACCCCTGGGCGGACGCGTCAGACGCGTTGGAAGCCCGTGGGGGCAGTATCGCCTGATATATGCTTACCCTCCACTACTGTTGTTGCCTCGCCGGCTTCGCAGAGTAGGGGCTGAGGCCATTCCAGTGCTCCGGAACGTTGACATTGGTACGCCGATCTACTTCGGCTAGTCGCAGACATTCCTGGCGACGGCCTATTGGGGTGGACCTTCTGTCTCATGATCCCATACTTCATCCTGCTTTACAGTCCTTGGCTTTAATGGCATGGCTGTTAAAGCCAGGTGCTGAAGGACCGAGTTCTCTCGTATTCGGTCATCTCTTCTATGTTGTTGACACGGGAATCTTCCTCCAGAAAGATATCTCACCGTACCTGGAAGGCTTACATCGCTATGTGCGAGGAACTTGAGTGGCATCCTCGGATGTATTCCGTTCCCAGGATTTTGCTGTTTTTACAGCGTGGTTCTGACCCAAAAGCTGGCCTTGCATACCTTTTTTGAGGGTCGGATTTCGGCCCGGGCTGTCTTTTTCAACGACCGCTACCGGGCCATTCCTTGATTAGCACCTTTTGTGCAGGGGGTTCGCCATGTGATCCCCCCTGTCAAGCCTCCTCTCCCTACTTGGGATCTGATTTTGATGCATCTCGGTTCTCCAAGAACATCCCTTTGAGAATATCAGAGAGATTCCTCTCTTGACCTTGTCCCGGAAGTTGGCCTTCTTAGTGACCATTGCTTCAGTTAGACGGGTGTCTGAGTTGGTGGCCTTGTCCGGCAAGTCGCCTTACTTGGTCCTCCATAAGGATATGTTGGTGTTGTGCCCACGACCATCCTTCTTTTCTAAGGATGGTCTCGGCCTTTCACCTTAAGAAGGACATTGTTCTTCCGTCCTTGTGTCCTCACCCATCGCATCCCTGAGAGTTTGCGCTTCATACGTTAAGATGGGTACAAGCCTTACGAGTGTACCTGTCTGCTACTGTTTCCATTCGGAAATCTGTGTCTGGTCCAAAACAGGGCCGAGCGGTGTCGTCTGCCACCGTCTTTAGGTGGATCAGGCAGACCGTCATACAGGCCTATGCCCTTAAGGGGCGGGCGCCTCCCTTTCCGGTTGCGGCGCATTCCACCAAGGCAATTGGTGCTTCCTGGGCCTTCCGACATCAAGCGTCGGTTGCACAAGCGACGTTCATACCTTTTCAAGATTTTATAAGGTTGATGTGGCTGCATCTTCGGATGTTCCCTTTGGCCGCAAAGCATTGCAGGCCGCTGTTTAATGTTGCAACTCCTCCGTTGAGGAGCTCTGCTTGTTTGGAGTGAAGTTTTGGTTGTTCCTTTACTACTGTTCCCACCCTTCTGATACTGCTTTGGGACGTCCCACACGTTTACAGTATCTAGCTGTGTCAGTCCATGGACGATAGGAGAAAATAGGATTTTTGTACTCACCGTAAAATCCATTTCTCTGACGTCCATGGACTGACACAGCACCCACCCTTCCTAGGTTTGTACTGCTTTGTTACTAACTGAGGTCTGCTAGCTGCAGGTGGGAGGGTAATGTCCGGAGGGACCGCCCCCCTGGGCGGGGCTGTTCAGCTCTGGTTTGTTCTAGAATGTTTTAACATCTAACATTCTGCCTAGATCTTCTCCTGCAAGCAGGGACATATACCCACACGTTTACAGTATCCAGCTGTGTCAGTCCATGGACGTCAGAGAAATGGATTTTACGGTGAGTACAAAAATCCTATTATTTCACAGGATAGCTTGAGCTGCATGTAAGTGTAGAGAAAATCATAAATAAATGCACATGGATTAGCAAAGGATTTCATATATAAAATACTATTGTTACATACACTTATTAAAAAAAAGACCCCCTCACCTTCCCAAGTGTTAAAGCAGTTGTAAAGGCAAACACTTTTTTTTTTGTTTCTAGTCACCTGCAAGGGAAAGGCATAATGAGCTAGTATGCACCGCATACTAGCTCATTATGAAATACTTACCTTAGAATGAGGCATCGTTAACTCACCTGGTCCACGCCGAGGGAGATTGCCTCGGCGTGTCTTCCGGGTATCGTGGCTCCAGTGCTGTGAGTGGCTGGAGCCGCGATGTCTCACTCCCACACATGTGCGTGGGAGATTTCGTTCCGGCGAGGTCCGGCGTCTGCCGAGCCCTCAGCCCGAGAATGCCCTGTGCGCATGCGCCACTGCTGTCAGCGGCGCATTGCGAGGGGAATATCTCCTAAACCCTAAAGGTTTAGGAGATATTTTTTTTACCTACAGGTAAGCCTTATTATAGGCTTACCTGTAGGTAAAAGTACCAAATTAGACTTTACAACCGCTTTAAGGGATTGTTCAAAACATTTTCACTCCTGCACTTTCTCCTAAACTCTATTAATTTCAATGGAAATGTTTCTCAACAAGCAAATGAGCTGGGTACAGACTTTCCATTTAAGTGGTTCAATCACATACAGCAATCCACGACAGCAGTGGGAGCCAATGGCGCCATGCTGGTATCTCAGCCAATGGGGAGGAGAGTAAGAAAAAAAGTTGCACTAAGGAGAGTCCTGGACAGCTGAGACACTCCTGCAACATTGCTGGATCTGGATGGACCTCGGGTGAGTATTAGGGGGGCTGAGGAGGGCTGCTGCACACGGAAGGCTTTTATCCTAATGCATAAAATGCATTTAGATAAAAAACCTTCTGCCTTTTACAACCACTTTAAGGCTACAAGCACCTACAATCATACATGTAATAGGCATGTAAACAGTCAATGAAACAACATCCAAGCAGCATGGGAAGTTGACATACACTCTAATCTGTCCAAAACAACTGAATTTTGTAACCTTGATAGAAATGCAATTGCATATGTCGTTAGAAATAGTTGAGAATCGGGCATCTTAAATAATGGGTATCTGTTGAATCTGTCAACAAACTCCCTTCACATTACAGTTATGTAACATTTAAAACACAGCAACATAAATTGACAAGTACTATAAGTTGACAGGCAAGTTGCATATGGTTTTCTGTTTGAAATTGTAGAAAAGGACACTTTGGGGTTCATTTACTAAAACAGAAGAGTGCAAAATCTGGTGCAGCTCTGCATAGAAACCAATCAGCTTCCAGATTTTTTGTCAAAGCTTAATTGAACAAGGTGAAGTTAGAACCTGATTGGCTACCATGCACAGCTGTATATGGGGGGGTATGAATATAATCATTTACATCACACTAGCCTCAATATTCTGATGTAAAGGGTTTTTATGTAAAATTTGGGAGCGGCCATACATCTGTTCCTAGTGAAATAAATTTTTGCCCTGATAGAATTCTCTGGGATTTGGCCAATCGCTGTCAGGTTGCAGGGTAGCGAGGCAGTGCGTTGTGACTCCGCAATATTACAAAAAAAAAATTCCGGATAGGGGCAATGAAAGTAGGTGTAATGTCTGCAACTACATTCACCTCACTCCAAGGTCTTTTGAGTTAACATTTGAGTATTGTTCCACTTTAAGAAGATTCAAAATACATATCTTAAAAGCAAACCAAAAGATGCACTATTAAATGCAGATTTTAATAATCATGATGAAAAAAATAGCAGCCGTTGACGTATTACTTAGTAATGTAATATCGTTTATGCACTGGTTGCTGACAGTAGAAGAGCTTAGAAAAGCAAAAAGTGTGTCTCATTGAAATGGAAATGTACAGCTGCAATCATCTCATATTTTTTGCACTTACTCCCTGTCAATCTAATTTTTTTCTGTCTGGCTTTTTTTTATGCGTGTTAGATCTCACTGCTGAAGCAAAACCTAGAAATGCAGCTGTGCCAGTCTCAGAATGCTTTGCAGCAACTGCAGTCACAGTTTAGTCAAGAGCGCCAACGCCTCACTCGAGAGCTTCAAGAATTGGAGGAGGAACACCAGCAAAGGCAAAAGTCACTGCAAGAAGCTCACATGATGGCATTCCAAAGTATGGAGGAAGCAAAGGACCAAGAGCAAAGAGCAAGTTAACCTTGTTTTTTTTTTTTCTTATCTGTCTCACGCTAACATAAGGCTGCCATTTGACATGGAACACATTACAGATGTTAGGTGTAAATAGGTATTTTTTAATATATTACATTAGGGTATTTTTCTTTACAGTTCGAAAAGTGGTTCTAAACTCAAAATATTTCTTTACCTTAAGGCATAAACGGCCCACTGCCTATCCTACCACCACACAAGTGAACCTGTGCTTTGCTTCCACTAAACACCTCCCTTGCACTATTTGGTTAATGGGAGTGAACAGAGCAAGCCTTAAGGCTGAGGGCTCTCTCTTTGCTCCATGTGACAATACTGAGTGCCTGAACAGCAAATTACCAAGCCCCAGCACTGTCACATTGGAGGAACAGGAGTGAGTCAAATGCTTCCCCATACTCGGATGTAATGGGTATTTTTCTTTGCTCCCAGTGGTCAAACAGGCAGGGGAGGGATGAGAGCACATGCTTTTTGTGGGGCCATACAGACAGACCCCTTGTTTGCTTTAAGGAGAAAAAAGGAAAAGAAAAACAATTGTGAGAGTAGACAGGATGCACAGCATTACAAGAAGATTGGTATTCTAGCAGTAAAGTGCTTTGTTCTGTTAAGATAATTTGCTCAATTTTCTTGTCTTGTACATGCAATTTGTCTATCACCAGAGAATGAATAGTACATACTGGTTATTTTCCTGTGTTATATTTTTTATTTTTCTCCTGTTACACAGGATGTGGAAGACCGCTTGCATCAAAAATACTCAGAAGAGCTTCAGTCGGTAAAAGATGCCCACAAGCAGGTCATGGACATGCTGCGAGTGGAGATGGAACAGGAGTTGCAAACCTTGCGCTTTGAATTGGAAGATGAAGGCAAAGCCATGCTAGGTATAGTTATCCTATAAATGATAACTTAAGGCATTTATGAGTTTTGCTTGCACTATAGTCTGCTTATGTTTTAATGTTAGGAATGATTCTGCTTAAAAGGAAAAAATATATATTTATGAAACCGACCCTGAGCGCCTGTTTAATGCATCTTAATTGCGCTGTTTCACATTAAATCTTTAATGCAGTGCTTATATGAGTCATGTTAAAGCATTATTAAACACAAAAACAAAAATTTATTAAATTGCAGCTTACCATTTCTAAGAAGTGGCGACTGCATTTGTTTATTTTCTTTTAGACTTTTTCTTCTTTAGTTTCACCTAGAGATTCAGGCAGTAAGTATGTGATTTTTCAACTTCTTTTAACAGACCACGCTGTCCAGCAAAATTGGCAGTTAGAGAGTTGGGCTATGGACTTGTGAATTCAATCAATTCTACCATATATTTTTAGCCTCACGTGTCAAAAAATACAATACATATATATAAACCAATAAAAAATATTTTTCAAACATGCAGTGTTCCTTATGTTCGTGCCTCTTGAACCCTCACAGATTTTACAGTCATAAAACCATGAAAAATAAAGTCAAATGAAACCGTCCCACAATGTGACAACTGGGTTTTCATTGGTAATAGCTTGTGTATCACCAATCACTGTGCTACAAAACAAGCATGTGAACAGTGAAGACCAATTGGTCACATTGTGGGACTGTTTCATTTGATTTTGGTTTTATGATTGTGAAATCTGTGTAGGTTCAAGGACACAAACATAAGGACACTGCATATTGGACAAATATTTTTTATTGGTTTTGTTTCTTTATATACATTGCTCAAAAAAGTAACACTTTGAAAACATATCAGATCTCAATGGGGAAAAATATCATGCTGTATATCTATACTGACATGGACTGGGTAATGTGCTAGGAATAAAAGAATATCACATCGTTTGATGGAAATGAAAATTATCAACCTACAGAGAGCTGATTTCAAAGGCATCTCAAAAAGCAAAGTGAAAAAATGATGCAGCAGGCTAGTGCATTTTGCTGAAATTTTATTGCAGTAACTCAAAATGGTACTCAATAGTTTGTATGGCCCCTACGTGCTTGTAGGCATGCCTGACAATGTTGGGGCATGGTCCTAATGACCGCGATCGGGTCACATAGCTGAAGAACGGGGAGAGGTAAGTGTAAACAAACCTTTCCCCGTTCTTCCTAGTGTGACTGCCACTGATTGTCTGTTCCCTCTCATAGGGAATGACGATCAGTGACGTCACACGGCAAGCCACGCCCCCTAACAGTAGTAATCACTCCCTAGAAAACACTTAACCCCTTCAGCGCCCCCTACAGGTTAACCCCTTCACTGCCAGTGTCATTTTCACAGTAATCAGTGCATTTTTATAGCACTTTTCGCTGTAAAAATGACAATGGCCCCAAAATAGTGTCAAAAGTGTCCGATGTGTCCGCCATAATGTCGCAGTCACGAAAAAAATCACCGATCAACGACATTACTAGTAAAAAAAATTTTTTATAAAAATGCCATAAAACTACCCCCTATTTTGTAAACGCTATAACTTTTGCGCAAACCAATCAATAAACGCTGATTGCGATTTTTTTTTACCAAAAATATGTAGAAGAATACGTATCGGCCTAAACTGAGGAAAAAAACTTTTTTTATATATTTTTTTTCGGGGATATTTATTATAGCAAAAAGTAAAAAATATAGCATTTTTTTCAAAATTGTCGCTCTATTTTTGTTTATAGCGCAAAAAATAAAAACCGCAGAGGTGATCAAATACCACCAAAAGAAAGCTCTATTTGTGGGAACAAAAGGACGTCAATTTTGTTTGGGAGCCACGTCGCACGACCGCGCAATTGTCAGTTAAAGCGACGCAGTGCCGAATCGCAAAAAGGGGCCTGGTCTTTATGCTGCATATTGGTCCGGGGCTTAAGTGGTTAAAAACAAATAACTTTTTTCCTTGGCGCAGGGAATATTGTCTTTAATTTAGTGAGAGAGTCTGGAAAAACCACTTTACACTGACAGTTCAGCTTCAATGTGCCATCCAAGTCCATCTAAATCTGCTGCATCTATAACACTACCCTCTTTAACCACTTCTCCACCAGGCCTATTCTGGCACTTCTCTCCTTCATGTAAATATCATCATTTTTTTGCTAGAAAATTAATCAGAACCCCCAAATATTATATATATTTTTTTTAGCAGACACCCTAGGGAATAAAATGGCGGTCATTGCAACTTTTTATCTTGCACGGTATTTGCGCAATAATTTTTCAAACGCCTTTTTTGGGGAAAAAAAACAGGTTTTACTAATTAAATAATAATAAAATAGTAAAGTTAGCCCAATTTTTGTATAATGTGAAAAATGCTGTTACGCAGAGTAAATAGATACCTAACACGCTTTAAAATTGCGCACACTCATGGAATGGCGCCAAACTTCGGTACTTAAAAATCTCCATAGGCGACGCTTTAATTTTTTTTACAGGTTGCTATTTTCGAGTTACAGAGGAGGTCTAGTGCTAGAATTGTTGCTCGCACTCTACCACACGCGGCTATACCTCACATGTGGGGTTTGAACGGCGTTTACATATGTGGGCGGGACTTACATGTGTGTTCGCTTCTGAGCGCGAGCTACCGGGGACAGGGGCGTTTTACTTTTTTTTTTTTCTTTTTTTTTTACTGAATTTTTTTTATTTTGACACTTTTTTAAAAAATCACTTTTATTCCTATTACAAGGAATGTAAACATCCCTTGTAATAGGAATCATTGTGACAGGTCAATAAGACCCCACATCTCTCCTCCAGGCTGGAAAGCATGAGATCGGTGAAAAAAAAATCACTGATCTCATGCTGACAGCCGCAATTGCGGGTTTGTTTATTTCCGGGTACCGGGCGTGACGTCACAACATCGTCCCCGGGACTCCGACGGTCATAGAGATGAAATCTCTATCGTCGTGAGCCGGCACCGGCCGATTAGTTCTCCGGGCCCCCGATGGCATGGGAGAGCCCGGAGAAGCACCGGATGGCAGCGGGAGGGGGGGATGTCCCCTCCCGCCGCCTAGAAGAACGGTCCAGCGGCGGAACTGCCACTATGATTGTTCTTATGGTGCGCAGAATCGCCGGCATGACAGAATGATATCTGAATGATGCCTGTAGCTGCAGGCATCATTCAGATATCCCCCCTCAAATTCAAGGACTTCATATGACGTCCTTGGTGGAGAAGTGGTTAAAATTAAGAAAATCCAAATCTGCTTCCAAATATAAGACCGACCCCCCCATGTGAAAATAATTGCTGGAGTCCTGGATGGGGGGGGGGGGGCTGTGGTCCTGGAATAGGTTAATAATTGTTTATGCTTTATTTGAACTTGATAGTAAGATTTTGTAAAATAGATGTCTTTGTTGAAGTACAGGTGCTATTTGTGTTCTGTATGTCAGTTTTTTCCATGATGGCCCATAAAACACAGTGCTGCATTTGTTTTTTGGAATGCAGCATCCCTGCGCTCTGAGCTTAATCATCAACATGCAGCAGCCATTGACCAGTTAAGGAACCATCATCATCAGGAAATGGAAGCTACTGCAGAAGAAGTTGAAAGACATAAGGATCTCAGCAGACGTCAGGTAAATATGTGGAATGCTAGAGAGATATAACTGTTGTTTGATTTTGCTATGTTAATGTATATACTAAACAGTTGTTTAACAGCAATGAATCTGAGGCCTAGTGTCTGTTTCTTAAAAGAGGAAAATGTGATTTATAAAATTCCTGTTTGGTCACATGATATATTGATTCTTGCAATGCTTCTGACAACAACTACATCTCTTAAAACGGAATTCCACCCAAAAAGTGCAACCTTTGCTTAACCGACTCCTCCCCCCTCCGGTGCCATATTTGTCACCTTTCAGGGGAGGGAGAAACGGGTACCTGTTTTTGACAGGTACCTGTCCCCACTTCCAGGAGACGGCGCCGTCCCTCGGAAATTTGGGTCTCCTTCCTCCACCGCCGGGCCAATTAGACAGCGCAACATGCTTCGCACATGCGCAGTACGGAACCAAATGTAAAGCTGAAAGGCTTCACTGCCAGGTTCTCTTTTTATGAATGGCGGTGGCAGCAACCGGGAGCTGATCTGAAAATCGGCTGGGCCGACATTGCGGGAACCCTGGACAAGCAAGTGTCCTAATATTAAAAGTCAGTAGCTACAGTATTTGTAGATGCTGACTTAAAAATTTTTGTGGGGGGGGCCGGACCACCCCTTTAAGTATATTTGTAGCCACAGCAGACAAGCCAGAGCAGATGTCATTTATATGAGCTTTTGTTTGTGTAGCGCTCTGCTCCTGATGATCAGGCGCTATGTTAAATTTAGTGAGTGTCTGAGCTGGTAGTTATCTCAGACTTTGTAATGATTAAGGCTAAATCAGCCTCTTTTCCGGCTATGGCTGTGTTTGAAAGGACTTCCCACTGTTTGCCTGTAGGTGGCGTTGCCACCCCAGGCCAATGTTGGAACAACAAGCAGGCCAAAGTGTATTGGGTATTTTTCCCCGGGAACAGCTCAGTGGGATGGGTCTTCCTGGGTACTTAAGGGGCAGACGCCATTTCTCTGGGCTCTCTTCACCTCGTGGCCCTCCTGGCTCAAGGCATGTGATACTGGAATTTCAGCCGCGGAGCCATGTTGGCCCGAGGCTGCATCTCTGCCAGGTAGGCCCAGTTGTCCTGACTGGGGCCTACACTTTAAAGGTGATCCTGTGCTGTCTGTCCTGCGGCAGGAAGCCACTCAATGGAGGAAACCAGGGGAGGACCTGTCCTGGAGAGGATCAAGCAGAAGGCTGGTGTCTTGAGGAAGGCCTGGTGACCTTATTGGAGGATGCACCATAGCTAATGTTACCTTACAGTGTGCCGGGTCGGCTTAAAGGCTCTTTAACTGTAAGGCTGGATATCCGGGTACTAAAATCCTGTGGCAGAGGATCATTGAACAGTTCAACTTAATCGTCCTAAAGGTCTTTGGCAGAGACTGTTATTTCTTTATTTGTTCGTGCATCATCCCGGCTGCTAGGTCAAGTGAGAGGGGCCTATCCGGGTGAGCAATACCCACTTGAAGGAGAGTGGTGAGTGTGACTTTGGAAGCTGAGAAGTTTCCCCAGAGATCTGCTGTGTGTGCCTGAACCTTTCCCCTAACCCTCCATCCCTCTACCTATGCAAGTTTGTTTGGAAATAAAGCCTGACGAAAAGGATTCATAACTTGTGTGGACATTAAACTTTCTATAGACTCTCATCCCTTAGACAATGAACATTGAGGTAACGTGCAAGGCCCAAATCTAAACCAGCAGCTCCTACGGGGGTGTGCTACATTTGCATCTGGGCTTCTTTTCTTCCCTATACAAGCCAAAGTGTATGCAAAAATAACTCTGAAGTGGCTTAAAGTAGAGCTAATCCCTCCTATCCTTTACTGCCAAGATCTGCGTTTGCCATGGTGCTGCACATATGATCAGTTATGACACCGGACATTTAATAGCTTGACCGTTCAGTTGAGAGCACAAGCAACTGTGACAGTTTTTCATGGCATAATGTACCTTAAATGTAGCTGTTTTGGGAAACGGTAAATCCATGGATTTCAGTTGTACTACGTACCAGAGCAACCCACTAGCCAACCCCTGTGGTCCCAGGGTTCTCCCGCTCTTTCCGGGAGTCTGATACCACAGTCGCTAGCATGTAGAATGGTGTGAGAGCAAGACAAATCCATACCTCAATCTCACCTGTAAACAAATAAACAAGACTATTAGAGGATACCCGACATCTGTAAGTCAATAGGCACCACATCCCGTTTTGATAGAACACAAGAAATATCGGGAAATGGGATTTTAAAGGTGCAGGAAACACACAATATATATAATATAATTTTATTTATATAAAATGTAAAAATAGGTATAAACAAGACGTGATCTAAGTTTTCTTATCCACCATTTCTTGGCTAGTAAAACCAGGGGACGCATCTAACCAAGCCGATCTGTGTTTGGTTAGATGCTGTGAAGGGCAGGTGAAAATGAGGGACAATTGAGTGCAGGGATAAGTTGGGGCACACTACAGCAAAAAGTGGAATGAATATTGGGCATAGCTTAAAGGAATGTGGTGAAATGGAGCCTAAAGCCCCGTACACACGGTCGGACTTTTGGCCAACAAACTTCATTTTGAGCAAGTTGGACCAACAATCCGACCGTGTGTACGCTCCATCGGACAAACTTTTTTTGCTTTTTTCTTGTTTTCATCGGACAAAAGTTGGGTCTGCAAACCGACAAACTTTTGCCCAACAAAAGTCCGATGGAGCAAAGTCTGACCGTGTGTACAGAAAACCATCGGACTTTTGTCCGATGGACAAAACAACTAATGTTAAAATCAACCAACAATAGCAGAAGTTGACCAAAGGGTGGCGGTAAAGAGCAGAAAAACCACTTGATGTTGCAAAAAGTTTTGGGGAAGTTTCCAGAAAAGTCCGAACGTGTGTATGCTATGGGTGTTCCCGACCAACTCCGTTCGGACAAAAAACCACGGAAAAGTCCAATAGAAGTCCGACCGTGTGTACGAGGCTTTA
The DNA here is from genome assembly GCA_029206835.1 of Rana muscosa. Classification (NCBI taxonomy): domain Eukaryota; kingdom Metazoa; phylum Chordata; class Amphibia; order Anura; family Ranidae; genus Rana; species Rana muscosa. The sequence continues at coordinate 482,918,312 of CM055122.1, forward strand.
GTCTTCTTGCAGTGTACAAGACGCCACATTCTCTGTACCCACAAAATTTTCCTTAATTATTATACCAGATGTGACATTCTTACAAAAACATATAAACTTCAAGACACAATCACATATTTAAAAATTTAAGCGGAACTTTACCCTAAAAGGGAAGTTCTGCTTCTTTTTATTTCTTCCCCCTAATATATTTGACACATTTTTGCTGGGGGGGGTACTTGTTTCCGCTCCTACTTCTGCTCTGATGGCCTAGGTGATCAGAGTGGAAGTTTGGCCCCAGGTATATGTGACATACAACATACGTAGCATACAAATTGCAAGGTTCAAGTCTATGACATAGCATGCAGGATGCAGGGGTTAGAGATAAGTAAGGTACAGCTCAGCTTATAGAGTGCACTGAGATTTTGTAACATTGTACTTTTTACATTGCTGATCAGTGGTAGAAAAAAATGCCCCAGAGGGAGAAGAGGCTAGTAAGAGGAAAAATGCCCCAGGGTTGGATATCATCAGTGGGCAGTGGGAGGAACAATGCCACAATGTTGGTGTCAGTGGGAGAAAAGAGGCAGTAGTCAGTAGCAGGAAAATATGTCTTATCATTGGTGTACGTGGTTTAAAGTGAGCACAAGTATTGATACCTGTATGAGACACTTTATGATGTGACTTTTTTACCCCAGAGCCTGGCAAAGCATCCAAAATCTTGGCATCTGTGTTATTTAGCATGACTAATAACGAGACGTTTGCTCTTGAATAAAAATGCTTAACTTTATGTCACATATAAATAATTTCCAATAGGCTTCTGAAACATATGTTTGTCTTTTTAGTTACTAGTGTATATAATCCTGTTTGTATTTTATTGGTACATTATGAATAACATCAACTCTTAATATCAGCGTCCAGCAGTGCTGCATATTTATAATTTCCTGTTTTCAGCTCTGTAAAGCAGATTTTTTGGACTTTAGTGCTATGAAATTATGCAAAATACAATGCCACTAACGGAGATAAAATAATCAATTAACTGATTTTCACGTTTTTATATTTTAGGAATCTGAGCTTTTAGGGCGAAAAGCAGAGCTTGAAAAGCAGCTCAGACATCAAGAACAGCATGTGGTTAATCTCAATAAGGAGCTGATGATACTACATGAAAGCATAAACACTTTAACTAAGGAACTGGAGTTTAAGGGAAAAGAGATCCTTCGAATACGTAGCGAAGCCAATCAACAAATTAGGTAACGTTGCCTTTGTATATTAAAATGTTTCTCCACAAAGGCAAGATCTGATATATTTACAAGCTGGTATTTATTTTTTATCCAGCAGGAAGTCCCTATGAGCATTCCTAAAAAATTTCTTTGTTACCTTAACTGTTATACATGCCAAGTAGGGGTGCAATGGATCAAAAAACTCATGGATCGGATCGATCCGAGGATCAGAGCCACGGATCGGATCATTTTCGGATCGGCAAAAAAAAAATTACTAATATCCACAATCTCCCCCACTGTAATATCCATGTCATCCCCCTCACTGTAATTTCCACAATCTCCCCCACTCACTGTAATATCCACGTCATCTCCCCCACTCACTGTAATAACCACGTCATCTCCCCCACTGTAATATCCACAATCTCCCCCACTTACTGTAATATCCACAATCTCCCCCACTGTAATATCCACGTCATTCCCCCCACTGTAATATCCACAATCTCCCCCAGACTCCCACTGTAATATCCACGTCACCCCCCCCCACTGTAATATCCACAATCTCCCCCGCTGTAATATCCACGTCACCCCCCCACTGTAATATCCACAATCTCCCCCACTGTAATATCCACGTCACCCACCCCCCCACTGTAATATCCACAATCTCCCCCACTCACTGTAATATCCACAATCTCTCCCACTGTAATAGGCATCTCCCCCACTGTAATATCCACAATCTCTCCCACTGTAATAGGCATCTCCCCCACTGTAATATCCACAATCTCTCCCACTGAGTCAGGCATCTCCCCCAATCTCTGTAATAGGCATCTCCCTCACTTACTTTAATCTCTCCCATCGGCCAGTTCAGATCCATGAGCAGCGAGGGTGAGGGGTGATGACGTCAGCGGCGCTCAGCGCGCATAAGGCAGCCGCCGCCGGGTGTACCAAGATGGCCGCGGCTCCGGAGCTAGGCCGAAGCCACGGCCTTTCCTAAGGCCGAGGCCATGGATCGCTCCGCGGATCGCGTGGTGATCCGATCTGAACACGGTGACCCGTTTGGATCACGGATCACCACCGATCCGTTGCAGCACTAATGACAAGTGCAGTCTATTGACCTTATTTAAGCTGCAATATCTATCAAGCTCAGTAAAGTCATATGAGTATGCAGTGTTTGCATTACTAAACATTTTCTGCTTGGACATTTAGACCTGCCCAGTGCTCCATGAAGGAAGATGCTGTATTAGATCACATTATTAATCTCACTATTCAGAATAAAATAAAAAAAACATAATTCCTGGTCTGAACCTAATGTGACAATGGTTAGATCAGTGTTTCTCAACTCCAGTCCTCAAGGCGCCCCAACATGTCCTGATCAAATCACCTGTGCAAAATAATGGTAAGCCTGAAAACATGACCTGTTGGGGCGCCTTGAGGACTGGAGTTGAGAAACACTGGGTTAGATGGCTAAAGTCCACTTTGGAAAGCTCTGTCTACTGGAATGTAAAAGTGAGCAAAATACTGCTAAAATCTGTATTGTTGGTAGGCATTTTAATGGCTACTGCACCATATCACATTGTAAGTAATTGGATTAAACAACATGATCTCTCACCCAGAGACAGGCCAGAATAGCATCATGCTTTCTGAAAAAAATTATAATAATATTACCGTAATTTAAATTAATAAAAGGACAGTTACCTGTCCAAGGATCCAGCGCCATCCTAACCCAGTCCAGTTCTTCACTGGTCTTCAGCTCCCCACACTGGCATGTTTACTAAGGGAAGCCGGCTGTGACTTCTTGGGCTTCACAGCAGAATTCCCACTGCGCATGCTTGAGCCGTGCTATGTTTTGTGAATGGACCTGTGACGTGTTCCAAAAGGCTGCGGGCAAAGGGGGGGGAGTGAACTACTGCTCAGATTGCCCAGGCGATCTGAGTGGAAGTGGGTACATGTCAAAACCAGGTACCTGCTCCCCCCCCCCCCAAAAAAAATAAATGATCCAGATGTGATAGAGGAGGGGGAGGAGGCGGAAAAGTGGAACTTCCCTTTTGGGTAAAGTTCCGCTTTAAAGAACAGTATTTAAAAAGCCCTTGTAAAGGGTGATGTCCTGTTTTGCAGCCCTCAGCACTTCTTGCAGTCTGCAGGACAAGACATCATGCCTCACTAGGACAATTTAAACATTTAGTGTGTGTGTGTGTATAACTTACAAAAACCCATATGGCCAATTGAATAATACTTGATTTCATTTTTCCTATACACAAGTTTTAACCCCAAGCAATTCTGTATATTGGTTTATCAAATAATTATATGAACAGGTTCAGCTGTGGTACAGAGTGCAAGCAAATTCTTACAGTGTGTAAGCAAATATATTTCATTTCTTAACAAAAAGGGTACATGAGCAAGATTTAAACAAGAAACATGAAGAGGATATGAATGACTTAACAGCCACCCATATCAGGGAGAAGCAAGCAATTATGGCAGAATTTGCAAAGACACAAGCAATGCTCATGGAAAAAAATTCTGCAATAAATATTTCGTAAGTTTAAAACAAACATAGTACGTTTTTAGAAGACGCTTAAAAACTAACCGTTTTCATCAAAAATCTATTTTGTTACTAACCTTTTTTAAACTATTATAATATTAATCTAATAGAAGCATTGACATGTATTATGATTCAAATTGTTCACATCAAAATGATTAATGTTGTCAAGCTAATTGACAGTGATGTACAGTATATTAACTGTATAATTGCTGCATATAATTTAAAAAATATACAAAGTATTAAAGAACCTTGACTGAGAAAAAAAGTATTTTCAAATGCAAAATCAGTCACAAGTCAAAACATATACAGGACTATAAAGAGGTATAAAATTAGTAACTTAATCTGCTCTTTTAATAACTAGCTGCTTGGGTAACACAAGGGCACCCCACACTGTGCCTCCCCACAGTATGGGTATAGTAGGGAAGAGAGCCATAACAAAACTCCAACCTACCTAGGAGCCCTCAGTGCCTACATCTGCCAGGTTTGCAGCAGCTGGCATTGCGGAATCAGACTGCATAGTGTAACACTACTGACCAGAGGAAGCCTGCTTTAACACTCCAGGGAGGATCCAGTTCCACCTTCTGCTCCATCTTCCACCTGCTTGCACTTCAAACGCTAGTGATTGGCAGCACCAGAGATTACCCATGCCCCTGCCAGTGTACTAGAACGCATTCTGTCCTGGCCCACGCACTGTAAGTACATCACCTAGCTTAGCAGACATGCATCACCTGTCTGATAGTAGTCAGGAATGCTGGACTCCTCTACTCCAACCACACAGGCACCAGGAAGAAGAGGAATGAATCTTCTTTAGCCATGCGCCTCTCCCCTAAAGGATCTGGGAGCATCGCAGCCACAGACCATCAACAACAATCAACCTTCGTACATCTGTCGTATACATGTATGCTCACAAACCTTTTTTCCAAGCATTTAAAGTACACCTGTAACATCAGGTGATATGTAGAAATTTTACTGGGAATGCAAACCAGGCACAGACACTGATGTGAATTGAGTAGCTATGGTAAAGCCTTTAAAGTACCCTTCAGCTCCAGTTTGGGGATGTAAAATACTTATAACACAAGTGCTGATTGCCACTTTACCCAGGCTGTTTCAGCAAACTTTTAATAAACATCTAGTGAGATGAACTTTCCTTGCATCTGGTTTAAAGTGACAGTAGTTTAATAAAGGTCTTCACCTTAAAGCCCCCAAGCTCTGGAACACGAAAGTATACAAATTTTGTATTTACTAAAATGTCAGAGCTGAGAAAAGCCAACTGAACATTCCAAAATGGAGTTTGAATCCTCAGCCACCAATCATAAGGTGCCACAAGTGTGCATTTTTTAGATGTGTTGGGGATGGTCCTTGGCAGTAATGATTAAGGATTGTCCAGATATATTGAGCATAGGGCTACCTGTACATAATAAATTAAGGCAATAAAGTTTGATCATCCAGAATAACAAGAACCAAGAGTGTATCGGCCTTGTGCAACACCTTTGACTCCACTTTATTAATAAAAATTCTTTAGAATACCCACAGAATTGTTAACATCTTTTCTATTGATAATCTAGATTATGGGATGTGGAGTCAGATCCTGTCTTTGCAATATGATGGTTAAATGTCTATGATTTTAAAAATTTTGTGAGTATTCTAATGGATTTTATTATTAAAGTGGTGTCAAAAGTGTTGCACAAGGCTCGAAATCGAAAGATTCTTTGACGTCATAAGAATTGGATTAGAGATTAGGAGGATTCCCAGTCTAATACTTCACCCTTAACTTTTAGCACTTGAGCACTGGTAGTGTGTTTGTTATATCTATCTTTGTATGTCTATCTATCTATCTTTGAAGTCTCACAAATATATGCAACTGGGGCACAACCAATTTCCTGTTTTGGGTAGATGGTGACAAATTTAATCACCCACTAGCTTATTATGTATTTCAAGAACTCTGTTGGAAAGATTTTGGTGTTTAGGTCCCCAGTAGGAGTAGTGATATGAGAGCTCTAACAGCCATAAGGAGTGCTGTGAGGCCTACATAGTTCAATGTTGGTTTTCCAGCAACAACATCAAACATCCTGGTAAGCATCACAGAACAAGATTATAGTGGTAGTACACAACACTTGGTGACTTGTACCTACAGGTAAGCTTATAATAAAGCTTACCTGTATGTACAAGGAATATCTTCCAAATTTGCACCATTTAGGAGATATTCACTATTTCTGTAGCCAGTGATGTCACCGGCACATGTGCACTGCGCTCTGTAGGGACAGCACACCGAGTATGCCGTCCCTTCAGAGCACTGTGGCCAAATTGTGGCTCTCGTGCACATGCGCAGGAGTTATTTTATCGCAGTTTGGCCATTCAAACTGTGTTAAAATGGAAGCCCTGTCAGCGGTGACAGTGCACAGCTTGAGAGCTTCATTTTAAGGCAAGTCTTTCATAATGTGCTTGTATGTGATGCTTACTAGCACATTATGCTCTTAACTTGCAAGATGAAGGTTTTTTTCTCCGACTTTACTACCACTTTAAAAGGTCTTATAGCTGAGGCTAAATGCTAGCATTGTGGCCTTTGTATTACTAAAGAAACATGGACTTGGACTTTAAAGTCAAACAGTTAAAGCTTATGGCAAACAGCTAAATGCATCTTTTAAATACATATTCTGTATGTAAATGATTTTAATTATTAAAGGATATGTAATTTTGTACAGTTAGCCTTGCAATGAGCACACAGGTTCAGCAACCACCTCTCCTCCTAGAGCTTGTTCGCTGCACAAGGATTCAGTCTTATTACCTCTGTTTAGTTAGTAGAGAGGTATTCCAGTAAACTCTTAGGCTGGGTTCACATATGCTGCCGCCGCGGTTCACAGCATGGGGTCTGGTGCGTCCCTCTTCACCGATTCAGGTGCGAGTTGGGTCCGAATTTTTGCCTGAACTCGCACCTGAATTGGCACCAAAGACGCACAGGACCCTTTTTAAATGCAGACCGCAGCCGCCCTGAAACTGTGTGAACCGGCTCCATTGAGAACTGGTCACATACTTCGGTCAAGTGAATTGGATGCGGGTAAACCTGCATCCAATTTACATATGTGTGAACCAAGCCTTAAAGTGTTACTGAACCCACAACAGTAAAATCAGTCTGTATATATGTAGCGCCCTCCCCAATTTAGGGGGGCGATGTGTTCAAATTTAGGGGTTTGTCTGAGCCGATAGTTGGGCTCAGACTGTTATTTTCCTAAAAACGTGCTTCTGCTCTGGTGTGATATTGCCTGGCTGCAGTGTTCCCTGTTGCCTGTAGGTGGCATTGTCATCTCCGGCTCAGGTAGAACCACAGGGAATATCGCAACACCATAGGGAGTCCTCTCTCGGCAGCTGTGCAGTGGGCATGGTCAACCCACTGTGCATGCTGGGAGAGGATACTTAAGGGGCAGACGCCATTATTCGGGGAGCAGTTTGCGCCTCCCGGCCCTCCAGGCCAGGGGCGTGTGTGTGTACCAGCCCCAGGCACCTTTAGCCTGAGGCTGCATCGCACCTTTAGCTGAGGCCTACACCCGAAGAGGAGTCCCAGGGTACCCAAGTGAGGGGTGACCCACTCTGAAGGAGAGGAAACCAGGGGAGGATCGTTCCCAAGGGGATCAGTGAAGAAGTCACTGTCTTGGGAGAGGCCTGGTTACCTGTCAGAGGGAAGGATTCCTACCCGCCAAAAGCCTGGTAATGTGCCCATTGGCACCTAAGGACTAACTATTACTAGGCCAGGAAGTTCGGGACTTGAAGATTCTCTGGCAGAGGATCTCCTGATCGTATCGCAGGAAAATCTTAAGTATTTGTTTCGTGCTCCACACCGGCTGCTAGGACCGCTCTTAAAGGGCCTATCCGGGTGAGCAAAACCCACCCAGGCTTGAGTGGCGACACGTGTTGCTTTAGTGTTGCGTGCCTGAACCTTCCCTTCTTGTCGTTTTAAATCTCTCTCTTACAAATTTTGCCTCAAGAAAATAATAAAACCCTGCTGCTTAGGTTTTACACCTGTGTGGACATTGGCTTTATTACAAAAGGGACTTCCGCCTAGACAATGGAGACCGGGGATCCATTTGTGAGGGGTAACTCGCCGCAAGGCCCAAACAAATCTAACACTGCTCGCCTCTCCATATCTGGAGTGGGACAACAGGCAAGTAGCAGGTGTGCCTTACTGCTAAAGATGGATGTAGCGGAAGGGTCTGTGTGCTACATATGCAACATAGCATGCTTGTTATACTCACTGTGGAACTTAAGGGGTTAGTCCTCTGCATTGTTAAAAAAGGCTGTTTTATCCTGTATGCACAGATCCTCCCCCTCTTGGACTGTTTATCTGGGGAAGGCCATCTAACACAGGGAGGGTAGCTGACCTGCACATGCTCAGTTGTGTCTTTTATGCTGGAGAGAACATTTACTTGTTCTCAGAACTAGCCAGGTCACATGATATTGACATCACACATGTGGGCGTGTATACAGACTGTAGTGGAAATCTCCTTTCACCTGAACTTTCAGCACTGGAGAAAATGTGCAGATCATCCAAAAAGGTATATAGTGGCAGTATTTTAATGTAAAAAGAAGAGTTGTAAGCTGTGGGCACTGTGGGGGGTAGGGGGCGGTGAACTATTTTCATATTACTGGGTTTACTAACACTTTAAGTGCCAGAAAAAAAACTAAAGCTAAACCATGAAGTAGTAAAGAGGTTTGCTGACTGTCCACTGCAGCAAAGGTGTATAAATCAAAGAGTAGCTGTACAGAATTATAAATCTTTTTTCAGGTAAAACGGTAAAAATGTATATGTATTTTTACTGAGTAATACTGTTTTCCTGGACCTGGAGTTCCATCTATAGTGATGTCACAGTGGTAAATCTTGTATTTGATTCTGATGAGATTGAAGCAGTGTTATTCCTTTCTGAATCTATTTCTGCTCAACTCACCTGTTGAATAATGCTCCACTTTCTTTCCAAAGAGTCCCAAAGCAAGCACAGTGCAATGCATATTTATGGTTGAAGCCCTATATCCGATACAGATATGAATAAGATAGATAGACTTAACATAAGACTTACAACATGAAATGGACCTGAAGTGTGCCCTGATCTGATGGACGGTATGCCAAAATAAGGGGGCATACCCAAGATTAGAATGAATATTTTGTGGAGAGAAATGAATTTTGAGAAATGCCCTAAAAAAGGGAATGGGAGGGTGGGTATCACTCACAGGAAACCAACGAAGACTGCAGGTGAGTGGGCTGGTTAAATAGCCCCCCCGGTCTCCTCCCATAAATTCAGGCCAGCATACTGGCCTTCTAACTTATGGTTGAAGCCCTATATCCGATACGGATATGAATAAGATAGATAGACTTAACATAAGACTTACAACATGAAATGGACCTGAAGTGTGCCCCGATCTGATGGACGGTATGCCAAAATAAGGGGGCAAAAACATTCAGGTAGGGATGTAGTTTTATTGGTTTTAGCTTTGTTCATTGAGCAAGTTTGGTGAATGCTTGTGCCATTTCCACCTGAGGATTGGAGGATGTGCTGGACGAAGCAGGCAGACTTCCACCTGTCAAGTCTCTTAATAGTCATGATCTGGGACCCCACACCGGGATGTGGCCGAGGCCGCTCCAATACGATAAGAGCGACTGGAGCACTGACTGGGGTTGAGGTGTGGTAGCGTGGAAGAGTGAGTGAGTGAGTGTGAAGGTGACAGGACCCAAATTGACCTAACCGCCCCACCGTTGATCCAGAGGAAGGCGAAAACCCCAGCCGAGCCTAGGCCAATTGCTACAGCAGGGGAGAAAATTCCTTCCTGATCCCCCAAGAGGCGACCGGGTGAACCCTGGATCAACTTCCTATGGTTGGTTGTGCCCCGATGAATTCTCATGTGTTTGATGAACTGGCAGGCACTCAAGGGTTTGATCAGGAAAGGTAGTAGGGGACAATAGTTTGACTGTTCAGGTAGGAGTGACAGAAGGCGATCGAGTAAGGTTACTGCACACCAGAGATTGTTTGTTTTTAGAGTTAAATGTCTAACCCAGTGCCTGATCGCTGGGTTTTGGATAGTGCCAGGTGGAGGATGAAACGATCTTGGTAGGGAGCCAAGTGAGGTCTACGTAGAACTTGGCCGGCGGGGTAGCTGCGGGTGAACTCGCTAGGCCGCAAGAACCCGTGGTAGGCTGAGTCGAAGGCTGCTTGAATGACCAGGCTGGGGAGAAGGCCAAATGGGGAACTAGCTAGGTTAGTGGACATTAACTGGTGCTGAGGGCATAGTTGTACGGGCCTGCGTAGAAAGGACATGACTTGGACTTGCCTTTACTAATAATATCGGCCGTGGCCTGGTTGTCGGTGGTGAAGGCCACGGTTTGTCCTGTCCAGATATGACCCCCAGAGCTGAGCGGCTGCCACGATCTGGTATTGTTCGAACAGGGAGGAAGTCCGGGTAAACCCTGGGATTAGGAGTGTCTCTGGAGGCCATGGTCCTGCAAACCAATAGTGGGCAAAAATTGCAGAGAAGCCTGTGGAGGCTGCGGCATCTGTCACTACCAGCGGTGATGGGGGCGATATTGATGGTATAACTTTGATACTGTTTCACGTAGTAAGGAACTCCTCCCATAATGACAGGTCCGCTACTGCCGCGGTGTCTAAGTTAAGGATCTGAAGTTAAGGATCTGATCGGGGTCCTGTGTCTGGGAGAGGAAGACCAGGAGGCGTGATACAAAAAGATCGACCCTCGGGAATGATCCTTGCTGCAAATTGAGCATTCCCGGGAGAGACTGAAGCTGCTCCTTAGTACACCCCCGTGTACGGGTGAAGCCTTGGAGAACTGACCTGATGCGGGTCGGCTTTAAGGAACGACAAACGTAGTGAAAGCTATTTTGCGTGTTTAGCACGACAGAGAATAGGTGAGCAGTCAAGTTGCTACTGGAGATGAGTGACCGATTTGAGTCGGAATGCTTGCAGCGACTGCAATTAAGCCGCTTTATTGGAAAAATGAAAACAAAGTTAGCGGAAATTTTGAGTATGTAGGAACGACCGTGAGCAACATTGTATAAGCAGATGGAGTGAGATGTAAAGGTTTATGCTTGATAACGGACGTAAGGCCAGGGATCTGAATTGTAAGTACCACTTTATTGGTATCACTGATGCGAATAGTTCGAATCGGGCTGAGGTGTGAGCACCGGTGGGGTTTGGTTTGTAAAGGATCTTAAACGTTGAGCCGGTGCTGCGACTGGACTCGGATCGGTCGGTGAAGTTTGTATTGCCGAGGATCCGAATCGTTGCGCCGATGATGCGACTAGATTTGGAGCGGCTGTAGATGTAAGGTGATGAGGGAGCTCATGTTCCGGATCCACGTCGTTGCACTGATGATATGACTAGACTCAGATTGGCTGATGGTGTTAGTGGTTGAAGGGGTTTGTGATTGCTGAGGATCCAAATCATAGGGCCGACGTTGCGACTAGATTCAGATCGGCTGTTGGTAAGTGCTTGGTACACATACATACTTATTTATTTTTTATTTTTTTATAGTTTTTTTTTATTTTTTTTAGGGAAAAATACGTCCAACTTGGTGCAGGGTGGACCTACTTGACTGACCTGGAGGAGAAATGACAGGTGATGAGTGGTGAGGGGTTTGACTAGCTGATTTGAACACGACAGACTGCATCTGTTGTTTCATACACGCTGTTACACTCCGCACTGGTTTAGTGCCTTTTACATGTAAGTGCATTTCTTTTTATTAAATATCCTTTTATATGCAGAGAACACTATGGTCTGCCTATCTTTTATATATATATTTATATACACACCTCATTGGAGTCATTTGTGATCCGGTCCATCTACTGTTGTCATCCAACCATCCCGGAGCTGCAATACATGCCTGAGACGTATATACCCATATGGGAAGGTATCTGTGACCCTCTATAACCAAAGGGTCCACTTTGGGAGGTGAGCGGCCATTCTTATTACTGGTGGAGGTCTCTCACTGTGTTCACATCATCTGCATGTTTCCGATTCTATAAATCACTCTAGAAGATCACTGGGATTGTCTTTTGATCTATGGCCTTTTTATATAAGTGAGCGGATCGGATGGTGGAGCGTGTCGGAGAAATTAGTGACAAAAATGTCCCATGACAGAGGCATGAATTGGTGTGCCGCAGGTGCGACTGACAACGACCGGGCTCTAAAGCATGTACTGAATTGAGGCCAACTACAACTGGGGCACGCTTAAGACGAGCCTGCACACGAGAATGCAAGTGGGTTCGAATCAGATGCGTGACAGTGAAACGAGTGACAGAAATTTCCCATGACAGACACGAATCGGTGCTGCGCGAGGAACAGCAAGCGAACTCTGGAGCATGTACTGAAATGGGGCCAACAGCGACTGGGGCACGCTTGAGACGAAGCTGCACCTAAGGATGGGCGTGGATTCGAATCAGATGTGTTACAGTGGAACGAGTGACAAAAATGTCCCATGACAGAGGCATGTATCGGTGCACCGCAGGTGCGACTGACAACGACCGGGCTCTGGAGTATGTACTGAAATGAGGCCAACAACAACTGGGGCACGCTTAAGACAAGTCTGCACACGAAAATGCACGTGGATTCAAATCAGATGCGTGATAGTGAAATGAGTGACAGAAACTTTCCATGACAGAGACTCGAAACGGTGCGGCGCTGTGCGCTTAACAGCAAGCGAACTCTGGAGCATGTACTGAAATGGGGCCAACAACGACTGGGGCACGCTTGAGACGAAGCTGCACCTAAGAACGCGCGTGGATTCAAATCAGATGTGTTACAGTGCAATGAGTGACAAAAATGTCCCATGACAGAGGCATGAATCGGTGCGCCGCAGATGCGACTGACAGCGACCAGGCTCTGGAGCATGTTCTGAGATGAGGCCAGCAATTGGGGCACGCTTGGCGAACCTGCACACGAAAATGCACGTGGATTCAAATCAGATGCGTGGCTGTGACATGAGTGACATAAATTTTCCATGACAGAGGCATGAATCGGTGCTGCGCTGTGCGACTATCAGCAAGCAAACTCTGGAGCATGTACTGAAATGAGGACAGCAACTGGGACACGTATGGGACGAGCCTGCACATAAGAATGCGCATGGATTCAACTCAGATGCGTGATGGTGACGTGAATGACAGAATTCTCCCATGATCTAGGCATGAGACGGTGCGCCGCATGTGCGGCTGACAACGAGCGGACTCTGGAGCATGTACTAAAATGAGGCCAGCAACTAGGGCCCGCCGGGACGAATCGGTGCATTGTGGATGCGACTTGGATTCATATCAGAATGATGCAGAGGAAATCACTATCGATGCAAGACAAATCAGTAGCTATGTGCAGGGTTTCATGAGGAGAGAGAAGGGTGTGCGAGATGAGACAAGTGAAATTACTATCAGTGGAATGAGATGACAAACTAGCGGGGACGAACCAGTGAGTCGCTGATGCGACTAGATTCGACCGGAGGGTAATGCAAAGTAAAATAACTGTAATGATAGACAGTGCATTCTAAGTGACATGGGCCTACTACGTGGCGTGAAACGACAAGAAAGAGAAAAAAAAAAGCACAAAACTAAACTGATAAACAGCTCTGCGTTTGTGTTCACGAATTGCACGACAAGACTGTGGTCTTGCACGAGGCTGAAATAAGGCCGCATATGGAGACTTGACTAATGACTCGCAAGTTCCACAGCGGGGTTTTGATGACATGGTTTACCTGGCAAACAGTGCGTGAAGCAAAGAAATTGCACGAATCCTACCTGTGACAGTTTGAAAACTTGATGTACGAAAAGCATGGTGGGTGTCCAAGACATCCAAAAAGTGTGGTGTTGCGCCATGCATGACGCACAAAAAATTACTTTGGTTTGGTAAACGAGTGAGAGGAAAAAACGTGTACAAACGATACGCAAGTTCCGCTGCGGGAACTAAAACACACGGCATGAAGGCAAACAACAAATGGCAACGATGGAAAGTATGCAACGTATGTGACCCGAATCAGTTCGTAAATATACGAAAGGAATCCGATACGAATCGGTAGTGAGGAGTATAGAATTAATGTAATACAAATTGGTTGAATAGTGTATGCCGCCCTTTACTCTAAAACTGAACACCAATCAATCACCCCTCCCCCCAGGCTAACCAGTGCAGAGAGGCAGCAGGTGGGACTAATTAGAGTCTCCCTTTTTTTTTTTCCTCTTTTTTTTTCCCAAATGGAAGAGACGGCAACCTTATGGACAGTGAATCTTTACGTCCAGTGAAACCTACGGCAAGTGATATCGGACAATGACCGAAAGTGACTCGGAGGTTTGGTTTTATAAATGAATCGTATGTATGGGACAGACAATAACTCAGAAGCAGACTTTTAAAGAAAGGAATGCAGGACAGGAAGCATTACTAATTGCAAGATTGTACCTGACGCAAAAGATTTGAAAAGTACCTGCGATAGTGAGCGGGAACCGCCGACGAAGACCACGAACGAAGACGCCGAAATGCCCTGCGATCGAAACGCCAGGACTCACAAACATGAGGTGAGCTGGTAAGAGTCGGCCCAGTGACATCTAGTATCACTCACAGGAAACCAACGAAGACTGCAGGTGAGTGGGCTGGTTAAATAGCCCCCCGGGCTCCTCCCATAAATTCAGGCCAGCATACTGGCCTTCTAACTTGTTAGATACACCATTGAGATTTTTATATGTATTGTGCAGTATTTTTTTTGGGGGGGGGGCATACTACTGCTTTTCTTAAGTAGTTATGACTAATGCCTTGTAGGCTGATATGCGTCAACTAGTTTTATCTGCGTTTGTACACTGTGGTTTTTCAATAAAAAATTCTTAAGAGCAACCACTGGCTGTGCAGATCATCCTAATGGATACTACTGCTTTATACATAGAACCCTAACTAGTGAACTATGAGAAACTGTTATGGTACACAGTATACATAGTTTTAGCACTCCTTATTCAGTCAGTTGGTGCTTGAGGGCATATGCCATTGATATAACATTTTGGCCAAAGGCTTGTTTTCGCATTTCTGCATACAAGTGCAACCATGCTGAAAAATGAGGCTTGTTGGCTTTGTAGTAAATTCTTCTATCTTATCTTAGTTTAAACCTGCATCTGGACAATTTTTGGGGTGGCACTTCCTCTAATCAGGTTAGCATGGTCTTAAAACATTTCTTGGGCTTGGGCATTTTCTGCAGCCAGTTGTATGGTATTGCTCCTCCACTAATATTATCCGACTTTTCTGCTGCTCCACTATTGACTCATCAATTCGTCTTCATTTATGCTTTGGGATCCCGTGTCCCTACCACTGCTACTTCACTGCATTATATGTCTCCTGCAAACTACAGACTAGCGCACACTGCCATCCAACACGGATTCTGGATCTAGCTTAGACTTTTTTATCAGTAATTGGTGGCCAGGTTAGGGTCTGACTTTTTGCCAAACTCACCATAAAGGCTTTAAATGCCCATGTTGTTTACATTATTGCTATGATGAGTACTGTTGTAACACGGTCAAAATATAATGAGACTGAAATTGTGAATGGAAGGTGTTCTTAAAAAACATGTACCCAGAGTTCAGTAATCCTAGTTACACATCTTTGTATATACGTACATCTAAGTATGCAACTTGGTGCTAATTACCACCAACTTACATCTGTCATTTTTTATGTGCAAAAGCTAACTTAAAAAATAAATAAAGCATAACTATTTCATCTATCAGCCATTCAAATTTCAGATTCTTTTTGATAACTTTGATCAAAAGATTCTATTTTTCTCCAGTTTTCATAATTTGCATGTGGACATTTACAAATTATGTGGAATTACAAAACCCACATGTACTTTTTCATCGGTTTGGTAAGAAAATTTGTCTTTCATAAAGGATACAGATACATAGGTTTGGATTAATTCCCAGTACATGTATGGTATCGTTCTGTCCATCAGTGCGCCAATCTTTGTTTTTATAAAAGGTGTGTACTGTCCTGTGAACATCTTTAGCGTTCAGATTATATTAAGGATAATTATGTAAAACCATGCTTTTCTAAACTCAAGGTTAACAGAAATGGAGGAAAAATACCAGAACAGAGAATCCAGGCCAGAAGATCTGCAGGTCATCTCTGAATTAAAGGACATGGTTGCTGAGCGGGATCAACTTATCAAGAAACTAATTGTGAGCAATTTCAGTGTTTACTTGCTATAACAAAACAATTTCCAAATCGCTACCTCTGAGACCCATTGGCATTAACAATTCAGTGATCTTTAAATACTCTAAAGTTCATAAATTATAACTGATTTAATCAATTATTAAACAAAACGGCATTTACAAACGAACACTTTGTGTTTAAAATATTAATAGGTGAAGTGTTTGAAAGCAATTATCTGGACATGCAAAGCTGCGTGAAAGAAGCACAGTCAGAATAACCTTTTTCTTTTAACAGGAAGACAAGAAATTCTATCAACTAGAATTAGTCAACCGAGAGACCAACTTCAACAAAGTGTTTAATGCAAGTCCTAATGTTGGCGTTATCAATCCCCTAGTAAAGGTACTTACAGCAACGTGTACATTGGATATATTAACTCCTGAATTTCTTCAAAAATGTAATGTACACATTTGAATCTATTTGTTTAAGGCCCCTTTCACAGCTTTGCAGGCGCTATTGCGCTAAAAATAGCGCCTGCAATGTGCCCCGAAAAAGCCGCTCCTTTGTATCCAGTGTGAAAGCCAGAGGGCTTTCACACTGGAGCAGTGCGCTTGCAGGAGGGTAAAAAAACTCCTGCAAGCCGCACCTTTGAGGCGCGGTAGGAGCGGTAAAAATACCGCTCCTATAGCGCCCCCTGCCCATTGAAATCAATGGGGTAGCGCCTCCAAAACGCCCGCAAAACGCTGCAAAGAGGCGCTTTTGCAGGCGTTTTTGACCCTTTTTCGGCCGCTAGCAGGGGTTAAAATCACCCCGCTAGCGACCGCAAATCGCGGCAAAAATCGATGCTATAGCGGCGCTAAAAATAGCGCCACCATACCGCCAGTGCATCCAGCGCTTCAGTGTGAAAGTAGCCTTACTCCTGTTTTTGCATTATTAGCCATAGATAGACAGTGTTTTGACAAATACCACCAATGATTAAAAAAATGTACAACATTTTGCCATGCAGTCTTAGGGAGAACAATAATTTTATCTTTCCATTAGCTATTTAAGAATATCTAAACCCAAAAACAAAAATATATTGCAGCTCATCAGTCCTTAGATGTCCTTAGCAGTAAAGAAAGGACTCCCTGAAGCCGCACATCCGTCCCTAAATCGGCTTCAGGGAGTCCTTTTCTTTAATGTCAGTGATTGAAGGAGCCGGGACAAGCTCCCTGCCATGCCGGCAGTCCCAGTGGTGGATGCTTGGGATCTACACCCCGTTCCAGTGAGCTTGAGATGCACACAAAGCAGTCCAGGGTCGCCCTTAGATGTCCTTGTATTTGTTTTATTTATTTTTTATTTGTTTTACTTTATTTTCATATGGTAATCCTGCAAATAACACCCTTTTTGTTCTTGGGTGGTTGTGCTCACCTACTCCACTGTATCTGTGAAGGGGGCCAGGCTGAACTTCAAACATGTCTGCCTTTGTTCCTCTCTATTACATTTTGTTTATCTCCATAACATTATGCTTTCATTTCAGCTTAGAGGATGTAACAAGGGCACTACATTTTGGCAAGACGAACAGCTATTTTCTGTACTTGCTGAAAATTTGAAAAATAAAACCTACTGTAGCCCCCTACATTTCAGGACTAGTAGGCTGCAATATATTACATTATTGTTCATGGCTTCCTGGGTTTACCTTTTGACAAGCAAAATCAACCAGATGAGAACCTGGCAGAGGTTCCAGACCACACAGTAAGTTAGGGCAAATTTCCCTTAACGGTGCACAAGCAGCAATATAAGAATGACAGGAGTTCTAATCTAACTGGCTTCATGCACACTGGCTTATTGTATGTAGCGGAGCCTCACTCTCCCTCTCAGTTTTCTCGTTTGAGTGGCTTGTGTCTAGGAGTACCTGGGAGACGAGAGTGCAGGAACACTACGCCAAGCTCTCCCCTAGTATGTGTATGAGGGTTGAGCAAAGTCACTTGAATTACCTCCGGGTCTGTTCACTGCATACGAAGTCTCTCCTTGTACCGTGGAGATGTGTCTGCCAATAATAGAGCCCCACACCAATCAAAAGTCCAACACTCTTTTATTTCTCTGCATTCAGGGTGAACACAATTAGTTGAACTTTTAGTAACAGACAGACAGGGGTGTGGATACGAGTAGGCCCAGGCACAAAGGAACTCTCCTATTCCTTTGCTAGCGAATAGGCCTGGCGCACGGTCTCTGCCACCGACCGTGAGTTTTGGTCGCTGCCACAGACCGGATTAACTGTTGAGGCCCCTGCCACAGGCCTAATAGCAGGTCCCTGCCACTGACCTGAGTTGAATAGTTGGACCGCTGCCACCAGTCATAGAACATGAACCACCTTCCTCTATGAACTTGGCCCCTGTTCAGGAAAGATATCCCTCCGGGCGGTCTCCAGAGGTTCACCCGGCACTGGCAATATGCTGCACCAGATCTTCGGATGAATCCCTCCTCCGGTCCCTTACGCCTCTGGATTCGGGTGCCCAACTCCCGGGGCACCCTAGGACAATCCCTCCCTCGCGAGACCCAGCGGAAGGTACTGGGCCCCAGGCCTCCAGCTGAGTACCTCACCCCAGACTGAAGGTGTCTGGGATGGAACACGAACTTCAAGTGTCCAGGCCTAGGCCGCCTGGACACCGACTGCGAACAGCAGCCCTCAGGCTGAAAGTGCCCGGGACTCGAACCTCGTGGCGAAGATGTCCGCCCCCTTTATACCCTCTCCCAGCAAGCACAGCGGGTATCTCCGCCCCGCCGTACAACTGCTGCGAGAGGTCACAAAGGGTACGGCACTGCAGCGATGGTTCAACCCCGGCCCAAAGTGACAGTGCCACCTGCTGGGCCACAGGGAACTAGACATCACTGATGTCTTCACCAGATTTAAAAGTACATACCCGCTACATGTAAATGCTGTTTCTCCTGACAGGAGAAAATGTATGTTAAAAACCTATCCTGCATTTTTTTCAAACCAGTTTAGGCGAGTATAGCAGAATTTGGTGTCTGGGAGTTTTTTTCATTGGCCAGAATTTTTATTTATTCTGGCCATTGAAATAAATAAATGCTGGAGTGCTAAATGCTGAAGTGGGTTTAGACACATTTAGGTGCGTTTTTGTATGCCCAAAATCTCCTCTCCCGAACGCCATTTTTCTGCGTTCAGGAGAGGAGTTTTGACTACCTCTAAACTCTGTTGCTTCTAAACTCTATTAAAAGCCTATGTGTGCATGGACACTGAAGCCTCGTACACACGGCAAAAAATCTCGTCAGGAAAAAACACGTTGTTTTTCCTGACGAGATTCTTGACAAGAATCTTGTCCCGGCCGAGTGTACACACGCTCGATTCAAAAGAACCGCCGTTCTTTTAAAAGGAACGAACGCGTGACGTCATCGACTACGACGAGCGTGCGCTCATCACATTCAATGCCGCCGCCGCCATCTTGCTACAACCTACCTATCCCTAGGAAGCTACCGCGCATGCGTCAAAGTCATTTCGAGCATGCGCGGGTTTCCACGGCGACAGGTAAGCGTACACACTCTTGGGTTTCTCGTCGGGAAACAGGCCGACGAGAATCTCGACGAGAAAATAGAGAGCAGGTTCTCTATTTTTCTCGTTGAGATTCTGGCCAGGTTTCTTGACGAGAAACCTGAAAGCCTCGTACACACGGCCGGTTTTCTCGGCAAGAAAGCTCTCCCGGCAGTTTTCTTGTCATTTCTTGACGAGAAAACCGGCCGTGTGTCTGAGGCTTTAGGCTTTTCTTGAGTTGAGTTCAGAGGCTTTGACAAAAAAAAACACCAAAAGCTCCTAAATGTGAGTAAAGGAGCAGCAGTGTGCATGAGGCCTTACAGTTAATTACATTTTGTATAGAGTCACACGTTAACCTAACTAAAGCGAATTTGAAAACAATATATAATATGTAAATATTGTAAATACAGTTTAGTAAAAATAGTCTGTGCACCAGACTGCTTTTAGTTACTATAACCGTAGCTGAAATGTGTTTTAATAAGTAAAGAGACAGTACTGACACCTGAGAGCAATAAGTGTCTATACTCCTAAGCAACTGAGTCTTTGCCTCCAATTAGTTGCATCCTGAACTGCTAATGAATTGCTTCCTAATAAGTTAAGTACCTAGTTGGGGGATCCCTGAACTAAACATTGGTGTAATTTGAACTCTGCAGGTGATAAGAGGGAATGCACAGTTGAGCTCAAGAGCTTTTGTAGACAAATCTTAGGCCCCTTTCACACGGGGCGGATCCGCTCAGCGGGCTCCGCTAGCTTAGCAAGGGAACGCTCCGTTAATTAAGAGGCGGATCACAGGTCTACCTCTGCTCACTGAGCAGGGAGGGACCTGTCAGAGCCCTGCTGATTTCTATGGGGAGATCGGACGAAAACGGACAGCATGTCCATTTTCATCAGATCCCATCTG
Source organism: Rana muscosa (assembly GCA_029206835.1). Taxonomy (NCBI): domain Eukaryota; kingdom Metazoa; phylum Chordata; class Amphibia; order Anura; family Ranidae; genus Rana; species Rana muscosa. The sequence continues at coordinate 482,938,623 of CM055122.1, forward strand.
ATTCGATCCGCCAGATGGATGGCGAACGTATCGCCATACGTCTGTCTTGAGCGGATGGCAAATGGGTGTCAGAGGACAGATTTCCGCTGGCAATCCGCCTGCCCATAGGAGTCAATGGGTGGCCCGCTCGGGACCTCCTGAAAAATGGACAGGTGGATCCGAGCGGGCTTAACGTGTGAAACGGGCCTTAAGGTTAAAGTATAAACATGCAGCTCTCAAAATGTAATGTAACATTTTAATTTCATGCGACCTTTCAAGCACCAAGGTAAAATATATTCTACTCTGTTTTGTACTCTTTTTAAAGATACTGTATGTATGGGCAGATCACTCATCCATGTAATTAAGATATTTACATTCTCCTATTTATTGCCATGTACCTAAACCTGATACAACTTATGCTACAGGTTTAACCAATGCTTCTGCCCTATAAAGATACAAGTAACCCTATATATACAAACAAATACCAAAAGCTCATTAGATAATTTAGTAAAAGCTCATTTCCAAAATTGTATGCTTTTATCCAGTTGTTTAGAGATGGTTAACAGCTTTACAGGTAACAACAACTAGAGATCATTTATGTTGCATATAAATCTTTTTTCCAGTTTTGCTAAATTACTGTAATATATGCACAGCTGAACAGGACAGAGAAGTATTATCTAATAAAACTCAGTTTTTTCATGGTTGCTTCAAAACTATGGAAAAGTAACCAAGAAAACCAGCAGCCACAACCGACAGAACATTCTCTGTTTCTTTACAGTGCAGAACAAGCACTCTCTGTGGCCCAAATAAAGCAATGCAATGCATGGTTGCTATGTGAACTATTGGCAGCCCTGGGCATTGATCCTTGAGGGAGTAGCTTACATTTCCAGCCAGTAGGTGAAGCAGCAGGCTTCTTTTCAAATGTTCAACAGACTAATCTTTAACAATTTACTGATAAAGCCTATTAATAGCCATAATGTTCTGGGACAAAAGTTTCATGGGTGACCTCTGTATTCTATGTGTATTTCTAAAATAAATATTTTATATACAAATATAAAAACATAAAACATCAGTTATAAGCTTTTAAATAGGGGAGTAGAACAGGAGACAGAAAGTGTACTTGTTTTTTTTAATTGATGAAGATTTTAGTGCATACTGTAAATAGGATTTTTTGTACTCACCGTAAAATCCTTTTCACTGTCGTCCATGGACGGACACAGTTCCTCAATTCTTGACAGTTGGGTTATGTTCCTGTTCTATAGGAGAGGACTAGGCAGAACATGGTAGATATTTAATACATGTTACTTTAACAGAGTTGAACAGCCCCGCCCAGGGGGCAGTCCCTCCGTACATAACCCTAACCCTCCACCCTGCAGTCAGCAGCCTCAGTTCGTAACAAAGCAGTACAAACTAAAAAAGAAGGGGCGGGTGCTGTGTCCGTCCATGGACGACAGAGAAAAGGATTTTACGGTGAGTACAAAAAATCCTATTTTCTCTTTTCGTCCATGGACGAACACAGCTCCTCAATTCTTGACAGTTGAGACGTCCCAAAGCAGTGTCAAAAAACGGGGGGTGGGCGCACAGCAAACAAAAACCATTTTCACCCCAAACAAGCAGAGCTCCTCAATGGAGGAGTTGCAACCTAAAAAAGGATGGGCGGGTGCTGTGTCCGTCCATGGACGACAGAGAAATGGATTTTATGGTGAGTACAAAAAATCCTATTTTCTCTTTTCGTCCATGGACGAACACAGCTCCTCAATTCTTGACAGTTGAGACGTCCCAAAGCAGTGTCAAAAAACGGGGGGTGGGCGCTAGTGATGAGCCGAACACCCCCGGGTTCGGTTCGCACCAGAACCCGCGAACGGACCGAAAGTTCGAACGAACATTAGAACCCTATTAAATACAATGGATGCGAACGTTCGAATTCTAAAGTGCTAATTATAACAACTATTATGCATGTTATTGTCATAAATAGGGTTTGGGAACCCGGGTTGTGCACCAGGGGACATGTATCAATGCAAAAAGAAGTTTTAAAAACGGTCGTTTTTCGGGAGCAGTCATTTTAATGATGCATAAAGTGAAAAAAAAAAAGTCAAATATTCCTTCAAATATCGTACCTGGGGGGTGTCTAAAGTATGCCTGTGAAGTGCCACGTGTTTCCCGTGTTTAGAACTGTCCCTGCAGAAAATGACACTTCTAAAGGAAAAAAAAGCCATTTAAAACTGCTTGCGGCTTTAATGTAATGTCTGGTCCCGGTAATATGGATGAAATTCTTTAAGAAAAATGGCATAGCTACCCCATGACCCCCCCCCTACCCCAGCCCATTACCAGCCCCTTTGGGTCTTGTATGGATATTAAGGGGAACCCCGCACATAAAATAAAAAAGGCCCTATATACTCTGAACAGCCGTATACAGGCGGTGCATACAAGACAGGGACTGTAGGTTTGTTCTTATGTAGAATCTGTTTGTAATTTTGAACAGGTACATTGTTGAAGTGTAGCTCCAGCCCAAAAATCTATTTTTAAACTTTTTGGGAAACATAGGTAAGGGTTATCACCCCTGTAACATTTGTTTTGCTGTCTGTGCCCCTGTTCAGAACATTTCACCTCACTTTCCGTCCCAATGACAACTGTTTTTGAAATGTGGTGTTTTTCTTGAAACAAGGATTGCTGATAAAGCATCAGTACAGATGAGACCCCTTTCTCCCATATTTATTCTTACAGGAGAGAATTTTCCTTTCTAGGGGTAGATTTCCTCTCACTTCCTGTTGTCTTCTTTCGTTTGCAAGTAGGAGTCGTTTGTAAGTTGGATGTTTGAAAGTAGGGACCTGCCGTATATACTCTGCAGAAATAGGCCCCTTAATTGTTGGTGTTGGCACAACACTGTAAGCACTCAGTTACTCTTGGTTGGTGCTGGAACGCCCTGCTGTCAACTATTATATCAGGAATTTTAATTACATATAATTGTTGAACAGTGGTAGTAAAAATTGGGGCTTTGATGGTGGTGCTGGTGCCACAACACTGTAAGCCCTGACAGTTACTCTTGGTGGGTGCAGCAATGGGCCCTGCTGTGAATTATTAGATCAAGAATTGTAATTACATGCCCCTTTTGAACAGGGGCTGAAAAATTGGGCCTTTCGTGGTGGTGGTGGTGGTGGCGTTGCCACAAGACTGTAAGCCCTCAGAGTTACTCTTGGTGGGTGCAGCAATGGACCCTGCTGTGAATTATTAGATCAAGAATTGTAATTGCATGCCCCTGTTGAACAGGGGCTGAAAAATTGGGCCTTAGGCACTGGTGGCACAACACTACAACCCCTCACAGATACTGTACTTGGAGCACAGCAATGAGCCCTGTTGCAAAGTATTGCTTCAAAAATTGTAATGACACGCCCCTGTTAAACAGGGGCTGAAAAATTGGGCCTTAGGCACTGGTGGCGGCACCCATAAACAAAAATGATCTTCCAAGCTATCATCATCAATCGTATCATTGAGGACTCGGAGGAGGAGGATAGCCAGTCAACATAACAGCACAGGCACTCAGCATCAGCATCAGTCTTGAAGGGATGTGACATGTTAAAATCAATTAGTCTGTTATATCAGCATCAGGTGTGTGGTAGCTGGTGGTGATCCAAGACTGGTTCATCTTGATGAAAGTCAGTCGATCAACCGAGTCGGTGGACAGGCGCACCCTGTGATCCGTGACAAATCCTCCAGCAGCACTGAATGTGCGTTCCGAAAGAACGCTGGATGCAGGACAGGCCAGTAGCTCAATTGCATACTGTGCAAGCTCTGGCCAGTGATCCATCCTCAAGACCCAGTAAGCCAGAGGATTTTCGGTGGGGAAGGTGTCCAAGTCTGACCTTGCCCCTAGATATTCCTGCACCATGTTTATCAGACGCTGGCGATGGTTGCTGGAACCGATCATACTTTGGGGCTGCGGACTAAAGAATTGTCTGAACGCATCGGTCAGACGGCCACCTTCCCCACCGCTCCTTCTTTGACTGGCCGAAGCCTCAGCAACTCGTTGTCCAGGACCAGGAGTTTGTAACCTCCCAGTCTCTGGGAACGCGTTGCACAGACCTTTCTGCAAGGCCTCCCGGAGTTGTCTCATCCTCTGCTCCCTCTGCAACGGTAACATAAGGTCCGCAACCTTACCCTTGTACCGTGGATCAAGGAGAGTGGCCAGCCAGTAATGGTCCCTCTCCTTGATCCGAAGAATACGAGGATCCTTCCGCAGACTTTGCAGGATCAGGGAGGCCATGCAGCGTAGGTTTGCTGAGGCATTCGCTCCGGAGTCCTCTGGGTCACTAAGGACGACATGATCCGCAGCCACCTCCTCCCAGCCACGTACAAGTCCACTGGTTTCTTGGGACTGTAAATCATCCCTAAAAGACTGCTGCTGATGATGCTGAGTGCCAGCCTCCACCTCCATGCTGACACAATCCTCCTCCTCCTCCTCCTCCTCCTCCTCCTCTTCCTGTGCGATGGGTGGGACAGAAGGAACACTGTCTGGGTAAAGGGGGCCTTGAGAGGCAAGGAAGTCCTCCTCTTCCTGCCTCTGTTCTGCCTCAAGTGCCCTGTCCATTATTCCACGCAGCGTGTGCTCCAACAGGTGGACAAGAGGTACAGTGTCACTGATGCATGCACTGTCACTGCTCACCATCCTCGTGGCCTCCTCAAATGGTGCCAGGACAGTGCATGCATCCCTGATCATGGCCCACTGGCGTGGAGAAAAAAAACCAAGCTCCCCTGACCCTGTCCTGGTGCCGTAGTCGCACAGGTACTCATTGATGGCCCTCTGCTGCGTGTGCAGCCGCTGCAGCATGGCCAACGTTGAGTTCCACCTGGTGGGCATGTCACATATAAGGCGGTTCTTGGGCAGGTTCAACTCCTTTTGCAGCTCAGCCAGGCGAGCACTGGCATTATAAGATCTGCGGAAATGCACACAGACTTTCCTGGCCTGCCTCAGGACATCCTGTAAGCCCGGGTACCTGCCCAAGAACCGCTGCACCACCAGGTTAAGGACGTGAGCCACACAGGGCACATGGGTCAGTTGTCCCTGTCGGAGGGCGGAGAGGAGGTTGGTGCCATTGTCGCAAACCACCATTCCTGGCTTAAGCTGGCGTGGCGTCAACCACCTCTCGGCCTGGCCCTGCAGAGCAGACAGGACCTCTGCCCCAGTGTGGCTTCTGTCCCCCAAACACACCAGCGCAAGCACGGCATGGCATCTTTTTGCCTGCGTACTTGCGTAGCCCCGTGAACGGCTACGGAGCACCGCTGGTTCATAGGACAAACCACAGGAAGAGGCCATGGAGGAAGAAGAAGAGGAGGGGGTGGAGGAGAGAGGTGTGTCACAACCAGTAGTAGCATTTTGGAGGCGTGGTGGTGGGACAACCTCCAACACTACTGCACCTTGTCCTGCATCCTTCCCAGCTGCCAAAAGAGTGACCCAATGGGCCGTGAAAGAAAGGTAACGTCCCTGTCCATGCCTGCTGGACCATGAGTCAGCGGTAATATGCACCTTACCGCTGACCGCCCTGTCCAGCGAGGCCAAGACATTGCCTTCCACATGCCGGTAGAGAGCCGGAATAGCCTTCCGTGAGAAAAAGTGGCGTTTGGGAACCTGCCACTGAGGAACCGCACATTGCACAAACTCACGGAAGGGGGCCGAGTCTACCAACTGAAAAGGCAGCAGTTGAAGCGCTAGCAATTTAGCCAAGCTAGCATTCAACCGCTGGGCATGTGGATGGCTGGGAGTGAACTTCTTTCGACGGTCCAGCAGCTGGGGCAGGGAAATTTGCCTGCTAGAATCGGACGTCGGTGTACTGCTAGCAGAGTGGCCGCAAGTACTTGGCTGTGACACACCTAATTCTACACCTTCATTCCTCTCAGTGCATGTTTCAGAGAGGACTGAAGTTATAGTGGGGTTGGAGATCCCAGCTGATGCGGTGCAAGGAGAGGTCCGCTTTGTTCTTTGGTGTGGGTCTTTGAGGTAGGCTTGCCAACGAGCTGCATGGCAGGTCAACATATGTCTGGTCAGGCATGTGGTACCCAAGCGGCTGATGTTTTGGCCACGCGATATACGCTTGAGACATATGTTGCAAACAGCAGCTGTGCGATCTGATGCACTAGCCTCAAAAAAGGCCCACACCAAAGAACTTTTTGAATGACGGGCAGAGGCAGCGCCCTGCACAGGCGGAGCTCTGCGGTGTGATTCCGTCGGTGTACTGCCCTTACGCTGGCCACCAAAGGGCATCCTGCCTCGTTGGAGATGTGCCTCCTCCTCATCCTCCTCCTCCTCCTCTCTCCTATTAGGCACCCACGTGGAGTCAGTGACCTCATCATCACCTCCCTCCTCATCACTGGAGGCAATCTGGCAGTATGCTGCAGCTGCTGGAACATGACTGCCAGATTGGTGTCCTTCTTGAGCATCCCCTCTGTCTGCTCTCACGCTACTGCCTTCCTCTAGCTGGGTTTCATCATCAGACCCTTCGAAACGCTGGGCATCCTCCTGGAGCATGTACCCAACACTGTGCTGAAACAGTTCGGGGGACTCCTCAGGAGGAGGACATGGTGGGTCTAGGGAAGGAGTGACTGATGATGAGTCTGACATTGATACCAGGGAAGAGGACGCTTTGGCAGCTGCTTTTCCAGTACCCTGAGCCTGGGTGAGAGAGGATGAGGAGGAGGAGGAGGGCTTGGTCATCCACTCTACCAAGTCTTCGGCATGATGTGGCTCAACATGTCCAGCTGCCGAAAAGAAGGACAAGCGTGTCCCATGGCCATGTGCTGATGACAATGCACCGCGTCCACGACCAGCACTGTTGCCCCCAGACACAGAGCCTGCTTGCCCTCTTTTATTGCCTCCTGACTGTCTGCCTCTCCTTGTTTGCCTTCCAGACATTCTAATAGATGGCCTGCAGGGAGATGGGAAAAAAGCAATAAGGGCTACCTTCAGGTGTCCTTCTCTGTCCCTTGAAACAAGGACTTTGACAGTGAAAGAAACTGACACACTCTCCCTACCTACAGTTTTCTGTCCCTAGAAAAAAAAATTTTTTAAAGCACAATTTAGCACAAGGAGAATTCACTCACTGTCCTTCCAGGTCCCTGGAAACAAGGACTTTGACAGTGAAAGAAACTGACACACTCTCCCTACCTACAGTTTTCTGTCCCTAGAAAAAATGTTTTTTTTAAGCACAATTTAGCACAAGGAGAATTACCTCACTGTCCTTCCAGGTCCCTGGAAACAAGGACTTTGACAGTGAAAGAAACTGACACACTCTCCCTACCTACAGTTTTCTGTCCCTAGAAAAAATGTTTTTTTTAAGCACAATTTAGCACAAGGAGAATTACCTCACTGTCCTTCCAGGTCCCTGGAAACAAGGACTTTGACAGTGAAAGAAACTGACACACTCTCCCTACCTACAGTTTTCTGTCCCTAGAAAAAATGTTTTTTTTAAGCACAATTTAGCACAAGGAGAATTACCTCACTGTCCTTCCAGGTCCCTGGAAACAAGGACTTTGACAGTGAAAGAAACTGACACACTCTCCCTACCTACAGTTTTCTGTCCCTAGAAAAAATGTTTTTTTTAAGCACAATTTAGCACAAGGAGAATTACCTCACTGTCCTTCCAGGTCCCTGGAAACAAGGACTTTGACAGTGAAAGAAACTGACACACTCTCCCTACCTACAGTTTTCTGTCCCTAGAAAAAATGTTTTTTTTAAGCACAATTTAGCACAAGGAGAATTACCTCACTGTCCTTCCAGGTCCCTGGAAACAAGGACTTTGACAGTGAAAGAAACTGACACACTCTCCCTACCTACAGTTTTCTGTCCCTAGAAAAAATGTTTTTTTAAGCACAATTTAGCACAAGGAGAATTACCTCACTGTCCTTCCAGGTCCCTGGAAACAAGGACTTTGACAGTGAAAGAAACTGACACACTCTCCCTACCTACAGTTTTCTGTCCCTAGAAAAAATGTTTTTTTTAAGCACAATTTAGCACAAGGAGAATTACCTCACTGTCCTTCCAGGTCCCTGGAAACAAGGACTTTGACAGTGAAAGAAACTGACACACTCTCCCTACCTACAGTTTTCTGTCCCTAGAAAAAATGTTTTTTTTAAGCACAATTTAGCACAAGGAGAATTACCTCACTGTCCTTCCAGGTCCCTGGAAACAAGGACTTTGACAGTGAAAGAAACTGACACACTCTCCCTACCTACAGTTTTCTGTCCCTAGAAAAAATGTTTTTTTTAAGCACAATTTAGCACAAGGAGAATTACCTCACTGTCCTTCCAGGTCCCTGGAAACAAGGACTTTGACAGTGAAAGAAACTGACACACTCTCCCTACCTACAGTTTTCTGTCCCTAGAAAAAATGTTTTTTTTAAGCACAATATAGCACAAGGAGAATTCACTCACTGTCCTTCCAGGTCCCTGGAAACAAGGACTTTGACAGTGAAAGAAACTGACACACTCTCCCTACCTACAGTTTTCTGTCCCTAGAAAAAATGTTTTTTTTAAGCACAATTTAGCACAAGGAGAATTACCTCACTGTCCTTCCAGGTCCCTGGAAACAAGGACTTTGACAGTGAAAGAAACTGACACACTCTCCCTACCTACAGTTTTCTGTCCCTAGAAAAAATGTTTTTTTTAAGCACAATTTAGCACAAGGAGAATTACCTCACTGTCCTTCCAGGTCCCTGGAAACAAGGACTTTGACAGTGAAAGAAACTGACACACTCTCCCTACCTACAGTTTTCTGTCCCTAGAAAAAATGTTTTTTTAAGCACAATTTAGCACAAGGAGAATTACCTCACTGTCCTTCCAGGTCCCTGGAAACAAGGACTTTGACAGTGAAAGAAACTGACACACTCTCCCTACCTACAGTTTTCTGTCCCTAGAAAAAATGTTTTTTTTAAGCACAATTTAGCACAAGGAGAATTACCTCACTGTCCTTCCAGGTCCCTGGAAACAAGGACTTTGACAGTGAAAGAAACTGACACACTCTCCCTACCTACAGTTTTCTGTCCCTAGAAAAAATGTTTTTTTTAAGCACAATTTAGCACAAGGAGAATTACCTCACTGTCCTTCCAGGTCCCTGGAAACAAGGACTTTGACAGTGAAAGAAACTGACACACTCTCCCTACCTACAGTTTTCTGTCCCTAGAAAAAATGTTTTTTTTAAGCACAATTTAGCACAAGGAGAATTACCTCACTGTCCTTCCAGGTCCCTGGAAACAAGGACTTTGACAGTGAAAGAAACTGACACACTCTCCCTACCTACAGTTTTCTGTCCCTAGAAAAAATGTTTTTTTTAAGCACAATTTAGCACAAGGAGAATTACCTCACTGTCCTTCCAGGTCCCTGGAAACAAGGACTTTGACAGTGAAAGAAACTGACACACTCTCCCTACCTACAGTTTTCTGTCCCTAGAAAAAATGTTTTTTTTTAAGCACAATTTAGCACAAGGAGAATTACCTCACTGTCCTTCCAGGTCCCTGGAAACAAGGACTTTGACAGTGAAAGAAACTGACACACTCTCCCTACCTACAGTTTTCTGTCCCTAGAAAAAATGTTTTTTTTAAGCACAATTTAGCACAAGGAGAATTACCTCACTGTCCTTCCAGGTCCCTGGAAACAAGGACTTTGACAGTGAAAGAAACTGACACACTCTCCCTACCTACAGTTTTCTGTCCCTAGAAAAAATGTTTTTTTTAAGCACAATTTAGCACAAGGAGAATTACCTCACTGTCCTTCCAGGTCCCTGGAAACAAGGACTTTGACAGTGAAAGAAACTGACACACTCTCCCTACCTACAGTTTTCTGTCCCTAGAAAAAATGTTTTTTTTAAGCACAATTTAGCACAAGGAGAATTACCTCACTGTCCTTCCAGGTCCCTGGAAACAAGGACTTTGACAGTGAAAGAAACTGACACACTCTCCCTACCTACAGTTTTCTGTCCCTAGAAAAAATGTTTTTTTTAAGCACAATTTAGCACAAGGAGAATTACCTCACTGTCCTTCCAGGTCCCTGGAAACAAGGACTTTGACAGTGAAAGAAACTGACACACTCTCCCTACCTACAGTTTTCTGTCCCTAGAAAAAATGTTTTTTTTAAGCACAATTTAGCACAAGGAGAATTACCTCACTGTCCTTCCAGGTCCCTGGAAACAAGGACTTTGACAGTGAAAGAAACTGACACACTCTCCCTACCTACAGTTTTCTGTCCCTAGAAAAAATGTTTTTTTTAAGCACAATATAGCACAAGGAGAATTCACTCACTGTCCTTCCAGGTCCCTGGAAACAAGGACTTTGACAGTGAAAGAAACTGACACACTCTCCCTACCTACAGTTTTCTGTCCCTAGAAAAAATGTTTTTTTTAAGCACAATTTAGCACAAGGAGAATTACCTCACTGTCCTTCCAGGTCCCTGGAAACAAGGACTTTGACAGTGAAAGAAACTGACACACTCTCCCTACCTACAGTTTTCTGTCCCTAGAAAAAATGTTTTTTTTAAGCACAATTTAGCACAAGGAGAATTACCTCACTGTCCTTCCAGGTCCCTGGAAACAAGGACTTTGACAGTGAAAGAAACTGACACACTCTCCCTACCTACAGTTTTCTGTCCCTAGAAAAAATGTTTTTTTTAAGCACAATTTAGCACAAGGAGAATTACCTCACTGTCCTTCCAGGTCCCTGGAAACAAGGACTTTGACAGTGAAAGAAACTGACACACTCTCCCTACCTACAGTTTTCTGTCCCTAGAAAAAATGTTTTTTTTAAGCACAATTTAGCACAAGGAGAATTACCTCACTGTCCTTCCAGGTCCCTGGAAACAAGGACTTTGACAGTGAAAGAAACTGACACACTCTCCCTACCTACAGTTTTCTGTCCCTAGAAAAAATGTTTTTTTTAAGCACAATTTAGCACAAGGAGAATTACCTCACTGTCCTTCCAGGTCCCTGGAAACAAGGACTTTGACAGTGAAAGAAACTGACACACTCTCCCTACCTACAGTTTTCTGTCCCTAGAAAAAATGTTTTTTTTAAGCACAATTTAGCACAAGGAGAATTACCTCACTGTCCTTCCAGGTCCCTGGAAACAAGGACTTTGACAGTGAAAGAAACTGACACACTCTCCCTACCTACAGTTTTCTGTCCCTAGAAAAAATGTTGTTTTTAAGCACAATTTAGCACAAGGAGAATTACCTCACTGTCCTTCCAGGTCCCTGGAAACAAGGACTTTGACAGTGAAAGAAACTGACACACTCTCCCTACCTACAGTTTTCTGTCCCTAGAAAAAATGTTTTTTTTAAGCACAATTTAGCACAAGGAGAATTACCTCACTGTCCTTCCAGGTCCCTGGAAACAAGGACTTTGACAGTGAAAGAAACTGACACACTCTCCCTACCTACAGTTTTCTGTCCCTAGAAAAAATGTTTTTTTTAAGCACAATTTAGCACAAGGAGAATTACCTCACTGTCCTTCCAGGTCCCTGGAAACAAGGACTTTGACAGTGAAAGAAACTGACACACTCTCCCTACCTACAGTTTTCTGTCCCTAGAAAAAATGTTTTTTTTAAGCACAATTTAGCACAAGGAGAATTACCTCACTGTCCTTCCAGGTCCCTGGAAACAAGGACTTTGACAGTGAAAGAAACTGACACACTCTCCCTACCTACAGTTTTCTGTCCCTAGAAAAAATGTTTTTTTTAAGCACAATTTAGCACAAGGAGAATTACCTCACTGTCCTTCCAGGTCCCTGGAAACAAGGACTTTGACAGTGAAAGAAACTGACACACTCTCCCTACCTACAGTTTTCTGTCCCTAGAAAAAATGTTTTTTTTAAGCACAATTTAGCACAAGGAGAATTACCTCACTGTCCTTCCAGGTCCCTGGAAACAAGGACTTTGACAGTGAAAGAAACTGACACACTCTCCCTACCTACAGTTTTCTGTCCCTAGAAAAAATGTTTTTTTTTAAGCACAATTTAGCACAAGGAGAATTACCTCACTGTCCTTCCAGGTCCCTGGAAACAAGGACTTTGACAGTGAAAGAAACTGACACACTCTCCCTACCTACAGTTTTCTGTCCCTAGAAAAAATGTTTTTTTTAAGCACAATTTAGCACAAGGAGAATTACCTCACTGTCCTTCCAGGTCCCTGGAAACAAGGACTTTGACAGTGAAAGAAACTGACACACTCTCCCTACCTACAGTTTTCTGTCCCTAGAAAAAATGTTTTTTTTAAGCACAATTTAGCACAAGGAGAATTACCTCACTGTCCTTCCAGGTCCCTGGAAACAAGGACTTTGACAGTGAAAGAAACTGACACACTCTCCCTACCTACAGTTTTCTGTCCCTAGAAAAAATGTTTTTTTTAAGCACAATATAGCACAAGGAGAATTCACTCACTGTCCTTCCAGGTCCCTGGAAACAAGGACTTTGACAGTGAAAGAAACTGACACACTCTCCCTACCTACAGTTTTCTGTCCCTAGAAAAAATGTTTTTTTTAAGCACAATTTAGCACAAGGAGAATTACCTCACTGTCCTTCCAGGTCCCTGGAAACAAGGACTTTGACAGTGAAAGAAACTGACACACTCTCCCTACCTACAGTTTTCTGTCCCTAGAAAAAATGTTTTTTTTAAGCACAATTTAGCACAAGGAGAATTACCTCACTGTCCTTCCAGGTCCCTGGAAACAAGGACTTTGACAGTGAAAGAAACTGACACACTCTCCCTACCTACAGTTTTCTGTCCCTAGAAAAAATGTTTTTTTTAAGCACAATTTAGCACAAGGAGAATTACCTCACTGTCCTTCCAGGTCCCTGGAAACAAGGACTTTGACAGTGAAAGAAACTGACACACTCTCCCTACCTACAGTTTTCTGTCCCTAGAAAAAATGTTTTTTTTAAGCACAATTTAGCACAAGGAGAATTACCTCACTGTCCTTCCAGGTCCCTGGAAACAAGGACTTTGACAGTGAAAGAAACTGACACACTCTCCCTACCTACAGTTTTCTGTCCCTAGAAAAAATGTTTTTTTTAAGCACAATTTAGCACAAGGAGAATTACCTCACTGTCCTTCCAGGTCCCTGGAAACAAGGACTTTGACAGTGAAAGAAACTGACACACTCTCCCTACCTACAGTTTTCTGTCCCTAGAAAAAATGTTTTTTTTAAGCACAATTTAGCACAAGGAGAATTACCTCACTGTCCTTCCAGGTCCCTGGAAACAAGGACTTTGACAGTGAAAGAAACTGACACACTCTCCCTACCTACAGTTTTCTGTCCCTAGAAAAAATGTTTTTTTTAAGCACAATATAGCACAAGCACAAAACACACTGACACTCTCCCTACCTATCCTTCTCTTTCCCTAAACTAAAGGAATCCAGGTTAAGCAAGAAAGAAATAAAAGTCACTGTCCCTGCCTATGCTGCTCTATCCCTGCTCCGGAACACACTACACTAGGCCGCCGTGCTGGCGGCCTTTTATAGTGTGGGGCGTGTACTAAACCCCCTCAGCAATAATTGGCCACAGGCATCCTGCCTGTGGCCAATCATTGCTCTCCTCGCTGCCGGCGCTGTGATTGGCCAAGCATGCGGGGTCACAGTGCATGCTTGGCCAATCACAGCGCCTGGATGACACTGCGATGGCGTAGTGCATTGTGGGCCGTTCGCGTCACTCGAATTTGGCGCGAACGGCCCAAATCGTTCGATCTTCGTCGAACGATCGAACAGCCGATGTTCGAGTCGAACGTATGTTCGACTCGAACACGAAGCTCATCCCTAGTGGGCGCACAGCAAACAAAAACCATTTTCACCCCAAACAAGCAGAGCTCCTCAACGGAGGAGTTGCAACCTCAAACAGCCGCCTGCAAAATTTTGCGGCTCAACCTTGTAAAATTTTGAAAAAGTGTGAACGGATGACCAGCTCCCCGCCTTACACACTTGTGATACAGATGCTTGATGTCGGAAAGCCCAAAAGGCACCAATAGCCCTGGTCGAATGTACCATGACACGAAAGGGAGGCGCCCGCCCCATAAGGGCATAGGCCTGGATGACGGTCCGCCTGATCCACTGAGAAATGGTGGCTGACGAGACCGCCAGGCCCTTCTGCGGACCAGATACCGACAGAAACAGTGAGTCAGACCTTCAGAATGGAGTCGTAGCAGACAGGTACACCCGCAAGGCGCGTACCACGTCTAAAGAATGTAGTGCAACCTCCTTGGAATGCGATGGCCAAGGACACAAGGATGGAAGTACAATGTCCTCATTCAGGTAAACGGTCGAAACCACCTTCGGAAGAAAAGAAGGCTGCGGACGTAGCACCGCTAGTCCTTATGGAGGACCAAATATGGGGACTTGCGAGACAAGGCCACCAATTCAGAAAAAACCTCCTGACGGACGTGATGGCTACCAGGAAGGCCACCTTCTGAGAGTGCGTCAAAAGAGGAATTTTCTCTGATGTTCTCAAAAGGAGGTTTCTGAAGCGCCGAGAGCACCAGATTCAAATCCCATGGAGGTAATGGTGGTCGCACCAGAGGAGCCACATGCCGGACCCCTTGCACAAACGTACTTACCAGTGAATGAGCCGCCAGCGGTCGCTGAAAGAAAACAGCCAAAGCTGAAATCTGCCCCTTAATGGTGCTTAAGGCAAGTTTCTGATCTACTCTGCGCTGTAAAAAACAGCAGGATCCTGGAAACCAAAGAAGTCCGTGGACGCCAGTCCATCTCCTCACACATAGAGATGTAGGCTCCCCATGTGCGAAGGTAGAACTTCCTAAAAGAAGATTTCCGTGCCCTCAACATGGTTGAAATGACCGAATCCGCCAGGCCTCGGTCCCTCAGTGCCTGGCTTTTAATAGCCATGCCGCCAAAGCCAGCGACTGTAAAGCAGGCTGAAGAATGGGAACAAGCGAGAGAAAGTCCCCCCCATTGGCAGTCGCCAGGCACATCCGCCACCAGCCGCACGAGGTTGGAGTACCAGGGACACCTGGGCCAATCTGGGGCGATTAGAATCACCGGAATTCCCTCGGTCTCTACTCTGCAGAGTAGACAAGAAAGCAACTTCAGTGGTTGAAAGGCATAAAATAGCCGATACTGACCCCACGGGGCCATGAACGCATCTGACGCGTTTGCCCAGGGATCTCTGGACCTGGCCATGAACCTCGACACTTGTGATTAAGTCGAGAGACCAGGAGATCCACGTCTGGCGTGCCCCATCTCCGCCAAAGGAGTTGAAAAAACCTCCGGATGTAAAGACCATTCCCCATGGTCCAGCATCTGGCGACTCCTATAGTCCGCCTGCCAGTTTCCCACGCCGGAATGTAAACTGCCGACAGGGCCGGCACGTTCCTGTCCGCCCACCGTAGGATGTGAACAACCTCTGACGCTGCAGCCAAGCTTCTTGTTCCTCCTTGATGGTTGACGTATGCCACAGCCGTGGCTTTGTCTGACTGGATCCTGACTGGACGCCCTCTTAGTCTCTGAGACCACCTGGAAAGGCACAGCCTGATCGTTCGGAGTTCCAGAACATTGATCGACAGTTGGGATTCGGTTGGAGTCCAGTGGCCCTGGGCCGCCTGAACCCCCAGACTCCCCCTCAACCGGTCAGACAGGCGTCCGTCGTGATCACAGTCCAAGAAAAAGGGAGGAACGACTTCCCGGACCAAAGAGCCGGGAATCTCAGCCACCAATTCAGAGAGAACCGGACAAGATGACTTATCTGATCTAATGATACAGAGACAACGGAGATCTGTTCCATCTTTAGAGAATCTCCGTCTGCAAGACCCAAGTGTGGAATTGGGCTTGAAGAGGCTACCAGGAGGCCCAGAACTCGCATGCAAAACCAGCGAGACGACCATTTGCGGGATGTCAACAACCTCACTGCAGATTGGAGTGTCTGCAACTTCTCCAAGGGAAGAAAGACTCTGGCCTCCAAGGAGTCCAGAACCAATCCCAGGTACTCTAGGCTCTGGGTCGGTACTAACACCGACTTCTGGAGGTTCAGTATCCACCAAACTCCCAAAGGGTCTGACTGGTTATAGACAAGTCTTCCTCTAATTCTGAGCTTGAAGCAGCTCTCAGAAAAAGGTCGTCCAAGTAGCCTACGATGGCAATACCGCGCTGTCTCAGCAAGGCTAGATTCGGGGCGAGCACCTAAGTGAAAACTTTTGGTGCTGAAGCTAGGCCAAAGGGAAGAGCCACAATTGACAGTGGTCTTCACCTATCGCAAAGCGCAGGAACCTCTGATGCCTGACGCAGATGGGGACATGCAAGTATGCGTCCCCCGGATAGAGCGCAGCCCTCACCAAACGAATCGAGTCCATCCGGAAGTTCTTGAATCCAGATAAAGACATTGAGGTCCTTGAGGTCCAAGATTGGACGGACTCCGTCCCTCTTTGGGACCACAAACAGATTTGAGTAGAAAACCTGAAACCTGTCCTATGGTGGAACGGGTATGATCACCCCGCACCTCAACAGTCTAGCACTGCCCCCTGGAGGGCAGCTGGACGCCGGAAGGAGAGGCAGCTTGTGAGGGAAAAAATCTGTTTGGTGAACAAGAAAGGAACTCTATCTGGTACCCCGAGGTTACCACCTCGCAGACCCACTGGGCGGAGAGCAGGGAGGTCCACTGAGCTGCAAACCTGCGAAGCCGTCCCCCCACCCTGGAGTCGGGCGGGGCAAAACTTCCTGCGGTAGCAGGCTTGTTTGCTGGCTTGGTGGGCTTGCGCACCCAGGGACGCTTCTGTCCCCCAGCTAGACCTTTTCCGCTTAGGAGGGTCTCCCCGACTGAAGAAAACACCTCTTTAGTGTGGGGAAGGAGGGCCCCGGCTTACGGCGCGGCTCCTTCCCTGTAGTGGACTGAGGGAGAAGCGTGCTCTTACCCCAGTGACATCCTTCATGATGTCGTCGAGTGAGGCACCAAAAAGCCTCCCACCTTTGAAAGGCAAAACTTCCAGAGTTTTCCTAGAAGCTTGGTCAGCGGACCAGCATTTCAACCATATTAGGCGGCGCCATACCACCGCAGATGCGGAGGTCCTGGAGATCAAGGGGACTGCACCCAGGGTTGCATCACAGACGTACATGAGTCCCTGTACCAACTTGCTCGGCCAGAGACATGCAATCAGGAGGAAACTGATGCTCCTCTCCAGTCCGGTGCAATATTTTTGCCCACACCGTGAGCGTTAGGGGCGCCAAGGTAACAGCCACAATAGGCTGCAATGCTGGCCCCAGCATGGTGAACACAGAGCGGTTCACCGCTTCAGACCTCCTATCAGTAGGGTCCTTAAAAACAGAGGTCCCCTCCCCCGGGATAGAGGTTACTTATTTTAACCGAGAGACCGGGGTGCGCTGAGGGACCGCAAAGGGCCTCTGCGACCGTTCCCATTCTTTAACTATGAAAACTTGTCAAAGAAATAAACATAAGGAAAAACCTTAACAGAGCGGGTTGGTTTGTGCGACCCAAAAGGGACAGACCCCACTGTGGAAGTCCCAGCTGTATCTTCCAGCTTGAGAGTGTCCCTCACAGCATTGATAAGTGCTGTCTTGAGCTGACCCGGACGAGGGGTCCTCCACACAGGGAAGGTCCTGGTCTGCCACTTCTGACATATCAGAACCGGGGCCCTGCGCCGCAGCCAGGCCCGAGTCTGAGTCAGAACAATTTCCCAGGCGATGGCGGGGGGAGGGGGCACTTAGTACCCCCTTACGCTCGCACGCCGCTTCCACCTTGGCAACAATGACTGCAGGACTGCCTATAAAGCGCCCATGGGAACCGCAGGTGCAGGGGCACCAGTTGCTGCCTCTGGAATGTCTAGGGAAAAGCGCCAGCTTCTGGCTCCAAATTGCCCACTGACAGCCCTTAGGGACCAAGTCAAGTTACCTGACACATTCCACCCTCCTTGCTGCACTGACCGAGGGGGGGATACCCAGGGGACTGTTTAGCGCCGCTGCCCGCTCTCCATCCTTACTGTAACTGGGAAACTGTGTGAGGTGAATGGCGCCGTCCGCGCCGTTCAGGAAGCCAGTCAGGAAGCCAGGCAGCACTAGAAGCCAAAACCCACCACTCCAAAATGGCCACCGGGTGCCTCAGAGAAAGCGCACGGACCACAAGAAAATGGCCGCCCGCCTGCATCATGGTGCGGCCACGGCAAAATGGCCGCCAATGGGAAATTAAATGCAATGCATAAGCCCCATAAAAATGGCACCAGCGCTTCAAAAAATGGCGCCAGCGCTTAAAAAAATGGCGCCCAGCAAGCGAGGTGGACTAGAAGGCCAGCAGCGGAGGCTCCCAGGAAATTACCACCCCCCACACAGAGAGCGGGGCTGGACACCCCCACAGCCCCCCGCCGGGACCTGGAGCCCCCCTAAGGGTATTCCCTGGTCGCAGCGAGCCCCGCAAGGGGAGGAGGAAAAAAGGGTGACAGAGGGATAGAGGGGAAGGCAGGAGAACCCCCTAACGACCCCCTTAGGAATGCCCAGCTGTTCGATACACCGAAGTAGGAGGAACTGTACCTTACCCGTCCTTGCGAGGACCCGCTGGTGCGTTCCTGACAGACCTACAACCGAGCAGTACGGAGTAGCTGTCGGCCCGGTCCACTGTGACTGAGACAGCAAGCCACTCGGTCATATGTGAACCCTGGAGCATAGCTCACCGGCCACCCCTGGAGCCATGGGGTATGTCGTGGCCTACCCCGCACGTAGCTAAGGTCTGCTCATGCTCGCTGGCCGGACTGGGGGGACTACAAGGATCTATATTATCCTGCCTGTCATGCCAAGCCGGCAGTTGATAGAAGATTCTCCAAAAAATAAAAAATAAAAAAAAGTAAAAATCTCCTCAGGACTCTGGGCCCAAAGGGAGCCACGTCCTTCTCCTCTACTAGGCAGAAAAAAACTGAGGCTGCTGACTGCAGGGTGGAGGGTTATGTACGGAGGGACCACCCCCTGGGTGGGGCTGTTCAACTCTGTTAAAGTGACATGTATTAAATATCTAACATGTTCTGCCTAGTCCTCTCCTATAGAACAGGAACATAACCCAACTGTCAAGAATTGAGGAGCTGTGTCCGTCCATGGACAAAAAGAGAAATCAGTTTTAAAGGACAAGGTTACTTTTTTTGCCTGTTTTAAGTGTTGCAATGGTAACTTCAAAGTCCTTGCTATTTGCCCCGTTACCTATTTAACAATGGCTCCATAACATAATTGCTTCCTGTATGGGCTTTGCTGATGGCATCCTTATTTAAAGAAAAGGCCAAAAGAGTTACCCATGAGAGACAGGGCTGACTATAAGGCCCCTTTCACACTGGGGCGGGCAGGTGCGGTGGCGGTATAACGGCTATAGCCGCGGTTTGCGGGCAGTATTACCGGGGTGTCCTATTGATTTCAATGGGAAGGAGCAGTAAAGGAGCGGTATATACACCGCTTCTTCACCACTCCAAAGATGCGTCTTGCAGGAAAAAAAAATTCCTCCCGCCAGCGCATCGCCTCAGTGTGAAAGCCCTCGCCTCAGTGTGAAAGGGGCCTAACAGTGTGACCAGAAAGCTACTGTATTTCTCTCTGGTTTATTACAAGGAGATTGGAGCCATGGTTACCTAGCATAATGGGGCAGATAACTGAAGCTATAAAAATTTTTGAATAAACCAAGATAAAATGGCAAAATGCATATCCTCATGGTACGCCCTTGATCCCCAAAAGAGGTTAGTAGCTTTGTGGCAATTAAAATTGAACTATTTTAACATAATGTGTTTTGATGTAAGGCCCACGTTAAGAGTATAGACCACCCAATACTGATAATTTGGTCATGGGTTAGCAGTAATGTCCCTAGTACTGGTCTACATATCCACTTATTGTAAATTGTTGCACTGTAGCAAAGTAAATTTATTCAACAGAGAGATTGTTGACCCTTCATAACCGCCATGGCAGATGGGTGGAACTTGAAACCATATGTAGAGGTATCGCCACCAGAATGACCAAGAGATATAGACTTGCTAATAGGTGGATTAACCTGCCAGTAACTTCCCAAAATAGAATTAATGCCGTAAGTGAAATTCCTTTTTTTGGTAAAAAAAAAATGGACAAAAACGTATAATAATGCTGCCTGTAAGCGTGTATGTTATTTCATACACACATGCACATTGAGTTGACTATAGTGTAGTTTTAAATGCCTTACTTGTTTTCAAAACAGCAAAAGAAGAAGAATGATAAGTCTGCAAACAGGTTTGTGAGTTCCCCTAACCTAAGTGCAGTGGAGACTGCCGTAATGGGAAACGGACACCCTACACGCCTGGAGCCCATTCCAAATTCACCCATCCACGATATTGAGTTCAACAGCAGCAAGCCTCTGCCACAACCTGTACCACCCAAAGAGGCCAAGACCTTTTTGAGGTGAGCACTGCCTCGCCAGCCCAACTGGCACTGGTCATGAGAGTGCTGAACTGCAGCTATAGCCTTGATTTCTTTTTTATGGCTTCTGCAACCTCTTTATAGTGCTCCTTTTTTTGAGCATGTGCTGTACTCATGTCCGTGTTTGCTAAGTGCATTGTATAGACTGTGGACTGTGTTGCATTTTGTTATCCGTCTGTATCTATTTTTTCTGTGCACTTGCAATGCCTTTGCATGCTTGTATACATATTTATTTGAAACCATTTTATATGCACGTTACTGGTGTTGAAAGTTTTCTTTCCTATATTATCTAGTTTTTAAAATGCCTGTCATGTAAATTATCTTTCCACATGTCTTACATAAAATCATAGCTGTGTTTTATTTTTTCTCTGCCTTAGACACAAACTAATGTCTTTGCTAGCATATTCTGAAAGTGAATGAAATACATTTTCATGTAACTGTTATTTATTATGTGAATTCTTGAGCACCCTCTAGTGATACACATAAACTTCATATATTTTGTTTTAAAATGCTTCAAAAAAGTTTCAGATATAAAATATTACATTTGGGGGTATACTTAGAAAAATTATGTGGTATTAAAAAAAAAAAACACAGTGCTGTGAAAAAGTATTTGCCCCCTTCCTGATTTTTTTGCATATTTCTCACACTTAAATGATTCATCAAACTAATTTTATTATTACGCAAAGATTACCTGAGTAAATCCAAGATGCAGTTTTTGAATTATTATTTCATTTATTAAGGGGAAAAAAGCTGTTCAAACTTGCCTGGCCCTATGTGAAAAAGAAATTGTCCCCTTCCATGCTGAATCATGAATGAACTGTGATTAACCACAATTTTTTGGAATGCTGAGTTACATTTCACTTGCCACACCCAGGCCTGATTACTACCAGACCTGTTGAATCAAGAAATCACATAAATAGAAGCTGTCTGACAAAGTGAAGCATGCTAACTGATCACAAAAAGCCACACATCATGCCACAATCTAAAAAAATTCAAGAACAGATTAGAAACAAACATGTATCGGTCTAGGAAGTGTTTCAAAGCCATTTCTAAGGCTTTGGAACTCCAGTGAACCAAGAACAGTGGTGAACCTTCCCAGGAGTGGCCAGCCTACAAAAATTACTACAAGAGCATGACGACGACTCATCCAAGAGGTCATAAAAGAACCCAGAATTACATCAAAAGAACTGCAGGCCTCACTTGCCTCAGGTAAGATCAGTGTTCCCGAATCCCGATACAACAATAAGAAAAAGACTGGGAAAAAATGGCATCCATGGGAGAGTTCCAAGGCCAAAGCCACTGCTGACAAAAAAAAATGATTATCCCCAAGAATTTTAGGCAATTATTCTGTGGACTGATGAGACAAAATTTTTACTTTTTGGAAGGTGTGCATCCCGTTACATTTGGCATAAAACAAATACAGCATTTCAAAACAAGAACATCATACCAACAGTCAGACATGGTGGTGGTAGCGTGATGGTCTGGGGCTGCTTTGCAGCTTCAGGACCTGGATGACTTATCATAATTGATTGAACCATTAATTCTGAGCTCTACCAGAAAATCCTAAAGGAGAATGTCCGGCCATCAGTTCGTGACCTCAAGCTCAAGTGCACTTGGGTTATGCAGCAGGACAATGATCCGAAACATAACAGCGAATCCACCTCCAAATGGTTCAAACAAAGCAAAATGTAGGTTTTGGAGTGGCCTAGTCAAAGCCCAGACTTAAATCCAATTGAGATGCTGTATCATCACCTTACACAGGTCATTCATGCTGGAAAACCCTCCAATGTGGCTGAATTAAAACAATTCTGCAAAGAAGAGTGGGCCAAAATTGCTCCACAGCAATTTGAAAGACTCATTGCCAGTTATCGCAAACGCTTGATTGCAGTTGTTGCCGCCAAGGGTGGCACAACCAGTTATTAAGTTTAGGGGGCAATTACTTTTTCACATAAAGTCAGGCAAGTTTGTACAGCTTTTTTGCCTTAATAAATGAAACCATCATTTAAAAACTACATTTTGTATTTACTTGGGTTATCTTTGTGTAATAATAACATTTGTTTGATGATCTGAGTCATTTTAGAGCCCATTCACACAGGGGCAACTTTGGATCCGACTTCAAATCGCCCCAGGTCGCCCCTAGTCGCCTCAAGTCGCGCTGCATGAGAAAATCAATGTAAGTGAATGGAGCCGTCTTAATGCACACTACTGCAGTCGCTCCGACTTCAAAAAAGGTTTCTGTACTACTTCAATCCGACTTCTAGGCAACCGCTAGGCGACCTGTACCCATTGATTTCAATGGAAGTCGCTCAGAAGTCGGATCCCCTGTCTTAAAGGGGTTGTAAAGGTTCGTTTTTTATTTTCTAAATAGGTTCCTTTAAGCTAGTGCATTGTTGGTTTACTTACCTTTTCCTTTGATTTACCTTCTAAATGTTTTTTTTCTTTGTCTGAATCTCTCACTTCCTGTTTCTCCTCACTAAACTTCACACCATTATCCGAGTTGTGTTTAGTCAGCCAGAACAGCTTACTGAACAGCTTACTGAGGAGGAACAGGAAGTGAGAAATTCAGACAAACAAACAAAGAAAAAAAATATTTAGAAGGGAAATCTAAGGAAAAGGTAAGTGAACCAACAATGCACTAGCTTAAAGGAACCGATTTAGAAAATAAAAAATGAACCTTTACAACCCCTTTAACAGGAGCAACTTTCCAGGAAGAAAACATACATTTCTCAGGCAAACCTCCCCCTCCCCCCTCCCTCCCACAGAGCTGATTCTTGTTTGATTGGCCACTGCACTGTCTCCTGTCCTGCAGGCAACTTGAAGTTGCCTTGTAAGTAGCTCCAGGTCACGCTGTGATTCATACTCAAGTCGTGTCCAAGTTGCCTGCCAAAGTCCCGCTGGAAGTCGTGTTGCCCCTGTGTGAATGGAGTCTAAGTGAGACAAATATGCAACAAAAAAAACAGAAAGGGGGCAAATACTTTTTCACAGCATTGTGTATATATATATTTATTTCAGATTACCATTTCTTAGATGTGTTGGCTGCATCAGTTTCCTTTCTTTGGGTTTTTCCTTTTTTTTCATCTGTTGAGTCAGCTAGCAAGTATGTTAGTTTGCAACTTCCTTTAATGGACCAAGCTTTCCATAAAAAGTGAGGGTTAACACAAACTTTTTACCACTGACCAAGGTGCTTACAATTATCAGCTTTTATTCATTCATGGTAAACCTTGATCCCAAAAGGAAATAAAAATGTTTTGCTGTAACTGCTTATAAAATGTTAGCTGGAGTTCATCTTCAGTTTGTTAGTCAAGTCTATCTAAGGCCACATGTACACAGGGCGTTTGCCCAGCTCTCCTAAATGCCTTTTCTGATGACAGCAGCGTTTTGGCAGAAAAAATGCTTGACGCGTATCAAGCTCTTCGGCATGAATTCATTTCATCAGACAGATTGAAATGAATTTACGTTCAAGCACTTGACGCGCGGTAACGTGCGTTTAGACATGTTTACATGCATTAAGTGTTTTTACTGTCAAAACGCTGCTGCTCCTTGACGCGCTGGCGGTGGGGGGTTTTCTGCCTCTAATAGGCCCTGCCTCTAAGCACCTATAAACACCTTTGGTCACATGGAGGGGCGTTTGGAAGCAGAAAAAAAAACAGATGCCCCTAAAAGCAGCATTTTTCATGCTCAGTGTGCATGAGGCCTTATCTGCTAGTGTATCTAATGCCACCCTCTCCCAAGACTGACAATGCTGCTATGCAAAGGTGTCTCCATTGCTCCTCCAGTGAAGCGGAGACACTCTAAGACAGGAAGTATAGATAACCAGGTGAAAATAAAGGCTAAAAAACAAAACTAATGAAGCCAACACATTTAAGGAATGGTAAGCTGCAAATTATTAAATTTTTGTTCTTGGATTTGCTATCACTTAAAGCGGAATTTAACTTTGCATTTTTTTTTAAATGAGCTCTCAATAGCTGTTAGCCATAATGTGCTAGTATGCACAACAAACTAGCACATTATGGCAGACGTACTTCTAAAATGATTCCCTCCAGCATTGTGCTGTTTTAGGATGTTCCGCCACTTGATTGGCCAGTCTGTGATGACAACACTCCTGTGTGTGCGCATGGGAACCACATCATAACAGCACAGAGTGATTCTGTAAATGTATGCTAAGCTGGGCTTGCGTAGCTCAGTGTACATTAATGCTTATGGGAGGGGAGAAACAGTTATGTCAGAAGAGACCAGTAGGTAGGGTTGCCACCTTTTCTTCAAGTCAAACCCGAACACTTTAATGACGCACAGCATGTTTTTTTATTTCTTAGTATACACTATAAAATTAAAAAGACCTGGGACACTTTTGGGTGCCCCAAGGAGAGTAGTAATACAGCTTAGTGCACCACATTAAACAGTGAGTGTGGCCAAATTGTGGCTCCATTCACACCTAGGAAAAGCAATACTCTCCCCCACTTTAACCTTTCATCAAAAATCCTCACTCCCTCTCTTGCAAAAAAATCCAGCACTAATCTTTATGCTCACCCTCCACCCCCCACCAGCAAAAATCAATTCCCCCCTCCCAAAACACCCCCCTCCCCAAACAAATCTTCTTCCCCGTTCCACAACACAAGTCCCCCTCCACCATACCCAAAATCCCCAGTCCCAACACAATCCCCCCTTCCTTCTCATCCCAGCACTTATACCAACCCCGACGGGGGGTACCACCGGGCCTCCTGTAGGGGGCCCCAGCACACAGGGGAACTCAGAAAGCAGTGGGATCTGGGCGGGGGAACAATTACAGAGGAGACACAAGGGAAGGGAGAGAGAGGCGCCAGGTAGTCATTGGTGCAGTAGTTTTTGTTAAATTAAATGTATAAAAACAATCTGTACTGCACACATATCGGAGTGATAGGCTTGTCACAGTCTGAAGTCAACTGTCAGCATTCTCCCGATCCACGCTGCTGTGATTGCTGAATCGCTGGAGAAAGCGAGTACAAGGATACACAGCCGCGGGAAACCCCAGTGAACTGTGTCCGCCTCTGATGATGTAGGCTTGGTTAAGCCTCCGAAATGTTCTGTTCTGGTTACAGTGTCCCAGGCTATCTGACAGCTCATCTGACAGTTCACTGGAGTTTTTCGTGGCTCTTTATCCTTGTATCGGCTTCCTCTAGCAATCACAGCAGCGTGGATCGGGAGAATGCTGACAGTGGGCTTTAGACTGTGACATGCCTACTGCTTTGACATGTGTGAGTGCAATACAGATTGTTTTTAAACATTTCATTTACGAAAAACGACTGCACCAGCGGCTACCTGGCACCTCTCTCTCCCTTCCCTTTTGTCCCCTCTAATTGTCCGCCCGCCCCACCGCACCAATCCCCCTGCTGTCTGAATTCCCCTGTGTGTTTAGTACCCCATCTACAGGCACTGGTATCCGCAGAGGGAAACCCAGACACATCATTAAAAACCTGGATGGTCCCGGTCAAACCCGGACAGGTGGCAAAACCAGTAGGGTCTCTTCTGTCATAAAAATCCTACCTGTCTGAGTTATTTTTTTTGTAGGTTCAACTTTAAATAGGATTGTTGCTCGCCAATCCCCTGCCCTTTCCCCTCCCCACTTACTGGGTGGTCTGTTGCTTCCATTACTGATACTCACCAGTCTAGAGGATCTAGCATTGCTCCACAGGGATCCTCTGGTTCTCTGCCACCTCTCATTCCCACACCGCCATATTGATTAGGACATCAAGAGCCCACGCTTGGCTCTTCCTTGTTCAGCCGACATGCTTCCTGATGATGCAGCAGTGGCCTGCCCCCTTCACCTTTGTAAATGAAACACTTTGCCTACTGGGACGTACATATCCCAATAAGCAAAGGGAGTACATTGCACGTCAATCACCTAATCAGGCAGTGGAGGGGAGGAGGAGTGGATAGGATGGAAGTCCTTCTTAAAGCCTCGTACACATGAGTTTTAACAAAAAAAAAACTGTCAGCTCCGGTCTGAGCCACTGTATTAACCATCCGATCTTAGTTCAGCAATTTCCTCTGCTGAGCTATTGTTTTCTGGGAGGGTCAGGCTGAGAGTGCTAATCAGGAGCCAGTTGGCTGCTGGTTTTTCCAGCATGCTTGTCTGACAGAAGCCGGCTTCTGTTGGACTGGCTGCCATACACTCGGGCCGATAGTTGCCTGTTTTTTGTTGAATCGGCCAATGTCGCCCGGCATTTGGCCCATGTGTACTAGGCTTTAGAGTGAAGAGCGCTTTAACCACTTCAGTCCCTCAAGGATTTGCCCCCTTAATGGCCAGGCCATTTTTTGCGACACGGCACTGCGTCGCTTTAACTGACCATAGCGTGGTCCTGCGATTTTTATCCCAAATAAAAGTTACGTCCATTTTTTTCCATAAATAGAGCTTTCTTTTGGTGGTATTTGATCACCTCTGTGGTTTTTATTTTTTGCGCTATAAACAAAGCAACAATTTTGAAAGAATTTTTTTTTTTTTTTACTTTTTGCTATAATACATATTCCCCCCAAAAATATAAAAAAAACAAATGTATTCATCAGTTTAGGCCTTCTGCATTTTTTGGGTAAAAAAGAAATCACAATAGGCGTATATTGATTGGTTTGCAAGTTATAGCTACAAAATAAAGGATAGATTTATGTAAAAAAAAATTTTTTACTAGTAATGGCGGCGATTTGTGATTTTTAGCGGGACTGCGACATTGCGGCAGACAGATCGGACACTTTTGACACTTTTTTGGGACCATTGACACTGATTACTGTGTAAATGTCACTGGCAGGGAAGGGGGTTAACACTAGGGGGCGATCAAGGGGGTTAATTGTGTTCCCTAGTTGTGTTCTAACTGTAGGGGGGATGGGCTGCCAGGGACATGACAGAGATCACTGGGAACAGTAGATCCCTGTTGTCAGAACAGGGAATCACCTTGTTTACAAAGGCAGTTCCCTGTTCTGCCTCTGTAATAGGCGAGCGTGAGCTGCCGTACAGCTACGGCGATTTGCGCAGGAGAGCCGACCTGCCACCGTATAACGTCAGCGGCTGGTTAAATTCAAGCACATTCCCTTTCCGGATTTAATTTAATTTACCTGCGGTCACTCTAAATACAACATATGCACAGATGCAAGGCCAGACGCCAGCATATGCACGGATGGATTTTAAAGTTCAGGCGAACGTTTTTCCTTTTTAATTTTTTAATAGAGGGGGGAAGAAGTACTACCCCCATCAGGTTTTTACTGCTGTCTCGATGGACTCTGTTAAGAGTTTTCCCCTCACTTCCTGTTTTGGGGACAGTGGTTTCACTTGGCTTACTTTTGGTTTAGTAGAGAAGGGAGAGGATGAAATCCTTTAGCTTTTTTTGATTTTCCCACACCTCTGTCTGGTAAAACCATTGTAACTGAGAAAGAAAGTGAGGGGGGCAGTCTTGATAGCAACTAAAGACCCAACAAGGCTTCTTTCCTTATTCTCTATTGAAAAGTGGGGGGAAAAAATTGTCTGGAAATACACAAATATGATTAGTTGCATGGCGGCCATTGTCTCTGGTTATAAGTGCAAAATATTGAATACTACTGTAAGCAACATGGGCTGTATGAGATAAACCTGATCTTACCTTGGATTTCCTTTTACAAAATTCGAAATCTAGATGTTAGGCTAATATAACTTCATCCAATTAATATCCACAGCAAATTTGGCCAGTGTGTACTTTATAAATAAGGTAAAGCTTTGCGTGGCCATCCAGTGGTGAAAAATCAGTGAATGGTCAGCAAATATATTTGTTTTTTTAAATATGCCCTTGGTAAAACTTTTTAATACATAAATCCAATTACATGAAAAGAAACTAATTCTAATGCATATATTTTTTGCAATATATTTCTCTTTAAAAATACAGGAAAGAATACTGAATACACCATGGTTTTGTTTCATTTATTCCAACAGTACATATTTTTATGAGCATGGATATAAATGTGTCCTTAATAAATATTTTGCATGCTGCACATGATAAAGTCCTCCAATGAATTGTCCATGTGTGCTTCTTTATATACAATGAAATGTTGTATAGTAAACTTCTGTTTAGTGGACCTTCAGTAATAACATGCAGTTTCCCCCTATGTAACACAGTACAGTTGGACATGTAAATGAGCACTTCCATTCAACCCCACATTAATCTACTTATTTGTTGTTTCAAGTGTGTTATAAATAATAACTGCATGACACAGCCAGGTAATATCAGTGAACTGAATGTCCCTAGTTTGATACTTTAATGTGTTTTGTGCTTACCAGATGAGAAGTATACAGTGCTTGTTCAGCACATTCCTGTGGAACGTGGCTCTGGTAATAATACTTCTCACAAGTGATTGCTCTAATTAAAAGGAGACTAAAAGAGGGGCTTCAAAACAGACCAAAGGCAAATCGGACAAAAAACCCATTACATATTTTCATTTTTATCTATTGTAAAGACATTTCCTGGCCTATGGTAGCCTGTGCTGCTGATGCATTGCAATGTAGTGGATGTGCAGAGGTGCCACACAAGGACAATCTAAAGGAAAAGAAGCAGTATGGATTTTGGCTTGTTCTTTGTGCTTGCAGGTTGTGACTAAGTCTGCCTTCTTGCAGCTCCTGTGTGCCATATGTATATCTCGTATACTTTATAATGTTTTTTTCCTTTCTCTCTGGGATTTAGCCCTCCCCAGAATGAGACTTCACCGGTGGCATCACCAGACCCGCAACGCCAGGAATGGTTTGCTCGATACTTCACTTTTTAAGAGACTATATTTGATTCTTTCTCTCTTTCTATTGTGGCACAGCTTTGATGTGGACTGTTAGTACAAGCATGACCTTTGACAAATCCTTATGTGACCAAGCTTTGCCGTAAATACTGTCTGTTAAACACTGTGAGCGAGAGTCCTTGTCGAAATTGGAATTGCACTGTCCAACAACAATGTATTTTAATTTCTTTTCAACCTGTGGTAATCTCATTAGCATTTTTATTGTGCTATTTTTCCAGACTTTGAAAAACCTAATTTTGTAAGATAACTGTGCTACCTCCTTTTCCAATTAAGTTTTTTTTTTTTTTTTTTGCCAGCATAATTCACCATATACCTGTATCAGTGCTGGAGTGATCAATTGCATTACATTGCACTGGCTGTAATTAATTGCCTTCTCAAAAGATCTAGCCACAAGCTGAACGTGTTTAGTTTCATTTCAGTTTTAACAAGTTTCATAGTTTGACACCAGAAAATAACAATGTGCCTGGAGTCAGATTCTCAGCTTCTGATTGGTATGTATATACTATGTATGGCAATTGTATTCCTCTTGTAACAACCTAAAACCCTGAATCCCGGTGTGTTATTTCCTATGGAAGTCACTCTTATTATATATACATATATATAAATATATAAATATTTTTCTTATAAGAATTCATGTTTGAGATTGTTTTTTAGATAGTGTCTTTGTTTTTTTTCAACGTCTCTTAGTTTTGCGTACATTTTCTTACACACCTATAACACAGCATGGATCCTAAATTCAAGGCAAAGTGACAGAATTTCTTGTTAACCAAACTCTTCAACCCAGTTAGGGCTGTTTCACACTGGCGGGCCCCGACCAGCTTTCTGCTGATCCCCGCTGAGCTGGTGGCTGAGAGGTCCTTGTCCACTCCGCTAATGTAGAGCGGACACAGACACAGCCCATTTTCCTCTATGGGCTGTCGGATGTAAACAGACCGCCTGTCCATCTACATTTGACTTGCATCCAATTCGATCCATTAGACAGATGGTGAATAGACCCCCCATCCGTCTGTTTTTAGCGGATAGGATCGGAATGGATGCCGGCGGTGTAAACGGACACATGTCCATTTACACTCGCCGCTCCATAGAGGGCAATGGATGGTCCAATCGGGTCCGCCTAAAAAAAATGGTATATTCATCTTAGCTGTGCTGCGATGGCACTACGTTGGAGTTGAGAATAAACCCCCATGTAAGTTTTGTGTGTTATGATGTTGGATGCCTACAAAATGGTTATAATGCCACCACCTAATCATTGTATCATGGAAGGAGGTCAATCGTTACCTGAAGAAACCAGTTTTTTTGCCAGGGCTCTGATGGAGTGATGAGAAAGATAAGCATAAGAGCCCTTTCACACTGCCAGCTCCCGAACAACGCTAGTAAAGCGCCACTAAAACTAGCATCGCTTTACCGGCATTTTTTGGGCGCTAGCGGGCCGCTTTTAACCTCCGCTAGCGGCCGAATAAAGGGTTAAAAGCGCCCACAAAAATTGACACTGCTGAGTCGCTTTGCAGTCGCTTTGGTGGCGTTTCCTATTGATGTCAATGGGAAGGGGCGCTTTAGGAGCGGTGTATTCACCGCTCCTAAATCGCTGCAAAGAAGCTGCTTGCAGGACTTTTTTTGACACCCTGCCAGCGCAGCGCCCCAGTGTGAAAGCACTCAGGCTTTCACACTGGAATTGCAGATGAGGCTTTTTTCAGGTGCTTTACAGGCGCTATTTTTAGCGCTAAAGTGCCTGAAAAATGCATCCAGTGTGAAAGGGGTCTAAGTCAAATTCCAAAAAAGTTGGGATGCTGTGTAAAATCTACATAAAAACAGAATGCAATGATTTACAAATTTCAGGAAATCCATATTTTATTCACAATAGAAAATAGAAAACATCAAAAACATGTTTAAACTGACCAAATTGGTGTTTTAAGAATACAATTATGTGATTTTGAAGTTGATGGCAGCAACACGTGTCAAAAAAGTTGGGGTAGGCCAACAAAAACCTGGTAAAGTAAGTGGTACTAAGAAGGAAGAGCCGGAAGAACATTTTGCAACTAATTAGGTTAATTGGCAACAGGTCAGTAACATGATTGGGTATAAAAAGGGCATCTTAGAGAGTCAGAGTGTCTCAGAAGTAAAGATGGGCAGAGGTTCATCAATTTGATAAAAGCTGCACCTAAAAAGTGTTGAACAATTCCAGAAAAACGTTCCTCAACCTAAAATTGTAAAGACTTTAAATATATCATCACCTATAGTACATAATATCAAAAGATTCCAAGAATCTAGGGAAATCTTTGTGCGTAAAGGACAAGACCAAAACGCAATGTTGGATGTTCGTGATCTTAGGGTCCTCAGACGGCACTGCATTAAAAGCAAGCATGATTCTGTGATGGACATCACTGCATGGGCTCAGAAATACTTCCAATCACTGTCTGTGAACATAGATTGCCATACCATCCTAAAATGCAAGGTAAATTTCTGTCGTGCAATGAAGTCATATCTGAACATGATCCAGAAACATTGCCATCTTCTCTGGGGCAAGCATATGGTCCCATCCAGATAATTTATTTTTCAGAGAAGGCCTTGCATATTTCAAAAATACTATGCTAAACCATATATTGCATCTATGATAACATTATGGCTTTGTAGTGGAAGAGGACTGTTCAGCTGTTAAAATCCTATATCAGCCAAGAATAGGGACAACACTCCTCTACCAAAATTCCAGCAACTGGTCTCCTCAGTTCACAAACATTTACAGAGTTGTTTAAATAAGAGGGGATGCTACACCATGGTAAACATGCCACTGTCCTAACTTATTTGAGATATGTTGCTGCCATCAATTTCAAAATTGTCTCAGTTTAAACATGTGATATGTTTTCTATTTTCTATTGTGAATGAATATGGGTTTATGAGATTTGCAAATCATTGCACTTTGTTTTTATGTAGATTTTACATAGCATCCCAGCTTTTTTGGAATTGGGGTTGTATGTTTGGCTAGCAGATGGCTGTCACTTTGACCTAAAAATGTAGTACAACCAACCATATCATAATAGGACTCTAATTTGTGCCTGAAAATAGTAAACTATACAATTAAAAAATTATCAAAGATTTATTCTACTGTATTAAAAATACCACCTACAGTAGTGCTCTTAAGTTTACATACCCTGGCAGAATTTGATTTCTTGGCCATTTTTCAGAGAATATGAATGATAACACAAAAACTTTTCTTTTACTCATGGTTAGTGTTTGGCTGAAGCCATTTATTATCAATCAAATGTGTTTACTTTTTTAAATCCTAACCACAACAGAAACTACCCAAATGACCCTGATCAAAAGTTTACATACCCCAGTTCTTAATACCATGTATCGCCCCCTTTAACATCAATGACAATTGATTAAAGTGATTTGAGGTATTTGTGGATGAGGCTCTTTATCTTCTCAGATGGTAAAGCTGCCCATTCCTCTTGGCAAAAAGCCTCCAGTTCCTGTAAATTCTTGGGCTGTCTTGCATGAACTGCATGTTTGAGATCTCCCCAGAGTGGCTCAATGATATTGAGGTCAGGAGACTAATGCCTCGTACACACCACCGGTTTTCCCGGCAGGAAAACTGCCATAACAGTTTTTCGCCAGGAAAAACAGCCGTGTGTATGCTAAATTGCAATTTTCCCAGCAGCAAAACCGCCGGGAAAAAACAGAACACATTTTTTTTCCGGCAGTTTGGCAGTTAGGCAGGTTAGGCTTACCTGTAGGTGCAAGAAATATCTCCTAAACCTACACGGTTTAGGAGATATTTACTAAAATGTCAAGCGCATGCGCGCCGTAGACAACGGCGCATTTATGGGGTTAATCCCATTCACATACTCGGCTACTTCCCAGCAATCGCTGGCTGTAGCCGAGTGTGACGCCTCCCGCGCGCATGCGCAGAGTGACGTCTCCGCCGCTCCGGCCAATCACAGCGCCGGAGCGGCGCTGTGATTGGCTGGTGCGGCGATACCCGGAAGTAACATTCCGGCTATCGCCGCAGTGATGTCTGCGTCTGCAGTGAGGGACGAGGACGGCTTCGGGGGCCCCGATCTAAGGTAAGTGGAACATAATGAGCTATTATGCTAGTCATAATAGCTCATTATGCCTTTCTCTTGCAGGTGGGACAAAAAAAAAAAAGTGGGTTTACAACCACTTTAAGATTTAAAGAGGCTTCAACCAAACACTAACCATGAGTAAAAGAAAGGTTTTTGTGTTTATCGTTCATATTCTCTGAAAAATGGCCAAGAAATCATAAATTCTGCCAGGGAATGTAAACCTATGTGTCAAGTCTCTGATGTGAGGCCGAGTAGCAGAGATGGCGCCCCTTGCAGCCGAGTGCAGCACAGCCCTGAAGATGACACAGGGGGTGTGGTGCCCACAGAAGCACGGGTTGCCTGGTAGGTAGTGCTGGTTGCCAGGAACTTGGTAGGACAGGCAGACTGCAGGACAGCAGGCGTGCTTAGGAGGTCCAAAGGGTAAGGACCAGTGGAATGTTCCGATAGCAGAGTCAGAAGCCAGGCCAGGGGGTCAAACACAGCAAGACAGTCCGAGAACACAGCAGAGCTGAGTCTTAGCACAGAAGACAAGGTAAGTGGAGTCCGTTAGCCAGGCCAGGGTCAGGTATACGCCAGGAAGTCAACAGGAGCAGGTCAGGCAAGCCGGGTTTGGTACACAGGAGAGCAGACAGGCAGGAGATGCAAGACACAAGAACACAGGAGAAGATGACGGTAATCCAGCAAAGGCAGACACTAGCAGACTTCCTTATATAGGCCCATGTGACCTGCTTGTAGAGATACTGGGTCCTAAAGTCCTTCTCCTGCCAGAGATGCTGGGTCCTAAAGTCCTTCTCCTGCTGTTGGTTCCCTGACACTATGAGCACAACTGTATGTGGTGATCATTTTAAAAACACTATACAAAACTTATCATTACAGAGGTCATTGTATTAGACAGTTATCATGTCACAAACATAGAAGTCGGCTCATGTGAAGGACGATGCATTTTGTGGGATTCCCCGCTTTTTCAGGACCAAAATGACCTTGATTGACTTAGACAAATGTTGGAAAGCTCCAATTTTTAAACCAAAACTTTTCCAAACTTCAAACCAGGGGACCCCCGGAAGAACCGCCAGCACCCAAAGCCCTCACCAGAACCTGGTGAAGGGAAAGCCCAAGAATGTCAGGGAACAGACACGGAGACCCCATTATAATTAGAGCGATAAGCCAGAACTTAAAGCGGATCTTCACTACATCTGAGCACCACAAACCAACGATATACGTTGTTACTTTGACTTTAAATATTGGGGTCATGGCAGCAGCTAGCTGCCATAACCCTGGTATTTTTTTAAACAGTGGGCGATCTGGCGTTTCATAAAAGTGGCTCCAGCGGCCGATTCGCCACGGGATCACTTTTATAGGCAGCGGGAGTGGTGCCCCCCTCCTGCCGCTTTCTGGTCACTTCCCTGATTACCAGAGCTGTCAGTAAAGGGGTAAACATTCCGACTCCCTATAGCGACGAGCAGGAAATCAAATGAGGGTAAGATGGCCCCCACACGACTCTATGTCTTTGAAGGACCGGAGCGACGGCAAACGACACTTCAACCCTCCGGTCTAAAAGGGCCCTTTTTTTTGTGTAAAAGTAAATCTACATTTTTTTGGGGGGGGGGGTTTTGCGTTTAAATGTAAATGTGAGATCTGAGGTCTTTTTGACCACAGATCTCACATTAAAGAGGCCCTTTTCTGCTTATTTCTATTACAAGGGATGTTTACATTCTTTGTAATAAAAAAAGAAGTGATCAAAATTTTTTTTTTTAAAGGGACAGTGTAAAAATAGAAAATTAAAAGTAAAATAAATAAGGAAAAAAAAAATGAAAGCACCCTGTCCCTCTGAGCTTGCGCGCAGAAACGAACGCATACACAAATTGCGCCCACATATGTAAACGGTATTCAAACCACACATGTGAGATCGCCATGATTGTTAGAGTGAGAGCAATAATTTTAGCACTAGATCTCCTCTGTAACTCTAAACAGGTGACCTGTAAAAAAAATGTAAGCGTTTCCAAAAAAATTGTGTTTGTAAGACCGCTGCACAAATATGGTGTGACATAAAGTATTGCAATGATGTCAATTTTATTCTCTAGGGTCTCTGCTAAAATATATATATATATATATATATATAATGTTTGGGGGTTCTAAGTAAGTTTCTAGCAGAAAATACTGATTTTAACTAATTGTTTAATATTCAAAGCAAACTCCCCCATCCACCCATGTCTCTATGTTTTATTTTGTTGAGAAATCACTTTGAAAAACCACCCAAAGCATTTCTGGCTGTGGCCATCTTAAGTAAGGGCAAATGATTAATGTAACATTTACTTTCTGGAATCCATCTGCCCTTAGCTCAAGCATGCACGCAGGAGAGTGGCCTCAGCTGAGAAAACCCCTTCTCCTCTCTTGCCCTCCAGAAGACTCCTGGGATGTATGACATCATTTACCTAGTCAAGAAGCTAAGAAGTAACTGAAAAAATTTAAATAAAAAAGTTTAACACAAGTAAATATGATATACTTTCCTATCTATTTACTAATGCTAGCAGCATGAGGATTACAAATAGTCAATGTTGATTTGGAGAGTGAAGTTCCACTTTTAAGGAGTCATATGTATGAAATATAGCCTTGAAATCAAAAGACAAATAATGTAAAGATCAGTGCAGAACTGAAAAAGATCTGTGGTGCTCATCACTTACTGTAGCACCACAGATCTTTTTGCCTCTGTTCTTGCCTCAGCAGTGTACTTCTTCCATGTCTTGTGGCTGTGTTCTCCAATACAAATATTTTGGTCCCAAATATGCAACTTCTTGAGTTAGCACTAGGTCTCCTGGATGTCGTCCACTGTCTTTGCCTCTTGGTGGAGGATCTGCTGGTTAGCTTCCATACTAAAAGACTGATACGTATTCTCTATTTCTGTGCTAAAAAATAAAAGATCTCTCCTGCCCACCCTTTTAAAATGGAAACAACTGATTAATGCTGCCCTTCCACTATATCAACTCACCTATACCACTAGGGGGGAACCAAAATGTTTTAATAAAATATGGAGCACTTGGACCAATTCTGCTCTTACTGCCTGACCCTGCTTAATTTCCTGAGACCACAGTTTCCTTTTTGTCCAATGTATTCCGATGACTCTGAAGACGTGAAAAGATATGTGATAAAAGATATGTGATGATTGTACGAATCACAGGACACGGACACTGTTAAGGTTGAAAGGTATTTATTGTAACTGTATTTTTTTTAATGAAAACTATAAATGTCATCTAGAAAAAAAAAAACTGTTTACATCATGTTATTGTTGTGATTGGTTTCTCTGACCAATCACAGCAACCTGAAGGTACAAATAATAGCTCAGCCCATCAGCATTAACAGACAGAATGGCCACCTAACGGTGCTTTATCCAGTGCCATTTATAAATGCCATTGGATAAATAACTGTCCACCAGTTTACCTTTGTATAGTGGTGCAAAAGTGGTTAGCATGATCTAAAAATAGTTTCTTTAACATTGATGTAGGAGATTTGTAGATTTGAAATATCATCTCTCTATGCTCATACACCAAACTTTAAACATTTGGTGTACTAAATAGTCAATTTTAAGTTATTTATAATAGCGTTAACCCCCCCCCCCCCCCTATTTAGTGTATCCAGGTGAATTATACCTTGTCTTTTTCAGGACAGATTGGGCTTTCATTGATAAATGGTAATGGATATCTCCTGATTTATTTATTTTTATTATGAAAATAACACTGGCTTAAAATAGTAAAATAAAAATCATTTTTATTTATTTTCTCGTCGGGAATCTCGTTGGCCTGTTTCCCGACGAGAAAACCGTGCGTGTGTACGAGGCTTGTATGCTTACCTGTCCCCAGGTAAGCCAGCGCATGCTCGATGAGACTTTGACGCATGCGCGGTAGCTTACAAGGGTAGTGTAGGGTGAAGCAAGATGGCGGCGACAGCATCGAATGTGACTAGCGCATGCTCGTCGTAGTCGATGACGTCACCGCATTCTTGCCATTCAAAAGAACGGCGGTTCTTTTGAATGTGTGTGTGTACACAGGGTTTGGCAAGAAAAGCTTGCCAGGAATCCTGTCAGGAAAAACAACGTTTTTTTCCTGACGGATTCTCGCCCGTGTGTACAGGGCTTGACTCTAACCCTAACACCGGCCTAGATCAAACCCCGATCTAGCTCTTTTCTCTTTATTTTGTATTTTTACACACTTTTCTGTGTTTACACTTTTAGCCTCTATCAAGGAGAAAACAATATGTGTCTTTTTCTCCATTCCAGAGGGGAATACAAGACAGGGGCAGGCTTTACAGTGACTGATTACTGTGATAGCCAATCGGAGGCTATCACAGTGATCAGGTGATCGTAAACTGGGCCCAGATCGAGTACAAGACCCAGAGCTTTTCGTGAGAGTTTGGTCTCTCTGCTGGGAGCATGCTGTGCAGTGCACTTTTGGCACAAACACCACAGCACACACAGTACTGTATGTATGCCCTAAGAATAAAGACCCACTTCCATGAGGCCACATATATGATCTAAATGGTGATGTCAGCATAGGGAGAAATGTATTCAGTCTTAAGTTGCTTAAGAAGACACATGGCCACTTGGATGAGAATTGGTTAAACCTTCTGCGTAAGGGGTTCATTATTGTTAGAGTAGTATGGATGTGGAACTCCCTTCCACAGTAGATGGTGTCACCGGGGAGTGTCAATAATTTAAAAAAACTTTTAGATGGACACCTTAGTGAATGCAATATACATGGATCTGGGATATGGTAGCGACATAAGCACATACACACGCACACATACACGCACAACAAAGGTTGAACTGTATAGGCTGGTGTGTTTATTCAACCTTACATATGTAGCTACCTCACCCAGTCTCCACACACCCGCAGACCCCTATTTGTTAATGGGATCTACTGGTTTTGTTACTTTGGGTCTGCAGCAATTACCTCCCACGAGTGGATCCTTCTGCTCCGTAGTCTAGGTACACCAATGTCTTCCAGGAATAAGGCCAATGTCCACACATGAGTAAAACCTAATCAGCAAGGCTTTATTCTTTTTCCAGTTTGAGTTAACTTGAAGAAAGCCAGATCAGAAAGTTTGAAAGACGTAGGGGAAGGTTCAGGTACGCAACACTTAAATCCAGTATATACACTCGTCGCCACTCAAGCCTGAGAGGGTATTGCTCACCCAGATAGTCCCTATGAGAGCAGTCCTAGCAGCCGGGATTGAGCACAGATGTCAGAGATAATGGATCCCCCTCTAGGCAGGTCTCCAGGCCTCTCCCCGAGACAGCAGTACGGTCACTAGTCTCCGCCGGGACTGTTCTTCCCCTGGAACTCCTTTCCTAAAGATGGTCCCCCTACAAACAGGCAGCCTGGGAACCTTCTCTGAAGCGTAGGCCCTAGTCAGCGGAGCTGGGCCTACAATGCAGCAACTGGGCCTCGGGCTGAAGGTGCCCAAGGCCTACACACTCTAGCGCACCTCGTGCCATGCGGGCCACGAGGCACACTCACTGGACCAGAGGTCCCCCTGAACGCCTTGGGGTCCCCCTGGAATCGCCTCTCGCCAAATGACGTCTGCCCCTTTTGTACCCTCTCTCAGCATGCACAGCGGGTAGACCACGCCCACTGCATGGCTGCCGAGAGAGGACACCCAAGTTTCTGTGATACCCCCGTAGTCCAGCCCGTGCCGGCGGTGACAGTGCCACCTGTAGGCAAAGGAGAACAAAACTGCCGGGCAGTATCACACCCAGAGCAGAACAATAATTGAAACATAATTGGTCTGAGCCCAACTACTGGCTCAGACCGCCCTTAAATTTCCACATAACACCCCCAAAAATGGGAGGGGGGCGTTACACATAGTTACATAGTTAGTCAGGTTACAAAAAGACACAAGTCCATCCAGTTCAACCAAAAAAAAAAATCAACCTTACCAACTATTTTACTATGCCTACCTTCATCAGGAAGGGGTTAATGCTTTACCAACCCAATTAAAGTTATATTTACATTGTTGATGGAAGGTAATACCATTACATTTATTTGTGAGTCTTAAGACTTTTTATTTGAAATTCTTTTCATTTTTCCTTAGTGAGAGCCTATGCAAGCCGTTAGTGGAATATCGGTGGCCATTTTTTACAGAAGCCCCTAGAATTGCTCAATTCTGCTCAACCGGACTGCTCAACCGCAGCCACATTAAATCTGCAGATCAAGAAAGTGGGTGGTACTGAGTAGAGAAAACATGGTTTTCTAAATCTCTTCCTTAAACAAATGCCTGTATTACCACTGTGCAGCCAGCCAGCTTGGCAGGAGACAATTCTTGAACAGAAATTGAAGCCAGTAAATAGTAAAGAATAAACCTAAGGAAGACATTTGCAGAAAAAAACTTCATACATTGGCATTTTTTTTTTGATAGCTACAGTGCATTTCTACGTTTATTATTCAGTTTAGTGCAATAAAGCCTTTTTAGAACAGAAGGCACATACATGTTTCGTTCCATCACATATCCCGAAATAAGAGGATTATTCCACAATTCAAGACACTAGGCGGAGCCATGCATATGAGTCCTTTACTGTGCTACGCACTGATTCGGTTGAAGGAATTTTAATCGCATTAGCTCCATCTCACCATACTCTGTATCGGTATACTACAGTATCAATTCACTGTTGCCTGTAGACACTCATCGTACCACTCTCCAAGCCTTCAGACAACAAACTGCCTTTGGTTACAGCCAAATATTTTAAATTTGGCCTGCCATTTTTGCACACTAGTTCTATGTTTACAAGCATTGGCCTTGTTTCCATGTCTGAGGTA
This sequence comes from Rana muscosa, assembly GCA_029206835.1. Taxonomy (NCBI): domain Eukaryota; kingdom Metazoa; phylum Chordata; class Amphibia; order Anura; family Ranidae; genus Rana; species Rana muscosa. Next base: position 482,978,643 of record CM055122.1, read on the forward strand.
TGGGTTTTCGGCTGCAAGTATTTCATGCAGATTACTTCTGACCAGACAACTGTGTTTGGACTGTAAAAAGATGTACCAGGGTCCCATTGGTTTCTGCCAAGTCTGAGCTAATAATTGTGAAGGGAAGTCCTCAGTGTTGCCTGTGTCTTTGTGCTTCTTCAGAAGAGGTTGGACAGCACATCTGGAAACAACTGAAATTTCTGCCTTTGAGAGACCTTGTTGATGCAGCAAGACCAACCTTTGTTGCTAGGCTAATGGCCCGTACACACGATCCGAAAATCTTACGAAAACGGTCGTCCGAGGAAGAATCGTATGATTTTCGGATCGTGTGTACACTACTTCCGAGAGCCGATCATGACAGTTCATCCGATATTATTCGATCGGACAAGCGCAAAAAATTTCTTCGTACAATACCAGATTGTACGATTTTCATTATGTCAGTATAGTTGTCGTCCGAAAATACAATACAACGGAAAATTTATTTCATATACTTACCGTAATTTTCCTTTCCTGATGGACTCCATGGCAGCCTACGTGTGGGTTAATCCCGCCTCTCATACCTCATAGGACCTACTCCCATAAATCTTTGCTTCTAGCCAGAGACCGTGTTCCGTAATATAGCCTACTCCAGCAATGGGAGGGAACTCCTGCTGCCATGGAGTCCATCAGGAAAGGAAAATTACGGTAAGTATATGAAATAAATTTTCCGTTTTCCTGACAGACTCCATGGCAGCCTACGTGTGGGAAATGACTAGCCAAACACACCCGGGTGGGCAAATGCTGGTTAAAGAAAAAAAATGGTTTAATTGACACCGTCAATAGATAAGACATGTAAACCAAAATTAACTGAAGACAAAGACGCCGGTTCTACACAATAGTGCGTCATAAATGTGTTTATCGACGACCATGAGGCCGCTTTGCAGATCACTTCTGGGGAGACATGACGGGCGGCCGCCCATGATGTGGAGACGCTCCTGGTGGAATGAGCGGTCACTGCCTCTGGTGGAGCCAGACCCTTCGCTTTATACGCCCCTTGGATGGCCTGAACGATCCAGGCTGCGATGGTTCTGGAAGAAGCACGCACACCTTTGTTTTTCCCTTGAAAGAAAATGAACAGATGATCCGATTGGCGAAACGATTTTGTGGCTTCCAGGTATTGTTTCAAGACTTCTCCCACATCTAAAGGATGGACATTAGAGTTCTCAGGTGACCGGAAGGTAGGAAGAACGATTTCTTGATTCTCATGAAAAACCGATGTTACCTTAGGATTTGACCCAAGCATGGGAATCATAACTACACGATCCGGAAAGAAGGTCAGGAATGGTTCTTTGGAACCTAGGAAACCAATTTCAGAAACTCTTTTAGCCGATGTTATTGCTACAAGGAAGACCAATTTGAGGGTGAGCTCCTTGATAGATAGTTGACCCGTGTGATGTCTTTCTCTATCTGAGAAGAAATCCAAGACCAGAGGAAGGTCCCATTTGGAAAATCTTGGTTTCCTCTGAGGTCTGAGCCTTATAGCTCCTCTGAAGAATTGTCTGACAAGAGTGTGTCTAGCCCAGGATATTCCAGTAAAGGCTGAGATAGCCAAAATCTGCACTCTTAGGGAACTAACTGACAGGGCCAGATCCAGGCCTGTTTGGAGAAAACCTAGAACGTCTTGTATCCTGGGTTCGTCAGGAGAACCCTCAACCATAGAAATATAGTCTGTGAATTTTTTCCAGATCCTTTGATATACTTTATTGGTATTAGGCCTTCTGGCGTTCAACAATGTAGAAATTGCTCTGCTTGGGCAACCTAATGCCTCTAGCCTTCCCCTCTCAAAAACCAAGCCATCAGACGGAGATGGGATGGGCATGGATGAAGGGCTATTCCCTGGGCCAGGAGATCTGATCTGGCTGGGAGGGGAACTGGACTCTGGAAGCTCAGCTGTAACAGGAGAGGAAACCATGGCCTGTTGGGCCAGTATGGAGCTATTACCACAATTTCGGCCTTCTCCCCCCTGAGTCTCGATAGGAATCATAGAATGACGGGTACCGGGGGAAAGGCATACGCTTTGTTGAATCTCCACTGATCCGTCAGAGCATCCACCCCGAAGGCCTGGGGACAACGACCTCTCGTGTAATATTTCGTTAGTTTGAAATTGCACGGGGAGGCAAATAGATCTACTTCTGGTAAAATTCCTAGGGATAGGACCCAATTGAAAACTTCTGTGTGAAGAGACCACTCGTTGTTGTCGAGGGTTATTCTTGAGAGAAAATCCGCCTGTAGGTTCTGAGATCCGGGAAGATAGACAGCCGTCAGGTTCGTTAGATTTTTCTGGGCCCATGTCATAATTGGTTCTACCTCCCTCAGTAGAGAGAGACTGCAAGTGCCTCCCTGTCTCTTGATATAGGAGACTGCTGACGTGTTGTCCATCCTTAGGAGAACCGAGGTACCCTTTATCAGGTGAAGAAAGGTTTGTAGAGCACAGAAGGCTGCTCGGATCTCCAGTACGTTGGACACTATCCTTCTGGACGGGAAGTCCCATTTCCCCTGAGCTACTTCCTGCATGCAGAGAGCTCCCCAGCCTCTGTTGCTGGCATCCGTCGTGATTGTGACCCAGGAGATGGGGGCTATGGAATGACAGTTGAGAAGATTCTTCCGTAGTAGCCACCAGGGAAGGCTTTCCCGCATGGACGGAGTCATCCGTATCCAATGGTCGCGAAATCCTGGCTCCCACTGCTGGAGAAAACCCTTCTGAAAAGGGCGCATCTTCCATTGAGCCCATTTCACCATTGGGGCTGTGGATACCATGGTACCTATTATCCTGAGGCACTGTGAAGCTTTGAGGAGAGGAGAGGCCATTGCCTGACGAATCCTGTCTCGAACCACTGGGATCTTCTCCAGGGGTAAGGAGATGGTACTTTGTATCGTATTGAATTGAGCGCCGAGAAAAACCAGAGACTGCGTAGGTACCAACTGACTTTTCTCTTTGTTCAACAGCCAACCGAATTCTGTCAGCGTGGAGATGACCTGAGACTGATGTACTAGAAGTTGCTCCCTGTTTTGGGAAAGTAATAGCAGATCATCCAGGTAGTGATGTAGCCGGATTCCTCTGGTCCTGATTAGAGCTACTACAGCCAATAAGAGCTTCGAAAACACTCGCGGCGATGTTGTAAGCCCGAACGGGAGACATACGAACTGGAGGTGAGTATGGCCTACTGCAAACCGTAGGTATTTTTGAAATTCCACAGCTATCGGGACGTGAAAGTAAGCGTCCTTCAGATCGATGGATACAAGCCAGTCGCCTGGCTGAACTGTCTGACGTATGGTGAGTAATGACTCCATTCTGAATTTCTCCTTTTTGATGAAGGCATTTAGATGAGTCAGATCTATCACTGGCCTCCAAGAGCCGGTCTTTTTTTGAACCATGAATAGGGGTGAGTACATCCCTTGGAATCTTTCGTCTGTTGGTACATGTATGGCGGCACCTTGGGCCACAAGAGTGTCTGTGTAAGAGAGAAGGATTTGTCTCTTTTCTTCCGAGCAGGGTAGTACTGTGGGTACGAACTGAAGTGTGGGTGGACTGACAAACACCCAGGAGTGACCTGAAGAGACTGTTTTGACAGTCCAGAAATCTTTTATCGAGGCTGCCCACACGTGTCGGAACTGAAGTAGCCGAGCACCCACTTGTTCCGTCTGGGCCGACCCAATATCAAAAGGACTTAGGGGCCTCCCGTCCGCCTGAAGAGGCTACTTTTGTGGATCTTTGACCAGAAGGCTGATTTCTTCTCCAGTTCTTTCTGAATTCTCGACCTGGCCTATAACGGCGAGCATCTCTTGCACGATCCTGGTCTTGTCTCTGTTGAGGTCTTTTTTGACTGAAAAAACGACGATCCTGAGGAAGGAACCCTGACTTACCCCCTGTGGCACGGGTGATAGCGCTGTCAAGCTTATTCCCAAAAAGGGAAGATCCTTGAAAGGGGATCCTGCACCAAGCCTGTTTGGAGGCAGGATCAGCTACCCAAGGACGTAGCCACAAGGCACATTTAGCTGTAACGGAGGAGAGCATGACACGTGCCACCAGGCGAATAATATCAAGGGAAGCCTCACCCAAAAACATCAACGCCATTCTTATTTCATGGATCGGCATGCTTCTGGCTAACTCCACAGAGACATTTGCTAAGGAAGAATCCACTTCATCTGTCCAGGCCTCCATTGCTTTAGACAGGGTTGCAAGGGCTAATGCTGGCTTACAGGCCATACCCGCAGTGATATATATACGTTTAAGGTCCGTATCTATTTTTCTTTCCAAGCCGTCCCTGAAGGAAACAGAGTCCTCTAGTGGAAGGGTAACATGTCTCACCAACCTCATCAAGGCTGCATCAATCAGGGGAGCTGATTCTAGATGTTTCACATCTTCATTTTTGAATGGGTACATCTTTGCGATTTTGGAAAGTAATGAATTTTTTCTTTCTACGCCAGTCCATTCATCTGTAATAATATCCCCAAGTTCACCCAAAAAGGGGAAATTTGGGCGCTCCTTCTTAAGTTGTTTGAAGTACTTCCTTTGTTTAGAAGGAGCTTCTATTGGTTCATCCCATTTTAAAGCGTCTTTGACTGCTTTGATTAAGTCTGGGACTGAAGAGAAATCAAATCCTGTGGTATTGCTGACCTCTTCAACATCACAATGTGAAGATTCGCTTGAGGAGCAATCATGCCGAGAAGGACCCGGGATTTCGTGGTCATCCTGCACCAGAACTGGAGCTGGGTCAACAGGAGGAATGGTGGTACGGCTGGAGTCAGTCTTGTTCAGGGATTCCTGGACCACTCTTCTGACTAGTGCCTCCACTTGGTGGTCTCCACCTTCTCTCTCTCCTACTGCTCGGGAATAACATGGCTCACAGAGGGATTTATCTTCTGGGACTTGAGCCCTACAACCCCAGCAGACTCTCTTTTTAGAACGGCTAGAATGGCGGTGAGAGTGGTGTCTAGACCTAGACCTGGGCTCTAGCACTAGAAGAATGTTGATGTGTTTTAGATTTAGCATTATCTTCGCGTGCTGAGTGTCTATTTTCAGACCTAGAGGGGCTGATAAAGAAAAGACAGGAAGAAAGAAATACATTGGCTCATGTAAAGAACCCAAAAAGTGCTAAGCAGAAGAAAGAAAAAAAACTATTTCTACCTGCAGCGCAAGGGTTGGCCACTGGGGGGCGGTGAGACGTCCATAGCTCAAGCTTGGAAAACTGTAAAAATTTAACCATACAATAAATATAGGGAAGGAAAGTCTGATATCAGCCATCCCTGTAATAAGACAGGTTTTCCTACCTTCACCACATGGAAACGAAGCACCGGGAAGTAGCTGTCTGAGCCTGCAGGACATCCCAAGTTATAGCTGTATCTGACAGCTATTTAAACTTGGCGGCGACGATGACGTCACCGCGCCCCCAGCGTGAAACGGCGGAGCTCGTGCGCATGCACGAACGCCGCCGCGATCCAAATTGCGCATGCGCGAACCAAGCCTCGATCTCGGACGAGGAACACTGCGATGCATACAACCCGGAAGAGGAGGCTAAATGAAACGCAGATGCGCTCCAGCCGCCATAGAGCTGAGGGAGACCGGACAACAAACAACACACAAATACTGCTGCCATATTAATTAATAAGCGATGCATACGATACCACTCAGCACGATCCTGATCCAGCCTGGAACATAGGAGCCATCTCTCCACTGCACGACCTGGGCGTTTTTCTTAATGGGCCTCCTGCTAATAGCTAGGACGTTTGGCCAAGTTGCCGCTTGCCCGCCAGTGGCCGGGTTAGTAAGCTCTTCATGGCACCGCAAAAAACTGTCGCCCGCATCCACCCTGCTAATAGCTGGGCTTGTTGGACCTCCAAACAGAACCGCCATAAACTCGTGCAACCAGGACTGAATCTTCCATGAAAACTTCTTTAAGGTAAGAAAGCACACCTTGGTCCTAGGAGGAGGACAAAAAAGGAACATGGTCTCTGGTTAGAAGCAAAGATTTATGGGAGTAGGGTCCTATGAGGTATGAGAGGCGGGATTAACCCACACGTAGGCTGCCATGGAGTCTGTCAGGAAAAATACATTACAACACATGACATCACTTCCGATTTTTTTTTCTGTCGTACGGGAATTTTCATGACTTTAGTAACCTATTCAATTTCTACTTGCGACTATTAAGCGAAAAAAGTCATACGATCTGTCGTACGATATTCGGAACGTGTGTACGGGCCATTAGTCTTGCCTATGTGTAAGATTTTTTGCACTGAACTGTCTTTAGTGACCTCAACCTTTTAGTAGTGCATGGATTTTCCTCAACTAGTTTTTTTCCTCCCACACAGCTGATTCTGTTTCATTTAATGACTGTATTTCCACCTACAAACTATCTTGAAGACCATTAGCAGCTGTTTAGTTTTCTTGTTTAATCATGCACTTGAGCATATACCTGCAAAATCCTTAAAGTGTTATTAAACCCACAATATTTTTTGTATCTATTACTTTCAAAATCTTTTCTAAAGTTGCATGCAGAAACTTTCCAGCATTTAACTTTTTCTTATGTGTGTGATATAGCAGTGAATCCCCTGGCTGGACTATTCACACTTTGACTGTCACTTTTCTTTTTTTTGTCAACTTGAGGGGCAGGCCTAGAGGGTTGAATGACAGGTGCCTTATCCTTCAGTGTATGCCTTTATCCTTGCGAACCCACACCAAAGACACAGTGCTGCTCCAGTCAGTCCAAGTTTGGTGAACAGCTGCTGAGGAGTAGAGGCTAGGAAGAAGCTTGTCTCAACTCAATGTGCTTACAGGGAAAAGGGATCATTCTATGACTCCATGACCAAGCCCTGTGGGTGGGGCGAAATGCGTTGGGTGTGGCCTCAATGGTGTCTGGGCTGAGACTGCTCTCACCATCATTACCTATGGGTTTTGACGGATGTGCGGCACCTGGAATGATCCCTTTTCCATGTTTTCCTTTGTCCTTGGTCATCCCACTGTTCGGTTGCCTTCAACCTGGGCTGTCTTATCCTCTTCCTGCAGCTATGCTCCAATGATGCCTGCATTTATTCCTGTTGCAGCCTCTTCCCTTTCACCTGCTAGCGTGGTGGTTGTGGGGAAACAGGCCCAACCCTGGCACCAACACCCTGTCCACTGCTATTGGCAGAGCTGCAGCTGAGAGGAGAGGCACAGCTGTAGTGAGAAAAAGACAGGTGGGGGTGAAGGCAACTGAGCGGTGGCCTGGTGAAGGACAGAGGCAGACAGCTTAGCAGCATGTCAGGCTCCTAACAATCACATCTACAACTTCTCCACTGCTCTATGCATTTTTTTTATTAGCACAGACTATATTTTATGCTTTCTCCACCCCTTATGCACAGAGGAAGCACAGTATCCCACGTGAGCAAACCTAATAGAAGAAAAAAACAAGGAATTGATCATTTTTTTTCATGTGAGCGAAATATTTTTGCTTTCCTTGTAAGATTTGCCAATGATAAAAGAGAACTTGTCAAAATAGGTTTAATGACACAACAAATATTGATTTGATGTAAGAACAACAGAAAGGATGTGGGACTATAGCGGTGCTTTGAACTAAATATGAAACACAATGGAAGACTCAAATACCATTTAGTAAAAAATATACAATACATTTTATTAATTAATTATACAAAATTTATAAAATTAGAGCAATATCACTGAGCCAATTCGAAGTAGGGTGATTCCAAATGGTGGTTGCAGCAGTTGTGGGTTGAAAAGATCATACGTAGTCCCAACATGATTCGCCCTTGGGGCTTCGTCAGGGGAAGTATGTCTCAACCATCTATACAAGAAGCAACTAATAGATATAAAGAAAAAAAAACAAAATTACCACTTGAATGACAATTGTGAACATTTATTTAGGATTAGAGGTCCACCTGTTGACAGGTCCACAAATGAAAGAGAAAGGTAACTTACCACCAGGGGCCCTGATATGCCTAGATGAAGCAAGAGAAGAGGGGGGAAGACCCCACGGGTCTGGGGGTGGAAGAGAACCACCCTGACGGCAGCAGAGGACCAGACCCCGAGCAACCGAACACCCACAGCGAGTGCTTCAAAGACCTAGCCAAAGGAAAAAGATACCAAGATTCCAGTTAAGTAAAATAACTGGCGAAAGACCCTCATAAGTACATATATATAAATGTCCAATATTGTAAAATCAATAAGCAACCATACAGGAAAGGCTGCTAATATCATGATATTTTATCAAAAAATACAAACTTGAAAGGAAATCCATCAGAATACTCACTTAAAATCAAATTAGATATAACACATGAAAAAGGGGGGGGGCGCCTGTTAATGCAGATACACGGAATATCCTAAAGAAGAGGCTTTATGGAAATTCCAAACAGCAAGACAATATGTCCAAAGGAAGCCTATTCAAAGAGATGCTCTGGAACAGAGCAAAGAAAGAAATAGTAGTAATGAATATCATGATTCATAGCCACATGAAAAAGAAAAAAGGAAAAGAGAAGAGTAAAAAAGAGAAAATATGTGAACAAGGTAATGTAATGAGGGGAGTGAGTATTAGTATGTTGCTAAATGTGTCATTAGTAGTGATGAGCCGAACACCCCCGGGTTCGGTTCGCACCAGAACCCGCGAACGGACCGAAAGTTCGTACGAACATTAGAACCCTATTAAATACAATGGATGCGAACGTTCGAATTCTAAAGTGCTAATTATAACAACTATTATGCATGTTATTGTCCTAAAAAGGGTTTGGGAACCCGGGTTCTGCACCAGGGGACATGTATCAATGCAAAAAGAAGTTTTAAAAACGGTCGTTTTTTGGGAGCAGTCATTTTAATGATGCATAAAGTGAAAAAAAAAAAGTCAAATATTCCTTTAAATATCGTACCTGGGGGGTGTCTAAAGTATGCCTGTGAAGTGCCACGTGTTTCCCGTGTTTAGAACTGTCCCTGCACAAAATGACACTTCTAAAGGAAAAAAAAGCCATTTAAAACTGCTTGCGGCTTTAATGTAATGTCTGGTCCCGGTAATATGGATGAAAATCTTTAAGAAAAATGGCATAGCTACCCCATGACCCCCCCCCCCCTACCCCAGCCCATTACCAGCCCCTTTGGGTCTTGTATGGATATTAAGGGGAACCCCGCACATAAAATAAAAAAGGCCCTATATACTCTGAACAGCCGTATACAGGCGGTGCATACAAGACAGGGACTGTAGGTTTGTTCTTATGTAGAATGTGTTTGTAATTTTGAACAGGTACATTGTTGAAGTGTAGCTCCAGCCCAAAAATCTATTTTTAAACTTTTTGGAAAACATAGGTAAGGGTTATCACCCCTGTAACATTTGTTTTGCTGTCTGTGCCCCTGTTCAGAACATTTCACCTCACTTTCCGTCCCAATGACAACTGTTTTTGAAATGTGGTGTTTTTCTTGAAACAAGGATTGCTGATAAAGCATCAGTACAGAGGAGACACCTTTCTCCCATATTTATTCTTACAGGAGAGAATTTTCCTTCCTAGTGGTAGATTTCCTCTCACTTCCTGTTGTCTTCTTGCGTTTGCAAGTAGGAGTCGTTTGTAAGTTGGATGTTTGAAAGTAGGGACCTGCCGTATATACTCTGCAGAAATAGGCCCCTTAGTTGTTGGTGTTGGCACAACACTGTAAGCACTCACAGTTACTCTTGGTTGGTGCTGGAACGCCCTGCTGTCAACTATTATATCAGGAATTTTAATTACATATAATTGTTGAACAGTGGTAGTAAAAATTGGGCCTTTGATGGTGGTGCTGGTGCCACAACACTGTAAGCCCTGACAGTTACTCTTGGTGGGTGCAGCAATGGGCCCTGCTGTGAATTATTAGATCAAGAATTGTAATTGCATGCCCCTGTTGAACAGGGGCTGAAAAATTGGGCCTTAGGCACTGGTGGCACAACACTACAACCCCTCACAGATACTGTACTTGGAGCAAAGCAATGAGCCCTGTTGCAAAGTATTGCTTCAAAAATTGTAATGACACGCCCCTGTTAAACAGGGGCTGAAAAATTGGGCCTTAGGCACTGGTGGCACAACACTACAACCCCTCACAGATACTGTACTTGGAGCACAGCAATGAGCCCTGTTGCAAAGTATTGCTTCAAAAATTGTAATGACACGCCCCTGTTAAACAGGGGCTGAAAAATTGGGCCTTAGGCACTGGTGGCACAACACTACAACCCCTCACAGATACTGTACTTGGAGCACAGCAATGAGCCCTGTTGCAAAGTATTGCTTCAAAAATTGTAATGACACGCCCCTTTTAAACAGGGGCTGAAAAATTGGGCCTTAGGCACTGGTGACACAACACTCCAACCCCTCACAGATACTGTACTTGGAGCACAGCAATGAGCCCTATGGCAAATTATTGCTAAAAAAATTGTAATTACACGCCCCTGTAAAACAGGGGCTGAAAAATTGGGCCTTAGCCACTGGTGGCGGCACCCATAAACAAAAATGATCTTCCAAGCTATCATCATCAATCGTATCATTGAGGACTCGGAGGAGGAGGATAGCCAGTCAACATAACAGCACAGGCACTCAGCATCAGCATCAGTCTTGAAGGGATGTGACATGTTAAAATCAATTAGTCTGTTATATCAGCATCAGGTGTGTGGTAGCTGGTGGTGATCCAAGACTGGTTCATCTTGATGAAAGTCAGTCGATCAACCGAGTCGGTGGACAGGCGCACCCTGTGATCCGTGACAAATCCTCCAGCAGCACTGAATGTGCGTTCCGAAAGAACGCTGGATGCAGGACAGGCCAGTAGCTCAATTGCATACTGTGCAAGCTCTGGCCAGTGATCCATCCTCAAGACCCAGTAAGCCAGAGGATTTTCGGTGGGGAAGGTGTCCAAGTCTGACCTTGCCCCTAGATATTCCTGCACCATGTTTATCAGACGCTGGCGATGGTTGCTGGAACCGATCATACTTTGGGGCTGCGGACTAAAGAATTGTCTGAACGCATCGGTCAGACGGCCACCTTCCCCACCGCTCCTTCTTTGACTGGCCGAAGCCTCAGCAACTCGTTGTCCAGGACCAGGAGTTTGTAACCTCCCAGTCTCTGGGAACGCGTTGCACAGACCTTTCTGCAAGGCTTCCCGGAGTTGTCTCATCCTCTGCTCCCTCTGCGAAGGTAACATAAGGTCCGCAACCTTACCCTTGTACCGTGGATCAAGGAGAGTGGCCAGCCAGTAATGGTCCCTCTCCTTGATCCGAAGAATACGAGGATCCTTCCACAGACTTTGCAGGATCAGGGAGGCCATGCAGCGTAGGTTTGCTGAGGCATTCGCTCCGGAGTCCTCTGGGTCACTAAGGACGACATGATCCGCAGCCACCTCCTCCCAGCCACGTACAAGTCCACTGGTTTCTTGGGACTGTAAATCATCCCTAAAAGACTGCTGCTGATGATGCTGAGTGCCAGCCTCCACCTCCATGCTGACACAATCCTCCTCCTCCTCCTCCTCCTCCTCCTCTTCCTGTGCGATGGGTGGGACAGAAGGAACACTGTCTGGGTAAAGGGGGCCTTGAGAGGCAAGGAAGTCCTCCTCTTCCTGCCTCTGTTCTGCCTCAAGTGCCCTGTCCATTATTCCACGCAGCGTGTGCTCCAACAGGTGGACAAGAGGTACAGTGTCACTGATGCATGCACTGTCACTGCTCACCATCCTCGTGGCCTCCTCAAATGGTGCCAGGACAGTGCATGCATCCCTGATCATGCCCCACTGGCGTGGAGAAAAAAAAACAAGCTCCCCTGACCCTGTCCTGGTGCCGTAGTCGCACAGGTACTCATTGATGGCCCTCTACTGCGTGTGCAGCCGCTGCAGCATGGCCAACGTTGAGTTCCACCTGGTGGGCATGTCACATATAAGGCGGTTCTTGGGCAGGTTCAACTCCTTTTGCAGCTCAGCCAGGCGAGCACTGGCATTATAAGATCTGCGGAAATGCACACAGACTTTCCTGGCCTGCCTCAGGACATCCTGTAAGCCCGGGTACCTGCCCAAGAACCGCTGCACCACCAGGTTAAGGACGTGAGCCACACAGGGCACATGGGTCAGTTGTCCCTGTCGGAGGGCGGAGAGGAGGTTGGTGCCATTGTCGCAAACCACCATTCCTGGCTTAAGCTGGCGTGGCGTCAACCACCTCTCGGCCTGGCCCTGCAGAGCAGACAGGACCTCTGCCCCAGTGTGGCTTCTGTCCCCCAAACACACCAGCGCAAGCACGGCATGGCATCTTTTTGCCTGCGTACTTGCGTAGCCCCGTGAACGGCTACGGAGCACCGCTGGTTCATAGGACAAACCACAGGAAGAGCCCATGGAGGAAGAAGAAGAGGAGGGGGTGGAGGAGAGAGGTGTGTCACAACCAGTAGTAGCATTTTGGAGGCGTGGCGGTGGAACAACCTCCAACACTACTGCACCTTGTCCTGCATCCTTCCCAGCTGCCAAAAGAGTGACCCAATGGGCCGTGAAAGAAAGGTAACGTCCCTGTCCATGCCTGCTGGACCATGAGTCAGCGGTAATATGCACCTTACCGCTGACCGCCCTGTCCAGCGAGGCCAAGACATTGCCTTCCACATGCCGGTAGAGAGCCGGAATAGCCTTCCGTGAGAAAAAGTGGCGTTTGGGAACCTGCCACTGAGGAACCGCACATTGCACAAACTCACGGAAGGGGGCCGAGTCTACCAACTGAAAAGGCAGCAGTTGAAGCGCTAGCAATTTAGCCAAGCTAGCATTCAACCGCTGGGCATGTGGATGGCTGGGAGTGAACTTCTTTTGACGGTCCAGCAGCTGGGGCAGGGAAATTTGCCTGCTAGAATCGGACGTCGGTGTACTGCTAGCAGAGTGGCCGCAAGTACTTGGCTGTGACACACCTAATTCTACACCTTCATTCCTCTCAGTGCATGTTTCAGAGAGGACTGAAGTTATAGTGGGGTTGGAGATCCCAGCTGATGCGGTGCAAGGAGAGGTCCGCTTTGTTCTTTGGTGTGGGTCTTTGAGGTAGGCTTGCCAACGAGCTGCATGGCAGGTCAACATATGTCTGGTCAGGCATGTGGTACCCAAGCGGCTGATGTTTTGGCCACGCGATATACGCTTGAGACATATGTTGCAAACAGCAGCTGTGCGATCTGATGCACTAGCCTCAAAAAAGGCCCACACCAAGGAACTTTTTGAATGACGGGCAGAGGCAGCGCCCTGCACAGGCAGCGCCCTGCACAGGCGGAGCTCTGCGGTGTGATTCCGTCGGTGTACTGCCCTTACGCTGGCCACCAAAGGGCATCCTGCCTCGTTGGAGATGTGCCTCCTCCTCATCCTCCTCCTCTCTCCTATTAGGCACCCACGTGGAGTCAGTGACCTCATCATCCCCTCCCTCCTCATCACTGGAGCCAATCTGGCAGTATGCTGCAGCTGCTGGAACATGACTGCCAGATTGGTGTCCTTCTTGAGCATCCCCTCTGTCTGCTCTCACGCTACTGCCTTCCTGTAGCTGGGTTTCATCATCAGACCCTTCGAAACGCTGGGCATCCTCCTGGAGCATGTACCCAACACTGTGCTCAAACAGTTCGGGGGACTCCTCAGGAGGAGGACATGGTGGGTCTAGGGAAGGAGTGACTGATGATGAGTCTGACATTGATACCAGGGAAGAGGACGCTTTGGCAGCTGCTTTGCCAGTACCCTGAGCCTGGGTGAGAGAGGAGGAGGAGGAGGAGGAGGGCTTGGTCATCCACTCTACCAAGTCTTCGGCGTGATGTGGCTCAACATGTCCAGCTGCCGAAAAGAAGGACAAGCGTGTCCCATGGCCATGTGCTGATGACAATGCACCGCACCGCGTCCACGACCAGCACTGTTGCCCCCAGACACAGAGCCTGCTTGCCCTCTTTTATTGCCTCCTGACTGTCTGCCTCCTTGTTTGCCTTCCAGACATTCTAATAGATGGCCTGCAGGGAGATGGGAAAAAAGCAATAAGGGCTACCTTCAGGTGTCCTTCTCTGTCCCTTTACTTAAGGATTTCTAAATATGGTTGAGGATGATTGCTTTTGCACAGAATAGCACAACGACAATTTCCCTGACTGTCCAAAAAACAAGGATTTCAAAGATGGTTGATGAGGAATGCTTTAGCACACTATAGCACAAGGAGAATTCCCCTCACTTTCCTTCTTTGTCCCTAGAAACAAGGACTCGCACAGTGAAAGAAACTGACACTCTCCCTACCTAGAGTTTTCTGTCCCTAGAAAAAATGTTTTTTTAAAGCACACTATAGCACAAGGAGAATTCCCCTCACTTTCCTTCTTTGTCCCTAGAAACAAGGACTCGCACAGTGAAAGAAACTGACACTCTCCCTACCTAGAGTTTTCTGTCCCTAGAAAAAATGTTTTTTTAAAGCACACTATAGCACAAGGAGAATTCCCCTCACTTTCCTTCTTTGTCCCTAGAAACAAGGACTCGCACAGTGAAAGAAACTGACACTCTCCCTACCTAGAGTTTTCTGTCCCTAGAAAAAATGTTTTTTTAAAGCACACTATAGCACAAGGAGAATTCCCCTCACTTTCCTTCTTTGTCCCTAGAAACAAGGACTCGCACAGTGAAAGAAACTGACACTCTCCCTACCTAGAGTTTTCTGTCCCTAGAAAAAATGTTTTTTTAAAGCACACTATAGCACAAGGAGAATTCCCCTCACTTTACTTCTTTTTCCCTACAAACAAGGACTCGCACAGTGAAAGAAACTGACACTCTCCCTACCTAGAGTTTTCTGTCCCTAGAAAAAATGTTTTTTTAAAGCACACTATAGCACAAGGAGAATTCCCCTCACTTTCCTTCTTTGTCCCTAGAAACAAGGACTCGCACAGTGAAAGAAACTGACACTCTCCCTACCTAGAGTTTTCTGTCCCTAGAAAAAATGTTTTTTTAAAGCACACTATAGCACAAGGAGAATTCCCCTCACTTTCCTTCTTTGTCCCTAGAAACAAGGACTCGCACAGTGAAAGAAACTGACACTCTCCCTACCTAGAGTTTTCTGTCCCTAGAAAAAATGTTTTTTTAAAGCACACTATAGCACAAGGAGAATTCCCCTCACTTTCCTTCTTTGTCCCTAGAAACAAGGACTCGCACAGTGAAAGAAACTGACACTCTCCCTACCTAGAGTTTTCTGTCCCTAGAAAAAATGTTTTTTTAAAGCACACTATAGCACAAGGAGAATTCCCCTCACTTTCCTTCTTTGTCCCTAGAAACAAGGACTCGCACAGTAAAACACACTGACACTCTCCCTACCTATCCTTCTCTTTCCCTAAACTAAAGGAATCCAGGTTAAGCAAGAAAGAAATAAATGTCACTGTCCCTGCCTATGCTTGTCTTTCCCTGCTCCGGAACACACTACACTAGGCCGCCGTGCTGGCGGCCTTTTATAGTGTGGGGCGTGTACTAAACACCCTCAGCAATAATTGGCCACAGGCATCCTGCCTGTGGCCAATCATTGCTCTCCTCGCTGCCGGCGCTGTGATTGGCCAAGCATGCGGGGTCACAGTGCATGCTTGGCCAATCACAGCGCCTGGATGACACTGTGATGGCGTAGTGCATTGTGGGCCGTTCGCGTCACTCGAATTTGGCGCGAACGGCCCAAATCGTTCGATCTTCGTCGAACGATCGAACAGCCGATGTTCGAGTCAAACGTATGTTCGACTCGAACACGAAGCTCATCCCTAGTCATTAGCAAGATGAATATAAACAATACACAGAAGGTGTACATCAGAACATCCTTATGTTAACCACTTAACGACCGCTCACTGTATATATACGTCGGCAGAATGGCACCGACAGGCACAATCACGTAGAGTGTACGTGATTGCCTTTGTACAGTTGGGGGGTCCAATCGGACCCCCCTCCTATACAGTGAGCGGTGGCTAAGTGTCCGGGAGCGTTCCGGGATGAGGGGGCAGCCATTCGTTTCTGGCCACCCCCTCTCGATCGCTCCCGGTGAATGGAAATGCCCCCTCTGTCTGTGTCAGACAGAGGGAGCAGGAGGAAGTGATGTCATCTCTGGTGCGGCGCTCACATATACCGAGCGCCGTACAAGAGAAGATATCAGGTCAGTGCACACAACACTACACTGACACCAGGACACATAGGGACATAAATCGCCCCCCCAGGCCCCCCAGACACCCCAGATCACCCCCCAGATCACCCCCCCAGCCCCCAGTCACAGTGTCACTGATTGCAGTGACCATTTATTTAGTGATCACTGCAATCAGTGACATTTGTGACTGTAAAAGTGTCACCAAAGTTTAGTCTTAGGTCCAGTGTAGCCCCCTAACCCCCCCTAATAAAGGTTTAACCCCCTGATCACCCCCCAGATAACCCTTTCACCCCCTATCACCACTGTCGCTTAGCGATCATTTTTCTGATCGCTGTCTTAGCGTCAGTGATGCCGATCGGCAGCCAGTAATTTTTTTTAGGTTCGCCGCAGGTTTTTATAGCGTCAGGTACCCCAATATATTATCTAATAAAGGTTTAACCCCCTTGATCGCCCCCCAGGTAACCCTTTCACCCCCTATCATCACTATCACTAAGCGATCGTTTTTCTAAACGCTGTCTTAGTGTCTGTGATGCAGATCGTAGCCGGTAATTTTTTTTAGGTTCGCCGCAGGTTTTTATAGCGTCAGGTACCCCAATATATTATCTAATAAAGGTTTAACCCCCTTGATCGCCCCCCAGGTAACCCTTTCACCCCCTATCACCACTGTCGCTAAGCAATTGTTTTTCTAAACGCTGTCTTAGTGTCGGTGATGCAGATCGTAGCCAGTATTTTTTTTTAGGTTCGCCGCATGTTTTTATAGCGTCAGGTACCCCAATATATTATCTAATAAAGGTTTAACCCCCTTGATCGCCCCCCAGGTAACTCTTTCACCCCCTATCACCACTGTCACTAAGCGATCGTTTTTCTAAACGCTGTCTTAGTGTCTGTGATGCAGATCGGTAGCCGGTAATTTTTTTTAGGTTCGCCGCAGGTTTTTATAGCGTCAGGTACCCCAATATATTATCTAATAAAGGTTTAACCCCCTTGATCGCCCCCCAGGTAACCCTTTCACCCCCTATCACCACTGTCGCTAAGCAATTGTTTTTCTAAACGCTGTCTTAGTGTCGGTGATGCAGATCGTAGCCAGTATTTTTTTTAGGTTCGCCGCATGTTTTTATAGCGTCAGGTACCCCCATATATTATCTAATAAAGGTTTTAACCCCCTGATTGCCCCTAGTTAACACTTTCACCAGTGATCACCATATAAGTGTTACGGGTGACGCTGGTTAGTTAGTTTGCTTTTTATAGTGTCAGGGCACCCGCCGTGTATATAACCCAATAAAGGTTTAACCCCCTGATCGCCCGGCGGGTGATATCAATTAGGTTTTAGCGTCAGAGAGGGTCTGAGTCACACCCCAGGCAGCGTCAGGTTAGTGCCAGTAACGCTAACACCCACGCGTGAAGCATACACCCCCCTTAGTGGTATAGTATCTGAACAGATCAATATCTGATCTGATCAGATCTATACTAGCGTCCCCAGCAGTTTAGGGTTCCCAAAAACACAGTGTTAGCGGGATCAGCCCAGATACCTGCTGGCACCTGCGTTTTGCCCCTCCGTCCAGCCCAGGCCACCCAAGTGCAGTATCGATCGATCACTGTCACTTACAAAACAAAAACACACATAACTGCAGCGTTCGCAGAGACAGGCCTGATCCCTGCGACTCCAGTGCTGTAGGAGGTGATTTCACCACCACAGTTAAAAAAAAAAAGCAAATATGCCGAAGCATTGGGGCAGCAGGGGTGGAGGAGTGATTTTGCTCCTAATGCCGCGTACATACGGTCGAAATTCCGACGGAGGCTTGCCCGTGGAAAAGTCCGACCATGTGTGTGCGGCATAACTTTTTTGCGGGAGGATGCCCCCATGCTTCGGCATATATAAATGGTGCGTGTATGCCCATCATTGGAAGTGGGTGGATGAAGGGCGGTATTCTAATGGTGGGCATACCCACCGATCAATCTCTTTTTTCGTTCAGCCAACTGGCTGCATGAAATAAAAAGATTACAATACATGTCCAACAAGGACCAGCAACGTACTGGTATGTTGCTGGACTTTGAATGTTTATACCAGAATGATGCCTGCGGGTTTAGGTATCATCTTGGTATCATTCTTTTCAGCCTGCGGCCGGCTTTCATGTAAAAGCAATCCTAGCAGCTAATTAGCCTCTGGACTGCTTTTACAAGCAGTGGGAGGGAATGCCCCGCCCCCGGATATAAAAAGCGCCATTGGGAAATTGGGAAAGCATTTTATCACACCGATCTTGGTGTGGTCAGATGCTTTGAGGGCAGAGGAAAATCTAGGGTCTAGACCCCAGTTTTTTTTTTAAAAAAGAGTACCTGCCACTACCTATTGCTATCATAGGGGATATTTACATTCCCTGAGATAACAATAAAATTGATAAAAAAAAAAAATACTTGGAAGGAACAATTTTAAAATAAAATAAAAAAGCAAAATTAATAATAAAAAAAAAAAAAAAAAAAAAAAAAGCACCCCTGTCCTGCCCTGCTCTTGCCCAATGGCGAACGCAAGCGTCGGTCTGGCGTCATATGTAAACAGCAATTGCACCATGCATGTGAGGTATCACCGCGAAGGTCAGATCGAGGGCAATCATTTTAGCAGTAGACCTCCTCTGTAAATCTACTGGGGTAACCTGTAAAGGCTTTTAAAGGCTTTTAAAAATGTATGTAGTTTGTCGCCAATGCGCGTTTGTGCGAAATTTTAAAGCATGTCGTGTTTGGTATCTATGTACTCGGCCTAAGATCATCTTTTTTATTTCATCAAACATTTGGGCAATATAGTGTGTTTTAGTGCATTAAAATTAAAAAAAGTGTATTTTTTAACCCAAAAAATGCGTTTGAAAAATCGCTGCGCAAATACTGTGTAGAAAAAAAAATGCAACACCCACCATTTTAATCTGTAGGGCCTTTGCTTTAAAAATATATATAATGTTTGGGGGTTCAACATAATTTTCTTGCAAAAAAAAAAATGTTTTCATGTAAACAAAAAGTGTCAAAAAGGGCTTTGTCTTCAAGTGGTTAGAAGAGTGGATGTAAGCTTCCTAATGTTGTGTATAAAATGCCAGAACAGTTCAAAACCCCCCCAAATGACCCCATTTTGGAAAGTAGACACCCCAAGCTATATACTGAGAGGCATGTCGAGTCCATGGAATATTTTATATGTTGACACAAGTTGCGGAAAAACGACAATTTTTTTTTTTTTTTTTGCACAAAGTTGTCACTAAATGATATATTGCTCAAACATGCCATGGGCATATGTGGAATTACACCCCAAAATACATTCTGTTGCTTCTCCTGAGTACGGGGATACCACATGTGTGAGACTTTTTGGGAGCCTAGCCATGTACGGGACCCCAAAAACCAAGCACCGCCTTCAGGCTTTCTAAGGGTGTAAATTTTGGATTTCACTTCTCACTGCCTATCACAGTTTCGGAGGCCATGGAATGCCCAGATAGCACAAAACCCCCCCAAATGACCCCATTTTGGAAAGTAGACACCCCAAGCTATTTGCTGAGAGGTATTGTGAGTATTTTGCAGATCTCGCTTTTTGTCACAAAGTTTTGAAAATTGAAAAAAAAAAAATATATATATATATTTTCTTTCTTCATTTTCAAAAACAAATGAGAGCTGTAAAATACTCGCCATTCCTCTCAGCAAATAGCTTGGGGTGTCTATATTCCAAAATGGGGTCATTTGGGGGGGTTTTGTGCGATTTTGGCATTTTATGGCCTTCGAAACTGTGATAGGTAGTGAGGAGTGAAATCAAAAATTTGTGCCTAGAAATCCTGAAGGCGGTGCTTGGTTTTCGGGGTCCCGTACGCGGCTAGGCTCCTAAAAAGTCCCACACATGTGGTATCCCCGTACTCAGGAGATGCAGAAAAATGTATTTTGGGGTGTAATTCCACATATAACCATGGCATGTGTGAGCAATATATCATTTAGTGACAACTTTTTGTAATTTTTATTTTTTTTTTGTCATTATTCAATCACTTGGGACAAAAAAAATTATATTCAATGGGCTCAACAGGCCTCTCAGAAATTTCCTTGGGGTGTCTACTTTCTAAAATGGGGTCATTTGGGGGGGTTTTGTGCTATTTTGGCATTTTATGGCCTTCGAAACTGTGATAGGTAGTGAGGAGTGAAATCAAAAATTTGCGCCCTTAGAAATCCTGAAGGCGGTGCTTGGTTTCGGGGGTCCCGTACGCGGCTAGGCTCCCAAAAAGTCCCACACATGTGGTATCCCCGTACTCAGGAGAAGCAGCAAAATGTATTTTGGGGGTGAAATTCCACATATAACCATGGCATGTGTGAGCAATATATCATTTAGTGACAACTTTTTGTAATTTTTTTTTTATTATTTTTTTTTAGTCATTATTCAATCACTTGGGACAAAAAATAAAAAATTCAATGGGCTCAACATGCCTCTCAGCAATTTCCTTGGGGTGTCTACTTTCCAAAATGGGGTCATTTGGGGGGGGGTTTTGTACTGCCCTGTCATTTTAGCACCTCAAGAAATGAGATAGGCAGTCATAAATTTAAAGCTGTGTAAATTTCAGAAAATGTACCCTAGTTTGTAAACTCTATAACTTTTGCGCAAACCAATAAATATACGCTTATTGACATTTTTTTTACTAAAAACATGTGGCTGAATACATTTTGGCCTAAATGTATGACTACAATTGAGTTTATTCAGTTTTTCTTATAACAAAAAGTAGAAAATATCATTTTTTTTCAAAATTTTCGGTCTTTTTCCGTTTATATCGCAAAAAATAAAAATCGCAGAGGCAATCAAATACCATTAAAAGAAAGCTCTATTTGTGGGAAGAAAAGGACGCAAATTTTGTTTGGGTACAACATTGCATGTCCGCACAATTTACAGTTAAAGCAGCGCAGTGCAAAATTCTGAATTCACCTCTGGTCCTCTAGCTACCAAATGGTCCGGGGCTTAAGTGGTTGATAAAGTGTGAGCAATGTGCTACAGAATAGTGAGACTAGTTAGTCGCAAATCAAACCTATAAAGGGATGGCGTTAAAATTGTAATATAATATAAAAGGAAAATTTAAATATTGAGGACAATTAGAAGGATATAATATAAATGCATGTGTATTAAGGAACATTTCGATAAAAGAACATTAGAAGCATAGGGTAAGACAGTTGAATAGAGCTTAGTAGACAGCAAATGTAGTCGCAGAAGCCCACAGAATCATACCTTTCACAAGCGTGTAAATAGCATCAGGTCGCCCCCTAAGCTCTGGCAGATCTACACGCCTGAGCTGCCGGCTTTTGAACACTCACCACTCGGCTGGCGTGTGACATCTCCAGCCGAGTGCGGATGTGAGGGTGCCAGTGCGCACGCGCCCGGTCCCCGGAGAGCAGCCTAGACTACAGAGACCATAAGGCCGCGCAGTGAAGGGGCCAGGAGGTGTGGCTCAACAAGTGCTGGGTGGAAAGAAGGAGTGGCAAAGAGCGTTCCTAAGCAACATATAGAGCCCACAGCTCCGGCGATGGAAAAACCGGCGTAGTGTGGGGAGGCTAAGAAGCCCCTGATTGGCTGGATGGTCATCCAAAAGGAGAAACCGGGGAATCGGGGATGGGTAGAAACACGGATCGGGCAACAATTGGGATAGAAATCCCAGAGGTGCCCTGGGCGTCCGTATGGGTGCAAATGTATGCCCATCAGTGTGGTCCTGCCCCGTCACCCAAGGAGCGCCCCCCAATCTCAGGAACCCCCAAATGGTAGCACCCCATCAATCACAAAGACGGAAACAGTTAACCAAACAAAAACTGGTTCCGCCAGTAAAGTGGAAGAGCAACAGATAGACCACAAAACAACACAATCCTGTTTCAGATAATATATCTATATATAAGATGCTCATATACAGTATAATTAGAAGCAACCAGTTAAAACACACTTATAAGAAACTGTAAATTTAGAATACTACATCATAAATGTTTGTAATCCAATATAATAATCATAATTCATTGCGAAACCACTTGAGAAAAAATCCAAGGGACCAAATGAGGAGAATATGTACATCATAGGGAAAGGGAGGGAGGAAATGGGAAAAAAGTAGAAATAAAAATAATAAAAATAAAAAATAAATAAAATTAAAATAAATATAATAATTGGGGGATGGAAAAGTGAGAGGGAGGGGGAAAAAACAGAACCAGAATATACAGAAATCATAAAAAGGGTTTGAAGCTGAGAATTTCGAAGCCTGGAAAAACAGTCGCTTTTAGATTATAGATCCAATAAGCCTCTAGTTGCAATAAAGTTTTGTCAACACTTCCTCCTCTAACATGAAGTGGGACGTGTTCCAAAGCCATAAATTTTATAATTTTGTGATCAAAACCATGAAAGAGGCCAACATAGCGACTAATAGCCGTCTCCATTTTGTTTTTAAAAATGGGTTTTATGTGATCACGGATACGTTTGAGGAAGGGACGCTTGGTCTTACCAATATAAAACCCACCACATTGGCAAATTGCTAAATAGACAATGCCAGGAGTATGGCAAGTGACTCTACATTTAGCATGATAAATCTGTCCATCTGGGAGGGCACAACTTGAGCTGTTCATTATGAAAGGGCAAACGTCACAGTAACCTCAGGAAAAGGTTCCTGGGTTCAGGCATTTGTCACAACTGAAAGGCTCAAAATGGCTATGGACAAAGCTGTCCTTGAGGGAAGGTGCCCGTCTATAGGTAATTTCGGATTTTTTACCGACATATTTGTTGACAATCGGATCGGCTGACAACAAAGGCCAGAATTTATCCACTATCCTCCTAATTTTTGATGTTCCGTGGAGTATTGTGTGATTATTCTTACTTTATCAGTTTTGGTATTTGGTTTTTGGCTAAAGATAAGAGAATTACGATCTTTCTCCAATACTCTATTGTAAGCCTTTTTCAGAAATGAATGACTGTACCCCCTACTTTTTAAACGACTGTATAAGTCGTCAGCGGCATTCTTAAAGTCAGTATTATGACTACAGTTACGTTTAATGTGCAGGTACTGACTGTAAGGTATGCTTTTCAAAAGCGGTACAGGGTGGGAACTGGATGCGTGTAGAATAGTGTTCCCTGCAGAGGGCTTTCTGTAGAGGGAAGAGTTAATGGCTTCTTCACTGTCCAAGTGTATCAGCAAATCAAGAAAAACTTATCTCGGTCTGACTACAGGCCATAGTGATCTTTAAATTAAACTCATTTGCAGAAATAATATTCATGAATTGCTCAAGTTCATCCTTACTGCCCGACCAAAAAAGAAGTACATCATCAATGTACCTATACCAAGATATGATCTTGTCTAAGTACGATAACAAATCTTCGCAAGCAAACAGGTTCCTCTCCCACCCCCCCCCCCAGGTAAAGGTTGGCATACGATGGGGCACACCTTGTCCCCATCGCAACCCCCTGCACCTGGAGGTAGTGGGAGAGTCCAAGCATAAAAACATTATGGGTAAGAATAAACTTGAGCAAGTCAACAACAAAAGAATTGTAAATCTCAGAGTCCGGTCCTCTCTCCTGTAGATGGCCTTTTACAACAATAATCCCTTTGCTATGAGGAATGGCATTATATAATCCCTTGATATCCAAGGCTACAAGCCAAGTATTTACGGGGAGTGTAATGCCCTCAATGATCTTCAGCAAATCTATAGTGTCTTTGACATAAGAGGATAAGGCAACAACATGTGGATGTAGATAATCATCAATTAAGGAGCTAGCATTTTCAGTCAGGCTTAAACAGCATGATATAATTGGACGGCCAGGTGGTTTGGTAAGAGATTTGTGAACCTTCGGTAAAGTGTAGAAAGTAGGTACCTTGGGGTCCTTGACATTAAGAAAATTCAATGTACTCTGATCAATTGTGCTCTTTTGGTAAGCCTTGAGGATTATAGAACGATATTCCCTATCGAAGTTTTCAATCACGGTTTGGGAGATCGTGCGGTACCAAGTATTGTTAGATAGAATATCTTTGCACATACCTTCATACTGCATGATTTCAACGATAATGAGGTTTTCCCCGTTTTAATGATGATACTCTTGTTATTTTTAAGTGATTTGACAGCTTCTTTTTGTCTTTTTGTAAGATTAGTTTTTCCGTGAAAATCTAAATAGATTTTTTCAATTTCCTTGGTCGTTTGCTGCACAAATGCCCAGATGTTAGGGTTGGTGTGAAGCAACGGGAACATTCGTATTTTAGGCCTGAAAGAGGCCGGTAGGGGGAAAGGACACCCCGGTTACAGACACCCTCGGTAGGGAAGATAACCAGGGGGCATCCTCCTCAGTATGGCCCTCTTCCCACAGTGCCATTATATCTTTCATGGCCTGATACTCATCCATATTGATCGGAAGAGCAGTTGAGTCAGACTGCAAATTTTGATTATTGGACGGTTTGTCAAAAAGAACCTTGTACAGTAATCTACGAGAAAAAAGATGAATATCTTTGATGACGTGGAATTTATCCATATGGGAATCAGGACAAAAAGATAAACCTAGTTTAAGAACCAAAGTCTCTTCCTCAGAAAGTTCATAGGAGGAGAGATTGATGATCTCCATCTCAGTATTAGCTGACTCTAAGCATTTAGGGTCGTGGTTAACATGAGATCCTTGTCTTTCCCTAAAAAAATAGGAGCTAGTTTGGTATCTAATGATGGTGCAATGGCTAAAGGAGAAGCAGTAATTTCCAAATTGCTTACCTTAGGAATTGTGCTAGACTGCGCAATAGGTGCCGAAGGGGGAGTGAGGGGTGCCGCCGTAGAGATAGATTGAATGACCATGGCTTGAAGGCCGCGTGCAGTTTGAGGAGAGGGGTGAAAAGCAGAAAGAGGTCGTGAATGTGAAAACTTAGGGCGTCCAGGTAAGGCCTTCAAGCCATGGTCACTGAATCTATCTCTACGGCGGCACCCCTCACTCCCCCTTGGGCACCTATTGCGCACTCTGGCACAATTCCTAAGGTAAGCAATTTGGAAATTACTGCTTCTCCTTTAGCCATTGCACCATCATTAGATACCAAACTAGCTCCTATTTTTTTAGGGAAAGACAAGGATCTCATGTTAACCACGACCCTAAATGCTTATGCCGCTTACACACGACCGTTTTTCATGACGAGAAAAATGCAATTTTTTTATTTGGTCATTAAAAACGATCGTGTGTAGGCTCCAGAGCATTTTTCGCGACGTGAAAAATGGGCATTAAAAATTTGGAACATGCTCTATTTTTTCTCGCCGTTTTTCACGTCGTCGTTTTTCTCGTCATGAAAAACGGCCGTGTGTAGGCTTTAACGACGTGAAAAAAACGCGCATGCTCAGAAGCAAGTTATGAGACAGGAGAACTCTGGTAAAACTAGCGTTCATAATGGAGATAGCACATTCGTCACGCTGTAACGGACTGAAGAGCACAAGGCTGAAAAGCACGAATCGTCTCTCACCAAACTTTACTAACACGAGGATCAGCAAAAGCAGCCCAAAGGGTGGCGCCATCCGAATGGAACTTCCCCTTTATAGTGCCGTCGTACGTTTCGTACGTCACCGTGCTTTGCTCAAGCATTTTTTTTCACGATAGTGTGTAGGCAAGGTAGGCTTGAGAAGAATCACGTTGAGAAAAACTTCGTTTTTTTCAATGACATTAAAAACGGTCATGTGTACGCGGCATTAGAATCAGCTAATACTGATATGGAGATCATCAATCTCTCCTCCTACGAACTTTCTGAGGAGGAGACTTTGGTTCTTAAACTAGGTTTATCTTTTTGTCCTGATTCCCATACAGATAAATTCCACGTTATCAAAGATATTCATCTTTTTGCTTGTAGATTACTGTACAATGTTCTACGCTTTACCAAAGGTTCACAAATCTCTTACCAAACCACCTGGCCGTCCAATTATATCAGGCTGTTTAAGCCTGACTGAAAATGCTAGCTCCTTAATTGATGATTATCTACATCCACACGTTGTTGCCTTATCCTCTTATGTCAAAGACACTATAGATTTGCTGAAGATCATTGAGGGCATTGCACTCCCCGTAAATACTTGGCTTGTAGCCTTGGATATCAAGGGATTATATAATGCCATTCCTCATAGCAAAGGGATTATTGTTGTAAAAGGCCATCTACAGGAGAGAGGACCGGACTCTGAGATTTACAATTCTTTTGTTGTTGACTTGCTCAAGTTTATTCTTACCCATAACGTTTTTATGTTTGGACTCTCCCACTACCTCCAGGTGCAGGGGGTTGTATGCCAATCGTATGCCAACCTTTACCTGGGGGGGTGGGAGAGGAACCTGTTTGCTCGCGAAGATTTGTTACCGTACTTAGACAAGATCATATCTTGGTATAGGTACATTGATTATGTACTTCTTTTTTGGTCGGGCAGTAAGGATGAACTTGAGCAATTCATGAATATTATTTCTGCAAATGAGTTTATACTAAAGTTCACTATGGCCTGTAGTCAGACCAAGATAAGTTTTTCTTGATTTGCTGATACACTTGGACAGTGAAGGTGTCATTAACTCTTCCCTCTACAGAAAGCCCTCTGCAGGGAACACTATTCTACAAGCATCCAGTTCCCACCCTGTACCGCTTTTGAAAAGCATACCTTATGCCGCGTACACACGATCATTTTTCCCGTCGGGAAAAATTACATTTTTTCCTTTGGACGAGAAAAACGATCGTCTGTGGGCTTTTTGCCGTTTTTCCCGACGGAAAAAACGGCATTAATCACGATGAGAAAAATTAGAACATGTTCTAATTTTTCTCGTCGTTTTTCCTGACATTTCTTCCGCGGCAGTGTTTCCCATAGGGAAACACTGCCGCGGAGCCCATAGACGATCGTTTTTCTCGTCATTTTTTATGACCGTGTGTGGGGAACAAGCTGTTCCCTCGTTTAAAATGTCATTATTCACGGCGGTTTTTAAACCGCCGTGAATAATGATCGTGTGTACGCGGCAATACAGTCAGTACCTGCGCATTAAATGTAACTTTAGTCATGATACTGACTTTAAGAAAGCCGCTGATGACTTATACAGTCGTTTAAAAAGTAGGGGGTACAGTCATTCATTTCTGAAAAAGGCTTACAATAGAGTATTGGAGAAAGATCGTAATTCTCTTATCTTTAGCCAAAAACCAAACACCAAAACTGATAAAGTAAGAATAATCACACAATACTCCACGGAACATCATAAAATTAGGAGGATAGTGGATAAATTCTGGCCTTTGTTGTCAGCCGATCCGATTGTCAACAAATATGTCGGTAAAAAATCCGAAATTACCTATAGACGGGTACCTTCCCTCAAGGACAGCTTTGTCCATAGCCATTTTTAGCCTTTCAGTTGTGACAAATGCCTGAACCCAGGAACCTTTTCCTGTGGTTACTGTGACGTTTGCCCTTTCATGATGAACAGCTCAAGTTGTGCCCTCCCAGATGGACAGATTTATCACGCTAAATGTAGAGTCACTTGCCATACTCCTGGCATTGTCTATTTAGCAATTTGCCAATGTGGTGGGTTTTATATTGGTAAGACCAAGCGTCCCTTCCTCAAACGTATCCGTGATCACATAAAACCCATTTTTTTAAAACAAAATGGAGACGGCTATTAGTCACCATGTTGGCCACTTTCATGGTTTTCATCACAAAATGATAAAATTTATGGCTTTGGAACACGTCCTACTTCAGTTTTTGTTTGGTTAACTGTTTCCGTCTTTGTGATTAATAGGGTGCTACCATTTGGGGGTTCCTGAGATTGGGGGGCACTCCTTGGGTGACGGGGCAGGACCACACTGCTGGGCATACATTTGCACCCATACGGACGCCCAGGGCACCCTTGGGATTTCTATCCCAATTGTTGCCCGATCCGTGTCTCTGCCCATCCCCAATTCCCCGGTTTCTCCTTTTGGATGACCATCCAGTCAATCAGGGGCTTCTTAGCCTCCCCACACTACACCGGTTTTTCCATCGCCGGAGCTGTGGGCTCTATATGTTGCTTAGGAACGCCCTTTGCCGCTCCTTCTTTCCACCCAGCACTTGTTGAGCCACACCCCCTGGCCCCTTCACCGCGCGGCCTTATGGTCTCTGTAGTCTGGGCTGCTCTCCGGGGACCGGGAGCGTGCGCACTGGCACCCTCACGTCCGCACCTAGTGGTGAGTGTTCAAAAGCCGGCAGCTCAGGCGTGTAGATCTGCCAGAGCTTTGGGGGCAACCTGATGCTATCTATATGCTTGTGAAAGGTATGATTCTGTGGACTTCTGCAGCTACATTTGCTTCTAATGTTCTTTTATCTAAATGTTACTTAATACACATGTATTTATATTATATCCTTTTAATTGTCCTCAATATTTAAATTTTCCTTTTATATTATATTACAATTTTAATGCAATCCCTTTATATATTTGATTTGCGACTAACTAGTCTCACTATTCTGCAGCACATTGCTCACACTTTATTAACATAAGGATGTGCTGAGGTACACCTTCTGTGTATTGTTTATATTCATCTTGCTAATGACTAGGGATGAGCTTCGAGTTCGAGTCGAACTCATGTTCGACTCGAACATTGCCTGTTCGCCCGTTCGCCGAACAGCGAACAAATTGGGGTGTTCGCGGAAAATTCGAAAAATCTATGGGAGAAATCTAAAGTGTTAATTATAAAGGCTTGTATGCAAGTTATTGTCCTAAAAAGTGTTTGGGGACCCGGGTCCTGCCCCAGGGGACATGTATCAATGCAAAAAGAAGTTTTAAAAACGGCCGTTTTTTCGGGAGCAGTGATTTTAATAATGCTTAAAATGAAAAAATAAAAGTGAAATATTCCTTTAAATTTCGTACCTGGGGGGTGTGTATGATATGCATGTAAAGTGGCGCATGTTTCCCGTGCTTAGAACTGTCCCTGCAAAAAATGACATTTTTGAAAGAAAAAAAGTCATTTAAAACTGACTTGCGGCTATTAATGAATTGTCGGCTCCCGGCAATACATACAAAAGTCATTGATAAAAAAAAAAAAAAAAGCGTGGGGTTCCCCAGAATTCAATTACCAGGCCCTTCAGGTCTGGAATGGATATTAAGGGGAACCCCGCCGCAAATTTAAAAAAAAATTGACGTGGGGTTCCCCCAAATATCCATTCCAGGCCCTTCAGATCTGGCATGGATTTTAAGGGGAACTCCACCCCAAATTTAAAAAAAATGGCGTGGAGTCCCCCTAAAAATCCATACCAGACCCCTTATCTGAGCACGCAACCTGGCCGGCCGCAGGGGAAAAGGGGGGGACGAGAGAGCGCCCCCGCCTCCCTCCTGAACCGTACCAGGCCACATGCCCTCAACATGGGGAGGATGTCCCCATGTTGATGGGGACAAGGGCCTCATCCCCACAACCCTTGCCCGGTGGTTGTGGGGGTCTGCGGGCGGGGGGCTTATCGGAATCTGGAAGACCCCTTTAACAAAGGGGACCCCCAGATCCCGGCCCCCCCCTATGTGAATTGGTAAGGGGTACATTGTACCCCTACCATTTCACGAAGAAACCGTAATTTTTTTTTGAAAAAAACACACAAACACCTTGAAAAAGTCCTTTATCTAAAAGAAAAAAAAAACATTCCAGCGGTGAAATCCAGTGTCCCGCGGCGATCCCAATGTCCAGAGCTGTCCTTCATTGGTTGTGCCTGAGCGGACCTGATGGGGAACTCCCTCTCAGTATTTTAAATGTATAGACCCGCCCCTTCTAAAGTTCCCCATCAGGTCCGCTCAGCGGACCAGATGCGGAACATGAGAAGGGGCGGGTCTATACATGTATTACCAAAGTGAGAGCAGTTCCCCATCAGGTCCGCCCCCTCGGTATGTCGGACCCGCCTACGTCATTGGCTTGAGCGGGGAACTTCCTTCACTGTGTAATTTAAATTTACATAGTGAAGGAAGTCTATACATTTAAAACACTGAGAGGGAGTTCCCCATCAGGTCCGCTCAGGCACAACCAATGAAGGACAGCGCTGGACATCGGGATCGCCGCGGGACACTGGATTTCACCGCTGGAATGTTTTTTTTTTCTTTTAAATAAAGGACTTTTTCAAGGTGTTTGTGTGTTTTTTTTAAACATTTTTTTACGGTTTCTTCGTGAAATGGTAGGGGTACAACGTACCCCTTACCAATTCACATAGGGGGGGGCCGGGATCTGGGGGTCCCCTTTGTTAAAGGGGTCTTCCAGATTCCGATAAGCCCCCCGCCCGCAGACCCCCACAACCACCGGGCAAGGGTTGTGGGGATGAGGCCCTTGTCCCCATCAACATGGGGACATCCTCCCCATGTTGAGGGCATGTGGCCTGGTACGGTTCAGGAGGGAGGGGGGCCGCTCTCTCGTCCCCCCCTTTTCCCCTGCGGCCGGCCAGGTTGCGTGCTCGGATAAGGGGTCTGGTATGGATTTTTAGGGGGACTCCACGCCATTTTTAAAAAAATTTGGGGTGGAGATCCCCTTAAAATCCATGCCAGATCTGAAGGGCCTGGAATGGATATTTGGGGGAACCCCACGTCAATTTTTTTTTAAATTTGCGGCGGGGTTCCCCTTAATATCCATTCCAGACCTGAAGGGCCTGGTAATTGAATTCTGGGGAACCCCCACGCTTTTTTTTTTTTTTTTTTATCAATGACTTTTGTATGTATTGCCGGGAGCCGACAATTCATTAATAGCCGCGAATGAGTTTTAAATGACTTTTTTTCTTTCAAAAATTACATTTTTTGCAGGGACAGTTCTAAGCACGGGAAACATGCGCCACTTTACATGCATATCATACACACCCCCCAGGTACGAAATTTAAAGGAATTTTTCACTTTTATTTTTTCATTTTAAGCATTATTAAAATCACTGCTCCCGAAAAAACGGCCGTTTTTAAAACTTTTTTTTGCATTGATACATGTCCCCTGGGGCAGAACCCGGGTCCCCAAACACTTTTTAGGACAATAACTTGCATATTAGCCTTTATAATTAACACTTTAGATTTCGAACGTTCGAGTCCATTGTATTTAATAGGGTTCTAAATTTCACACGAACATTTTGTCTGTTCGCAGGTTCTGGTGCGAACCGAACAGGGGGGTGTTCGGCTCATCCCTACTAATGACACATTTAGCAACATACTAATACTCACTCCCCTCATTACATTACCTTGTACACATATTTTCTCTTTTTTTACTCTTCTCTTTTTCTTTTTCTTTTTCATGTGGCTATGAATCATGATATTCATTACTACTATTTCTTTCTTTGCTCTGTTTCAGTGCATCTCTTTGAATAGGCTTCCTTTGGACATATTTAACTGAGTATTCTGATGGATTTCCTTTCAAGTTTGTATTTTTTTGATAAAGTATCATGATAGACTATATTAGCAACCTTTCCTGTATGGTTCCTTATTGATTTTACAATATTGGACATTTATATATATGTACTTAGGGTCTTTCACCAGTTATTTTACTTGACTGGAATCTTGGTATCTTTTTCCTTTGGCTAGGTCTTTGGAGCACTCGCTGTGGGTGTTCGGTTGCTCGGGGTCTGGTCCTCTGCTGCCGTCAGGGTGGTTCTCTTCCACCCCCAGACCCGTGGGGTCTTCCCCCCTCTTCTCTTGCTTCATCTAGGGATATCAGGGCCCCTGGTGGTAAGTTACCCTTCTCTTTCATTTGTGGACCTGTCAACAGGTGGACCTCTAATCCTAAATAAATGTTCACAATTGTCATTCAAGTGGTAATTTTGTTTTTGTTTCTTTATATCTATTAGTTGCTTCTTGTATAGATGGTTGAGACATACTTCCCCTGACGAAGCCAAGGGCGAAACATGTTGGTACTACGTATGATCTTTTCAACCCACAACTGCTGCAACCACTATTTGGAATCACCCTACTGTGAATTGGCTCAGAGATATTGCTCTAATTATATAAATTTTGTATAATTAATTAATAAAATTTATTGTATATGTAGCACACTGACCCTTTTCCCTACCTTTGGCTCACTTGTAGGAAAAGGGCACACCGTACTATATGCCCGTACCCTCCTGTGTGAAGAGGTTGAGCGGTGTAAATATAACTGGGTCTCCACAGCTAGGTTATTTAGAGAATGGTTCTCGTCTCTCATGCGATAAAGACAAGTCTCTATTTCCCCCAATAACTCCAAGGTTGTCAGGGAAATCCGTCCAACGGCGCCAATCAGCGCCCAATGCGCACGCGCGGCGGAATGATGCTTCGGCGCATGCGCGTGCGCGGGACGGCGCTTCTACGTCCTCGGGTGCGCGCGCCGACGCAGCGGCGCGCGCGCATGCGCGGCGGCGCACCAATAGGAATCCAGGCGGGCCTATTTAAAGAGACCCAGTTGCACTGACAAGTTGCTGGTTTGTCAGCTTTCCTGTATACCCAAGACTCTGGAAAACTATCTTGAAAATCTCCTTGTGACCCGGACTGGCTTGACTCCTCTGATCTCTCTCCTGGACCTGACCCTCGGCTTGCTATACGGACTTCTGCCTTCTCCTGTGTTTGACCCTCGGCCTGTGACTCGGATCTGCTGCCTGTCTACAATCCTTGACCTCCTGCTTGTACCTTTTGGACTTCCGCGTTTCCTTTGAACTCCTGCCTGGTTCCCGGTATTCTCTGGACTTGTTGCCTTTTACTGTGCTAGACCCCCAGCCGGGACTGTTACCTTGCAATTGCAACCCGGACTCAACCTGCACCGGCTTCCATTATCTCCTGCTGTTTGAACTTTACCTATCCGGCTAGTTCCTGCTTGAAGCCTGTTTCTTCAGTCTACTCAGCACTACCGGACCGTCTACAAGTACCCACCACCTGCCGGTAGCCGGTGCCGCTTCTCGCCATCCACTCCCTGTCTCAACTCCAGGGGGTGGAGTGCGTCAAGTCGCAAAGGTGAACCACTCTCGGCATCTCGGCCTCGGTAAGTACATACCCTAACAGTACAAACCAGCCAGATGTCTGAGGCCGACAGGGTGCGTTCACCGTTCGAGACCCTATGTCAGCAAGTCACCGCACTAACCGATGCGGTTCAGAAATTACAAGAAGGTTATGTCCAAATGGATGGCCGCTTTCAGCTACTTACTGGAGCTACAGGACCAGCATCACCAGCTGCTACCGTTGCCAATGTTGCCTCCACGTCTCAAAATCAGGCAAATCCCACCGTAGTAATGGCTACCCCGGAACCCAGGGTCCCCCTGCCTGAGCGATTTTCTGGCGTCCGTAAGAAATATCGGGCTTTCAAAAATGCATGTTCTCTTTACTTCGCCCTTCAACCCAGGACTTTCTCTTCAGAAGTGGTAAAGGTGGGGTTCGTCATCTCCCTTCTAACCGACGAACCTCAGGCCTGGGCCCATGGCCTGATGGAGCAAAGCAGCCCCATACTAGATTCTGTGGACACCTTCTTCGAGAGTATGGCGCAGCTGTATGACGATCCTCAGCGATCAGCTACAGCTGAGTCTGTTCTCCACAGTTTAACCCAGGGGAGAAGGCCGGTGGAGGACTACACGGCAGAATTCTGGAAATGGTCAGCTGACACTGGCTGGAATGAGACGGCCCTTAAATACCAATATCGCCAAGGACTGTCTGAGGCTCTTAAAGACGAGCTGGCCAGGATTGGTGTTCCAACTACTCTGGAAGATTTGATCCAGTCTGTCACTCAGCTTGACAGACGCCTGCGGGAGCGGCGTTCTGAGCGTTTCCAGACTACCCGTCCAAACTGGACTTTGCCCCGATCAGCTCCTGCCTACCCACCCATCCAAGTTCCTACAGCATCTTCTCCTCCCGAGCCTGAACCCATGCAGCTTGGTCTGGTTCGTCCTCCCCTTTCTCCTGAGGAAAAGCAGCGCAGGCGTCAGGCCAATCTGTGTCTTTACTGCGGGGGTACTGGCCATTTCCTTCGGAGCTGCCCAGTGAGACCTAGTAAGTGTACCCTCAAAGACACTTTGAACTACCAAGTTTCTGGCTTACCACAGACTTATGTTGTTCTTTCTATTTCTCTACAGCTACCAACAGGAGCAACCCGCCTACCGGCGATTATTGATTCAGGAGCCTGCAGCTGCTTTCTGGACTCTTCACTTGCTTCCCAACTTCACTTTCCTCTGCAAACCAAGGACCGTTGTCTTCAGGTTCGTCTGGCGGATGGATCCCTGCCTCGTTCAGGGGTAATTACGCAAGAAACAAAACCCGTCCTTGCTATCACGGATTCAGGCCACCAAGAATACCTTCGATTTGACCTCATCCCATCTCCCATGTTTCCCATCATCCTGGGCCTCCCCTGGTTACAAGCACATGAGCCTCATATAAACTGGGCCAAAAGGGAAGTTAACTTCACTTCTTCGTATTGTTCCCAACACTGTCTTCCCGCACTTCCAACTGTCTGTGCTACTTTAACCCCTCGACCGGATAACCTACCACATGTTCCATCAGCATACTTAGAATTCCAGGACGTCTTCGACAAACAGCAGGCCGACCGCCTACCTCCACATCGTCCCTACGATTGTCCCATTGACCTTCTGCCTGGCTCCAAAATTCCATTCGGCCGCATCTTTCCCTTGTCCGAATCTGAGTTGAAGGCCCTCAAGTCTTACATTGAGGAAAATCTGGAAAATAAATTCATTCGCCCCTCTTCTTCCCCAGCCGGTGCCGGAATCTTTTTTGTTGAAAAGAAAGACGGGACTCTGAGGCCCTGCATCGACTATAGGGAATTAAATAAAATTACTATTAAAAATAGATACCCGCTTCCTCTCATCCCGGAGTTGTTCCAACGATTCCGATCAGCTCGGATCTTCTCTAAACTGGACCTTCGAGGGGCCTACAACCTCATCCGGATCAGGGCTGGAGACGAATGGAAGACGGCTTTTAGATCTAGGTTCGGTCATTTTGAATACTTGGTCATGCCATTCGGGCTTTGCAACGCCCCAGCTACTTTCCAGCACCAGGTCAATGACATTTTCCGTGAACACTTGGACGACTTCCTAGTAGTCTACTTAGACGATATTCTTATTTTTTCGTCCTCCCTTGAACTGCACCGAATCCATGTCATCAAGGTCCTCACTATTCTCCGAGAACATAGACTTTACCTCAAGGCCGAGAAATGTGACTTTGAGAAAACCACTGTGCAATTTTTGGGATTTATTATTTCTACCAATGGGGTCGCAATGGACCCGCAGAAAGTCAAAGCTATCCAGGAATGGCCAGCCCCAACAGACAAGAAAGGGGTACAACGGTTTATAGGTTTCGCCAACTTCTACAGGAGGTTCATTGTGGGGTTCTCCTCTATTGTGGCACCTATAACCCAACTGACACGCCAGGGCTACCGCTTTCACTGGTCACCGGAAGCTCAGGATGCCTTCGATAAACTAAAAAATGCATTCACATCGGCACCTGTATTGAAGCATCCAGATCCGCTACTGCCGTTTACTCTGGAAGTAGATGCTTCAGAGTCAGCCACTGGGGCCATCCTCTCTCAAAGGCAGGGCCCCAAATCCCTTCTTCATCCAGTAGCCTTTGCCTCTCGTAAACTAACTTCTCCAGAACGTAATTATGACGTCGGAGACCGGGAACTATTAGCTATCAAATTCGCCCTGGAAGAATGGCGATACCTTCTGGAGGGAGCCCCTCACCCTGTCATGATATTCACGGATCATAAGAATCTAGAATATCTGAGAACAGCAAAACGTCTTCGACCCAGACAAGCCCGATGGGCCCTCTTCTTCACCAGGTTTAACTTTCATATCTCTTATAGGCCCGGTTCCAAGAACGTGAAGGCGGATGCGCTCTCTAGGATGTTTCCCGAGACCCCTCAAGCAGAGGAACCAAGTACCATCCTATCAGCACAAAACTTTCTGCTCATCCCACAGGCTGATCTACTAACCTCCATAAAAGCCGCCTCTAAGCATTGTCCTGACCAAGTAACCTCTTCCCTAGAGAAGCATAATGACTTGCTCTGGTCCCAAGGTAAAGTCTTCGTCCCTCTGGAAACAAGGCAACTGATTCTGAAAACTTTCCACGACCACAAACTAGCTGGTCACTTTGGAACCAAAAAAACCATGGAACTAATCTCTCGCTCCTTCTGGTGGCCTGGTTGGAGACAAGATTGCAAGTCCTATGTTGCCTCCTGTACCCGTTGCCAACGGTATAAGGGACCCAAAACCAAGAGTTGGGGTCTACTTAAACCTTTGCCTATCCCTGAACGTCCGTGGGCAGATGTGTCCATGGACTTCATTGTAGATCTACCGCCCTCTGGAGGTTTTACCACGATTCTGGTCGTAATTGACCGCCTCTCCAAAATGGCACACTTCGTGCCCATGATCGGTACCCCCTCTGCTGCAGATACAGCCAAAGCCTTCTTTCAGGAGATAATCAGGCTCCATGGGGTGCCTAAGAGCATCACCTCTGACAGAGGCGTTCAATTCACGTCGAAATTCTGGAAGGAACTTTGCAAATCTTTAGAAGTCAAGATTTGCCTATCATCGGCATATCACCCCCAGAGCAACGGACAGACAGAGAGAACCAATCAAACCCTAGAACAATATCTCCGTTGTTTTTGCTCAGCCTCACAAGACGATTGGTCCTCCCTATTACCCTACGCTGAATTTGCATATAACAACTCGGTGCATTCAGCCACCAGTCAAACTCCTTTTTGGGCCAACTTTGGCTTCCATCCTTCCTTCCTCCCTGATGACATTCCGGAGAGCTCTGTTCCTGCTGTTCAAGATCGGATAGCCTTTGTGCAATCTAATTTTCTGAGACTCCAGGAAATGATGCAAAACGCCCAGGAGTCTTACAAGAGACACTATGACAAGGGTAGGAAGGAAAATCCAGTCTTCGAAGTTGGGGAGGAAGTATGGCTCTCCGCCACCAACCTCAAATTGCCGATCCCTTCACGGAAATTGGGACCAAGATTTATAGGCCCTTTTAAAATCAAGCGAGTAATCAACCCTGTGGCCTTTGAATTGGCACTGCCCGACTCCTACAGGATACACCCGGTCTTCCACACGTCTCTGTTGAAACCAGTAGTCTCCAGCTCCTTCCCGGGAAGGGATGAGCCACCTCCTCCACCTGTGGAGGTTGATGGTGAAGATGAGTACGTGGTGGAATCTATCTTGGGCTGCAGGAAAAGAGGCAGGCAGTTGCAGTATTTAATCAAATGGAAGGGGTATCCCCCAGAGGACAACTCTTGGGAACCATCTAGGAACCTACATGCTCCCCGCCTAATTAGAGTCTTTCACCAGGAACATCCCGAGTTGATGTCTAGTCTGGGCGTCCGGAGTCCGCCCCTAGGAGGGGGGCACTGTCAGGGAAATCCGTCCAACGGCGCCAATCAGCGCCCAATGCGCACGCGCGGCGGAATGATGCTTCGGCGCATGCGCGTGCGCGGGACGGCGCTTCTACGTCCTCGGGTGCGCGCGCCGACGCAGTGGCGCGCGCGCATGCGCGGCGGCGCACCAATAGGAATCCAGGCGGGCCTATTTAAAGAGACCCAGTTGCACTGACAAGTTGCTGGTTTGTCAGCTTTCCTGTATACCCAAGACTCTGGAAAACTATCTTGAAAATCTCCTTGTGACCCGGACTGGCTTGACTCCTCTGATCTCTCTCCTGGACCTGACCCTCGGCTTGCTATACGGACTTCTGCCTTCTCCTGTGTTTGACCCTCGGCCTGTGACTCGGATCTGCTGCCTGTCTACAATCCTTGACCTCCTGCTTGTACCTTTTGGACTTCCGCGTTTCCTTTGAACTCCTGCCTGGTTCCCGGTATTCTCTGGACTTGTTGCCTTTTACTGTGCTAGACCCCCAGCCGGGACTGTTACCTTGCAATTGCAACCCGGACTCAACCTGCACTGGCTTCCATTATCTCCTGCTGTTTGAACTTTACCTATCCGGCTAGTTCCTGCTTGAAGCCTGTTTCTTCAGTCTACTCAGCACTACCGGACCGTCTACAAGTACCCACCACCTGCCGGTAGCCGGTGCCGCTTCTCGCCATCCACTCCCTGTCTCAACTCCAGGGGGTGGAGTGCGTCAAGTCGCAAAGGTGAACCACTCTCGGCATCTCGGCCTCGGTAAGTACATACCCTAACAAAGGTCCACACCAGTTGCAACTCCAAGTTTATTTTCTCATATGCACAGTCACTAGATAGGAAAGGGTGGATGGAGAACAAGACAGCAAAAGGTGTTGGAGTAGGTCCAGGCACAAACGAATGTATGATTCACTACCTGTCTCTCAAGTAGGCTTAGCTCACCCGGATAGTCTCCCATTAGAGTGGATCCTAGCAGCCGGAGTGATGCTCGAATTTGATTACACACAGTCTCTGCACAAACTGTTACGGGTGAATTTGGGTCTCTGCCACAGACCTGGTGAACTTTAGGTCTCTGCCACAGACCTGGTGAACTTTGGGTCTCTACCACAGACCTGGTGAACTTTGCTTGTGGTATTAGGCCTCTTTCGGGGAGATGACATCCCTCCAGAGAGTTACCGGGTGTCACGTACCTGACGGTGACGAGCCCGGTTTAGCAGAGGGAGGTCTCCCTTACGGCTCCCACCAGGGGCCCCTGGTAAGGTAACAGCAAGCGCGGAGGTAGGAGGGGTACGAGTGCCTGGCAGGATCAACCAAGTTGAAGGTAGTTCCGCAGACTTGGTAGGCACATTGGGACACAGCAGGTAGAACTGGAATCAGGAACACTCAGCAAACTGGAATCGTTCAGCAGACTGGACCGGAACCAGGAGCACAGGAACTCAGCAAACTGGATCAGCTTAGCAGACTGGACCGGAACCAGGAACACAGGAACTCAGCAAACTGGATCAGCTTAGCAGACTGGACCGGAACCAGGAACACAGGAACTCAGCAAACTGGATCAGCTTAGCAGACTTAACCGGAACCAGGAACACAGGAACTCAGCAAACTGGATCAGCTTAGCAGACTGGGCCGGGACCAGGAACAGGGAGATTGGTCGGACAAGCCGGGTCGGTTAACTGGCTGGCAGCAAAGTACAGAGGGATCAGACAGAGGAGAGGTCACAACAAGCCAGGGGTCGGATGCAGGCAGAAAACTGGAGAAGTCACAGGCAGGCCGGGTCAAACACAGGTAAGTCTTCAGATCAGGTTTTCAGGTACTCAATGCTGTAGAGCAGACAGCAGGGACTGTCTGCGATTGACAGGTTTAAATAGCCCCTCTGGCGCCACCTGCAGGGCGCGCGCGCAACCGAGAATCAGGAAGACCGGGACGCCTGTTTCTGGCAGGATCTCCATGACACCGGGCCACTTCCTTCACTGTGATCTCCCACAAGTCCCTCGGAACGGTCCTCCCCCAGCCTCCTCTTCCAGATACGGGTCTCCTTGCAAGTCAGCACCCTGGGATTCTTCCCTCCCTGGGCCCCAGCCAAAGGTGCTGGACCCAAGGCCTTCAGTTGCTAAAGGTGCCTGGGACTGATACGCCAGTGTACCGGGCCAGGAAGACCCAGTACTCTTGAACCTGGAACCCCACCCTTGGGCTGAAGGTGCCCGGGGTGGCCAACGAACAGAACAACGACAAACTACCCGGGGTAGGACCCCCGGGAGAAGAACACCCCACAGGCAGCGTCTGCCCCTTTTATATCCTCTCCCGCATGCACAGCAGGCCAACTACGCCCAACATACCACCGCCGAGAGGGGACATCCAAGGCACAGCACTATACCAGCGGTTCAACCCTAGCCCCTGATGGCAGCGCCATCCACAGGCCACAGGGAACTATACACCAGTATCCCACCTGCGGTATAAAATGGTTAGCAAAGCCCTATCAAATAAGGTGTTTGAGTACAACTACCACTCAAACATTCCCCTAAATTTGAAGACCCCGCTGCATATATTTTTTACTAAATGGTATTTAAGTCTTTCATTGTGTTTGATATTTAGTTCAAAGCACCGCTATAGTCCCTCCTCCTTTCTGTTGTTCTTTAATAAAATTTGGGGATGAGGTGCGTTACATTAGGTGTCTACCCATAGACAGACCACAAAAATTCTAGACCATTGATTTGATGTGTTTATTTATTTTTTAAGTGCTTTGAAGGTTTTCAATTGATAAAAACAATTTATTTCATTATTTTTTGAAAGCATCTTTGTTATACATGTAGCGGGTATTTGAATTTAGGGGAAGCATCTGGGTGGTAGTGTAACCCAGATGCACTAATTGCTAGGGGATCCGGGACCTTTTTCTGGTTCTTGGAGGACTCTGATGGTGTGAGGTTCCTTGTGGTCCACAGGTAGCGCTGTTGCCTGGGCCGGAGCTGAACTCACACCGCAAGACTGTACCTTTTTGTCCTCCCCTGGAGCTGGTACAGCGGGGCAGGGAACCCGCTGTGGCGCAAAGGGAGAGGGGATAAAATGGGCGGACGCCCTTACCTCAGAGTTCAGAGTCCGGAGTAGGAGTGGGAGGACTCGGCCGCACCCAGGCACCTTCAGCTTGGGTGCTGGCATTCCAGTGTTCCAGGCCTAGGTGCCCTTGACCTAGCCGGAGCGAGAGATGGAGTCTATCTCAGGCACCTTTAGCCTGGGGTGAGGTACTATGGCGGAGGCCTGGGGCTCAGTACCTTCGACTGAGTTCCTCAAGGGTGGAGGAATCCGAGGGGGCCCTAACTCCTTGGGTGCCCGTGTCTGAGTTTGTGAGAGCTAGTGTGCGGAACTTCTCTGAAGAGTCCGGTGCAGCATTGCTGGTGACAGAGAGGCCTCCGGTTTCTCCCTTGGACGGATTTCCTTCCCCTGACAGGGGCCGTGCTAGCGAAGGTAATTCACATTCTACTCAATATAGTCAGTGGCAGTGACTACCAGCCACTGGTGATACCACAGTGGTTAGCATCAGAAGGGAAGGGATTGTGCCTCGATCTATTCCCCATTATTACTCAGTAGAAGAAACTGTTTGTACGCCAAGAAGAATAAAACTGAGTTGGACCTATTCACTGTGTGGAACTCTGGTTACTAGGAGCAAAGGAGTCTGGGACGAAGTACTGGACTTGACTCTAGGACACCTACACAAAATCCAATCTTCTGGCCTTCACCTCTCAGCTATGGAGGACATGGGCCGTGGTGTATCTCATCTCTCTCTCCCAGGTACCCCTAGACAACAGCCACATAACCGATAAAACTAGAGAGAGGGGTGAGGCCGCTACATACATTTTTAACAAGTGTCAAAAATGTTTGCACACTGACTATATGTCTTTGTTTAACAAAAGAATGTTTAAAACATAAACGTTCCCCAAAGCAGTATAAAGAGACAACACAGTAGAGGCAGTGTACCTTGTAAAAAAGCTCTGGAGCAACTGCACCTGCAAATTGCACAGTCTAATTGCCTTTAGTAAATCAACCCCATAGACTCAAGCTACCAAAAAGCACTGTGCTTTACTTCATTAGAGTTTTACATAGAGTCTTTTCTCTAAGGCTGGGTTCACACTAGTGTGAATTGGATGCAGATTTCCC
The DNA here is from genome assembly GCA_029206835.1 of Rana muscosa. Taxonomy (NCBI): domain Eukaryota; kingdom Metazoa; phylum Chordata; class Amphibia; order Anura; family Ranidae; genus Rana; species Rana muscosa. The sequence continues at coordinate 483,020,170 of CM055122.1, forward strand.
AGCATCCAATTCGCATGACAGGAGATTGTGACCGTCTCTCTATGAAGACGGCTCACATATCTCCGTTGCAGCTGCGGAGTGGATTGCACAGGAGTCCTGTGCGTCTTTGGCTCCAATTCAGGCAAAAATTTGGCCCGGATTCATCCCTGAAACGGAGAACAGCACCGGACCCCTGCTGCGAGCCGCATCCATTGGAGGTGTGAACCCAGCCTTAATCAGATGCTGTTTGCCAGTGAGATCGCAAGGGAAGCAGAGCTTAAATGTGTAATAAATATTTTTTGTTGGCATTTCTGAGGAAGGAAATTATATGAACGGCTAAGTGTACTTTAGCCAGAACTATGTAAATATTAAAAGCACAGAAAATACTGATTAGTCTACACTTTTAGCAACTCTTTGTGCTGGTTCACACTATTGCGATGCCAGACATTGCTTGTGATTCACACCGCATTGCTGTGCAGATCACATGCGATGTCTGTGCGATGCGATTTTAGCCATACAAACTGTATGGCTGAAATCGCATCACATTCACACCAAAATGGTGCAGGACCCTTTTTGTGGTCCACACTGGAAATGGATCACATAGGTGTTCACACCCATGCGATCCGGTTCCTGCACAATTTCACAGTTCACACTGCGATCTGCGAACCGATCTGGGGGTGTCATTAACTTGACACCCCCAGCAGTTCACAGATCTTAGTGTGAACCACTGTGCGATTCAGGTGCGGTGCGGGAACCGGCACTGAATCGCAGGGTTTGCCGCATCGCACCAGTGTGAACCGAGCCTTTAGCGTGGGAGGTTGTTTGTAGCGGAAAGGACAACATGACAGATATAAGGACTACAAACCTTGTTTTATCAATGATTGAATGAAAACGGTCACTATACTAATAATACGCAATCTGAATAAACCAGTTTATGTAAAAGGAATTGTGAAAATATTCAATGATAACTACATAAATGTTTCAGATAATCTAAAAAATCTGAAGGGAAGGAGGAAGACTATATTTTCTAACTCATGGCTGATTTTCTATCCAATAGATGAAAAACATCAAAGTGAACTATAGGCAAAATATTTATTTCATTATTTTTTTTCGCCATCTGTGTCCTATTGCAGAGATTTCCCTTCACTTCCTGTCCCATAGCCAAAACAGGAAGTTAGAGGGATTTCCTGCAAATTAAGGGAATTCCTTGGGAACCCCCAGGTCACCAAAACAAGTGTCCCCATTGCAAGATTTTGCCTCTTACTTTTCTTGGGGCAACCCAAATTTTTATTTTTATTTTTTTACTTTCACTTTCAATGATAATAGTAAATAGGACAAATAGAGAGGGTGAATCTCATTAACCACTTACCGACCAGCCGCAGTCATTATACGGCAACAGGTCGGCACATTCCCGCAATAGCTATAGCAGGCGCGCACTCGCTGCACTGCAGAGGAGCTGATGTGCGTGGCCGGCGGCAGCAATGTCCGCCGGCCACCCGCAATCGCTTCAGAGAGGCAAAACGGGGATCTGTCAATGTAAACAAATAGATCCCCGTTCTGTCAGGGGAAAAGAGTGAGATTGTCTGTTCCTAGTGATCAGGAACAGCAATCTCTCTCCTCTTCCAGTCAGTACACTCCCCCCACAGTTAGAAACACCTCCCAGGAAACACATTTTACCCCTTGATCGCCCCCTAGTGTTAACCCCTTCCATGCCAGTGACATCTATACAGTAATCAGCATAGCACTGATTGCTGTATAGATGTCAATGGTCCCAAAAAAGTGTCCGATCTGTCCACCCAATATCGCAGTTGTGCTAAAAATCGCTGATCACCGCCATTACTAGTAAAAAAAATTTAAATGCCATAAATCTACCCTATTTTGTAGACGCTATAACTTTTGCGCAAACCAATCAATATTCACCTATTGCGATTTTTGTTTTTTTACCAAAAATATGTAGAAGAATACATATTGGCATAAACTGATTTATTTTTTGGGATATTTTATTATAGCAAAAAGTAAAAAATATTGGTGTTTTTTTTTTTAATTGTCGGTTTATTGTTTATAAAATAAAAACCGCAGAGGTGATTAAATACCACCAAAAGAAGGCTCTATTTCTTAGGGTACAGCGTTGCACGAACGCACAATTGTCAGTTAAAGCGACGCAGTGCCGTAAAGAAAAAATGGCCTGGTCATTGAGCTCACCGAAGTGACTGGCCTCAGGTGATAAACAGAGATAAAGTAAATCCTCCTACATAAGTTGTACCTGTTTATCTGCAGAAATCTCTCTTCCATAGCCCTCCAAAATACACAGATCAGATTAATAGTATTTCTCAGCTTCCAGTAGGCAGGGGGCGGGGTTCTGGCTTCTCACACTCTGACACATGAAAGAGGGGATAGACCCCCCCACACACACACACACACAGTTAATAGGAAAACATGCACATATTAGGCTGTCAATCACCTGCTGGGTGCTGGGGGGCATTCACCATAGATTGCTTGGTGTCATAGAAAACTATGAGAAGTGACTCCTGCATGTAGTAAAGTAAAAAGAGAGTAGCCAGGATTCACACGTTGTGCTATGGAAAGTACAAAAAAAATCCTATATGTTTTGTTCATTTTTCATTGCAGAGGTTTACAACCACTTTAATTTAAATTTTGCTCTTCCTTTTGCACAAAGACTTGTTGATGCATTAAAAATTACATCAATAGTCTCACTCCTGTCTACAATTTGGGACTTTGTTGACCAATACAGCCTGTCACATGTGGTATGAACAAGTCCTCAATGTTTTGTATTTGGTATAGCAATCATTTAATTTCCTGAAAATAAAAAAACTTAGTGGACCAACTATTATACTTCACACTCTTCAAACTAGGTTAGTGTATTGTAAGTGGGTTACAAAATTGCAAAAAAAATGTATACAATACTGCCACCTCCTGTCTAGAGAAAAAGATGCACAAGAATTATTAAAAGTCAAGGTGAACGTCTTTTGCTCGGAAATAGGATAAGAGAATAATAAAATAAAAGAAATGTGATTAAAAAAAAATCTAGGTTAAGGAAGACAGAATAAAATACAGGAAGTGGAATAATCAGTTTTATTTTAGTAACTTTTTGCAAATTCATTAACAATTGAGCAAACCTCTTGCAATGTAATTAACAAGTTTTACAGTATGTAAGAGAAAACCCCAAAAAATGTAAAATATGACCTGTACAAGTTATACAGTGGGGAAAATAATTATTTGATCCCCTGCAGATTTTGTAAGTTTGCCCACTTACAAAGAAATTAAAGTGTTTGTTAACTCAAAAGTTTAATTTACTGGCAGCCCCTCTATTAAAGGAAGGCATACCACACTGTGTACGTCTTTTCTAAAAATGAGGCTTGTAAATACCTTTTTAGTGCGATCTTCAGGCCGGTCATGTGACCCGCGGCCGCTGTATACCTCTGAAACATGGCTTCTGCAGGAGAGGCTGAAATCTCCCTCTGACGTCAGCTGGGGAGGTCACGTGGCCGCTCAGCCCCTCCGGCAGAAGCCCTGCCTCGGAGATGTAAAGCGGCTGCGAGTCATGTGACCGACCTGAAGATAGCTCTAAAAATGTATTTACAATCCATGTTTTTAGAAAAAACTTACAGAGTGTGGTATGCCTGCCTATAATAGAGGGGCTGGCAGTGACCATTGTAAGTTTTTTATTTATACTAATAGCGGCGGGGATGGAGGGGGGCGGAGACAGACACAGAACACAGAGCTGACAGGCAGGGGGAGGGGGTGAAAGGGAGAGAGGAGAGCAGGGCTGCGGATGACGAAGGGACGTACGCTGACCACGGTGGTCAGGGCTCAGCAGTCAGTCAGTATAGAGAGGGGAATACAGGAAGTGGCAGGATCAGCCAGGTTTTTTTTACAGTTTAGAGGGGGGCAGATTACACAGCACAAGCACTGTGCTGTTTAATCTGCTTTAGGGCTCTTTCACACGGGGCGGATCCGTGCAGATCCGCCCCGTGAAGCTCCGCTTGCTCAGCGGGGATCGCTCCGTTGATCCCCGCTGAGCCGACGGATGACTGGGCGGTCCCCGCACACTGTGCAGGGACCGCCCTGTCAGAGCGCCGCTCTCCCCTATGGGGAATCGGATGATGACGGACCGTAGAGTCCGTTGTCATCCGATCCGCTCCGCCGACGGAAGGAAAAATAGGGTTTTCCTCCGTCACACTTTGGAGGAGCGGAGCGGAGCGGATGTCAGCGGACATGTCTCCGCTGACATCCGTGCCTCCATAGGGGTACATGGAGGATCCGTTTCAGGTCCGCCTAAAAAACTGACAGGCGGACCTGAACGGACCTCCGTGTGAAAGGGGCCTTAAGGTAGCAGGATTTCTATATTTATTTATTTTTTGGATCAACAAACACTGGGTCTATAATTTTTATCATTGCTGTATTTTAAATGATAGAGACAGAGGGGTTGATTTACTAAAGGCAAAAAGACTGTGCACTTTGCAAAGTGCAATTGCACTGTGTAAGTGCAGCTGCTCCGGAGCTTAGTAAATGAGGTAAGGCTGGCCATACATTATACAATTTTCTTGTACAACTTTTCTTTAGATTTACCAAAACCATATAATATGAAGCCAAACCTAAACACTTTCCATTTGTATGCAATCAGGCAGGCCCTTGAACTACATAGTTGAAGGTAAATCTATAGAAAATTGAATAAGAAAATTGCATGGTGTATGGCCAGCTTAAGGCTTAGCTTTGCAAAGAATACCCAATCACGAGCAAGAAAAACAAAAAAGAAACAGCATTTTTGCTTGCACGATTGGATGATGGAAGTCAGCAAAGATTTTTCTCATTTACTAAGCTCTTGGGCAACTGCACTTGTGGAATGCAACTGCACTTTGCAAAGTGCACAGTCTATTGCCCTTTAGTAAATCCACCCCAGAATATCAACCAAAAAACAAAACAAAACGTTTGATACAAATTGAGTTGCAGTTCAGTGAGTAAAATAAGTATTTGATCCCCTACCAACCAACAATAATTCTGGCTCCCACAGACTGGCTACAGTATGTGCTCATGTGGTATACAGATTAGTCCTGTCTATTTAAGAATGTGTTCCTAACAACAACTCATTATGCGTATAAAACAGGATTTTTATAACAGCTTACCTGTAAAATCCTTTTCTTGGAGTACACCACGGGACACAGAGCCAGTCATTACATAATGGGTTAAGGGTCACCAGCGGTGATTGGACACTGGCACAACCAATAGAAGACAGTTCCCCTCCATATAACCCCTCCCATCAGGGGAGCACCTCAGTTTTTGTAGCAAAGCAGTAAGGTTCCCATAAGAAGGGGGGGACCTCTGTGTCCCGTGGTGTACTCCAAGAAAAGGATTTTACAGGTAAGCTGTTATAAAAATCCTGTTTTCTTTATCGTACACCACGGGACACAGAGCTAGTCATTACATAATGGGACGTCCCAGAGCAATGCTCATATGAAGGGGGGGAGACACAGATCAACACAGGCCGCTTGCGGACAAGAAGCCCTATACTGCTGCCTGCAGCACACTTCGCCCGAAGGCGGAATCCTCATGTCCTTTCACATCTATTTGATAGAATTTGGAAAATGTGTGGACTGAAGACCAAGTTGCAGCTTTACAGATCTGAGCCATCGAAGCCTGGTGGTGCACTGCCCATGAAGCACTTATCGCCCTGGTAGAGTGTGCCTTAACAGGAAAAGGAGGAGTCCTGTTCTTTACACCATAAGCTTGAACAATTACTTGTCTAATCCCCCTGGAAATGGTGGATTTTGATACCGCTTGGCCCTTCTAGGGACCATCTGGTAAAATAAACAAAACATCTGTTTTACGTATCTGAGCGGTTGCTTGCAGATACACCTTTACCGCTCTCACTAGATCTAGAGAGTATAATAATTTTTCCCCCGCCGTCCGCGGGTTTGGAAAAAAAGAAGGCAAAACAATGTCTTGATTCAAGTGAAAAGCCGACACTACCTTAGGTAGAAAGGCAGGATGGGGTCGTAGTACAATTTTGTCCTTGTGACAATTTAGATAAGGCTCTTTACAAGAAAGAGCTGCTAGTTCTGATACTCTCCTAGCAGAAGCAATAGCAATCAAAAAGGCCAATTTCCTACTTAATATAATTAAAGGAATATGGCGAATAGGTTCAAAAGGTTGCTTTTGCAACACTGACAATACCAAATTCAAATCCCATGGACACAAGGGAGACCTGACTGGAGGATTTAACCTCAGTACCCCCTGAATGAAGGCCCGAACTAGGGAATGAGATGCTAATGGTCTCTGAAAAAATACTGATAGAGCCGATATTTGACCCTTGATGGTACTAAGGGCTAATTTCATATCCACTCCTAACTGGCAATCCTGCTTATTTCATATTTCTGAGGGTTCCAACTTCTAGATTCACACCAGGAAATGTATGCTTTCCAGACTCTATGATAGATGAGTCTGGAGGCTGGCTTTCTAGCATTAATGAGCGTAGAAAGAGCTGGACCAGAGACTCCTCTCTTTTTCAAAATGTGGGTATCAGCAGCCAGGCCGTCAAATTTAGCCCCTGTAAGGAAGGGTGGAATACTGGACCCTGTGACAGCAGGTCGTGTCGAAGCGGAAGCTTCCAGGGCCTTCCTTTCGCCATCTTTACGATCTCGGCGTACCAAGGCCTCCTGGGCCAGTTTGGGGCCACTAGGATTACTGGTATCCCCTCCTCTTTGATCCTACGAAGAAGTCTTTGTAGAAGAGGGATCGGGGGGAATGCATAGATTAGTGAGAACTGATTCCACGGAGCTATTAGAGCATCTACTCCGTAGGCCAGAGGATCTCTCGTCCTGGACACAAAGTTGTCCAATTTCTTGTTGAACCTGGAGGCTAGCAGGTCTACATCTGGGTTTCCCCATCTCAGACATATGGCCTGAAAGACCTCGGAGTGGAGAGACCACTCTCCTGGTAATACCTGCTGACGACTCAGATAGTCCGCTTGCCAGTTTTCTATCCCCGGGATGAAGATTGCCGAAAGGCAAGGTACATGCTCTTCTGCCCATGTCAAAATCCGGTTCACCTCCTTTTGAGCAGCCCGACTGCGGGTGCCTCCTTGGTGATTGATGTAAGCTACTGCCGTAGCATTGTCGGATTGAACCCGAACTGGGTGGCCCTGTAACCTGTATGTCCAGGTTTTGAGGGCTAGATATTAGGCTTGTGCACAACGGAAAAATTTGTTCCGTTTCGGTTCGTTTCTTTCCGGTCCTGTTGATTCGTAATCATTCGTAATTTTGCTAGACGGGATTTTTCGTGTTCGGACTCATTCGTATTTTTGCAAGCGACATTTTTCGTTGAATTTTTTGTTGCTTTATAATTCGTACTTTCGGTAGAGTACGTTGTTTTTCGTTGATTCTGGACACAACTCCTACTTTCGTAACTTTTTTTGGGTTCGTTGATTCGTCATTTTCCGTGTCTCTCTCACAACGACGCTGCCTATTATGCCTAATGTGCTTCGAATGGATTTGTACTTTTCTAAATACATAGCGGTTATTTGTAACGATTCGAAATCTCGTATTTTACTTTCGTTTTTTACATGCGGCTATAGGCTCCGCCCCTGTACACCATTTTGAGAGGGTTCAGCACGGTGAGGGAGAAGCAGAGAGCAGAGCAGAGTGAGTGTTATTGTGCTTCGAATGGATTCGAAATCTCGTATTTTACTTTCGTTTTTTCATGCGGCTATAGCCTCCGCCCCCTGTACACCATTTTGAGAGGGAGTTCAGCATGGTGAGGGAGAAGCAGAGAGCAGAGTGAGTGTTATTGTGCTTCGAATGGATTCGTACATTCGTAACTTTTTTCATAACGAATTATGCCGAAGACCTTCGGGCATTCGCTATTTTGCGGTATAATTTATTTCGGATTCGGTTTTATTCGTAATTGCTCTGTTCGGAAATTCGAATGCTTCCGAATGTCCGAAAGTTGCTAAATTCGGACGAATTTCGATTCGTTACGAAACGAATTGCACAAGCCTACTAGATATACTGCCCTGATCTCTAGTACATTGATGGGCAGGATCCCTTGGGTCTTGGCCCAGGTTCCCTGGGCAGAAGCCTCTTCGAATACTGCACCCCAGCCCGATAGGCTGGCATCCGTAGACACCACCTTCCAGGAGACCGGGAGAAAGCATTTTCCCTTCCGTAAGTTCTTGGCTTCTAGTTACCAATTGAAGCTTTGGCGTACTTGCGAGGACAGGCGCATGGGTATATCCAGAGCTTGGCTCTTCCTGTTCCAGGCGGCTAAAATATTGCCTTGAAGCAGTCTCGAATGAAACTGGGCGTAAGGGACAGCCTCGAAGGAGGCTACCATCTTCCCCAATAGCCTCATGCAAAGGCGAATAGACGGCCTCTTGTTTGCTTTGACCTTGTGGATCAGATCTTTCAGAGACTGTATCTTTGGCTCTGGCAGGTATACCTTGTTTTGGGCTGTATCTATGATCATGCCCAAGTACACTATCCTTCTTTGGGCCTGAAGAGAGGATTTTTGTAAGTTTATAATCCATCCTAAATGCTCCAGGTATCTTACTGTAGTGAGCACAGCGTGATCTAATCCCTCTTTTGACTGATCTATCACCAGTAGATCTTCTAGATAGGCTGTTACCGCTATGCCCTGTGTCCTCAGATTTGCCAACAGGGGAGCTAGTACCTTTGTGAATACTCTGGGCGCGGTGGCTACACCAAAGGGCAGGGCCACAAATTGAAAGTGGCGATGTTCCACCGCAAACCTTAAGAATTTTTGGTGAGCGGGGAGGATGGGTATGTGTAAATATGCGTCCTTGATATCTATGGACGCTATGAATTCTCCGCCTTGCAAGGTGGCGACCACGGATCGGATCGTTTCCATTCGAAAATGGCGCACGTTCAGAAACCGATTTAGAGATTTTAGATCCAGGATGGGTCTGACGTCTCCATTTGGCTTTGGAATCACAAAGAGGTTTGAGTAAAAACCTGAACCCTGCTCTTTTTGGGGTACCTCTGTAACCACCCCTTGAGCCAGTAAGTGATTCAAACCTTTGAAGAAGGATCCTCTCTTTTGTGGATCCTTGGAGAGTCTTGAACCTCGGAATTGCGAAGATGGGATCTCTCGAAATTCCAGTCTGTACCCTGAGGATATTGTGGATACAACCCACTTGTCCTGGGTTTCTGTCCGCCAAGTTGCTGAGAACTGACGGAGCCTTCCCCCCACTCAGCCGAGCGGGGGCGCCCCTTCACTGAGAGGTCTTGGGGTCCTGCTTATTAGCTCTTGCACCCCACGGCTTCTTGTTCCTCTGAGCCTGATTTCCTTTGGCTTTTGTGGGTTGCTGAAAATGCCGTCGCCACTGGCTAGAGGCAGGTTTCCCGGGAGCTGGGGAAAGAGAGCGTTTAAAACAAGGCCTCTTGTTTTTCTTTCTCTCAGGTAAAAGAGTCGTTTTACCTCTTGATATCCTTTGGATATATTTTTCTAAATCTTCCCCAAATAGGCGTTCGCCATGGAAGGGGAAACTTGCCAACAGCTTTTTGCATGGAGCTTCCGCTGACCAATGCTTAAGCCACAGCACCCTACGCATATGTACCAGTTGGAGTGTAAGGCGTGATGCCTGCATAATAGAATCTCTCATGGCATCCACCGTGAAGCATAAGGCTTTTGGAAAATTCTCCCAATTTTTAGCCTGCTCTGGAGGCAGCTCCTTCAGCCCCTGCTTTACCTGTTGGCTGATGACCTGACACATACCGACTGCTGCTACTGCAGGTTGGGTAACTGAGCCGGCCAAAAGAAAGGAAGACTTACCGTATTTTTCAGACCATAAGACGCACTTTTTTCCCCCAAAAATATGAGGAAAAATGTCTCTGCGTCTTATGGTCTGAATGTACATCAGGCTCCGCCCCCCGCCGCCGCTGTCAACGCCCCCTCGCCACTGCTGGCAAAAAAAGCCACCCCCCGCACGAACCCCCCCCCCCCCGACCTGTACTCCGGAGTCCTGGTTCCCACGGCCTCCTCCCTCACAGATGCCCAGCTTATTGCTTCAGCCACTGCTGCAGCCACGGAGGTGACTGCCTGGCCAGTGATCTGCAGCCTTGTGTGCTGCAGGTAGGAGAATTACGGTGTACAGAACACCGGGGTCTGGGAGCCGGGACATGTCTTGAGAGAAGGGAAAATCGTGTCCACTGTCCCACAATGCAGCGCGACATGCCGCCCAGACTCAGGTAGGAAACTATTGTAAGGGGAGAGTGGGGAGGAGTGGATGGAAGGCTGTGCAGTCTCCTAATGCTGTGTTTGGAGGAGTGGTGACAGCCTGCTCTGCTGGGACTTGTAGTGCCTCTGTGGGGGGGCTGAAATATGGCAATCTGCTCTGCTGGGACTTGTAGTGCCTCTGTGGGGGGGCTGAAATATGGCAATCTGCTCTGCTGGGACTTGTTGTGCCTCTGTGGGGGGGCTGAAATATGGCAATCTGCTTTGCTGGGACTTGCAGTGCCTCTGTGGGGGGGCTGAAATATGGCAATATGCTCTGCTGGGACTTGTTGTGCCTCTGTGGGGGGGCTGAAATATGGCAATCTGCTCTGCTGGGACTTGTAGTGCCTCTGTGGGGGGGCTGAAATATGGCAATCTGCTCTGCTGGGACTTGTAGTGCCTCTGTGGGGGGGCTGAAATATGGCAATCTGCTCTGCTGGGACTTGTTGTGCCTCTGTGGGGGGGCTGAAATATGGCAATCTGCTCTGCTGGGACTTGTAGTGCCTCTGTGGGGGGGCTGAAATATGGCAATCTGCTCTGCTGGGACTTGTGCCTCTGTGGGGGGGGGGCTGAAATATGGCAATCTGCTTTGCTGGGACTTGTAGTGCCTCTGTGGGGGGCTGAAATATGGCAATCCGCTCTGCTGGGACTTGTAGTGCCTCTGTGGGGGGGGCTGAAATATGGCAACCTGCTCTGCTGGGACTTGTAGTGGCACAGGTCGGGCTGCAATAATGGCAATGATCAGGCTGCATTATTGGCAATGGTCAGGCTGCATTTCTTTGGCACAGGTCAGGCTGCATTTCATGGGCACTAGTAAATATTTTAGTAGACCATTTGGTTCAGACTATATTTTTTTTCTTGTTTTCCTACTCTAAAACCTAGGTGCGTCTTATGGTGAGGTGCGTCTTATAGAGCGAAAAATACGGTAAGTAGGGATTCCAATTTCTTCTCAGAAGGATCTTTAAATACTTGCACATTGTCCACCGGACACGTCAGGTTCTTATTTACACAAGAAATAGCCGCATCTACAGAAGGCAGGCTCCATTTCTTTAAAAAAAATTCCTCCATAGGATAAAGAATGTCAAACTTTTTTGGAGGTGAGAAACGCTTATCTGGGTGTTGCCAGTCTGCGTACATTAGATCCTCTAGCAATGGATGAACCGGAAAAGAGCATGCACCCTGCAGGGATCTTAATGAACCTAGGGAGGAGACAGGTGATTCAGTTACCTCCGAAGAGGGTAACTTAAATGCAGATCGCACTGTTCCTGCATAACATTGCACCTGCGACTTCAGAATCTGGGATGCAGAGAAGGGCTCATCTGATATCCCTGATCCGTCTGACTCCTCATCCTCTGCTTGTGTAGCATCATCCTCATCCTCCTCCTCCTCAGATACTTCTGCAGGGAGGTCAACAACTGGAGGAGATCTGCTTCGCTTATTGTCCTTTTTAGAGGATTTAGCGATCAAAGTAGCAATTCTCTCCTCCAGATTATTTAGGGCTGCTGACAAAGTGTCTTCAGTGACATACGCAGGCCCAGGCTTCACTGGGGAAGCCGCCATACCTGACAGAGGTAATGGCTCATCCTGTACAGCTGCGTCCGGCAACACAGGAGAGGAAGGTACCGAGTTAGCACAACTAGGGCCTCCTGTCTCAGGCAGCGGTGCTTTTTTATCTTTTTTGTCAGCATTCTTTCCCCTGGAAGGCATACTGCTCAGAAAAAACACAAGGTACTCTAATGCATATATTACTGTGCTCAGTTCAGCAATTTACATAAAGTATGCAACCTTAAAAAAACACACAGCTATGCATAAAGTGGATGTCTTCTAGGAAGTACCCAGCCCAACCACATGGAGTCTTCCGTCCCTGTATCGCTGCTGTGTATCCCTGCCAAGAGAGAGAGAAAAACGAACTTGCTTGTTCTGCAGCGCTTCTGCACACTGACATCTTTTTAAAATTTTGCGCCGTTTTCGTGCATGCGCGCGCCCTACGTGCCCGCGCACGTGTCATTTGCGGCCTCCCGCCCCCCCCTCCGATAAAGCACGCTCCCGCGCGCGCGGCTCTAATGGCGGCGGTAACAGTGAGAGTGGAGCTCCCTCTCACCAGCCCTTGTTCCAACTTTACCTGCTTCTGCAGGTGTCTGGTCAGCCATCCGAGAGGAGGAGTGAGGCGCCCAAGCCAGCTCAGCAGCAGAGGGACAGACAGTGTACTTTGCCGAAGCAGACACTGAAGCAGAGCGAGGTGAGCTTTACACTCAGCTCTTTACTCCCCCCAGTGGCGGAATAAGAGAAGACATCCACTGTTTTCTTTGGAAAGGTCCTTAAACCTAGTTTTAGGACCTAACCTCTTACCTTATCCACGCCGCAGGTTTTTTCTGCTGAAATTTTCAGACAGATACCAAACTTCACCCCTCACGGCGGGCTATGTGTGCCAACCTTCAGGGATATGGGTTCCTATTTAAAGGATACCTCTCCCCTGGGCCTTGTACAAGACCCTTACCAGGACTTTAGCGAAGTAGCGAAAGTGCTGGATCTTAGAGCCCAGTCCTCCGAAGAGAGACATTACAGGCTAAGCCTCATGTATGAGGCCCGGATCCCATCCAGTTTTGGCTTAACTCGTAGGCGTCTTGGATGGGTCCGAAAGCTCTTTCTACCCCCAGAGGGTCTCTTTGGCAGAGCTTTCCTTTAGCACCTCCTATCGCGTCCAAAACCTTTAGACACTGGCGAAAAAACTGAGGTGCTCCCCTGATGGGAGGGGTTATATGGAGGGGAACTGTCTTCTATTGGTTGTGCCAGTGTCCAATCACCGCTGGTAACCCTTAATCCATTATGTAATGACTGGCTCTGTGTCCCGTGGTGTACGATAAAGAAAAGACACCTGTCAACAGAATCTTTCTTCCATTTAAACATAACCGTCATGGGCAAGACCAAAGAGCTGTCAAAGGCGTCAGGAACAAGATTGTAGACCTGCAGAAGGCTGGAATGGGCTACAAGACCTTCAGCAAGAAGCTTGGTGAGAAGGAGACAACTGTTGGAGCGATTATTCACAAATGGAAGAAATACAAAATAACCACCAATCTTCCTCGGTCTGGAGCTCCATGCAAGATTTCGCCTCATGGGGTTAGGATGATCATGAGAAAAGTGACGGATCAGCACAGAACTACACAGGAGTAGGGATGAGCCGAACACCGGTTCGCACCAGAACCTGCGAATGGACCGAAAGTTCGCGCAAACTATCAAACCTCGTTAAAGTCTATGGGACTATTTTTTTCTAGAAAAAAAAAAAGTCGGAGCTAAAAAAAACGCGATTGCTGCGTTTTTGCGCGTTTTTTTGACGCAAAAAAAGTTTTTCGGGAGCAGTGATTTTAATGATGCTTAAAGTGAAAAAAAAAGTGAAATATTCCTTTAAATTATGTACCTGGGGGGTGTCTATAGTATGCCTCTGAAGTGGCACATGCTTCCCGTGTTTAGAACTGTCCCTGCACAAAATTACTGGTACATTTCTAAAGGAAAAACAGTCATTTAAAACTGCTTGCGGCTTTAATGTAATGTGTGGTCCCGGCAATATGGATGAAAATCATTGAGAAAATCGGCATGGGTACCCCCCCCCCCACCAGCCCATTTGGGTCTTGTATGAATATTAAGGGGAACCCCGCACCCAAATTAAAAAAGGAAAGGCGTGGGGCCCCCAGGCCCTATATACTCTGACTAGCAGTATACATGTGGTGCAAACAGGACAGGGACTGTAGGTTTGTTCTTAAGTAGAATCTGTTTGTAATTTAGAACTGGTAAATTTTGAAAGTGTAGTTCCAGCCAAAAAAACGACTTTTAAGCTTTTTGGAAAACATAGGGAATGGTTATCACCCCTGTAACATTTGTTTTGCTGTCTGTGCACCTCTTCAGAAGATTTCACCTCACTTTCTGTCCCAATGACAATAATTTCATCAAAAATTTTAATTACACGCCCCTGTTAAACAGGGGCAGAAAATTGGGCCTTAGGCACTGGTGCCACAACACTGCAACCCCTCACAGATACTATAGTTGGAGCGCAGGAATGAGCCCTGCTGCAAAGTATTGCATCAAAAATTGTAATTACATACCCCTGTTAAACAGGGGCAGAAAAATTGGGCCTTATGCCGCCTAAGGTAAGCAATTTGGAAATTACTGCTTCTCCTTTAGCCATTGCACCATCATTAGATCCCAAACTAGCTCTATTTTTTTAGGGAAAGACAAGGATCTTATGTTAACCATGACCCTAAATGCTTATGCCGCTTACACACAACCGTTTTTCATGACGAGAAAAATGCAATTTTTTTATTTGGTCATTAAAAACGATCGTGTGTAGGCTCCAGAGCATTTTTCGCGACGTGAAAAATGGGCATTAAAAATTTGGAACATGCTCTATTTTTTCTCGTCGTTTTTCACGTTGTCGTTTTTCCTGTCGTGAAAAACGGCCGTGTGTAGGCTATAATGACGTGAAAAAAACGTGCATGCTCAGAAGCAAGTTATGAGACGTAGCGCTCCTTCTGGTAAAACTAGCGTTCATAATGGAGATAGCACATTCGTCACGCTGTAACGGACTGAAGAGCACGAGGCTGAAAAGCGCGAATCGTCTCTCACCAAACTTTACTAATGCCGCGTACACACGACCATTTTTCTCGTCGGGAAAAATGAAATTTTTTCTCTTTGACGATAAAAACGACCGTGTGTGGGTTTTTGGTCATTTTTCCCGACGAGAAAAATTAGAGCATGTTCTAATTTTTCTCGTCGGGAAAAATGACCAAAAACCCACACACGGTCGTTTTTATCGTCAAAGAGAAAAAATTTCATTTTTCCCGACGAGAAAAATGGTCGTGTGTACGCGGCATTAGTAAAGTTTGGTGAGAGACGATTTGCGCTTTTCAGCCTCGTGCTCTTCAGTCCGTTACAGCGTGACGAATGTGCTATCTCCATTATGAACGCTAGTTTTACCAGAAGAAGCGCTACCGTCTCATAACTTGCTTCTGAGCATGCTCTAATTTTTCTCGTCGTGATTCACGCCATTTTTTTCCGCTGCAGTTTTCCCATAGGGAAACACTGCCGGGGAGCCTACACACGGTCGTTTTTCTCGACCAAGAGAAAAAATGACGGGAAAAACGGCCGTGTGTGGGGGAACAAGCCGTTCCTCGTTTTTCCCGTTCATTTTCTCGACGGTGTTTTCACCGTCGAGAAAATCGATCGTGTGTACGCGGCATAACACAAAGATCAGCAAAAGCAGCCCAAAGGGTGGCGCCATCCGAATAGGACTTCCCCTTTATAGTGCCGTCGTACGTGTTGTACGTCACTGCGCTTTGCTCGAGCATTTTTTTCACGATAGTGTGTAGGCAAGACAGGCTTGAGAAGAATCACGTCGAGAAAAACTTTGTTTTTTCAATGACATTAAAAATGGTAGTGTGTACGCGGCATTAGGCACTGGTTCTGGTGCCACAACACTGCAACCCCTCACAGAAACTCTAGTTGGAGCACAAGAATGAGCCCTGCTGCAAAGTATTGCATCAAAAGTTGTAATTACACGCCCCTTAGCCACTGGTGGCGGTGCCCAGAACCAAAAATGTTCTTACAAGCCATCAGCATGAACATTGAGGAGGAAGAGGATAGTCAGTCTACATAACAGGATAGTCACTCAGCATCAGCATAGGCAGTCTTGAAGGGATCTCCCATTCAAAAAAAATTATTTGGTTAAATCAGCATCAGGTGCTTGGTAGCTGGTGATCCAAGACTGATTCATTTTTATGAAGGTCAGCCGATCGACCGTTTCGGTGGACAGGCACACCCTGTGATCGGTTACAAAGTCTCCATCAGCACTGAATGTGCGTTCCGAAAGAACGCTGGATGCAGGACAGGCCAGTAGCTCAATTGCATACTGTGCAAGCTCTGGCCAGAGATCCATCCTCAAGACCCAGTAACCCAGAGGATTTTCGGTGGGAAAGGTGTCCAAGTCTGATCTTGCCCCTAGGTATTCCTGCACCATGTAAACCAGACGCTGGCGATGGTTGCTGTAACAGGTCATACCTTGGGGCTGCATACTAAAAAATTGTCTGAACGCATCGGTCAGACGGCCACCTTCTCCACCGCTCCTTCTTTGACTGACCGAAGCCTCAGCAACACGTTGTCCAGGACCAGGATTTTGTAACCTCCCAGTCTCTGGGAACGCGTTGCACAGACCTTTCTGCAAGGCCTCCCGAAGATGTTTCATCCTCTGCTCCCTCTGCGACGGCAAGATAAGGTCCGCAACCTTACCCTTGTAACGTGGATCAAGGAGGGTTGCCAGCCAGTAATGATCCCTCTCCTTGATACCACAAATACAAGGATCCTTCCGCAGGCTTTGCAGGATCAGGGAGGCCATGCAGCGTAGGTTTTCTGAGGCATTAGGTCCGGAATCCTCTGGGTCACTCAGGACGACATGATCCGCAGCCACCTCCTCCCAGCCACGTACAAGTCCATGGGTTTCTTGGGACTGTAATTAATCCCTTGAAGACTGCTGCTGATGCTGAGTGCTAGGCTCCACCTCCATGCTGACACAATCCTCCTCCTCCTCGTCCTCTTCCTGTGTGATAGGCGAGCCAGCAGGAACACTGTCTGGATAAAGGGGGCCTTGAGAGGTAACAAAGTCCTCCTCTTCCTCCCTCTGTTCTGCCTCAAGTGCCCTGTCCATTATTCCATGCAGCGTGTGCTCCAACAGGTGGACAAGAGGGACGGTGTCACTGATGCATGCACTGTCACTGCTCACCATCCTCGTGGCCTCCTCAAATGGTGACAGGACATTGAATGCATTCCTGATCATGACCCACTGGCATGCCCAAAAAAAAACAAGCTCCCCTGACCCTGTCCTGGTGCCATATTGGCACAGATACTCATTGATGGCCCTCTGCTGCGTGTGCAGATGCTGCAGCATGGCCAATGTTGAGTTCCACCTGGTGGGCATGTCACAGATTAGGCGGTTCTTGGGCAGGTTGTATTCCTTTTGGAGGTCAGCCAGCCGAGCACTGGCATTATATGACCGGCGGAAATGCACACAGAGTTTCCTAGCCTGCCTCAGGACCTCCTGTAAGCCTGGTTACCAGCCCAAGAACCGCTGCACCACCAAGTTAAGGACGTGAGCCAAACAGGGCACATGGGTCAGTTGTCCCTGTCGGGGGGCGGAGAGGAGGTTGGTGCCATTGTCGCAAACCACCATTCCTGGCTTAAGCTGGCGTGGCGTCAACCACCTCTGAGCCTGTCCCTGCAGAGCTGACAGAATCTCTGCCCCAGTGTCGCTCCTGTCCCCCAAGCACACCAGCTCAAGCACTGCATGGCATCTTTTTGCCTGCGTACTTGCGTAGCCCCTTGAACACCTACGGAGCACCACTGGTTCCAAGGACAAAGCACAGGAAGAGGCCATGGAGGAAGAAGAAGACGAGGAGGTGGAGGAGAGAGGTGTGTCAGAATCAGTTAGTGTACTGTGCAAAGGACACAGTACACTAACTGAAAATACTGCAGCTCCCTGCCTGTGGTATTATTAGTATGAAAACACCAGCAATTGTCTTCAGGTAGCTTTAGGTGCACACAGTGCAGAGGACACAGTACACTAACTGAAAATACTGCAGCTGCCTGCCTGTGGTATTATTAGTAAGAGAACACCAGCAATTGTCTTTAGGTAGCTTTAGGTGCACACTGTGCAAAGGACACAGTACACTAACTGAAAATACTGCAGCTCCCTGCCTGTGGTATTATTAGTATGAGAACACCAGCAATTGTCTTCAGGTAGCTTAAGGTGCACACTGTGCAAAGGACACAGTACACTAACTGAAAATACTGCAGCTTCCTGCCTGTGGTATTATTAGTATGAGAACACCAGCAATTGTCTTCAGGTAGCTTTAGGTGCACACTGTGCAAAGGACACAGTACACTAACTGAAAATACTGCAGCTCCCTTCCTGTGGTATTATTAGTATGAGAACACCAGCAATTGTCTTCAGGTAGCTTTAGGTGCACACTATGCAAAGGACACAATACACTAACTGAAAATACTGCAGCTCCCTGCCTGTGGTATTATTAGTATGAGAACACCAGCAATTGTCTTCAGGTAGCTTTAGGTGCACACTGTGCAAAGGACACAGTACACTAACTGAAAATACTGCAGCTACCACAATCACCTGCCTGCCTGCCTGCCTGTCAGTATATTAGGAAGAGAATAACAAGAACGGATCTAGCTAAACTAAATACAGTGTATATATATATATTGTGAGGGGGTTAGCTCGGCAGCGGGTGTGTGTGACCCCCGAGATGGGCTCCCCACACAAAAACAGGCCCAGCAAACGGTGGTTGTGGTTTTCAAAATCAAAAAGGTGCGGTTTATTTTCTATTTACAGTGACAAAACACAGCAAAGCAAAAGAAACATAAACAAAATAAATCCTGGTCAACTTGACCTCTGACTAAACATACAGGTTTCCTAACTAACAACTGGGATCAGCCTAGTGCTGTCCTAGTCCCTAAGTCCCTGGTTTTAAATGTCCAAGCAAATAGCCACACAGGCTTTTTCTCACCGCACAGGGGTTCACTCTCTCCAGACAGTCCACACAGGTCTGGTTCCAGGCATGAGCTAACATCTAATGAAGCTGGGAGTTCTTATAGAGGCCTAAATGAGCTGACAAGCTTCAGCTGGTCTCATCAACTCCCTGTCTGTACGACGCCCCACACTCTCCCTAGAGGTATGAGTCATCCATGAGCCCACTAGCCTTATACAACTCTCCACCTAGTTGTATAAGTCGGCGTAAAGCCTGAATCTGGGCGAAATATATCTACCCCCCTGGATGCAACCAGGTGACTTTACCTTCCTGCTGTCACATACCCCCCCTCTTGTTTTAACCTCGGGGTTGGAACACCAGCAATCAGGCATTCATGTACTCGAGACAAAGCATCCACATTCCCCATTTGAACGCCAGGGCGATGCTTTACTGTGAAGTTGAATTCCTGGAGGGCCAGGAACCACCTATTCACTCTTCTATTTGTTTCTTTGTTTTGAGCCATCCACTTTAACGGAGCGTGATCCGTAACCATGTCAAAGTGCCTACCTAGCAGGTAGTACCGAAGGGAATCTAGAGCCCACTTCACCGCTAAACACTCCTTTTCAACGGTGGCGTAATTTACCTCATGGGACTTCAACTTCCTGCTGAGGTAAATGACTGGGTGCTCTTCCCCGTTCCAGACCTGGGACAATACTGCTCCTAACCCCACATCTGACGCATCACTTTGTACGACAAAGTCTTTAGAGAAGTCGGGTGAGTACAACACTGGCTGGCTACATAAGGCTTGTTTCAAGAATTGGAATGCTTCGTCAGGTTGGTTAGGGGCACAGCCTTAGAAGCAAAGTGGGGAATGAATCGCCGATAATACCCAGCGATTCCCAGAAAGGCTCGTACCTGCTTCTTGCTGTTGGGACGTGGCCAACTCTGGATGGCCTCGACTTTGTTGAGTTGGGGTTTTATTACTCCCCTCCCAATGGTGTACCCAAGATATTTGGCCTCCTCCTGCCCAATGGTACACTTCTTGGGGTTAGCCGTAAACCCCGCTTCCCGAACAGAGTCCAGGACTGCTTGCACTTTTGGCAGATGTGAGGCCCAATCTGTGGTATGGACAATTACGTCATCCAGGTAAGCCGCAGCATACTTCCGATGGGGCCTCAGCATCTGGTCCATTTTCCGCTGGAATGTGGCCGGCGCATTCTGTAACCCGAACGGCATTCTTTTATATTGGAACGCCCCGTCTGGGGTTACAAATGCGGTTTTCTCTTTGGCCGACTTGGCCAGGGGGATTTGCCAATACCCTTTTGTGAGGTCAAGAGTCGTCATGTATCGGGCTGTTCCCAGCCGGTCGATCAACTCATCTATACGTGGCATGGGGTAGGTGTCAAATTTTGTAACTTTGTTCAACTGTCGAAAATCGTTACAAAATCGCCAGCTCCCATCCGGTTTAGGCACCAACACAATGGGACTAGACCAATCACTTTGGGACTCCTCTATCACCCCTAAGTTCAGCATTTTCTGTACTTCCTCCCGTATTGCCTCCCGTCGGGCCTCTGGGATCCGATAGGGTTTTAACTTCACCCTTTCACCGGGCGGGGTAATGATGTCATGCTCTACCCCAGATGTTTGTCCCGGCAGCTCAGAGAATACCTCCTTGTTGCGAAGCACAAACTCCTTAACCTCCTGTTGTTGGGGTTGTGACAAGGTGGCTGCTATTCCAACCTCCGGAATCACGCAACCAGTTTGAGCTGGTGACCAAGTGTCTGCGACTAGGGACTCTCTATCCCTCCAGGCTTTCAACAGATTAACGTGATAGATCTGTTCGGGCTTTCGCCTTCCTGGTTGTCTGACCTTGTAATTCACTTCGCTCACTTTTTCCATTATCTCGTAGGGGCCTTGCCATTTGGCAAGGAATTTACTTTCAACCGTAGGGACAAGTACCAGTATCCTATCCCCCGGGGAAAAGGTACGGGTCCTGGCTCCACGGTTGTACACTCTCTGCTGTGCTAACTGCGCTTGGGCCAAATGTTCCTTCACGATGGGCATTACCTGTGCAATTCGGTCTTGCATCAGGGCGACATGCTCAATCACACTCCTGTGGGGAGAACTCTCACTTTCCCAAGTTTCCTTGGCAATATCCAACAGCCCTCTTGGGTGTCTCCCATACAGTAACTCAAAGGGGGAGAATCCCGTAGAGGATTGGGGCACCTCCCTAATAGCAAACATCAGATAAGGAAGTAGACAGTCCCAATCCTTTCCATCTCTATCCACCACTTTCTTCAACATTTGTTTTAGGGTTTTGTTGAACCTTTCAACCAGCCCATCGGTTTGGGGGTGATACACAGATGTACGTAATTGCGTCACTTTGAACAATTTACACAGCTCCTTCATAACCCGGGACATAAAGGGTGTACCTTGGTCCGTAAGCAGTTCTTTACAAATACCCACCCGGCTAAACACAAGAGATAGCTCTTTGGCTATGGTTTTGGCCGAGGTATTTCGGAGAGGGATCGCTTCTGGATAACGGGTGGCATAGTCCATTATAACTAATATGTACTGGTGCCCCCTAGCGGACTTGATTATAGGACCTACCAAATCCATGGCGATCCTCTCAAACGGGACCTCAATGATGGGTAGAGGGACCAGCGGGCTACGGAAATGTGGCATCGGGGCCGACCTCTGACACACAGGGCAGGAGGAACAATAATTTTCTATGTCCTTCATCACCCCCGGCCAATAGAATCTCTGTAATACCCTCTCTCGGGTTTTCTCTGTCCCCAGATGACCTCCAAGAATGTGCCCATGGGCCAACTCCAACACCAACTTCCTGTAAGGTTTGGGCACCACAAGCTGCTCAACGGTTTCTTCTGCCCTTTTTGCCACCCGATACAGTAGGTCCTTCTCTACGCTGAAGTATGGGTAAGTGCAGGTATTATCTGGGTTCACTAACTCGCCATCTATTTTCACTACGTTTTCCCGTGCCTTTATTAGGGCGGGGTCTTTCAACTGTTCTGTGGCAAAGTTTTCCCTGTGAACCTCAAGATCAGAAAACTCCACAGACGGTAGGTTTTCGTCTGAGGAGGTGGGCTCCTCTCCAGTTTCTTGAGTCTCCCCTGCCAATACTGATAAGGGAAATTCTGGAGAGTCCTCACCACTCTCAGGGGAGTTCTGGCTATCACATTCCTGGTACATAGGGGCACCAGTGGGGGGCTCAGGATCATCCCACAGTTCCCAGAACTTCGGAAAATCCCTTCCCACAATGGCGTCATGCGGTAACTGAGATACTAAGCCCACTGGATGAGAGAGGGTACCTTTGGGGGTCTCGAAACACACTGTAGTCACTGGATACTCTCGGGTGTCCCCATGCACACAAATAACAGCTACCTTGCTATTCCCAGAGACCTCTGTTTTAACTAACTCAGCCTTTATCAGGGTCACAAGGCTACCTGAATCCAGCAATACCACAACATTTCTACCATTAACACACATTTTGCATAAATGTTTCTCAGTTCCTCGAATGGCAGTGCATGCGACTGTCGCACACAGCGACTGACGTCTGCCCGTCAGAAAGTCACACTGCATGGGTTCCTCCACAACCGGGCAATTGGCTGCAATATGTCCCGCTTGCCGGCAGCGGTAGCAAACGATCCTTCTTGCGGCCTCTTGAGCCGCTGATTTCCCAGGCTGTTCTCGCCAAACTTGGGGTAGAGCTCCCACCCTCTCACTCTCTCCACCCTCACCCCTTGGAATCCTCTTATCCGCCCCTGGGGATGGTCTGGTCTTAGGGTGGAAAGTCCGAGTGTCTCTGGAAGAGGCCGTCAGGTTCTCTGTAGCCAAGTATTTCTCCACACGATCCACAAGACCATCGGCCGTCTCTGGGTCTCCATGGCTTACCCACTTTTGGATGGCAGTAGGAAGAGCTCTCAAAAACCGATCCATTACAACACGTTCCACAATCTTTGGTGCGGACAAAGTCTCTGGCTGTAGCCACTTTCTGCTCAGGTGAATGAGATCATACATTTGAGACCTGGGGGGTTTTCCAAGCTGGAAAGTCCAGTTATGCACACGCTGAGCCCGGACAGCCTGGGTGACACCCAGCCTTGCCAATATTTCAGCTTTTAGCATCGCATAGTCTTTTGCTTGGTTAGGCTCTAGGTCATAGTAAGCTTTCTGCGATTCACCAGTTAACAGAGGAGCCACCAGTCCAGCCCACTGCTCCTCAGGCCACTTTTCTCTTTCAGCGGTCCTTTCAAATGTGGTCAAAAATACCTCTGGATCATCCTCTCCAGTCATTTTTGTCAATAAACGACTCACCCCAAAGGACGCGGTATTAGTGGCACGGCTTTCCTCACTGGTCTGCGGACGTTGCTGCATTGCTGCTTCCATCTGTTGTTGTAGTCTCTGCTCTTGCTTCTGTAACAGGTCTATGAAGCGGGCCTCAGATTGCTGCTGGGCTTGTTGCTGAGCCTCCAGACTCTGTTGCAAAGTTGCGTTTGTCTGCTGCTGGGCTGCAAGGCTCTGTTGATGAGCTTGCTGCTGGGCTGCAAGGCTCTGTTGATGAGCTTGCTGCTGGGCTGCGAAGTTCTGTTGTTGAGCTGCAAGGCTCTTTTGCAAACCTGCATTTGTCTGCTGTTGATTGGCATTTGCTAGAGCCAGCTGCTTCAGTATCTCCTCCATGCTGGCTTAAAAAAAAACTGCCACTGGTTCTCCACCAACTGTGAGGGGGTTAGCTCGGCAGCGGGTGTGTGTGACCCCCGAGATGGGCTCCCCACACAAAAACAGGCCCAGCAAACGGTGGTTGTGGTTTTCAAAATCAAAAAGGTGCGGTTTATTTTCTATTTACAGTGACAAAACACAGCAAAGCAAAAGAAACATAAACAAAATAAATCCTGGTCAACTTGACCTCTGACTAAACATACAGGTTTCCTAACTAACAACTGGGATCAGCCTAGTGCTGTCCTAGTCCCTAAGTCCCTGGTTTTAAATGTCCAAGCAAATAGCCACACAGGCTTTTTCTCACCGCACAGGGGTTCACTCTCTCCAGACAGTCCACACAGGTCTGGTTCCAGGCATGAGCTAACATCTAATGAAGCTGGGAGTTCTTATAGAGGCCTAAATGAGCTGACAAGCTTCAGCTGGTCTCATCAACTCCCTGTCTGTACGACGCCCCACACTCTCCCTAGAGGTATGAGTCATCCATGAGCCCACTAGCCTTATACAACTCTCCACCTAGTTGTATAAGTCGGCGTAAAGCCTGAATCTGGGCGAAATATATCTACCCCCCTGGATGCAACCAGGTGACTTTACCTTCCTGCTGTCACAATATATATATATATATTGTGAGATGGGGGTTGTTTAGCTCAAGTGGTAGATGCGTTTTCCCAGCGATTCAAGCCAGTCAGGAACTACATTTAAGGGCATGGTAGCCCATTTTTATTAAAAAAAGGCAAAATAAAAGTCCAAACAAAGGTTTCCCACGCAGGGGTTCTTCTCCATCAAATACACATAGCAGAAAATGCTAGCCCACCTGGCTCTCTGTAGCAGTACTTCTGCACTTTCCTGGTTGCCCAGACCACCGGACTCCTCAAAGTAGACGGCTTCTCTTTAGCATCCACAGCTCTGCCTCTTGCAGTCACCAATGTTCTGGCTGTCACCTACAGCCTCTCTGACTCCTGAAGACCTCCTGTCTCTTGGTGTGGAGCCATCTCCAACTGGGAGCCATGAGGTCTTCCCATACATTCATTATAAGGGCTGTGCTCACCTGAGCACACACCCTGCTGGTAATCAGCAAAGTCTGGACACAGGGTTGGAGATCCCTTCCCTCCCAAGACACTGTGGAATCTCCAAACTACAAAGCCCCTTTCCAGAATACCAAAACCTGGAGAAAGCTGTGAAAGCAGTCTTCTCCAGTCCACATCTACGCTCTGTAGTCTTGCACCTTGTAAATGTGCAGACCCTGTGTCCAGCAAACTGTCCATTTTACCGTGACAGTAGCTCCTACTGTCACAATATATACAACTCCTAGGATGCATATATATCCTCCACACACTGTAACTGCAGCTACCCGACTCTGCTCTATCCAACTCAAATGAATTGACACTGTCTCTCTCTCTCTCTCTGTCTATCTTTCTCCGCCGCCGCAACACACTACAAAAGGCCGCCACGCAGGCGGCCTTATATAGTGTGGGGCGTGTACTAAACCCCCTGAGACATAATTGGCCAAAGCAACCCTGGCTTTGGCCAAGTATGGCTCTCCGTTCTTACCGCACTGTGATTGGCCAAAGCACGCGGGTCATAGTGCATGCCGCAGTGAATTATGGGCCGTGACGCGCCACTCGAATTTGGCGCGAACGGCCCATAATGTTCGAAATTCGGCGAATGGCCAAACAGACGATGTTCGAGTCGAACATGAGTTCGACTTGAACTCGAAGCTCATCCCTACACAGGAGGCACTTGTGAATGATCTCAAGGCAATTGGGACCAGAGTCACCAAACAAACCACTGGTAACACAATACGCCACCATCATGCAGCGCCCGCAAGGTGAATTTTGCCAATGAACATCTAAATGATTGGGAGAATGTGCTGTGGTCAGATGAGACCAAAACTGAGCTCTTTGGCATTAACTTGACACCCTGTGTTTGGAGGAAGAAAAATTCTGACTATGACCCTAAGAACACCATCCCTACAGTCAAGCACAGAGGTGGAAACATTATGCTTTGGAGCTGACTGACAGGCCGACTTTGCCACATTGAGGGGCCAATGGATGGGGCCATGTATTGTAAAATCTTGGATGAGTAACTTCTTCCCTCAGCCAGAACACTGAAGATGGGTGGAGCATGGGTCTTCCAGCATGACAATGACCCAAAACATACCGCTCAGGCAACAAAGTAGTGGCACAAGAAGAAGCATAATAAGGTCATGGAGTGGCCTAGCCAGTTTCCAGGCCTTAATCGTATAGAACATTTATGGAGGGAGCTGAAGATTTAAGTTGCTAAGTGACAGCCAAGAAACCTTAAAGAAGTTGTAAAGGAAGAATGTTTTTTATCCTAATGCATTAAGATAAAAAGCCTTCTGTTTGCAGCAGCCCTCCTGCACTTACCTGAGGTCCCTCTCTGTCCAGCGATGTCCACGAGTATCTCAGCAACCTGAGATTCTCCCTCCCGTATGACTGAGACACAGCAGCAGCGCCATTGGCTGCCACAGCTGTCAATCAAAGTCAGCTAGCCAATCAGGAGTGAGGGGGCGTGGTTCCGTGTCTGAATGGACACACTGAGCTATGACTCATCTCGGGTGCTCCCATAGCAAGCTGCTTGCTGTGGGGGCACTCAACAGGAGGGAGGGGCCAGGATCACAGAAGAGGGACCCAAGAAAAGGAGGATCCAGGCTGCTCTGTGCAAATCCACTGCAACAGAGCAGGTAAGTATAACATGTTTGTTATTTTTATGGGGAAATGAGACTAATGCCGCGTACACACGATCATTTTCCCGTCGGGAAAAATGAAATTTTTCCCTTTGGACGAGAAAAACGATCGTCTGTGGGCTTTTTTTCCGTTTTTCCCGACGGGAAAAACGGCATTAATCACGACGAGAAAAATTAGAACATGCTCTAATTTTTCTCGTCGTGATTCCTGTCATTTTTTTCTGCGGGGAAACACTGCCACAGAGCCCACACACGGTCGTTTTTCTCGTCAAGAGAAAAAATGACGGGAAAAATGGCCGTGTGTGGGGGGAACAAGCTGTTCCCTCGTTTTTCCTGTCATGATTCACGGCGGTGTTTTCACCGCCGTGAATCACGATCGTGTGTACGCGGCATTAGATTTCAAAAAGATCTGTAAAGATGAGTGGACCACAATCCCTCCGGAGATGTGTGCAAACCTGGTAACCAACTACAATAAACGTCTTACCTCTGTGCTTGCCAACGAGGGTTTCTCCACCAAGTACCAAGTCATGTTTTGCTTTGGGATCAAATACTTGTTTTACTCACTGAACTGCAATTCAATTAATAACATTTGCATCATGTGTTTTTTCTGGATTTTTGGTTGATATTCTGTATCTATCATTTATAAATACACCTATGATAACAATTATAGACCCTTCATTTCTTTGTAAGTGGACAAACTTACAAAATCTGAAGAGATCAAATACTTATTTTTCCCACTGTGTGCTTACAAAAACAAAGGGGCTATTAAAGAGTATGTATGGCCAACAAATTGTATTTAGTTTGGGATAGGGTATGAATGGGTTAAAACATATCCATTTATGTTGCTCTGTGTCCATTGGGAAGATTTCCCTTTACGTCCTGGAGATGAAACAGGAAGTGAAAGGAAATCTCTCCAAAGTGAGGAAAATTCTCTTTTAAGACCGTTGTTACCACATATAACAAGCCTTACAACGTAAAGGTTTTGCCGTACGTAGCACTGCCATGGGAAGTCCAGAGCCACTGCTCAGGGAAGATGCACGCTGTGTTCCACCAGGAATTGCTGCCCTCACAAGGGGTTCAATGCAGTGATCAAGGCAGCACCACTTCTTGCATAGCAACTAAACCTGCTCAATACACATGGCTCCAAGCACAAATTTCAGTCTTGCGCTACCTAAACTAAACCTGTGGCCAGGTTATGGACATTGAAAATACTTACATTTGCGTAACAAGCAATAAGCTTTAAAACATATTCTCTCTGGCCGCTAAAGTTGTATGTACTATGGAGTAATTCATTATCAAAGATCACATCAGAGACTCTGAAGTCAAGGGATTGGTGTTTTTTTCACAAGCTTGCTGATGTTGCAAGGAAATGTATGGTGAGCTCTTTCCGGGGACTGCTTACTAGCAGAGAAGCATATTCTTAAGGGAAACTAGGACAAGTTCTGGGTTAATGTTCATGGAGGGGCAATGTCTAGGGGGGCAGTGGTGATGGGCAGGAATGCTGCATACTGGAGTCAAACTTCTGTGTGCACATTTTACTGAGGCAAATGTTGGTGCAATATACAGTAAATGAAGGGTAACATCTGGGGTGTATTAAAAAAGGCAGCAATATTTTGGGGTCACTGTTCATTGAAAGGCAACTTCAGGAGATGCATTGCATAGGGAGTTCCTTTTGGGGACACATTATATTGAGGGTGACTGGGAGTTGCCCATGCATTCTAACAATTGCTTGTCATTCCAGGTATCGTCTGTAATGTTATTTTATCCTTTGTATTGCCAAGTCAGTGCTGTTTGTTTAAAGAACCATATTACTATAATGTAATCCCCTGTAGGCCTGTTGCTCTCAAATCACAGTACTGGTTAGTCCCATATTTGGTAGCAACATACAATGAGCACACCTCCTAAACCATGTCTGCTTTTTCAGTGTGGCATACTCCAATAATTGACAAGCAAAAAAAGGAAGAAAGACTGGCGCCACGGAAGTCGGCTAAAACATTTTTTTGTGGCATGTGAACAGCAGTCAAAAAAGCCAACACGTTTCGGCCATCAGGCCTTAGTTGACAAGCATGCTAGATCTTGCAGAACAGTCTTGGTAGGACACTGTTTCCCAATGTTTATGTCCCTTCCCTAAGAATCTGGAATCTGGACTGCACTGCTGAGAGAAGTGGATGTTCATTAAATGCATTTTTCTCCCAGTGGGCGCTGACAGTGACATAAGAAGACAACAGGTGATCGAGGAGTCAACGTGGCGTGTTGCTAACTGGATGCTTGTCAATAGCTTTTGTTGGCCTGTAGTGCTTTGGTGGCTAAATAGGAGACATTATCATCTGTTAAAACAAAGCCCCCGTGCCATTTCTGTACAAATATGTTTCATATTGAGAAATAAAGATCATTTTGCTCTTCAAGTTTATTCTATTTCTATGTACATATGTCTCTTACAGAAAAATAAAGGGTACATTGCCTCGATGTCTATGATATTTATATGTATATTGGTCATATACTGAGAGACAAAGGTGGTTATCAGTGCATATACTGTTATGTACAGCTAAGCTATCCCATATAGTAAAACAAAAGTCATTTATAATCAATGCGATAAATTCAGAATGTACGATACTTCTATAAACATCTCATTTATAAAGAGAGACTACCTAAGTGCTCTAGTTATTCCTCTGGATACAGGTCCCAAAGAGAGAATTATCTTGTGGTAATGGGATGAGGGTGCAGGATACTCCAACATGCAAGCATTAGAGGACAGATTCTCAAGCAAAGTCCTTCAGTAGTAGCCTTAAGTAATGCTGGAAGCAGAGGGACAGACAGCTAGTCCGAGACTCTGTAAGAACAGTCACAGTCCTTTGTAGCAACCTCTGGCAACCCTCAAAGCACAAGCACACCTGGAGCTCTAGATGAGAGGTTATA
The DNA here is from genome assembly GCA_029206835.1 of Rana muscosa. Taxonomy (NCBI): domain Eukaryota; kingdom Metazoa; phylum Chordata; class Amphibia; order Anura; family Ranidae; genus Rana; species Rana muscosa. The sequence continues at coordinate 483,049,273 of CM055122.1, forward strand.
CTCAATGTCCAAAGGTATCTCCCCAACCAAGCACATGCTGAGGCCTAACTGCAACAGCTCTTCAGTAACGGGAGAGGCCCCAGGAGAGAGGGTTCTTATCAGACCTTCTTAAACATTTATCTTCTCCCCAACCACACCTTCTGGGCCTCCTTAAAAGTTGGCCTTGTCCTCCTAGGCCAGGAAAACCGCAAAAAGTTTTCTCTTGCTCCCAGAAGTGGAGTGTCCTGCTTTACAGTGAATGGGCAGGGGTAATAAAGGTGTAGATAATGACAATAAGAAAACACCTGAGTGCACAAGGTAAGTGCAGCATTAACTCCCTTATTAAATCGTACATTCCTCCAGATTTTAAAAGCTTAGCTGTCCCTTATGTCCACAATACCCATTTACTTAGGGGTTCAGTATAGGTGGTTCATATACTCTAAAGCCTCGTACACATGGCCAAGAATCTCGCCGTCAAAAAACACGTTTTTCTCGAAGAGATTCTTGTCAAGCTTGACAAGCTTCTTGTCAAGCTGTCCTTGCATACACACTGTCAATTACAAATCTCGTCGTTGTAAAGCGCGGTCACGTACAACACATACGACGGCAGTATAAAGGGGAAGTTCGATTCCAATGGCGCCACCCCTTGGGCTGCTTTTGCTGATCCTGTGTTACCGCGTGTTAGTAAAAGTTTGGGGGGAGACAATTTGCGCTTTTCAGTCTTTGTGCTTTCAGTTCGTTTTAGCTTGACGAATGTGCTATCTCCATTACGAACGCTAGTTTTACCAGAAGGAGCGCTCCCGTCTTATACTTGATTCTGAGCATGCGCGATTTTTTAAGACTCGGAAAAGCATACACACGACCGGTTTTCTCGTCGGGGAAACAGGCTGACGAGAATCCCGATGAGTAAAGCGAGAATCCTGATGAGAAAATAGAGAGCAGGTTCTCTATTTTTCTCGTCGAGATTCCCGGCAGTTTTCTCGACGAGAAACCATACACACGAACAGTTTTCTCGGCAAGAAAGCTCTCCCAACAATTTTATTGTCGTTTCTTGATGAGAAAACCGGTTGTGTGTACGAGGCTTTGCACTTGTCTTGCTGTGGGCAATTTATTTTTTCATACTTAACAACCATAATGAGTGATCAATTTTTTTTATTTGTGCCTATAGCCTCTTGTCTCTAAGAACAGAGGTCTCCAAATTGTGGGCCAGGGGCCAGATGCAGCTTTTTGCCTTTTGGGCTTTATTCCATCCACTGACACCAACAATGGGGCATAATTCCTGTTGCTGACACCAACAGTGGGGCACATTTCTTGCCCCTGACATCAACGATGAGGCACAATTCCTTCCATTGACACCAACAATGGGGCATTATTCTACCCAATGACACCAATGATGGGGCACTATTTCTTTCACTGACACCAACTATGGGGCACTATTCCTCCCCTGACACTAATTATAGGGCATTGTTTACTTCCATTGGACACCAGGATGTTTTCTACTCCCAGTGGCCACAGTCCAACCCCCTAAAGTCTGAAGCACAGTAAACTGGCCCTTTATTTAGAAAGTTTGGAGAGCCCTGCTGTAGAACAAATAGTACAGTAGACCTGCAGATTTACCAGCGTAGACTCCACTTATGCAGTGGATAGAACGGGTTTATGACAATTGGACAAAACACTTGCAAAAGAGACCCTCCTTGTCTTTTCTCTGTGAGTTTTATTCAGAACAAGGCAGCCCCAAAGCGTCAGCATAAGTGTTTTTCCAGGGCTATCCCTGTTCACACTTGGTCCAGCCAATGAAGGGGGACACAAAGGTCTGAGAGAGGGTCTGCTTTCTCAGGAACTAGCAGATAGGACACAAAGGAAAGGGAAAGATTAAAAGCTGCTTACCTAGCTGGCATTTAGTGGTCTTTGTCTCCAATGGTCCTGATCAAGGTGCAGTTCTTTCTGGAGACTCCATCCACTCCTGGCTACTGACTCGCCAAAATGCTGTAGATATTTCTGGTTGAAACACTTTAACCGCTTGCCGACCGCCGCACGAACATTTACTTCGGCGGAATGGCACGGACAGGCAAATGGGCGTATATATACGTCCCCTGCCGGAGCTGAAGAACGGGGAGATGTTAGTGTAAACACAACATCTCCCCGTTCTGCCTAGTGACATGTCACTGATCGTCTGTTCCCTGTCATCGGGAACAGCGATCAGTGACGTGTCACGGCAAGCCACACCCCCAAACTGTTAGAAGCACTCCCTAGGTCACACTTAACCCCTTCAGCACCCCCTACAGGTTAACCCCTTCACTGCCAGTGTAATTTTTACAGTAATCAGTGCATTTTTATAGCACTGATCGCTGTAAAAATGACAATGGTCCCAAAATGGTGTCAAAAGTGTCCGATGTGTCCGCCATAATGTCGCAGTCACAATAAAAATCACTGATCGCCGCCATTACTAGTAAAAAAGAATTATTAATAAAAATGCCATACAACTATCCCTATTTTGTAGACGCTATAACTTTTGTGCAAACCAATCAATAAATGCTTATTGCGAATTTTTTTTACCAAAAATATGTAGAAGAATACGTATCAGCCTAAACTGAGGAAAAAAAAAATTTATATATTTTTTGGGGATATTTATTATAGCAAAAAGTAAAAAATATTGAATTTTTTTCAAAATTGTCGCTCTATTTTTGTTTATAGCACAAAAAATAAAACCTGTAGAGGTGATCAAATACCACCAAAAGAAAGCTCTATTTGTGGGAAAAAAAGGACGTAAATTTTGTGTGGAAGCCACATCGCACAGCCGTGCAATTGTCAGTTAAAGCGACGCAGTGCCGAATCGCAAAAAGTGGCTTGGTCTTTGGCCAGAGAAATGGTCCGGGGCTTAAGTTGTTAAATAAACCCAGTTTGCAATCACGTTGGAAAAGACAAACAGAAAAAAAACAAGACACAGCTCTGTCAAATGATCTATTCTGCTCATTTATTTTGTACATCTTATTTTATACCCAAGATAAGAAAGGGGTTGTGTGAGATGTTATTAAAACTAGCAAATAGGAAAATTCAATATTTCAGAATTCAGCAGCTCTCTCTAAATGTTGTAAAACTAATTGAGAAGGGAGGGGAAGGAATATGGGAGCACTGTATAAACTGTATGCAGCACCAGCTACATACGATCTACAGCACTTTGTCCTGGCAGTGCGACTTCCTGTTATGTTACTGCAGAAAAAAAAAGTTGTGCTAAACCCAGCTCAGCCATTTATAGGAAGCCTTGTATTTTATGAAAACACATTTATTCAGGGAATCCTATCCCACCCCACCTAACTGTCCCCGAGCCACCCCCATCAAATCATTCTCTGCAGCTATTACCTTTTGTACCACCGCCCCCTCCCTTTAGAATGTAATCTCTACGCAGTGGCATAGCGTGGGGGGGGCAGGGGGTGGTCGCCCCGGGCGCAACATTTTGAGGGGCGCAGCAGCAGGCGGCAGGTTACCTGCAGCTCTTCTCCTGTGCTGTGCAGTCTAGGAGACTGTGAGCTCTTCCGCTTCGCTATGAGAAAGAAGTTGTGGTGCAGTTCCGGCTTAGGCTCCAGCGGTGACACTGACACAGCAGTGAGTAAATGAACACTGAAGACCATCCATGATGATCCCAGGGATTGTGACTGTGCGGAGACTGGGGGGGAAGGAGGAGGGCAGGCGACTCACGAGGCATCCTTTCCATTACACGCCACTCCCCACACGAGGTCCAGGATCCCAGCACGTGTGACATGCTTTCCGTCCACTTAGCCCGCCCCACAGCCCAGACTTCCGACAACCGCTGCTTCTCCTGAGTCTGCCTGTGCCTGTCAGTGTGCTGCTACACGGCCCCGGTGTTTCTCAACAGGACACCGGCACTCTGACCCTGCACCAACCACCCAGCCAGGACTGGAGGATACCGGAGCCAGGAGGAAGAGGATGAGGCATCATCCACACAGACAGAAGCCACTCGTCACCGGCAGTTGCACGGACATTGTGAGTACTCCTCCACAGAGGAAAGCTCTGTACGGGATGATGGCAGCCGGAGGGGGGCTGGGGCTGAGCTCTGAACTGGAATCTGTGGGAAAGAGCTTTGTATTTGGGGGGGAAGAGATGTACACAGCGCACCCCCCTCAACCCTGCACTCTGCACACAGCGCACCCCCCCTCAACCCTGCACTCCGCACACAGCGCACCCCACTAAACCCTGCACTCCGCACACAGCGCACCCCCCTCAACCCTGCAAGCCACACACAGTGCACCCCCCTCAACCCTGCACGCCACACACAGAGCGCACCCCTCTCCACCCTGCAAGCCCCACACAGCTCATCCCACTAAACCCTGCAAGCCCCACACAGCTCACCCCACTAAACCCTGCAAGCCACACACAGTGCACCTCCCTCAACCCTGCAAGCCACACACAGTGCACCCCCCTCCACCCTGCAAGCCACACACAAGGCACCCCCCTCATCCCTGCAAGCCACACACACAGCACACCCCCCTCATCCCTGCAAGCCACACACACAGCACACCCCCCTCATCCCTGCAAGCCACACACAGCGCACCCCCCTCATCCCTGCAAGCCACACACAGCGCACCCCCCTCATCCCTGCAAACCACACAGCGCACCCCCCTCATCCCTGCAAACCACACACAGTGCACCCCCCTCACCCCTGCAAGCCACACACAGCGTCCCCCTCAACCCTGCAAGCCACGCACAGCGCCCCCCCCTCAACCCTGCATGCCACACACAGCGCACCCCCCTCAACCCTGCACGCCACACACAGCGCATCCCCTCAACCCTGCACGCCACACACAGCGCACCTCTAAACCCTGCATTCAGTACACAGCACACCTCTCAACCCTGCACTCCATACACAGTGCACCTCTGAACCCTGCATTACGTACAAAGCACATCCCTCAGCCTTGCACTCAATACACAGTGCACCCCTCAACCCTCATTGCTAATAATTAGCTCTAGTTCTTATTTTCTGTCTATTGGCGGGTCCCGTCACTTCCGCAGTCTGTGGTGTGCAGGCAGTGAGATGATGTGCTGTAACCTTAAGCAACAAATCAGTGGGTTGTAATGATGTGCTGTAACCTCTAGCAACCAATCAGTGAGCCGTAATGATGTGCTGCAATGTCTAGCAACCAATTGGGGAGCATTAATAATGTGCAGTAACCTCTAGCAACCATTGAGTGGTAATGATGTGCAGTAAGCTTCAACAACCAATCAGTAAAGAGTAATGATCTGCTGTAATCTCTAGCAACCAATCAGTGAGCAATAATATTTTGCAGTGACCTCTAGCAACCAGTTTGTCGTAATGATGTGCAGTAACCTCTAGCAAACAATGGGTAAGCGGTAATTATGTGCAGTATCGTCTAGCAACCAATCAGTGAGCAATAATAAGGTATGTAGTGGACAGTGTAGGAATCAGGTGGGTCAGTGTAGTGGTCAGTATTAGGCTTGTGGAATTCGTTTTGTAACAAATCGAAATTCGTCCGAATTTAGCAACTTTCGGACGTTAGGAAGCATTCGAATTTCCGAACAAAGCAATTACGAATAAAACCGAATCCGAAATAAATTATATTGCAAATAGTGAATGCCCGAATGTCTTTGGCATAATTCGTTATGAAAAAAGTTATGAATGTACGAATCCATTCGAAGCACAATAATGCCGCGTACACACGACCGCTTTTAATGTCATTGAAAAAAACGGCATTTTTCTCGACGTGATTCTTCTCAAGCCTGCCTTGCCTACACACTATCGTGAAAAAAAATGCTTGAGCAAAGCGCGGTGACGTACAACACGTACGACAGCACTATATGTGTCCAGAATCAACGAAAAACGATGTACTCTACCGAAAGTACGAATAATAAATCAACTAAAAATAAGGCTTACATTAATACGAATCATTCCGATTCAACGAAAAATGTCACTTGCGAAAATACGAATTAGTCCGAACACGAAAAATCCCGTCTAGCAAAATTACGAACGATTACGAATCAACAGAACCGAAAAGAAACAAACTGAAACTAAACAAATTTTTCCGTTGTGCACAAGAAACGAACCGAAACTAAACAAATTTTTCCGTCGTGTACAAGTCTAGTCAGTATAGCAATCAGATAGGTCAGTTTAGTGGTCGGTGTAGGAATCAGGCAGGTCAGTATAGGAGTCAGGTAGGTTAGTATAGTGGTCAAGTAGGTCGGTGTGAGAATCAGGTTGGTCAGTACTACTGTACTAGCTATAGGGACTCAGAGTGCTTAAAAGCTGTGGGTTAGGGGGCGCAAATCTCTTGCCCTGCCCCGGGCGCTGACAACCCACGCTACGCCACTGTCTCTACGAGCAGGGCCCTCCTGTACCTTGTGTAATGAACTGTACTGTAATTGTGCTGTCTCCCCTCTACATTGTAAAGTGCTGCGTAAACTGTTGGCACATATAAATCGTGTATAATAATTAATATTAATAATGAATACAAGGCTTCCTCCAATAAGCTGAGGTAGAGAGGTGGGCAGATGACCCCACAACCTCCACCTCAATCAGAGCAAGCCTTGTATTCATTTAAAATATGCAAGGCTTCCTGTGGATTGTTGAGCAGCGCTCAGTCCAACTCAATTTTGTCCGGGAAATGGAACAGATGTGACCATCCACCTGCTGGAATGCAGCACTGTATACTCACTGTATGTAGCTGATTCTACATAGTGTATACAGCACTCCAAACAAACTATTTAAAAAGTCATTGGAAACCTGAAGCTAGGCTTTAAAGCACAGTGTTGTGCATATGCCAGTGTAAACTGGCCCCTAAGGAGAAGAGATTCACAGGTGTTTACTCATAAGTACTGTAGCCTGATGCCGCGTACACACGATCGTGATTCACGGCATGAAAAAAAATGAAAAATGAGGGAACGGCATGTTCCCCCACACACGACCGTTTTTCCCGTCATTTTTTTCTTTGACGAGAAAAACGACCGTCTGTGGGCTCCGCGGCAGTGTCTCCCTATGGGAAAACTGCCGCGGAAAAAAATGATGGAAAAAACGATGAGAAAATTTAGAACATGTTCTAATTTTTCTCGTTGTTTTTCCTGCCGTTTTTCTCAACGAGAAAAACGGCATAAAGCCCACAGACGATCGTTTTTCTCGGCGAAAAAAAAAAATGTCATTTTTCCTGACGGGAAAAATGATCGTGTGTACGCGGCATTAGAGACATTTATTTCCCTGCTGCACTGCTTGGGGATAATAAAAAAAAGCACACATCTGAATGAGAATCATGTCTTGGTACGAAAAACAGAGTGTTCAATCATTTTAAGTGTATCTATATTCAAACCCTTCTTTTAAGTTTTTATATCTGTCCTGTCGGGGTGAATTCTCTTCATTTCCTGCCCCAGGGACACAACAGGAAGTTAGGAGGAAAATTGTCCCTAGAAAAGGTGTCCCCTTTGGAAGATTTCCCCTCACCTTTTTTTTACAGTGACAACTGTAAAATTATGGATGTTCCATCACTTGCTGGTTAAAACTACCTAATGGGAATAAAGACGCCAATAAAAACTTTACAGGGGCTCTTTTCCTTCCCTATTCTATAAAAAAATGTGTGTGTGTGTGTGTGTGTGTGTGTGTATATATTGTGACAGCAGGAAGGTAAAGTCACCTGGTTGCATCCAGGGGGGTAGATATATTTCGCCCAGATTCAGGCTTTACGCCGACTTATACAACTAGGTGGAGAGTTGTATAAGCCCAGCTAAGGCTAGTGGGCTCATGGATGACTCATACCTCTAGGGAGAGTGCTGGGCGTCGTGCAGACAGGGAGTTGATGAGACCAGCTGAAGCTTGTCAGCTCATTTAGGCCTCTATAAGAACTCCCAGCTTCATTAGGGGTTAGCTCATGCCTGGAACCAGACCTGTGTGGACTGTCTGGGGAGAGTGAACCCCTGTGCGGTGAGACAAAGCCTGTGTGGCTATTTGCTTGGACATTTAAAACCAGGGACTTAGGGACTAGGACAGCCCTAGGCTGATCCCAGTTGTTAGTTAGGAAACCTGTATGTTTAGTCAGAGGTCAACTTGACCAGGATTTATTTTGTTTATGTTTCTTTTGCTTTGCTGTGTTTTGTCACTGTAAATAGAAAATAAACCGCACCTTTTTGATTTTGAAAACCACAACCTCCGTTTGCTGGGCCTGTTTTGTGTGGGGAGCCCATCCCGGGGGTCACACACACCCGCTGCCGAGCTAACCCCCTCACAGTTGGTGGAGAACCAGTGGCAGTTTTTTTTAAGCCAGCATGGAGGTCTACTGAAGCAGCTGGCTCTAGCAAATGCCAATCAACAGCAGACAAATGCAGGTTTGCAAAAGAGCCTTGCAGCTCATCAACAGAGCCTTGCAGCTCAACAACAGAACTTCGCAGCCCAGCAGCAAGCTCATCAACAGAGCCTTGCAGCCCAGCAGCAGACAAACGCAACTTTGCAACAGAGTCTGGAGGCTCAGCAACGAGCCCAGCAGCAATCTGAGGCCCGCTTCATAGACCTGTTGCAGAAGCAAGAGCAGAGACTACAACAACAGATGGAAGCAGTAATGCAGCAACGTCCGCAGACCAGTGAGGAAAGCCGTCCCACTAATACCGCGTCCTTTGGGGTGAGTCGTTTATTGACAAAAATGACTGGAGAGGATGATCCAGAGGTATTTTTGACCACATTTGAAAGGACCGCTGAAAGAGAAAAGTGGCCTGAGGAGCAGTGGGCTGGACTGGTGGCTCCTCTGTTAACTGGTGAATCGCAGAAAGCTTACTATGACCTAGAGCCTAACCAAGCAAAAGACTATGTGATGCTAAAAGCTGAAATATTGGCAAGGCTGGGTGTCACCCAGGCTGTCCGGGCTCAGCGTGTGCATAACTGGACTTTCCAGCTTGGAAAACCCCCCAGGTCTCAAATGTATGATCTCATTCACCTGAGCAGAAAGTGGCTACAGCCAGAGACTTTGTCCGCACCAAAGATTGTGGAACGTGTTGTAATGGATCGGTTTTTGAGAGCTCTTCCTACTGCCATCCAAAAGTGGGTAAGCCATGGAGACCCAGAGACGGCCGATGGTCTTGTGGATCGTGTGGAGAAATACTTGGCTACAGAGAACCTGACGGCCTCTTCCAGAGACACTCGGACTTTCCACCCTAAGACCAGACCATCCCCAGGGCCGGATAAGAGGATTCCAAGGGGTGAGGGTGGAGAGAGTGAGAGGGTGGGAGCTCTACCCCAAGTTTGGCGAGAACAGCCTGGGAAATCAGCGGCTCAAGAGGCGGCAAGAAGGATCGTTTGCTACCGCTGCCGGCAAGCGGGACATATTGCAGCCAATTGCCCGGTTGTGGAGGAACCCATGCAGTGTGACTTTCTGACGGGCAGACGTCAGTCGCTGTGTGCGACAGTCGCATGCACTGCCATTCGAGGAACTGAGAAACATTTATGCAAAATGTGTGTTAATGGTAGAAATGTTGTGGTATTGCTGGATTCAGGTAGCCTTGTGACCCTGATAAAGGCTGAGTTAGTTAAAACAGAGGTCTCTGGGAATAGCAAGGTAGCTGTTATTTGTGTGCATGGGGACACCCGAGAGTATCCAGTGACTACAGTGTGTTTCGAGACCCCCAAAGGTACCCTCTCTCATCCAGTGGGCTTAGTATCTCAGTTACCGCATGACGCCATTGTGGGAAGGGATTTTCCGAAGTTCTGGGAACTGTGGGATGATCCTGAGCCCCTCACTGGTGCCCCTATGTACCAGGAATGTGATAGCCAAAACTCCCCTGAGAGTGGTGAGGACTCTCCGGAATTTCCCTTATCAGTATTGGCAGGGGAGACTCAAGAAACTGGAGAGGAGCCCACCTCCTCAGACGAAAACCTACCGTCTGTGGAGTTTTCTGATCTTGAGGTTCACAGGGAAAACTTTGCCACAGAACAGTTGAAAGACCCCGCCCTAATAAAGGCACGGGAAAACGTAGTGAAAATAGATGGCGAGTTAGTGAACCCAGATAATACCTGCACTTACCCATACTTCAGCGTAGAGAAGGACCTACTGTATCGGGTGGCAAAAAGGGCAGAAGAAACCGTTGAGCAGCTTGTGGTGCCCAAACCTTACAGGAAGTTGGTGTTGGAGTTGGCCCATGGGCACATTCTTGGAGGTCATCTGGGGACAGAGAAAACCCGAGAGAGGGTATTACAGAGATTCTATTGGCCGGGGGTGATGAAGGACGTAGAAAATTATTGTTCCTCCTGCCCTGTGTGTCAGAGGTCGGCCCCGATGCCACATTTCCGTAGCCCGCTGGTCCCTCTACCCATCATTGAGGTCCCGTTTGAGAGGATCGCCATGGATTTGGTAGGTCCTATAATCAAGTCCGCTAGGGGGCACCAGTACATATTAGTTATAATGGACTATGCCACCCGTTATCCAGAAGCGATCCCTCTCCGAAATACCTCGGCCAAAACCATAGCCAAAGAGCTATCTCTTGTGTTTAGCCGGGTGGGTATTTGTAAAGAACTGCTTACGGACCAAGGTACACCCTTTATGTCCCGGGTTATGAAGGAGCTGTGTAAATTATTCAAAGTGACGCAATTACGTACATCTGTGTATCACCCCCAAACTGATGGGCTGGTTGAAAGATTCAACAAAACCCTAAAACAAATGTTGAAGAAAGTGGTGGATAGAGATGGAAAGGATTGGGACTGTCTACTTCCTTATCTGATGTTTGCTATTAGGGAGGTGCCCCAATCCTCTACGGGATTCTCCCCCTTTGAGTTACTGTATGGGAGACACCCAAGAGGGCTGTTGGATATTGCCAAGGAAACTTGGGAAAGTGAGAGTTCTCCCCACAGGAGTGTGATTGAGCATGTCGCCCTGATGCAAGACCGAATTGCACAGGTAATGCCCATCGTGAAGGAACATTTGGCCCAAGCGCAGTTAGCACAGCAGAGAGTGTACAACCGTGGAGCCAAGACCCGTACCTTTTCCCCGGGGGATAGGATACTGGTACTTGTCCCTACGGTTGAAAGTAAATTCCTTGCCAAATGGCAAGGCCCCTACGAGATAATGGAAAAAGTGAGCGAAGTGAATTACAAGGTCAGACAACCAGGAAGGCGAAAGCCCGAACAGATCTATCACGTTAATCTGTTGAAAGCCTGGAGGGATAGAGAGTCCCTAGTCGCAGACACTTGGTCACCAGCTCAAACTGGTTGCGTGATTCCTGAGGTTGGAATAGCAGCCACCTTGTCACAACCCCAACAACAGGAGGTTAAGGAGTTTGTGCTTCGCAACAAGGAGGTATTCTCTGAGCTGCCGGGACAAACATCTGGGGTAGAGCATGACATCATTACCCCGCCCGGTGAAAGGGTGAAGTTAAAACCCTATCGGATCCCAGAGGCCCGACGGGAGGCAATACGGGAGGAAGTACAGAAAATGCTGAACTTAGGGGTGATAGAGGAGTCCCAAAGTGATTGGTCTAGTCCCATCGTGTTGGTGCCTAAACCGGATGGGAGCTGGCGATTTTGTAACGATTTTCGTCAGTTGAACAAAGTTACAAAATTTGACACCTACCCCATGCCACGTATAGATGAGTTGATCGACCGGCTGGGAACAGCCCGATACATGACGACTCTTGACCTCACAAAAGGGTATTGGCAAATCCCCCTGGCCAAGTCGGCCAAAGAGAAAACCGCATTTGTAACCCCAGACGGGGCGTTCCAATATAAAAGAATGCCGTTCGGGTTACAGAATGCGCCGGCCACATTCCAGCGGAAAATGGACCAGATGCTGAGGCCCCATCGGAAGTATGCTGCGGCTTACCTGGATGACGTAATTGTCCATAGCACAGATTGGGCCTCACATCTGCCAAAAGTGCAAGCAGTCCTGGACTCTGTTCGGGAAGCGGGGTTTACGGCTAACCCCAAGAAGTGTACCATTGGGCAGGAGGAGGCCAAATATCTTGGGTACACCATTGGGAGGGGAGTAATAAAACCCCAACTCAACAAAGTCGAGGCCATCCAGAGTTGGCCACGTCCCAACAGCAAGAAGCAGGTACGAGCCTTTCTGGGAATCGCTGGGTATTATCGGCGATTCATTCCCCACTTTGCTTCTAAGGCTGTGCCCCTAACCAACCTGACGAAGGGGAAAGGGTCGGTCATGATTAAATGGACCCCCGAGGCTGAGGCAGCATTCCAATTCTTGAAACAAGCCTTATGTAGCCAGCCAGTGTTGTACTCACCCGACTTCTCTAAAGACTTTGTCGTACAAAGTGATGCGTCAGATGTGGGGTTAGGAGCAGTATTGTCCCAGGTCTGGAACGGGGAAGAGCACCCAGTCATTTACCTCAGCAGGAAGTTGAAGTCCCATGAGGTAAATTACGCCACCGTTGAAAAGGAGTGTTTAGCGGTGAAGTGGGCTCTAGATTCCCTTCGGTACTACCTGCTAGGTAGGCACTTTGACATGGTTACGGATCACGCTCCGTTAAAGTGGATGGCTCAAAACAAGGAAACAAATAGAAGAGTGAATAGGTGGTTCCTGGCCCTCCAGGAATTCAACTTCACAGTAAAGCATCGCCCTGGCGTTCAAATGGGGAATGTGGATGCTTTGTCTCGAGTACATGAATGCCTGATTGCTGGTGTTCCAACCCCGAGGTTAAAACAAGAGGGGGGGGTATGTGACAGCAGGAAGGTAAAGTCACCTGGTTGCATCCAGGGGGGTAGATATATTTCGCCCAGATTCAGGCTTTACGCCGACTTATACAACTAGGTGGAGAGTTGTATAAGCCCAGCTAAGGCTAGTGGGCTCATGGATGACTCATACCTCTAGGGAGAGTGCTGGGCGTCGTGCAGACAGGGAGTTGATGAGACCAGCTGAAGCTTGTCAGCTCATTTAGGCCTCTATAAGAACTCCCAGCTTCATTAGGGGTTAGCTCATGCCTGGAACCAGACCTGTGTGGACTGTCTAGGGAGAGTGAACCCCTGTGCGGTGAGACAAAGCCTGTGTGGCTATTTGCTTGGACATTTAAAACCAGGGACTTAGGGACTAGGACAGCCCTAGGCTGATCCCAGTTGTTAGTTAGGAAACCTGTATGTTTAGTCAGAGGTCAACTTGACCAGGATTTATTTTGTTTATGTTTCTTTTGCTTTGCTGTGTTTTGTCACTGTAAATAGAAAATAAACCGCACCTTTTTGATTTTGAAAACCACAACCTCCGTTTGCTGGGCCTGTTTTGTGTGGGGAGCCCATCCCGGGGGTCACACACACCCGCTGCCGAGCTAACCCCCTCACAGTATATATATATATATATATATATATATATATATTTATATATATATATATATGTAGCGCCCACCCCATTTAGGGGTGCTATATACCCAAATTTAGGGTCTGGTCTGAGATAGTAGTTGGGCTCACATCATTTATAGGTTGTGCTACTTTATTTCTCCAGGTGGTATACTGGTGTGCAGTTCCCTGTGGCCTGTAGGTGGCACTGCCATGACAGGTCAGGGTTGAACCATCAGTACTAGTGCTGTGCCTTGGGGTGTCCTCTCTCGGCAGCGGTACAGTGGGCGTAGTTGGCCTGCTGTGCATGCTGGGAGAGGATACATAAGGGGCAGATGCTCACTGGGAGGGGTCGCTCTCTGGAGTTCGCGAGGGGAGTCGGAGTCCAGGTGCATGGCGCCCGGCCCTCCAGGCCATGGGGCCACGTGTGCATCGGTCCAAGGCACCTTTAGCCCTGGGGCTGCAACTTCAGCACTGGGCCCAGCACCTTTAGCTGGAGCCCACTTCTGGGAAGAGGAATCCCAGGGTGTCCCTTGCGAGGGAGCCCGCTTCTAAGAAGAAGAGGCCGGGGGAGGACCTTTCTGATGGACCGGTGAGAGTTCACGGTGAAGGAAGGGGCCCGGTAACTTTCTGGAGGGATTCATCTATCCACCAAGGGCCTGGTAATGTGCTGTTGCTGGCACCTGTCCTTGTATTGCAAAAAGCTGAGAAGTTCGGGACTAGTGATGAGCCGAACACCCCCGGGTTCGGTTCGCACCAGAACCCGCGAAAGTTCGTACGAACATTAGAACCCTATTAAATACAATGGATGCGAACGTTCGAATTCTAAAGTGCTAATTATAACAACTATTATGCATGTTATTGTCCTAAAAAGGGTTTGGGAACCCGGGTTGTGCACCAGGGGACATGTATCAATGCAAAAAGAAGTTTTAAAAACGGTCGTTTTTCGGGAGCAGTCATTTTAATGATGCATAAAGTGAAAAAAAAAAAGTCAAATATTCCTTTAAATATCGTACCTGGGGGGTGTCTAAAGTATGCCTGTGAAGTGCCACGTGTTTCCCGTGTTTAGAACTGTCCCTGCACAAAATGACACTTCTAAAGGGAAAAAAAGCCATTTAAAACTGCTTGCGGCTTTAATGTAATGTCTGGTCCCGGTAATATGGATGAAAATCTTTAAGAAAAATGGCATAGCTACCCCATGACCCCCCCCTACCCCAGCCCATTACCAGCCCCTTTGGGTCTTGTATGGATATTAAGGGGAACCCCGCACATAAAATAAAAAAGGCCCTATATACTCTGAACAGCCGTATACAGGCGGTGCATACAAGACAGGGACTGTAGGTTTGTTCTTATGTAGAATCTGTTTGTAATTTTGAACAGGTACATTGTTGAAGTGTAGCTCCAGCCCAAAAATCTATTTTTAAACTTTTTGGAAAACATAGGTAAGGGTTATCACCCCTGTAACATTTGTTTTGCTGTCTGTGCCCCTGTTCAGAACATTTCACCTCACTTTCCGTCCCAATGACAACTGTTTTTGAAATGTGGTGTTTTTCTTGAAACAAGGATTGCTGATAAAGCATCAGTACAGAGGAGACACCTTTCTCCCATATTTATTCTTACAGGAGAGAATTTTCCTTCCTAGTGGTAGATTTCCTCTCACTTCCTGTTGTCTTCTTGCGTTTGCAAGTAGGAGTCGTTTGTAAGTTGGATGTTTGAAAGTAGGGACCTGCCGTATATACTCTGCAGAAATAGGCCCCTTAGTTGTTGGTGTTGGCACAACACTGTAAGCACTCACAGTTACTCTTGGTTGGTGCTGGAACGCCCTGCTGTCAACTATTATATCAGGAATTTTAATTACATATAATTGTTGAACAGTGGTAGTAAAAATTGGGCCTTTGATGGGGGTGCTGGTGCCACAACACTGTAAGCCCTGACAGTTACTCTTGGTGGGTGCAGCAATGGGCCCTGCTGTGAATTATTAAATCAAGAATTGTAATTGCATGCCCCTGTTGAACAGGGGCTGAAAAATTGGGCCTTTCGTGGTGGTGGTGGTGGTGGTGGTGTTGCCACAACACTGTAAGCCCTCAGAGTTACTCTTGGTGGGTGCAGGAATGGGCCCTGCTGTGAATTATTAGATCAAGAATTGTAATTGCATGCCCCTGTTGAACAGGGGCTGAAAAATTGGGCCTTTCGTGGTGGTGGTGGTGGTGGTGGTGTTGCCACAACACTGTAAGCCCTCAGAGTTACTCTTGGTGGGTGCAGGAATGGGCCCTGCTGTGAATTATTAGATCAAGAATTGTAATTACATGCCCCTTTTGAACAGGGGCTGAAAAATTGGGCCTTTCGTGGTGGTGGTGGTGGTGGCGTTCCCACAACACTGTAAGCCCTCAGAGTTACTCTTGGTGGGTGCAGCAATGGGCCCTGCTGTGAATTATTAGATCAAGAATTGTAATTGCATGCCCCTGTTGAACAGGGGCTGAAAAATTGGGCCTTTCGTGGTGGTGGTGGTGGTGGTGGTGTTGCCACAACACTGTAAGCCCTCAGAGTTACTCTTGGTGGGTGCAGCAATGGGCCCTGCTGTGAATTATTAGATCAAGAATTGTAATTACATGCCCCTTTTGAACAGGGGCTGAAAAATTGGGCCTTTCGTGGTGGTGGTGGTGGTGGCGTTGCCACAACACTGTAAGCCCTCAGAGTTACTCTTGGTGGGTGCAGCAATGGGCCCTGCTGTGAATTATTAGATCAAGAATTGTAATTGCATGCCCCTGTTGAACAGGGGCTGAAAAATTGGGCCTTAGGCACTGGTGGCACAACACTACAACCCCTCACAGATACTGTACTTGGAGCACAGCAATGAGCCCTGTTGCAAAGTATTGCTTCAAAAATTGTAATGACACGCCCCTGTTAAACAGGGGCTGAAAAATTGGGCCTTAGGCACTGGTGCCACAACACTCCAACCCCTCACAGATACTGTACTTGGAGCACAGCAATGAGCCCTATGGCAAATTATTGCTAAAAAAATTGTAATTACACGCCCCTGTAAAACAGGGGCTGAAAAATTGGGCCTTAGCCACTGGTGGCGGCACCCATAAACAAAAATGATCTTCCAAGCTATCATCATCAATCGTATCATTGAGGACTCGGAGGAGGAGGATAGCCAGTCAACATAACAGCACAGGCACTCAGCATCAGCATCAGTCTTGAAGGGATGTGACATGTTAAAATCAATTAGTCTGTTATATCAGCATCAGGTGTGTGGTAGCTGGTGGTGATCCAAGACTGGTTCATCTTGATGAAAGTCAGTCGATCAACCGAGTCGGTGGACAGGCGCACCCTGTGATCCGTGACAAATCCTCCAGCAGCACTGAATGTGCGTTCCGAAAGAACGCTGGATGCAGGACAGGCCAGTAGCTCAATTGCATACTGTGCAAGCTCTGGCCAGTGATCCATCCTCAAGACCCAGTAAGCCAGAGGATTTTCGGTGGGGAAGGTGTCCAAGTCTGACCTTGCCCCTAGATATTCCTGCACCATGTTTATCAGACGCTGGCGATGGTTGCTGGAACCGATCATACTTTGGGGCTGCGGACTAAAGAATTGTCTGAACGCATCGGTCAGACGGCCACCTTCCCCACCGCTCCTTCTTTGACTGGCCGAAGCCTCAGCAACTCGTTGTCCAGGACCAGGAGTTTGTAACCTCCCAGTCTCTGGGAACGCGTTGCACAGACCTTTCTGCAAGGCCTCCCGGAGTTGTCTCATCCTCTGCTCCCTCTGCGACGGTAACATAAGGTCCGCAACCTTACCCTTGTACCGTGGATCAAGGAGAGTGGCCAGCCAGTAATGGTCCCTCTCCTTGATCCGAAGAATACGAGGATCCTTCCGCAGACTTTGCAGGATCAGGGAGGCCATGCAGTGTAGGTTTGCTGAGGCATTCGCTCCGGAGTCCTCTGGGTCACTAAGGACGACATGATCCGCAGCCACCTCCTCCCAGCCACGTACAAGTCCACTGGTTTCTTGGGACTGTAAATCATCCCTAAAAGACTGCTGCTGATGATGCTGAGTGCCAGCCTCCACCTCCATGCTGACACAATCCTCCTCCTCCTCCTCCTCCTCTTCCTGTGCGATGGGTGGGACAGAAGGAACACTGTCTGGGTAAAGGGGGCCTTGAGAGGCAAGGAAGTCCTCCTCTTCCTGCCTCTGTTCTGCCTCAAGTGCCCTGTCCATTATTCCACGCAGCATGTGCTCCAACAGGTGGACAAGAGGTACAGTGTCACTGATGCATGCACTGTCACTGCTCACCATCCTCGTGGCCTCCTCAAATGGTGCCAGGACAGTGCATGCATCCCTGATCATGCCCCACTGGCGTGGAGAAAAAAAACCAAGCTCCCCTGACCCTGTCCTGGTGCCGTAGTCGCACAGGTACTCATTGATGGCCCTCTGCTGCGTGTGCAGCCGCTGCAGCATGGCCAACGTTGAGTTCCACCTGGTGGGCATGTCACATATAAGGCGGTTCTTGGGCAGGTTCAACTCCTTTTGCAGCTCAGCCAGGCGAGCACTGGCATTATAAGATCTGCGGAAATGCACACAGACTTTCCTGGCCTGCCTCAGGACATACTGTAAGCCCGGGTACCTGCCCAAGAACCGCTGCACCACCAGGTTAAGGACGTGAGCCACACAGGGCACATGGGTCAGTTGTCCCTGTCGGAGGGCGGAGAGGAGGTTGGTGCCATTGTCGCAAACCACCATTCCTGGCTTAAGCTGGCGTGGCGTCAACCACCTCTCGGCCTGGCCCTGCAGAGCAGACAGGACCTCTGCCCCAGTGTGGCTTCTGTCCCCCAAACACACCAGCGCAAGCACGGCATGGCATCTTTTTGCCTGCGTACTTGCGTAGCCCCTTGAACGCCTACGGAGCACCGCTGGTTCCGAGGACAAACCACAGGAAGAGGCCATGGAGGAAGAAGAAGAGGAGGGGGTGGAGGAGAGAGGTGTGTCACAACCAGTAGTAGCATTTTGGAGGCGTGGCGGTGGAACAACCTCCAACACTACTGCACCTTGTCCTGCATCCTTCCCAGCTGCCAAAAGAGTGACCCAATGGGCCGTGAAAGAAAGGTAACGTCCCTGTCCATGCCTGCTGGACCATGAGTCAGCGGTAATATGCACCTTACCGCTGACCGCCCTGTCCAGCGAGGCCAAGACATTGCCTTCCACATGCCGGTAGAGAGCCGGAATAGCCTTCCGTGAGAAAAAGTGGCGTTTGGGAACCTGCCACTGAGGAACCGCACATTGCACAAACTCACGGAAGGGGGCCGAGTCTACCAACTGAAAAGGCAGCAGTTGAAGCGCTAGCAATTTAGCCAAGCTAGCATTCAACCGCTGGGCATGTGGATGGCTGGGAGTGAACTTCTTTCGACGGTCCAGCAGCTGGGGCAGGGAAATTTGCCTGCTAGAATCGGACGTCGGTGTACTGCTAGCAGAGTGGCCGCAAGTACTTGGCTGTGACACACCTAATTCTACACCTTCATTCCTCTCAGTGCATGTTTCAGAGAGGACTGAAGTTATAGTGGGGTTGGAGATCCCAGCTGATGCGGTGCAAGGAGAGGTCCGCTTTGTTCTTTGGTGTGGGTCTTTGAGGTAGGCTTGCCAACGAGCTGCATGGCAGGTCAACATATGTCTGGTCAGGCATGTGGTACCCAAGCGGCTGATGTTTTGGCCACGCGATATACGCTTGAGACATATGTTGCAAACAGCAGCTGTGCGATCTGATGCACTAGCCTCAAAAAAGGCCCACACCAAAGAACTTTTTGAATGACGGGCAGAGGCAGCGCCCTGCACAGGCGGAGCTCTGCGGTGTGATTCCGTCGGTGTACTGCCCTTACGCTGGCCACCAAAGGGCATCCTGCCTCGTTGGAGATGTGCCTCCTCCTCATCCTCCTCCTCCTCCTCTCTCCTATTAGGCACCCACGTGGAGTCAGTGACCTCATCATCACCTCCCTCCTCATCACTGGAGCCAATCTGGCAGTATGCTGCAGCTGCTGGAACATGACTGCCAGATTGGTGTCCTTCTTGAGCATCCCCTCTGTCTGCTCTCACGCTACTGCCTTCCTCTAGCTGGGTTTCATCATCAGACCCTTCGAAACGCTGGGCATCCTCCTGGAGCATGTACCCAACACTGTGCTCAAACAGTTCGGGGGACTCCTCAGGAGGAGGACATGGTGGGTCTAGGGAAGGAGTGACTGATGATGAGTCTGACATTGATACCAGGGAAGAGGACGCTTTGGCAGCTGCTTTTCCAGTACCCTGAGCCTGGGTGAGAGAGGATGAGGAGGAGGAGGAGGGCTTGGTCATCCACTCTACCAAGTCTTCGGCATGATGTGGCTCAACATGTCCAGCTGCCGAAAAGAAGGACAAGCGTGTCCCATGGCCATGTGCTGATGACAATGCACCGCGTCCACGACCAGCACTGTTGCCCCCAGACACAGAGCCTGCTTGCCCTCTTTTATTGCCTCCTGACTGTCTGCCTCTCCTTGTTTGCCTTCCAGACATTCTAATAGATGGCCTGCAGGGAGATGGGAAAAAAGCAATAAGGGCTACCTTCAGGTGTCCTTCTCTGTCCCTTTACTTAAGGATTTCTAAATATGGTTGAGGATGATTGCTTTTGCACAGAATAGCACAACGACAATTTCCCTGACTGTCCAAAAAAACAAGGATTTCAAAGATGGTTGATGAGGAATGCAAAAACAGGCCCAGCAGACGGAGCTTGTGGTTTTCAAAATCAAAAAGGTGCGGTTTATTTTCTATTTACAGTGACAAAAACACAGCAAAGCAAAAGAAACATAAACAAAATAAATCCTGGTCAAGTTGACCTCTGACTAAACATACAGGTTTCCTAACTAACAACTGGGATCAGCCTAGTGCTGTCCTAGTCCCTAAGTCCCTGGTTTTAAATGTCCAAGCAAATAGCCACACAGGCTTTGTCTCACCGCACAGGGGTTCACTCTCCCTAGACAGTCCACACAGGTCTGGTTCCAGGCATGAGCTAACATCTAATGAAGCTGGGAGTTCTTATAGAGGCCTAAATGAGCTGACAAGCTTCAGCTGGTCTCTTCAACTCCCTGTCTGTACGACGCCCCACACTCTCCCTAGAGGTATGAGTCATCCATGAGCCCACTAGCCTTAGCTGGGCTTATACAACTCTCCACCTAGTTGTATAAGTCGGCGTAAAGCCTGAATCTGGGCGAAATATATCTACCCCCCTGGATGCAACCAGGTGACTTTACCTTCCTGCTGTCACATACCCCCCCCCTCTTGTTTTAACCTCGGGGTTGGAACACCAGCAATCAGGCATTCATGTACTCGAGACAAAGCATCCACATTCCCCATTTGAACGCCAGGGCGATGCTTTACTGTGAAGTTGAATTCCTGGAGGGCCAGGAACCACCTATTCACTCTTCTATTTGTTTCCTTGTTTTGAGCCATCCACTTTAACGGAGCGTGATCCGTAACCATGTCAAAGTGCCTACCTAGCAGGTAGTACCGAAGGGAATCTAGAGCCCACTTCACCGCTAAACACTCCTTTTCAACGGTGGCGTAATTTACCTCATGGGACTTCAACTTCCTGCTGAGGTAAATGACTGGGTGCTCTTCCCCGTTCCAGACCTGGGACAATACTGCTCCTAACCCCACATCTGACGCATCACTTTGTACGACAAAGTCTTTAGAGAAGTCGGGTGAGTACAACACTGGCTGGCTACATAAGGCTTGTTTCAAGAATTGGAATGCTGCCTCAGCCTCGGGGGTCCATTTAATCATGACCGACCCTTTCCCCTTCGTCAGGTTGGTTAGGGGCACAGCCTTAGAAGCAAAGTGGGGAATGAATCGCCGATAATACCCAGCGATTCCCAGAAAGGCTCGTACCTGCTTCTTGCTGTTGGGACGTGGCCAACTCTGGATGGCCTCGACTTTGTTGAGTTGGGGTTTTATTACTCCCCTCCCAATGGTGTACCCAAGATATTTGGCCTCCTCCTGCCCAATGGTACACTTCTTGGGGTTAGCCGTAAACCCCGCTTCCCGAACAGAGTCCAGGACTGCTTGCACTTTTGGCAGATGTGAGGCCCAATCTGTGCTATGGACAATTACGTCATCCAGGTAAGCCGCAGCATACTTCCGATGGGGCCTCAGCATCTGGTCCATTTTCCGCTGGAATGTGGCCGGCGCATTCTGTAACCCGAACGGCATTCTTTTATATTGGAACGCCCCGTCTGGGGTTACAAATGCGGTTTTCTCTTTGGCCGACTTGGCCAGGGGGATTTGCCAATACCCTTTTGTGAGGTCAAGAGTCGTCATGTATCGGGCTGTTCCCAGCCGGTCGATCAACTCATCTATACGTGGCATGGGGTAGGTGTCAAATTTTGTAACTTTGTTCAACTGACGAAAATCGTTACAAAATCGCCAGCTCCCATCCGGTTTAGGCACCAACACAATGGGACTAGACCAATCACTTTGGGACTCCTCTATCACCCCTAAGTTCAGCATTTTCTGTACTTCCTCCCGTATTGCCTCCCGTCGGGCCTCTGGGATCCGATAGGGTTTTAACTTCACCCTTTCACCGGGCGGGGTAATGATGTCATGCTCTACCCCAGATGTTTGTCCCGGCAGCTCAGAGAATACCTCCTTGTTGCGAAGCACAAACTCCTTAACCTCCTGTTGTTGGGGTTGTGACAAGGTGGCTGCTATTCCAACCTCAGGAATCACGCAACCAGTTTGAGCTGGTGACCAAGTGTCTGCGACTAGGGACTCTCTATCCCTCCAGGCTTTCAACAGATTAACGTGATAGATCTGTTCGGGCTTTCGCCTTCCTGGTTGTCTGACCTTGTAATTCACTTCGCTCACTTTTTCCATTATCTCGTAGGGGCCTTGCCATTTGGCAAGGAATTTACTTTCAACCGTAGGGACAAGTACCAGTATCCTATCCCCCGGGGAAAAGGTACGGGTCTTGGCTCCACGGTTGTACACTCTCTGCTGTGCTAACTGCGCTTGGGCCAAATGTTCCTTCACGATGGGCATTACCTGTGCAATTCGGTCTTGCATCAGGGCGACATGCTCAATCACACTCCTGTGGGGAGAACTCTCACTTTCCCAAGTTTCCTTGGCAATATCCAACAGCCCTCTTGGGTGTCTCCCATACAGTAACTCAAAGGGGGAGAATCCCGTAGAGGATTGGGGCACCTCCCTAATAGCAAACATCAGATAAGGAAGTAGACAGTCCCAATCCTTTCCATCTCTATCCACCACTTTCTTCAACATTTGTTTTAGGGTTTTGTTGAATCTTTCAACCAGCCCATCGGTTTGGGGGTGATACACAGATGTACGTAATTGCGTCACTTTGAACAATTTACATAGCTCCTTCATAACCCGGGACATAAAGGGTGTACCTTGGTCCGTAAGCAGTTCTTTACAAATACCCACCCGGCTAAACACAAGAGATAGCTCTTTGGCTATGGTTTTGGCCGAGGTATTTCGGAGAGGGATCGCTTCTGGATAACGGGTGGCATAGTCCATTATAACTAATATGTACTGGTGCCCCCTAGCGGACTTGATTATAGGACCTACCAAATCCATGGCGATCCTCTCAAACGGGACCTCAATGATGGGTAGAGGGACCAGCGGGCTACGGAAATGTGGCATCGGGGCCGACCTCTGACACACAGGGCAGGAGGAACAATAATTTTCTATGTCCTTCATCACCCCCGGCCAATAGAATCTCTGTAATACCCTCTCTCGGGTTTTCTCTGTCCCCAGATGACCTCCAAGAATGTGCCCATGGGCCAACTCCAACACCAACTTCCTGTAAGGTTTGGGCACCACAAGCTGCTCAACGGTTTCTTCTGCCCTTTTTGCCACCCGATACAGTAGGTCCTTCTCTACGCTGAAGTATGGGTAAGTGCAGGTATTATCTGGGTTCACTAACTCGCCATCTATTTTCACTACGTTTTCCCGTGCCTTTATTAGGGCGGGGTCTTTCAACTGTTCTGTGGCAAAGTTTTCCCTGTGAACCTCAAGATCAGAAAACTCCACAGACGGTAGGTTTTCGTCTGAGGAGGTGGGCTCCTCTCCAGTTTCTTGAGTCTCCCCTGCCAATACTGACAAGGGAAATTCCGGAGAGTCCTCACCACTCTCAGGGGAGTTCTGGCTATCACATTCCTGGTACATAGGGGCACCAGTGGGGGGCTCAGGATCATCCCACAGTTCCCAGAACTTCGGAAAATCCCTTCCCACAATGGCGTCATGCGGTAACTGAGATACTAAGCCCACTGGATGAGAGAGGGTACCTTTGGGGGTCTCGAAACACACTGTAGTCACTGGATACTCTCGGGTGTCCCCATGCACACAAATAACAGCTACCTTGCTATTCCCAGAGACCTCTGTTTTAACTAATTCAGCCTTTATCAGGGTCACAAGGCTACCTGAATCCAGCAATACCACAACATTTCTACCATTAATACACATTTTGCATAAATGTTTCTCAGTTCCCCGAATGGCAGTGCATGCGACTGTCGCACACAGCGACTGACGTCTGCCCGTCAGAAAGTCACACTGCATGGGTTCCTCCACAACCGGGCAATTTGCTGCAATATGTCCCGCTTGCCGGCAGCGGTAGCAAACGATCCTTCTTGCCGCCTCTTGAGCCGCTGATTTCCCAGGCTGTTCTCGCCAAACTTGGGGTAGAGCTCCCACCCTCTCACTCTCTCCACCCTTACCCCTTGGAATCATCTTATCCGCCCCTGGGGATGGTCTGGTCTTAGGGTGGAAAGTTCGAGTGTCTCTGGAAGAGGCCGTCAGGTTCTCTGTAGCCAAGTATTTCTCCACACGATCCACAAGACCATCGGCCATCTCTGGGTCTCCATGGCTTACCCACTTTTGGATGGCAGTAGGAAGAGCTCTCAAAAACCGATCCATTACAACACGTTCCACAATCTTTGGTGCGGACAAAGTCTCTGGCTGTAGCCACTTTCTGCTCAGGTGAATGAGATCATACATTTGAGACCTGGGGGGTTTTCCAAGCTGGAAAGTCCAGTTATGCACACGCTGAGCCCGGACAGCCAGGGTGACACCCAGCCTTGCCAATATTTCAGCTTTTAGCATCACATAGTCTTTTGCTTGGTCATGCTCTAGGTCATAGTAAGCCTTCTGCGATTCACCAGTTAACAGAGGAGCCACCAGTCCAGCCCACTGCTCCTCAGGCCACTTTTCTCTTTCAGCAGTCCTTTCAAATGTGGTCAAAAATACCTCTGGATCATCCTCTCCAGTCATTTTTGTCAATAAACGACTCACCCCAAAGGACGCGGTATTAGTGGGACGGCTTCCCTCACTGGTCTGCGGACGTTGCTGCACTACTGCTTCCATTTGTTGTAGTCTCTGCTCTTGCTTCTGTAACAGGTCTATGAAGCGGGCCTCAGATTGCTGCAGGGCTTGTTGCTGAGCTTCCAGACTCTGTTGGTGAGCTTGCTGCTGGGCTGCAAGGCTCTGTTGATGAGCTTGCTGCTGGGCTGCAAGGCTCCTTTGCAAACCTGCATTTGTCTGCTGTTGATTGGCATTTGCTAGAGCCAGCTGTTTCAGTATCTCCTCCATGCTGGCTTAAAAAAAACTGCCACTGGTTCTCCACCAACTGTGAGGGGGTTAGCTCGGCAGCGGGTGTGGGTGACCCCCGAGATGGGCTCCCCACACAAAAACAGGCCCAGCAGACGGAGCTTGTGGTTTTCAAAATCAAAAAGGTGCGGTTTATTTTCTATTTACAGTGACAAAAACACAGCAAAGCAAAAGAAACATAAACAAAATAAATCCTGGTCAAGTTGACCTCTGACTAAACATACAGGTTTCCTAACTAACAACTGGGATCAGCCTAGTGCTGTCCTAGTCCCTAAGTCCCTGGTTTTAAATGTCCAAGCAAATAGCCACACAGGCTTTGTCTCACCGCACAGGGGTTCACTCTCCCTAGACAGTCCACACAGGTCTGGTTCCAGGCATGAGCTAACATCTAATGAAGCTGGGAGTTCTTATAGAGGCCTAAATGAGCTGACAAGCTTCAGCTGGTCTCTTCAACTCCCTGTCTGTACGACGCCCCACACTCTCCCTAGAGGTATGAGTCATCCATGAGCCCACTAGCCTTAGCTGGGCTTATACAACTCTCCACCTAGTTGTATAAGTCGGCGTAAAGCCTGAATCTGGGCGAAATATATCTACCCCCCTGGATGCAACCAGGTGACTTTACCTTCCTGCTGTCACACTTCCTATAGTTTTCTGTCCCTAGAAAAAATGTTTTTTTAAAGCACACTATAGCACAAGGAGAATTCCCTCACTGTCCTTCCCTGTCCCTAGAAACAAGGATTCGCACAGTAAAACACACTGACACTCTCCCTACCTATAGTTTTCTGTCCCTAGAAAAAATGTTTTTTTAAAGCACACTATAGCACAAGGAGAATTCCCTCACTGTCCTTCCCTGTCCCTAGAAACAAGGATTCGCACAGTAAAACACACTGACACTCTCCCTACCTATAGTT
The DNA here is from genome assembly GCA_029206835.1 of Rana muscosa. Classification (NCBI taxonomy): domain Eukaryota; kingdom Metazoa; phylum Chordata; class Amphibia; order Anura; family Ranidae; genus Rana; species Rana muscosa. Next base: position 483,075,082 of record CM055122.1, read on the forward strand.
TTCTGTCCCTAGAAAAAATGTTTTTTTAAAGCACACTATAGCACAAGGAGAATTCCCTCACTGTCCTTCCCTGTCCCTAGAAACAAGGATTCGCACAGTAAAACACACTGACACTCTCCCTACCTATAGTTTTCTGTCCCTAGAAAAAATGTTTTTTTAAAGCACACTATAGCACAAGGAGAATTTCACTCACTTTCCTTCTTTGTCCCTAGAAACAAGGATTATCACAGTGAAAGAAACTGACACTCTTCCTTCCTATAGTTTTCTGTCCCTAGAAAAAATGTTTTTTTAAAGCACACTATAGCACAAGGAGAATTCCCTCACTGTCCTTCCCTGTCCCTAGAAACAAGGATTCGCACAGTAAAACACACTGACACTCTCCCTACCTATAGTTTTCTGTCCCTAGAAAAAATGTTTTTTTAAAGCACACTATAGCACAAGGAGAATTCCCTCACTGTCCTTCCCTGTCCCTAGAAACAAGGATTCGCACAGTAAAACACACTGACACTCTCCCTACCTATAGTTTTCTGTCCCTAGAAAAAATGTTTTTTTAAAGCACACTATAGCACAAGGAGAATTTCACTCACTTTCCTTCTTTGTCCCTAGAAACAAGGATTATCACAGTGAAAGAAACTGACACTCTTCCTTCCTATAGTTTTCTGTCCCTAGAAAAAATGTTTTTTTAAAGCACACTATAGCACAAGGAGAATTCCCTCACTGTCCTTCCCTGTCCCTAGAAACAAGGATTCGCACAGTAAAACACACTGACACTCTCCCTACCTATAGTTTTCTGTCCCTAGAAAAAATGTTTTTTTAAAGCACACTATAGCACAAGGAGAATTTCACTCACTTTCCTTCTTTGTCCCTAGAAACAAGGATTATCACAGTGAAAGAAACTGACACTCTTCCTTCCTATAGTTTTCTTTCCCTAGAAAAAATGTTTTTTTAAAGCACACTATAGCACAAGGAGAATTCCCTCACTGTCCTTCCCTGTCCCTAGAAACAAGGATTCGCACAGTAAAACACACTGACACTCTCCCTACCTATTGTTTTCTGTCCCTAGAAAAAATGTTTTTTTAAAGCACACTATAGCACAAGGAGAATTCCGTCACTGTCCTTCCCTGTCCCTAGAAACAAGGATTCGCACAGTAAAAGACACTGACACTCTCCCTACCTATAGTTTTCTGTCCCTAGAAAAAATGTTTTTTTAAAGCACACTATAGCACAAGGAGAATTTCACTCACTTTCCTTCTTTGTCCCTAGAAACAAGGATTATCACAGTGAAAGAAACTGACACTCTTCCTTCCTATAGTTTTCTGTCCCTAGAAAAAATGTTTTTTTAAAGCACACTATAGCACAAGGAGAATTCCCTCACTGTCCTTCCCTGTCCCTAGAAACAAGGATTCGCACAGTAAAACACACTGACACTCTCCCTACCTATAGTTTTCTGTCCCTAGAAAAAATGTTTTTTTAAAGCACACTATAGCACAAGGAGAATTCCCTCACTGTCCTTCCCTGTCCCTAGAAACAAGGATTCGCACAGTAAAACACACTGACACTCTCCCTACCTATAGTTTTCTGTCCCTAGAAAAAATGTTTTTTTAAAGCACACTATAGCACAAGGAGAATTCCCTCACTGTCCTTCCCTGTCCCTAGAAACAAGGATTCGCACAGTAAAACACACTGACACTCTCCCTACCTATAGTTTTCTGTCCCTAGAAAAAATGTTTTTTTAAAGCACACTATAGCACAAGGAGAATTCCCTCACTGTCCTTCCCTGTCCCTAGAAACAAGGATTCGCACAGTAAAACACACTGACACTCTCCCTACCTATAGTTTTCTGTCCCTAGAAAAAATGTTTTTTTAAAGCACACTATAGCACAAGGAGAATTTCACTCACTTTCCTTCTTTGTCCATAGAAACAAGGATTATCACAGTGAAAGAAACTGACACTCTTCCTTCCTATAGTTTTCTGTCCCTAGAAAAAATGTTTTTTTAAAGCACACTATAGCACAAGGAGAATTCCCTCACTGTCCTTCCCTGTCCCTAGAAACAAGGATTCGCACAGTAAAACACACTGACACTCTCCCTACCTATAGTTTTCTGTCCCTAGAAAAAATGTTTTTTTAAAGCACACTATAGCACAAGGAGAATTCCCTCACTGTCCTTCCCTGTCCCTAGAAACAAGGATTCGCACAGTAAAACACACTGACACTCTCCCTACCTATAGTTTTCTGTCCCTAGAAAAAATGTTTTTTTAAAGCACACTATAGCACAAGGAGAATTTCACTCACTTTCCTTCTTTGTCCCTAGAAACAAGGATTATCACAGTGAAAGAAACTGACACTCTTCCTTCCTATAGTTTTCTGTCCCTAGAAAAAATGTTTTTTTTAAAGCACACTATAGCACAAGGAGAATTCCCTCACTGTCCTTCCCTGTCCCTAGAAACAAGGATTCGCACAGTAAAACACACTGACACTCTCCCTACCTATAGTTTTCTGTCCCTAGAAAAAATGTTTTTTTAAAGCACACTATAGCACAAGGAGAATTTCACTCACTTTCCTTCTTTGTCCCTAGAAACAAGGATTATCACAGTGAAAGAAACTGACACTCTTCCTTCCTATAGTTTTCTTTCCCTAGAAAAAATGTTTTTTTAAAGCACACTATAGCACAAGGAGAATTCCCTCACTGTACTTCCCTGTCCCTAGAAACAAGGATTCGCACAGTAAAACACACTGACACTCTCCCTACCTATTGTTTTCTGTCCCTAGAAAAAATGTTTTTTTAAAGCACACTATAGCACAAGGAGAATTCCGTCACTGTCCTTCCCTGTCCCTAGAAACAAGGATTCGCACAGTAAAAGACACTGACACTCTCCCTACCTATAGTTTTCTGTCCCTAGAAAAAAAATTTTTTAAAGCACACTATAGCACAAGGAGAATTTCACTCACTTTCCTTCTTTGTCCCTAGAAACAAGGATTATCACAGTGAAAGAAACTGACACTCTTCCTTCCTATAGTTTTCTGTCCCTAGAAAAAATGTTTTTTTAAAGCACACTATAGCACAAGGAGAATTCCCTCACTGTCCTTCCCTGTCCCTAGAAACAAGGATTTGCACAGTAAAACACACTGACACTCTCCCTACCTATAGTTTTCTGTCCCTAGAAAAAATGTTTTTTTAAAGCACACTATAGCACAAGGAGAATTCCCTCACTGTCCTTCCCTGTCCCTAGAAACAAGGATTCGCACAGTAAAACACACTGACACTCTCCCTACCTATAGTTTTCTGTCCCTAGAAAAAATGTTTTTTTAAAGCACACTATAGCACAAGGAGAATTCCCTCACTGTCCTTCCCTGTCCCTAGAAACAAGGATTCGCACAGTAAAACACACTGGCACTCTCCCTACCTATAGTTTTCTGTCCCTAGAATTTTTTTTTTTAAAGCACACTATAGCACAAGGAGAATTTCACTCACTTTCCTTCTTTGTCCCTAGAAACAAGGATTATCACAGTGAAAGAAACTGACACTCTTCCTTCCTATAGTTTTCTGTCCCTAGAAAAAATGTTTTTTTAAAGCACACTATAGCACAAGGAGAATTCCCTCACTGTCCTTCCCTGTCCCTAGAAACAAGGATTCGCACAGTAAAACACACTGACACTCTCCCTACCTATAGTTTTCTGTCCCTAGAAAAAATGTTTTTTTAAAGCACACTATAGCACAAGGAGAATTTCACTCACTTTCCTTCTTTGTCCCTAGAAACAAGGATTATCACAGTGAAAGAAACTGACACTCTTCCTTCCTATAGTTTTCTGTCCCTAGAAAAAATGTTTTTTTAAAGCACACTATAGCACAAGGAGAATTCCCTCACTGTCCTTCCCTGTCCCTAGAAACAAGGATTCACACAGTAAAACACACTGACACTCTCCCTACCTATAGTTTTCTGTCCCTAGAAAAAATGTTTTTTTAAAGCACACTATAGCACAAGGAGAATTTCACTCACTTTCCTTCTTTGTCCCTAGAAACAAGGATTATCACAGTGAAAGAAACTGACACTCTTCCTTCCTATAGTTTTCTGTCCCTAGAAAAAATGTTTTTTTAAAGCACACTATAGCACAAGGAGAATTCCCTCACTGTCCTTCCCTGTCCCTAGAAACAAGGATTCGCACAGTAAAACACACTGACACTCTCCCTACCTATAGTTTTCTGTCCCTAGAAAAAATGTTTTTTTAAAGCACACTATAGCACAAGGAGAATTCCCTCACTGTCCTTCCCTGTCCCTAGAAACAAGGATTGGCACAGTAAAACACACTGACACTCTCCCTACCTATAGTTTTCTGTCCCTAGAAAAAATGTTTTTTTAAAGCACACTATAGCACAAGGAGAATTTCCCTCACTTTCCTTCTTTGTCCCTAGAAACAAGGATTATCACAGTGAAAGAAACTGACACTCTCCCTACCTATAGTTTTCTGTCCCTAGAAAAAGGTTTTTTTAAAGCACACTATAGCACAAGGAGAATTCCCTCACTGTCCTTCCCTGTCCCTAGAAACAAGGATTCGCACAGTAAAACACACTGACACTCTCCCTACCTATAGTTTTCTGTCCCTAGAAAAAATGTTTTTTTAAAGCACACTATAGCACAAGGAGAATTTCACTCACTTTCCTTCTTTGTCCCTAGAAACACGGATTATCACAGTGAAAGAAACTGACACTCTTCCTTCCTATAGTTTTCTGTCCCTAGAAAAAATGTTTTTTTAAAGCACACTATAGCACAAGGAGAATTCCCTCACTGTCCTTCCCTGTCCCTAGAAACAAGGATTCGCACAGTAAAACACACTGACACTCTCCCTACCTATAGTTTTCTGTCCCTAGAAAAAATGTTTTTTTAAAGCACACTATAGCACAAGGAGAATTTCAATCACTTTCCTTCTTTGTCCCTAGAAACAAGGATTATCACAGTGAAAGAAACTGACACTCTTCCTTCCTATAGTTTTCTGTCCCTAGAAAAAATGTTTTTTTAAAGCACACTATAGCACAAGGAGAATTCCCTCACTGTCCTTCCCTGTCCCTAGAAACAAGGATTCGCACAGTAAAAGACACTGACACTCTCCCTACCTATAGTTTTCTGTCCCTAGAATTTTTTTTTTTTTAAAGCACACTATAGCACAAGGAGAATTTCACTCACTTTCCTTCTTTGTCCCTAGAAACAAGGATTATCACAGTGAAAGAAACTGACACTCTTCCTTCCTATAGTTTTCTGTCCCTAGAAAAAATGTTTTTTTAAAGCACACTATAGCACAAGGAGAATTCCCTCACTGTCCTTCCCTGTCCCTAGAAACAAGGATTCGCACAGTAAAACACACTGACACTCTCCCTACCTATAGTTTTCTGTCCCTAGAAAAAATGTTTTTTTAAAGCACACTATAGCACAAGGAGAATTCCCTCACTGTCCTTCCCTGTCCCTAGAAACAAGGATTCGCACAGTAAAACACACTGACACTCTCCCTACCTATAGTTTTCTGTCCCTAGAAAAAATGTTTTTCTAAAGCACACTATAGCACAAGGAGAATTTCACTCACTTTCCTTCTTTGTCCCTAGAAACAAGGATTATCACAGTGAAAGAAACTGACACTCTTCCTTCCTATAGTTTTCTGTCCCTAGAAAAAATGTTTTTTTAAAGCACACTATAGCACAAGGAGAATTCCCTCACTGTCCTTCCCTGTCCCTAGAAACAAGGATTCGCACAGTAAAACACACTGACACTCTCCCTACCTATAGTTTTCTGTCCCTAGAAAAAATGTTTTTTTAAAGCACACTATAGCACAAGGAGAATTCCCTCACTGTCCTTCCCTGTCCCTAGAAACAAGGATTTGCACAGTAAAACACACTGACACTCTCCCTACCTATAGTTTTCTGTCCCTAGAAAAAATGTTTTTTTAAAGCACACTATAGCACAAGGAGAATTCCCTCACTGTCCTTCCCTGTCCCTAGAAACAAGGATTCGCACAGTAAAACACACTGACACTCTCCCTACCTATAGTTTTCTGTCCCTAGAAAAAATGTTTTTTTAAAGCACACTATAGCACAAGGAGAATTTCCCTCACTTTCCTTCTTTGTCCCTAGAAACAAGGATTATCACAGTGAAAGAAACTGACACTCTCCCTACCTATAGTTTTCTGTCCCTAGAAAAAAGTTTTTTTTAAAGCACACTATAGCACAAGGAGAATTCCCTCACTGTCCTTCCCTGTCCCTAGAAACAAGGATTCGCACAGTAAAACACACTGACACTCTCCCTACCTATAGTTTTCTGTCCCTAGAAAAAATGTTTTTTTAAAGCACACTATAGCACAAGGAGAATTCCCTCACTGTCCTTCCCTGTCCCTAGAAACAAGGATTCGCACAGTAAAACACACTGACACTCTCCCTACCTATAGTTTTCTGTCCCTAGAAAAAATGTTTTTTTAAAGCACACTATAGCACAAGGAGAATTCCCTCACTGTCCTTCCCTGTCCCTAGAAACAAGGATTCGCACAGTAAAACACACTGACACTCTCCCTACCTATCCTTCTCTTTCCCTAAACTAAAGGAATCCAGGTTAAGCAAGAAAAAAATAAATGTCACTGTCCCTGCCTATGCTTCTCTTTCCCTGCTCCGGAACACACTACACTAGGCCGCCGTGCTGGCGGCCTTTTATAGTGTGGGGCGTGTACTAAACACCCTCAGCAATAATTGGCCACAGGCATCCTGCCTGTGGCCAATCATTGCTCTCCTCGCTGCCGGCGCTGTGATTGGCCAAGCATGCGGGGTCACAGTGCATGCTTGGCCAATCACAGCGCCTGGATGACACTGCGATGGCGTAGCGCATTGTGGGCCGTTCGCGTCACTCGAATTTGGCGCGAACGGCCCAAATCGTTCGATCTTCGTCGAACGATCGAACAGCCGATGTTCGAGTCGAACGTATGTTCGACTCGAACACGAAGCTCATCCCTATTCGGGACCTGATAGATTCTGTGGCAGAGAGTCTCCCGATCGTATCTAGGAAAATAACCTAATTAATCGTCCGAGCATCACTTCGGCTGCTAGGATCCACTTTTTTTTTTTTTAACAGAAAAAGTTTTTTTTATTTTTTTTAAAGACAGACACACATACATCGCAATGACAGTACAGTAGGGGTAACATTTGCATTTTAACACCGATTCACCTCAGCAGGCAGCATAGCACATAGAAACAACAATGAGGGGGTACAGAACTCATGAGGGCAAAACCAGTGAGAGAAGATATTCAAGCAAGGGAGTACATCAGTGAACCTTCAAACTAGTAATCATCCCCCCCCCAACCAAAGCATAGGGAGGAGTCAAGGGAAATCCAGTGGATAGTGGGCGGTGGAAGGGGAGGGGGGGGGGGCGCCGGGGCCCCGGGGGGGGAGAGGGGAAGGATAAAAATAGGGAGGGGAGCAGGGGGGGGAAGGCCAGGCAGCCCCCTCCAGGCGAACAAAGGGGTCCGCCCCTGGGTGGGAGGGAGTCTCAACCAGAGGTATCGGCCCAGCCCGACCAGACCTTTCCAAATTTGGCAGGACAGTTCCTACTCTCATAAGTTAACCTGTAGTGAGGGAGTACCCTAGCAATAGCCTCAAGCCAAGATGATTTAGTAGGGAGCTCCGGTCTCCTCCAACGGAGCAGGACCTCCCTCCTAGCATAGAACAGGGCAAAAGTTATACATAGTTTAACATACCGGTCACCCTCAACTTCACCCAGGTAGCTGAGGAGGAACAGTCTCGGATCCAGCGGGATCTCAACACCGCAGCGATCCGAAAGCCCCTCCGCCACCTCCCGCCAATAGGGAGCCAGTTTGGGGCAGGTCCATACCATATGGAAGAAAGAACCCGGTGACACCAAACACCTGGTGCACAACGGACTCCTGGAGGGATAAATTCTGGCCAGCCTAACCGGGGTAAAGTAGGCCCTATGGAGGAACTTCAGTTGTATGAACCTATCTCTAGAGGCGATCATAGAGGGTAAGTATGAAGAGACACAGTCCTCACAGGTCTCCTCGTCCAGATCGGGAATGTCCACGATCCATTTCGCCAGCACGTCAGTCGTATCCGTGTCATAGGCCACAGTGAGTCGGAGGTAGAGGGAAGAGAGAGGCCTCCCCATCACCCCCGAGATCAGCAGTCGCTCAATCGGGTCTGAGTCAAGGGTCACTGGGTCAGGGAACTGAGACATAAGGGCATGCCTTAGCTGGCAATAACGAAAGCTCAGGGAGGCGGGGAGGCGGAATGCGCTAGACAGGTCTCGAAAAGACTGGGTCCTGCCCCCCGGCATCACATGCCGGAGGGTAAGGATGCCCCGTCGAGCCCACACCACCGGGTCAGGGATCGAGTCGAGATGGGGGAGGAGGGGATTCCCCCACAGGGGGGTATACGGGGAAAAGGTAGCAGGTTTAGCATATTTCGCCCTAGCGGACATCCAGACTCGGAGGACTGTGGACACAGGCCCCATGACCGAGGAGTGTGCCCCAGTTCCCCGAAAGACCAGGTTAGACAGGGCCGCGTAGGATCCCAGGACCGCAGCCTCGAGTGTGACCGCTGGGTTCTGACGTGGCTGGGAGAACCACCACTGAACCGTGACAAGGACCGCCGCCCAGTAGTAAGCCAGGAAGTTCGGGAGGGCTAGCCCACCACTCGAGAGGGGGTGGTAGAGGAAGCGCTTTGCCACACGGGGGGGCGCCCAGCCCAAATAAAGGTCATGACTATACTATCAAGCTTCCGAAAAAAGGACCTAGGGATAGGGACGGGGGTCTGTCTGAAGAAGTATAATAGTTTAGGGAGATATATGATTTTAATAATATTTCCACGTCCCACCGGCGAGAGGGGGAGGGCACGCCATACCGCGCATCTCTTAGTGAGTTGCTCCAGTACCGGAAGGACATTCTTTGCCAGGTAGCCCTTTAACTCTAAACCAATGCGCACGCCAAGATAAGTGAATTCGTCTACCCAGAGCAGGGTGTATTAGAGTCCGTTCAGGGCAACGCCGGGTGGAGCGGGAACAGGACCGATTTGTCCCAGTTTATTCGTATTCCCGAAAACCAGCCGAAGGTGTCAAAGTGGACCAGCGCATTGCGCAGGGAGCCAGCTGCATCCGCAAGATATAACAGCGTATCGTCTGCATACAAGGACAGTTTCTCCTCCAAGGGACCCACCCGCACCCCCCGAACCCCCGGATCCCGCCGGATATGGGCAGCTAACGGCTCCAAGGCCAAAGCAAATAAGGCCGGGGAGAGCGGACAACCCTGTCTAGTCCCCCTCTCCAGGGGAAAAGAGGCAGACAGGGCCCCGTTGGTACGGATGCGAGCCCTGGGCCGAGAATAGAGCATCTGTATCCAGGACAGAAAACGAGGGCCAAAACCGAAGTGGGAGAGAACCGACCACAAGTAGCCCCACTCGACCGAGTCGAAGGCCTTCTCGGCGTCGAGTGAGGCCACCACCCCCGGGGCATCAGGGTCCACGATCGCCATGTGAGTGTGTAAGCGTCGAAGGTTAATGTCCGTGCCCCTTCCCGGCATAAAGCCCGTCTGGTCCGGTTGGACCAGGGCCGTGATAACGGTGTTCAGCCGATTGGCGAGGATCTTAGCCAGGATCTTGGCATCTACATTGAGGAGGGATATGGGTCGGTACGACGAACAAAGAGTGGGATCCTTACCTGGTTTGGGGATGACCACGATCACCGCGTCGTTCATCGAATCCGGGAGACACCCGGACTGGGCAGCTTGGGCAAAAAGTGATTGTAACCTAGGGGCCAGTTCTTCCATGTAGGATTTGTAAAACTCTACCGGGAACCCGTCCGGGCCCGGAGTCTTGCCGACCTGCATCATTTTCAGTGCCGCCCTTATCTCCTCCAGTTGGATGGGGGCATCCAGCTTGCGCACAGATGAGGGAGTGAGGACGGGAACATCAACCGCCTCCAGGTAGGCCGCCAAGTCCACCGACTCGTACGCCACCCTGGAGCTATATAAGCTTTGGTAAAATGTGGCAAAACAATGATTAATTTCAGACGGAGTTGAACGGAGGGACCCATACGAGTCCCTGATCTGTGCGATGGTAGATATTCCCGATTGCTCCTTAGACAACCAGGCTAGAAGCTTCCCCATTCTCTCCCCCTGTTTAAAAATACGCTGGGATTGATGGAGCAGTTTCTTCTGCGTCAAAGCAGAACGCAGAAGAAGGGCCTGCTGCGTCAAAGACTGTAGGCGAGAGTAGTGTCGGGGATCACGGGTCCTAACATATAGAGCTTCCTGTCTAGCAGCCTCATCCTCTACCCCAATGATCTCGGCCCTGCGCTCCCACCGCACCCCAGCAATGATCGATTGGTATTGGCCCCGGGAGGAGGCCTTGAAGGCGTCCCACACCGTGGTCTCAGGGGCTGTGCCCGGGTTAGCCGTCCAGTAGTCTCGCAACGTATCCCCAAACCTTGGCTCCACGTCCGGATCCGACACCCAGTACCTAGAGAGTCTCCAGAGATTTTCAGTCTGGTCGGTCGTGGCAGTAAGGGACAGAAGGAGAGGGGCATGGTCCGAGATCCCCCTGGGAAGAATAACAACGTCCCGGACCCTGGGCAGGACAGGCGCCCCCACATAGGCCAAGTCAATACGGGAGAATGACTTGTGAGTGGCTGAGTGGCAAGTGAAGGCACGGGACTGTGGGTACCTCCACCGCCAAACATCCGTAAGCGCAAAAGTGTCAGCCCACTCTGCCAGCCCCTGACGGGCAGTGCCCACCGGGGTAAGCCTGTCCATACCCGCGTCCGGAACAAGGTTGAAGTCACCCATGAGGACCACGTTATCACAGGGAATTTGCACCAGTGTGGCCGAGATAGTACCCAGGACCCCAAGGGAAGCCGGAGGCGGCAAATAGAGGCCCACCAGAACCCATGGGAGATTATAAATCAGAGCATGTATCAACACAAATCTACCACCTGGATCCAGAACCAGATCCAGTAGTTTAAAGGGCAGAGATTTATGAACCAGAACACTGACCCCCCTTGCATAGTTAGAATACGTGGAGTGGTAGTGGTGGGCCACCCACGGTTTGTTAAGGCTTAAGGTCTTGCTTCCCACCAAATGCGTCTCCTGCAACACACAGACTTGGGGATTGTATTTCTTAATAAATTGAAATACCAGGGAACACTTAACGGAGGAGTTTAAGCCTTGTGTATTCCAGGAGAGGATATCAAGAGTAGCCATATATGTCCGTGAGGGAAAAAACAGAAGGAGTAGTAGGGCATCGAGGATCTAGGCCATTCCCCACGGCCGGAATACAGCCGAGGGAAGAGCCAGGTCCTCCACCAGTGCAGATAATAAAATAATGAGCAGTACTGTCATGTAGTATATTACATATGAACATAAACATAACAGGGTGCCAACAGGGCCACCCAACAGCCCCCCCACCCCACCCCCCCCAGAACGCGGAGGAGAGTCTGTTTCCCGAAACTAACCCCAGCCCTCAGGCTGGACATGGAGGCAGTGAACAAGCGGCTATTCGCCCTTGTATAACAGAACAGTCAATTGAATCCGTGTATCCATGGAAGGATGAAAGTTTGTGTGGAACTCCCGGAGCCCCGGGGGCGCAGATCTTGAAGAACGTAGTTTCAACAGCCCAACAAAAAACAGTCTACAACAGAAGGGTGCAACAGCTCTCTGTAGGGATGGGGCCCCCCACCCCCAGGGAGGTTGGGGAGAAGGAGAGCAGGAAGGGGGGGGGAGCCCACACTCCGAGGATCCAAAGAGGGAGACGGGGGGGGGGAATGACGGAAAGTAGGAACAATGCCCCCCTCCCCCGAGTCCGGCCCGACACAGTAAGGGCAGGAGTTTATAGTTCATGGTTCAGAAGAAGTGGAGTGGGGGGGGGTACCCAGAGTCCACGATCCGGGGTCTCTACCCTCAAGTCAACAACAGACTGGGCAGAACCAGGCATCTCCCCCCAGGGAGAACAGCAATAAGGGAGTCCAGGACAGGGATCAGAGGAGTCCCCCCGCTCCATCCCCAGCAAACACCCCAGAGAGCTTACTCACAGTCAGGCATCATAGAGGAGATTGTAGTCATCTCAGCGCGGCAGTTTCTCGGCCCAGGCCACTGCATCCCTCGGGGATGTGAAGAGCTGCACCCGCTCGCCATCCTGTACCCGCAGCTTTGCTGGAAAAAGCATGCTGTATTTGATCCCTCGGTCCCTCAGCATGGCGCGGGCCTGGTCAAAGGACTTGCGCTGGCGCTGCGTCTCCACCGAGTAATCCGGGAATACGAGGAGTCTGGCGTTTTGGAACTTCATCTCCCCCTGCAGACGGGCCTCCCGGAGGACCGTGTCTCTGTCCCTATAGTGGAGGAGCTTGAAGATGAAGGTGCGCGGCGGGGCTCCCTGCGGACCCCTGGTTGCCGGGATGCGGTGGGCTCTTTCAATGGAGAAGTGGGGAGAGAACCGAGCCGCAGGAAGGAGGGCGGGCAGCAGCTGCTCCATGAAGGTGACCGGGTCCGTACCCTCCGCCCCCTCCGGCAGACCCAGCACCCGCAGATTGTTGCGGCGGTTACGGTTCTCGGCGTCTTCCGCTCTGTGCTCGAGAGCCTTGACCCTGGCCTTCAGGGACTGGAGATCTGCATGGTGTCCCCTCTGTGCGTCTTCCACGTCAGAGACCCGTCTCTCCGCTTCCGACACCCGGTCCCTAAACTAATCCAGGTCCCTGCGGATGAGGGCAGTCTCCTCCTGGACATGGCCAATTTTCACCGTCAGGGTAGACTGGCAGGTGGTGATAGCCAACATGAGGGCTTCAAATGCCGCGGAGCCAGCCTGTATCGTGCCATCCGGCGGGGAGTCTGTCTGAGCCGCCATGTGGCAGGCGGAGGGCGGAGGATTGGGCCCGGGCTTTGGCGGTGTAACTGCAGCAGCGGTGTTACGGCGCTTCTGGCTCCCGGATTTGTTGCGGCGCATTCCCCAGGGCACAAGGCGGTGAGAGAGAACGAATCAAGCCCCGTTCCACAGCAGGATAAAGGTTAGGATAGATATCAGAACGGGAGCTCAGCCACTACACGTCCGCTCCCGTCGCCATCTTGGACACGCCCCTAGGATCCACTTTTACAGGAGACTATCCAGGTGAGCTGATCCTACTCTGGGATAGAGTAGTGATTGTAATATCTACTTGTGCCTGGACCTACCTCCCAAAACCTTGCTGTCCTGTCTCTTATCCACCCTTTCCTATCTGCTGAACATTGAGAAAAATAAACTCAACTTTGGAGTTTAGAGTGGTGTGGACATTGGAATTACTTGGGGGAAAACAGAGACTTGTCCCTATATCCTAGGAGATGAGAACCAACTGATGGAAGAACCTAGCTGTAGGACCCAAATACATGACACCGCTCAACCTCCTCAACCAGGAGGGTACGGGCATGTAGTGCGGTGTGCCCTTTTCCTGCAAGTGAGCCAAAGGTAGGAAAAAGGGTCCGTGTGCTACATATATATATATATATTGTGACAGCAGGAAGGTAAAGTCACCTGGTTGCATCCAGGGGGGTAGATATATTTCGCCCAGATTCAGGCTTTACGCCGACTTATACAACTAGGTGGAGAGTTGTATAAGCCCAGCTAAGGCTAGTGGGCTCATGGATGACTCATACCTCTAGGGAGAGTGCTGGGCGTCGTGCAGACAGGGAGTTGATGAGACCAGCTGAAGCTTGTCAGCTCATTTAGGCCTCTATAAGAACTCCCAGCTTCATTAGGGGTTAGCTCATGCCTGGAACCAGACCTGTGTGGACTGTCTAGGGAGAGTGAACCCCTGTGCGGTGAGACAAAGCCTGTGTGGCTATTTGCTTGGACATTTAAAACCAGGGACTTAGGGACTAGGACAGCACTAGGCTGATCCCAGTTGTTAGTTAGGAAACCTGTATGTTTAGTCAGAGGTCAAGTTGACCAGGATTTATTTTATTTATGTTTCTTTTGCTTTGCTGTGTTTTGTCACTGTAAATAGAAAATAAACCGCACCTTTTTGATTTTGAAAACCACAACCTCCGTTTGCTGGGCCTGTTTTTGTCTGGGGAGCCCATCCCGGGGGTCACACACACCCGCTGCCGAGCTAACCCCCTCACAGTTGGTGGAGAACCAGTGGCAGTTTTTTTTTAAGCCAGCATGGAGGAGATACTGAAACAGCTGGCTCTAGCAAATGCCAATCAACAGCAGACAAATGCAGTTTTGCAAAGGAGCCTTGCAGCCCAGCAGCAAGCTCATCAACAGAGCCTTGCAGCCCAGCAGCAAGCTCACCAACAGAGTCTGGAAGCTCAGCAACAAGCCCAGCAGCAATCTGAGGCCCGCTTCATAGACCTGTTACAGAAGCAAGAGCAGAGACTACAACAAATGGAAGCAGTAATGCAGCAACGTCCGCAGACCAGTGAGGAAAGCCGTCCCACTAATACCGCGTCCTTTGGGGTGAGTCGTTTATTGACAAAAATGACTGGAGAGGATGATCCAGAGGTATTTTTGACCACATTTGAAAGGACCGCTGAAAGAGAAAAGTGGCCTGAGGAGCAGTGGGCTGGACTGGTGGCTCCTCTGTTAACTGGTGAATCGCAGAAAGCTTACTATGACCTAGAGCCTAACCAAGCAAAAGACTATGTGATGCTAAAAGCTGAAATTTTGGCAAGGCTGGGTGTCACCCAGGCTGTCCGGGCTCAGCGTGTGCATAACTGGACTTTCCAGCTTGGAAAACCCCCCAGGTCTCAAATGTATGATCTCATTCACCTGAGCAGAAAGTGGCTACAGCCAGAGACTTTGTCCGCACCAAAGATTGTGGAACGTGTTGTAATGGATCGGTTTTTGAGAGCTCTTCCTACTGCCATCCAAAAGTGGGTAAGCCATGGAGACCCAGAGACGGCCGATGGTCTTGTGGATCGTGTGGAGAAATACTTGGCTACAGAGAACCTGACGGCCTCTTCCAGAGACACTCGGACTTTCCACCCTAAGACCAGACCATCCCCAGGGGCGGATAAGAGGATTCCAAGGGGTGAGGGTGGAGAGAGTGAGAGGGTGGGAGCTCTACCCCAAGTTTGGCGAGAACAGCCTGGGAAATCAGCGGCTCAAGAGGCGGCAAGAAGGATCGCTTGCTACCGCTGCCGGCAAGCGGGACATATTGCAGCCAATTGCCCGGTTGTGGAGGAACCCATGCAGTGTGACTTTCTGACGGGCAGACGTCAGTCGCTGTGTGCGACAGTCGCATGCACTGCCATTCGAGGAACTGAGAAACATTTATGCAAAATGTGTGTTAATGGTAGAAATGTTGTGGTATTGCTGGATTCAGGTAGCCTTGTGACCCTGATAAAGGCTGAGTTAGTTAAAACAGAGGTCTTTGGGAATAGCAAGGTAGCTGTTATTTGTGTGCATGGGGACACCCGAGAGTATCCAGTGACTACAGTGTGTTTCGAGACCCCCAAAGGTACCCTCTCTCATCCAGTGGGCTTAGTATCTCAGTTACCGCATGACGCCATTGTGGGAAGGGATTTTCCGAAGTTCTGGGAACTGTGGGATGATCCTGAGCCCCCCACTGGTGCCCCTATGTACCAGGAATGTGATAGCCAGAACTCCCCTGAGAGTGGTGAGGACTCTCCGGAATTTCCCTTGTCAGTATTGGCAGGGGAGACTCAAGAAACTGGAGAGGAGCCCACCTCCTCAGACGAAAACCTACCGTCTGTGGAGTTTTCTGATCTTGAGGTTCACAGGGAAAACTTTGCCACAGAACAGTTGAAAGACCCCGCCCTAATAAAGGCACGGGAAAACGTAGTGAAAATAGATGGCGAGTTAGTGAACCCAGATAATACCTGCACTTACCCATACTTCAGCGTAGAGAAGGACCTACTGTATCGGGTGGCAAAAAGGGCAGAAGAAACCGTTGAGCAGCTTGTGGTGCCCAAACCTTACAGGAAGTTGGTGTTGGAGTTGGCCCATGGGCACATTCTTGGAGGTCATCTGGGGACAGAGAAAACCCGAGAGAGGGTATTACAGAGATTCTATTGGCCGGGGGTGATGAAGGACATAGAAAATTATTGTCCCTTCTGCCCTGTGTGTCAGAGGTCGGCCCCGATGCCACATTTCCGTAGCCCGCTGGTCCCTCTACCCATCATTGAGGTCCCGTTTGAGAGGATCGCCATGGATTTGGTAGTGCCTATAATCAAGTCCGCTAGGGGGCACCAGTACATATTAGTTATAATGGACTATGCCACCCGTTATCCAGAAGCGATCCCTCTCCGAAATACCTCGGCCAAAACCATAGCCAAAGAGCTATCTCTTGTGTTTAGCCGGGTGGGTATTTGTAAAGAACTGCTTACGGACCAAGGTACACCCTTTATGTCCCGGGTTATGAAGGAGCTGTGTAAATTGTTCAAAGTGACGCAATTACGTACATCTGTGTATCACCCCCAAACCGATGGGCTGGTTGAAAGATTCAACAAAACCCTAAAACAAATGTTGAAGAAAGTGGTGGATAGAGATGGAAAGGATTGGGACTGTCTACTTCCTTATCTGATGTTTGCTATTAGGGAGGTGCCCCAATCCTCTACGGGATTCTCCCCCTTTGAGTTACTGTATGGGAGACACCCAAGAGGGCTGTTGGATATTGCCAAGGAAACTTGGGAAAGTGAGAGTTCTCCCCACAGGAGTGTGATTGAGCATGTCGCCCTGATGCAAGACCGAATTGCACAGGTAATGCCCATCGTGAAGGAACATTTGGCCCAAGCGCAGTTAGCACAGCAGAGAGTGTACAACCGTGGAGCCAAGACCCGTACCTTTTCCCCGGGGGATAGGATACTGGTACTTGTCCCTACGGTTGAAAGTAAATTCCTTGCCAAATGGCAAGGCCCCTATGAGATAATGGAAAAAGTGAGCGAAGTGAATTACAAGGTCAGACAACCAGGAAGGCGAAAGCCCGAACAGATCTATCACGTTAATCTGTTGAAAGCCTGGAGGGATAGAGAGTCCCTAGTCGCAGACACTTGGTCACCAGCTCAAACTGGTTGCGTGATTCCTGAGGTTGGAATAGCAGCCACCTTGTCACAACCCCAACAACAGGAGGTTAAGGAGTTTGTGCTTCGCAACAAGGAGGTATTCTCTAAACTGCCGGGACAAACATCTGGGGTAGAGCATGACATCATTACCCCGCCCGGTGAAAGGGTGAAATTAAAACCCTATCGGATCCCAGAGGCCCGACGGGAGGCAATACGGGAGGAAGTACAGAAAATGCTGAACTTAGGGGTGATAGAGGAGTCCCAACGTGATTGGTCTAGTCCCATTGTGTTGGTGCCTAAACCAGATGGGAGCTGGCGATTTTGTAACGATTTTCGTCAGTTGAACAAAGTTACAAAATTTGACACCTACCCCATGCCACGTATAGATGAGTTGATCGACCGGCTGGGAACAGCCCGATACATGACGACTCTTGACCTCACAAAAGGGTATTGGCAAATCCCCCTGGCCAAGTCGGCCAAAGAGAAAACCGCATTTGTAACTCCAGACGGGGCGTTCCAATATAAAAGAATGCCGTTCGGGTTACAGAATGCGCCGGCCACATTCCAGCGGAAAATGGACCAGATGCTGAGGCCCCATCGGAAGTATGCTGCGGCTTACCTGGATGACGTAATTGTCCATAGCACAGATTGGGCCTCACATCTGCCAAAAGTGCAAGCAGTCCTGGACTCTGTTCGGGAAGCGGGGTTTACGGCTAACCCCAAGAAGTGTACCATTGGGCAGGAGGAGGCCAAATATCTTGGGTACACCATTGGGAGGGGAGTAATAAAACCCCAACTCAACAAAGTCGAGGCCATCCAGAGTTGGCCACGTCCCAACAGCAAGAAGCAGGTACGAGCCTTTCTGGGAATCGCTGGGTATTATCGGCGATTCATTCCCCACTTTGCTTCTAAGGCTGTGCCCCTAACCAACCTGACGAAGGGGAAAGGGTCGGTCATGATTAAATGGACCCCCGAGGCTGAGGCAGCATTCCAATTCTTGAAACAAGCCTTATGTAGCCAGCCAGTGTTGTACTCACCCGACTTCTCTAAAGACTTTGTCGTACAAAGTGATGCGTCAGATGTGGGGTTAGGAGCAGTATTGTCCCAGGTCTGGAACGGGGAAGAGCACCCAGTCATTTACCTCAGCAGGAAGTTGAAGTCCCATGAGGTAAATTACGCCACCGTTGAAAAGGAGTGTTTAGCGGTGAAGTGGGCTCTAGATTCCCTTCGGTACTACCTGCTAGGTAGGCACTTTGACATGGTTACGGATCACGCTCCGTTAAAGTGGATGGCTCAAAACAAGGAAACAAATAGAAGAGTGAATAGGTGGTTCCTGGCCCTCCAGGAATTCAACTTCACAGTAAAGCATCGCCCTGGCGTTCAAATGGGGAATGTGGATGCTTTGTCTCGAGTACATGAATGCCTGATTGCTGGTGTTCCAACCCCGAGGTTAAAACAAGAGGGGGGGGTATGTGACAGCAGGAAGGTAAAGTCACCTGGTTGCATCCAGGGGGGTAGATATATTTCGCCCAGATTCAGGCTTTACGCCGACTTATACAACTAGGTGGAGAGTTGTATAAGCCCAGCTAAGGCTAGTGGGCTCATGGATGACTCATACCTCTAGGGAGAGTGCTGGGCGTCGTGCAGACAGGGAGTTGATGAGACCAGCTGAAGCTTGTCAGCTCATTTAGGCCTCTATAAGAACTCCCAGCTTCATTAGGGGTTAGCTCATGCCTGGAACCAGACCTGTGTGGACTGTCTAGGGAGAGTGAACCCCTGTGCGGTGAGACAAAGCCTGTGTGGCTATTTGCTTGGACATTTAAAACCAGGGACTTAGGGACTAGGACAGCACTAGGCTGATCCCAGTTGTTAGTTAGGAAACCTGTATGTTTAGTCAGAGGTCAAGTTGACCAGGATTTATTTTATTTATGTTTCTTTTGCTTTGCTGTGTTTTGTCACTGTAAATAGAAAATAAACCGCACCTTTTTGATTTTGAAAACCACAACCTCCGTTTGCTGGGCCTGTTTTTGTCTGGGGAGCCCATCCCGGGGGTCACACACACCCGCTGCCGAGCTAACCCCCTCACAATATATATATATATATATATAAATACAGTATATATATATATATATATATATATATATATACACTTTAATTCCTTTATTCTATAAATATGCAGTTGGCAACGGTAAGGCCTATACCACTGCTTAATAAATCCACCCCTTATCGACCCAACCTAGGAGGCCCAGAAAGAAGACTTCTATCCTATAGTTTAAAAAGCAAACGTATCCTCCAAATGAAAACAAGCACAGGCATATGCAACACAGTGCATCTGTTTTCGCTCATCCTGGCAGATTTCCACCTTAGACCCTACCCAAACAAATCCATCTCTGACTACATCACCTCCCACTACACACCCAGGCCTAAACCTGTACTTTACTACCCCTCTCCATAAAACCATGGATAGTCATACCAGTAACAGTGTTTGCAGGAGTCTTTCAGGACAGCTACATGGGAGATGATCAGCTCCACCTCTGGGAAGGTGCAGCGTGATGCAGCAAACAGCACTCGGAGTCCAGATGCAGTACAGGAATATATTGTAGATACACAACAAGCCAAGTGAGAAGGCAGCCTGACCAGAAATACTCTCAAGTTGTAACAGTGATAAGACAGTAGACTGAAGACTCAGAGGTGGCAACAGAATCTGCCACGAAGAGCGAAATGCTGCCTGGCTGATCCATACCCAAAGGGGAAGCTTTCCAGAGATGTGGAGTGGTCCCTGCACTTTCTCTACTCCTCTGGAACCTTTCCCTGCTCTGTTCACTGTCCCTGTCAGATGGATGACCAAACCCGTGAGCCAGGTTCTTAAAGCGGAGCTCCGCCATAAAAAAAATATTAAAAGCCAGCAGCTACAAATACTGCAGCTGCTGACTTTTAATATTAGGACACCCACCTGTCCTGGAGTCCAGCGACGTCCGCAGTAGAAGACGAGCAGCGCTGCGCGTCTTTCACTGGTCCCCGCTGTGTTCTTGGAGCCGTGTGTTTCCCAGAACACAACGGTGGGGGGGGGGGGAGTGACGCACTGCCCGCAGCCTACCCGCAGTGTGTATTCCCGGAAGTGGGTTCAAATACCTGTCTTAGACAGGTATCTGCACCCCCCTCCCTGAAAGGTGCCAATTGTGGCACCGGAGGGGGGAGGAATCCGATGAGCGGAAGTTCCACTTTAGGGTGGAGCTCCGCTTTAAATAGACTCTGCCTGACCCAAAATAGCTGCCAAAGTCACATAGGGTGCCAGCATCCAAATGAATAGCTGCCTCCCTGTGATCGAGGAAACCATAGAGGAACTGGGTTCCCCTCAACCTCCTCCCCCATCTGCATTGCTGCTGTGGTTGAGCGCTACCTGCAGTGGAGAAAATAAACTGCACCTGCCTACACGCCCTAATGTGACAGAGCAGGGCCGTCTTTAACACATCTTGCTCCACCTGTCATCCCCACAAGGTGAGTGGACGGCCCCGGAGACAGAGGCCACAGGGAAGGTGAGCAGCAAGGGCATCTAGGACCAAGGGGATCGCCTCCCTGACCCCCAAAGAGACAAGCAGCAGGGGTGCGGCATCCCCATCTCCTTCCAGAGCCTTTATTGTCCTACTGCCATGGAAGGTACTGGGTATCACATAAACCTACCCACAGACAGGGACAGGGACAGGGGGGCACAGGAGGGACTGGAGACAGAGAGAGGGCTAGAGGTCTTTCTCTCCCACCCCCTCGCTCTTTCACCCACCGTCCCCTTCCTTTCCTTGCTGTCTCTGTCTCCGATCACCCCTTCCATCCCCTCACCTGGCTGCCCTTTCTCCCCCCAGGTGTACTCTTCACTCTTCCTGATCTCCTCACCTGTCCTCTGGGCTGGTTCAAGGAGTTTTGTCTACACAGGGTGCCAGGATAGGGGGGCAGTGCATTTTACCTAAAGCTGCTGCCTAATGCTGGCGCCGCCTCTGCATGTACAGATGGATGCCTCTCTAGGAAGGGCGCCTGTAGGCACAGGCCTACAGTGCCTAATGAGAAATCTGGCCCTGCCTGTGACAGAGAGCGCTCCAGAGGGTGAGAACTACGACATAAAATATGCAATTATATTGTATTTATTATGCTCCTGGCTCTCACCTGCGAGTCTCTGTCTTCTGCAAGCCAGGTGGGCCTCCAGGGTGTGACACCGACTGTGCAGGACTCTCTGAGTCATCCCGGACTGGTCCTCCCTTCGGCCTCATCGTGGAACATGATGCTGGTGCACAGTGGTGGCTGCCTGTAAAAACCTGGTGGAGGAAGACAGAAAACAGAAGCTGTTACGCAATGTGAATAGCCAGATTCTGTTTTCTACCTCCATATTGGGTCTGGTGGGGACCTCCTGGGAGGGACTGTTATGCGGGCAGGAATTTACTCTGTTCAAGACTAATCCTCCCGCTGCAGCAGGTCACCTTTTGCGGCACTCAATAGAGATGCCAGCGCTCAATATAGATGGCGTTCAGGGAAGGACAGTAGGCTGGCAGCCTAGGCAACCCGTCAGAGGAGGAATAAATATGTGTCAGGCTACACACATCTCAAAGGATACGCAACATGCTTAGGATACAATATGGGGTGTAGCCAAATGCTGTCTTTATTTTTTTTTCTCCGGTGATGTGCTGATCTGCTTCCCTCCAATAAGCCTGCAGGGATCTTTGTCCTCCTCTCACAGTAAGTTTCTGAGAGTCATCTTTCCTGCCCATAGTGACTGAAGCAGGCTAAATATAACTAAAAGACATTGAGAAACCGGTAGTTGTCATTATTTGTAACTTGGTTTAAAAAAAAAAAATTAAAAATGGGCTGCTCGGTCTAAAAGGCAAGAGACTGAAAGAGAGCGCCTGGAACTGGCAACGCAGCAAACAGTCTTTGTCCGGATTGCAAATCTTAGACTATTCTGGGGGCACCGGTGAATGAGCACATGGAGGAAAGCAACTTGAAGAGCCAGGGTGACCATAAAGACCTCCTGAAACAGAAGATTCCTCACCGTAAATGCTCTCCATATGAAACCTCTTGTATAGGAGATGCTTGCTGAGTTCTTTCAAATTGATGATCATCCTGTATTTACCCAAACATTTCTACACCAAAAATGAGAATAGAACCCTCAGTAACATTGATTGACTAGCACCATAACTATCACCTTTTAAGCTGCTAGATGGGACAACAGCACCTCTGCTCTTTCTTGTTTGCGATCAGGTATGGTAAGCCGGATGATTGGATGCAGAGTCAGACAAGCCAGGTCAGCAACAGGCGGACAGATATAGGTATGGACAGCAGGCAGAGAATGGTTAGGATACAAAAGGATACAAGCAGAGGTCAGCAACGTAGAATCAGGTAGATGAACAGGAGGCAGGACAGAGTCTAGGAGCAAGCCAAGGTCAAGGCAGGTAGCGTTTAAGCAGGGTCAGGACAAGCTTGGTCAATCACAGAAGTAAACTCAGAAACAGATGTAGGAACACAGGGAACAGTTGTAGATCAGACAGCACTGGCAAATAGAAATGCTGCAGTTTAGTCACATTAGTGCCAACATTAGCGGTGAGTGCGCGCACACCCACGCATGTACACGGCTATGCACAGTAAATCGAGCACTCGCATATCTGCGCCTGCGCACCCGTGTACATATGGAGGCTTCATCCATACTATGGTTAGTGCCTTCCTGACAACAAGCCTACACATCGGGCCTAAGAAATTTGCCAGCTGGGAAAGTTGCACCTCTGAAAGTTTTGCCACCGGTTCATTTGATGTTCATAGGGATCCTGGCTGTGGCAGAGCCTAGGAACCTTACCTTTAACTACAGAAACACCCCTGGAACTTTTCCCTATTTAAAGATCCAGTCTACTATGACTTCACTGGAATAAATCAGGAAGTGAATTCTGGGCAGATAATCTTTGGTCTTGTGAGTAAAAGACTG
Source organism: Rana muscosa (assembly GCA_029206835.1). NCBI lineage: Eukaryota > Metazoa > Chordata > Amphibia > Anura > Ranidae > Rana > Rana muscosa. Next base: position 483,098,069 of record CM055122.1, read on the forward strand.
CTGATCCAGGTGACATTGTTGCTGCAAGGAGATAAGAGCCTATGTAGTGTACAGAATGCTCAACTACCCCCTAATCTGGCCTTCCCTTCCAGACTCAGGGGACAAGGTGCACTATATTTTTCAGAACAGTGAAGTTAGTGTTCTCTTCTTTAAATCTGCATTAATCGGAGTATCCCCTGCCCTACACCCCTCCTCAGTTACAAGTTTATTCAGTATTAACCGGTTCCGGACCGCAGGTTGGCTCGGCTGTGCGAAATCACGTAATATAACGTAATTTCGCTCAGTGGCCACTAGGGGCACACGCACCCCCGGTGCAGATGCGAGTGTCCGGCGGGCACGATAACCGCCGGGCACCCGCGATCGCTCATGACAGAGCGAGAACCAGGAGCTTTGTGTGTAAACACACAGCTCCCGGTTCTTTCAGGGGGAGAAATGACTGATCGATGATCGTATGTTCATACAAAGTATGAACAGTGATCTGTAATTTCCCCTAGTCAGTCCCATTCCCCCTTCAGTTAGAACACACTTTAGGGAACATAATTACCCCTTGATTGCCCCCTAGTGTTAACTCCTTCCCTGCCAGTGACATTTTTACAGTAATCAGTGAATTTTTACAGCACTGATCGCTGTAAAAAGGACAATGGTCCCAAAAATGTGTCAAAAGTGTCCGATATGTCCACCATAATGTCACAGTCACAATAAAAATTGCTGATCACTGCCATTACTAGTAAAAAATAAATTATTAATAAAAATGCCATAAAACTATCCCTTATTTTGTAGACGCTATAACTTTTGTGCAAACCAATCAATAAACGCTTATTGCAATTTTCTTTACCAAAAATATGTGGAAGAATATGTATCGGCCTAAACTGAGGAAAAAAATGTTTTTTTATACAAGGGTTGCCACATACACAAGAATTTGTCATGCATATCATCTAGTATTGCCTTCAGTTTTTCATTCACCAGAGTACCATGCACCCGACTTTTCACTTAGTTGGAGCTGAGAGTGATAGTTTTCCACACTTTTGCAATCATCTGTTTTGTAGCTGAAAATATGTGGGTCACTACAGTGCGCTCTCGCTTGGTAGCACCTTCTAGTGGGTTATGCAGAAGCACCTCCCAGGGATCCTTTCGTAGATTTAGGTGTAGGGCCGAATGGACCAGGGTACTAACCTGTATCCACAATTGTTTAAATTTGGGGCATGGCCACCATATGTGTTTTATGTCCCCTAGGTCTGAGCATCCCCTAAAGCACACAGAAGGATAGGCAGGGAGGCATTTGGCAATTCTAGTTAGGGTAAAGTTCCAATGATGCCTCTCATATTTTGTTCCAAATCTCGGGTCTTTGCGTGACGTTAAAGTCTCTTTCCCAGTTGGAGCAGTAAGACGGGGTGCACGAATTAGAGTTGTTTAGTATTGAGGAGTATAATAAAGAGATGAGACCCTCGGTTGGGGGGGACATCCGACATCTAGTTTCAAGCGCTGTCGTAGTCGCCAACCAGTCATGATTTTTTGGCAATGATTCTAATAAATGACAAATTTGGAGGTATTGACATTTTTCAGAATCTGGAATCTTATTATTATTACAGGATTTATATAGCGCCAACAGCTTGTGCAGTGCTTTACAATATACTGTAAAGTGAGATAGTACAGTTACAATACAATAAAACACAAGAGGGTTAAGGGGGGTTGGTTCATAACAGCTTACAATCTAATAGGGTGGGACAAGTTGTACAAAAGGTTATAACTGGGGGGAGTGAGCTGATGGAAGTGATAAAAGTTCAGTTAGTTGGAGGCATGATAGGCTTCCCTGAAGAGATGAGTTTTCAGGGATCGCCTAAAGGCAGCCAAAGTAAGAGAGAGCCGGACAGATAAAGGTAGAGAGTTCCAGAGGATGGGAGAGGCTCTGGAGAAGTCCTGGAGATGAGCATGGGAGGAGCAGACAAGAGAGCTTGAGAGCAGGAGGTCTTGAAAGCAGCGGAGAGATGACAGTTTGGGTGATATTTGGCAACAAGATTGGTGATGTAGCTCAGGGCAGAGTTGTGAATGGCTTTGTATGTTGTTGTAAGTATTTTGAATTTAATTTGCTGGGCAATTGGAAGCAAGTGGAGAGATTGGCAGAGAGGGGTAGTGAACACTGAATGGTTGGTAAGGTAGATGAGTATGGCAGCAGCATTCATGATAGACTAAAGAGGAGATAAGATGAGATGAGAAGAGAATTGCAATAGTCAAGGCGAGAGATAACAAGGGAGTGAATGAGTAGTGAATGAGTAGCTTGGTGGTTTTATTAGTTAAAGCGGAGTTCCACCCAAAAATGGAACTTCCACTTTTCAGAACCCCTTCCCCCTCCAGGTATTTGCACCACTTCCGGGTATTCACTCCCGCGGGAGTCATGCCCCTTTGCGTCACCCCCCACTGTCTTGTGGGAAACACACTGTTCCCAGGAGAGAGCGGGGACCAGTGACGGCGCGCCGCATGCGCAGTAGGGAACCGGGCAGTTAAGACGCATGGCTTCACTTCCTGATTCCCTCACCGAGAATGGCGGCGGCAGCATCCGAGGACAGATGGACAGGTAAATGTCCATTTTTTTAAATGTCAACAGCTGCAGTATTTGTAGCTGCTGGCTTTTAAAAAAAAAAAAATTTGCCGGAACCTCCGCTTTAAAAAGAGTTATTACGGAGATGAAGTCTACAAGCTTTTGATAGCAATTGGAATTGGGGTGAAAGGACAGGTCCGAGTCTAGGATTAAACTTAGTACCCTGGCATGAGGGGAGAGAATGATGGTGGTATTGTTTATCTTGATGGAAAAGTCATGGAGGGGAGCACGGACGGGGGAATATTATCCGTTCAGAGACTCGAAGCTCAGAGACTTAAAGGGTTAGGTGAGGAGTAGAGAGATAGATTTGGGTGTCATCAGTGTAGAGGGAATATTGGAAGCCGTGGGAGATTATCAAATGACCAAGGGAGGAGGTGTAGATAGAGAAGAGAAGGGGTCCAAGAAAAGAGCATTGGGGAACCCCTACAGAAAGAGGAAGTGCAGAGGAGACAGAGTTATAGGTAACACTGAGGCTGGGTTCACACTATTGCGAATTGGATGCGGGTTTCACCACATTCAATTCACATGACAGGAGAGTGTGACCAGCTGTCAATGGAGCCAGTTCACACATAATCGGGGTGGCTGCGGAATGCACAGCGGAAGGGTCCTGTGCGTCTTGCTCCGTTTCAGGTCCGAATTCAGGCAAAAATTCGGACTTGATTCGCCCCTGAAACGGAAAACAGGGATGCACCGGGCCCCTTCTGTGAGCCGCTCCACACAACAGTGTGAACCCAGCCTGAAGGAGCAATGTGATAGGTAGGAGGAGAAACAGGATAGGGCAGAATCTTGGAGGCCAAGGCAGTGGAGTTTATTGAGAAGGAGCGGGTGGTCAACAGTATCAAAGGCTGCAGAGAGGTCTATTAGTAAGAGTATGGAGTAGCGGTCATTAGTTTTAGCTGTTAGTAAATTGTTAGTGAGTTTTAGTAGGGCAGTTTCTGTGTAGTGCTGCGAGCGAAAGCCAGGCTATAGGGGGTCAAGAAGGTTGTTTTCAGTGGCGTAGGAGCTAAGACGGTTGTTGACTAAGCTTTCAAAAAGTTTAGAAATGAATGGGAGCAATGAGATGGGCCTTAAATTATTCAGGTTGGTGGGGTAAAGTGAGGGCTTTTTAAGTATGGGAGTGATCTGTGCATGCTTTAGAGGGGAAGGGAGGGGAAGGTGCCAGTAGAGGGGGGGGGGGGGGAGAGGGTGACCGTAGTAGTTGCGAGAGAACAGCATCCAGGGGACAATTGGTTACGTGTGCATCTGAGAAAAGTTTGGTAACCTCTTCAGTAGTTGCCAGTTCAAAAGAGGAAAATGTTGCTTGTGGTAAACAAGGTATGTTAAGTGGGGAGGATATATCTATCTTGTAGGTATCCTCACAAATTGCATCAATCTTGTTTTTGAAGTGATTGGCAATCTCTTGGGCAGTGAGTGAGTTAGTGGGTTGAGGGGATGGGAAACAAAGCAGAGAATTAAAGGTAGAGAAGAGCCGACGAGGATTGGATGACAAGGTATTAATAAGAGTGACGAAGTACTGTAGGTTTGTTTGGCAACATGGAGGCAGAAATTATATTTAAGAGGGCAGGTTTATATAGGGTGAAGTTCTGCAAGGATTTCGTTTTACATCACAGTCGTTCACAAGCACAGCAATGTCTTGAGATTTCTGGTGTTGCCAGGGTTGTAACGGTAGGGACCTGATTGTGTGTAGTTAGAGGAGCAAGTATGTCCAGTGAGAATGAGAGTGAACTGTTGTTGACAGAGGTGGCCAGGTTAGGACAGGAAAGGGGAGATATTTTGTCATAGAGGTGATCAGTAGCAGAATTGAGAAGAAAATGGTTAAAAGCCTCGTAGACACGGGCTGGAATCTCGTCGGGAAAAAAAACATCGGTTTTCCCGACGAGATTCCCGGCAAGCTTGCCTTGCTCGCCGAGTGTACACACGGCCATTCAAAAGAACCGCCATTCTTTTGAATGGCAGGAACGTGGTGACGTCATCCACTACGACAAGCCTGCGCTCGTCACATTCGATGCCGTCGCCGCCATCTTGCTACACCCTACACTACCCTTGTATCCTACCGCGCATGCGTCAAAGTCTTTTCGAGCATGCGCGGGTTTACCATGGACAGGTAAGCATACACACACGTTTTCTCGTCGGGAAACAGGTGGATGAGAAAATAGAGAGCAGGTTCTCTATTTTTCTCGTTGAGATTCCCGGCAGTTTTACCGACGAGAAACCATACACACGAACGGTTTTCTCGGCAAAAAGCTCTCCCAGCAGTTTTCTTGCCGAGAAAACCGGTCGTGTGTACGAGGCTAAAGTGGTGAAGGTTTCTACAAGAAATTGTTTGCTGTTCGGAGGAATAGGTGGTTGAAGACAAGGATGCTGTCAAACTGATGAGGTTGTGATCAGAGAGTGGAAAGGGGGATGTTGGTGAGGTTGCCAGGGGTGCAGAGAAGGTAGAAGACAAGGTCAAGGGCATTATCATCAGAGTGTGTGGAAGTGTGTGTCCATTGTGTTAGGTCAAAAGATGAGGTGAAGTTGAGCTGTAGCTGGGCTGTCAACATTAATGAATGAATGAATAACTTGTATAGCGCTGCAAATGCGAACTAAATCGCCTCAAGGCGCTTATTTCCATCAAGTGTCGTCCTGATCCTTCAGAAGAGGTGGGTCTTACGTTTTTTCCTGAAGGCCCGATGGTTTTCTTCCATGCGGATGTTTGTGGGTAGAGCGTTCTATAGCCGTGGTTCTTGGACTGCAAATCTTCGTTCTCCCTTCGATTTGTAGCAGGACTTGGGGATGTGGAGTAGGTTTTGGTTGGTCGGAGAATGCGATTGGGGGTGTAGTGTTTTATTTTCTCGCACAAGTATTGAGGAGCGTTTCTCTGTGTGCACTTGTGGGTGAGACAGAGGGTCTTGAATGTGACCCGATCCTTTACGGTTAGCCAATGAAGGATCCTCAGGGACGGGGTGATGGATTCCCAGGGTTTTTTCCCCGTTACCAGTCTGGCTGCCATGTTTTGGACGACTTGTAGGTGCAAAATCTGGTATTCAGGTAGTCCTATGTAGAGGGAGTTTGCGTAGTCGAGTCCGGAGTTGATGATTGTTCCAACTACTACTGCTATGTCCTCTTCTGGGATGAGTCTACGTAGCAGGCTGAGGAGATGGTGAGATCCGCTCACTACTGATCCTATTTGTGCACCCATCGACATTTCAGAGTCAAAGATGACTCCGAGACTTTTGGCTTTGGTGCTCGGGGTAATGGTCTGTCCAAGGATGGTGGGTGGTGTCCATGAAGTCTTAGCTTTTGTCTTTCGGTTTGCGTGGAGGAGAAAAAGAGCTGTTTTGGATCCATTGAGTTTGAGGGAGCTCTCAGTCATCCAATCATTGATCAATGTGAGGCATTTTTCTAGACCGTGATATTGGTCTTTTTTTCCGGTGATGTGAAAGTAGAGTTGAGTGTCGTCAGCATATGATGGTAGCACAGGTCCTGTTTGCTGATAATTTTGAGGAGTGGGCGGAGGTAGATGTTGAAGAGCACGGGTGATAGGGGTGACCCTTGAGGGACTCTGCAAGAAATTGCGTGAGTTTCAGAGGTGAAGGCTCCTAGTTTCACTGTCTGGAAACGATTTTCTAGGAAGGATGCGAACCAAGGTAGATCTGCGTCTGTGACTCCTGCTACTTCTTTAAGGCAAAAGAGTAGAGTTTTGTGGTCTACAGTGTCGAACGCTGCACTGAGATCCAGCAGCACCAGGAGACATGATTCTCCGTCATTTGCTGCTTCGAGGGCGTCATCCCTTGCTTGAGGGAGATAGGAACAATACCTTCTTTGAACGATTGGTTTACGAGATGTGTTATGGTGGGTGCCAAGATGTTGGTACATTCTTTCAGGAGTTTTGTATAAATTATGTCATTCTGTGATGTGCTGTTTCGGAGGCTTCTGATGATGTTTTTGGTGGTGTCGATGGTGATCGGGACCAGTGAAAATGTTGTTGATTGTATAATGTTTGTATTGATTTCCTCTTTTTGCTTTGGGTGAGAGAGGTTAGTTGTTTTTTTCTGTTGAATTATTTCAGGAATGTTTTCGATTTTGTCGAAAAAAAATCTGATAGCTCAGAGTTTCGTTTGCTGGAGGCTCTAGGCAGGTAGGGTTCATAGTCTGAGCGTCTAGTTTGAAAAGTTCACGAGGTCGGTTTATGGCTTTTGAGATGGTGTTTGAGAAATGTTATTTTTTTGCTTTGAATAATGCTTTGTGGCATTTATTAGTGAGTGCTTTGTAGTTTGTGTGGTTTTCCTTTGTTGGGTTTCTTCTCCAGGCTCCTTCAGCTCTTCTGCGTTCTTGCTTCAGTAAAGTAAGAGTGTCATTGAACCAGCCCGAATTGTTTTTACGGATGAGTGCTCTACGTTTCGGAGCGACTGTGTCTGCTGTTTGTAGTAATGCTTTGTTTAAGGAGTTGAGTGTTTGTTCCATTAATTGGTTTTGATTTAGCATTCCTATGTTTTTTGATAGTGTGGTTTTGAAGAGTTCCGAGTGTAATTTCTTCTGAGATCTTGTCCAGTGTGTTGTTATTGAGTGTTTTGGTTTTTGGGAGATGGTGCTGGTGGTGATTTTAAATTTGATAGCGTGGTGGTCCGTCAATGGTAAAGACATGTTGTCCAGTGTGTTGATGTCCATATTTTGTTTGAAGATGAGATCAAGAATGTGACCTGAACCATGCGTGGGGGCATTTATCAGTTGCTGCAGACCTAGTTCTTCCAATTGGTTGATGCAGGGGGTGGTGATGGTGTCCTGGGTGGAGTTAGCCCAGAGGTTGAAGTCCCCGAGTAACAAAACGTTTTTGGTTTTCAAGGTGTCGAGATGAATTCGGTGAAGGGTGTGAGGAGATTTGTCTCCATGAAAGGCAATGAGTTCTGTAGAGTTGGTTTGATGAGAGAGAGGTGGGATTTGAAGATGCCTGCTAGGCCTCCTCCTCTTTGTCCTATTCTATGCTTGGTTAGGATGCAGTAGTTCTCTGACACCAATTCTGTTAGGATGGTGTTACAGTCAGGTGTTAGCCAGCTTCCCGTGATAAAGAGGCAATCTGTGTTGTTTTGGGTGATGAAGTCGTGGATTTCCTGTCTGTGCTTGACTGCAGATCTGGTGTTGATCAGGGCGCATGATAAGTGTTGTAGTTGAAGTGGGCATCCGGACATCCAGGACTCATCCATGGATTACCTGCATTCTATCCCCCAGCAAACCTGAACCGGACGGTCTGTGGCTTCCCCTGGACCCCACTCTCCCCCAGCTCAGCTACCCCAGCCTCACCATCGCGCCGCCCGCACGCCTTCTTGTTTTTGGTGGTCGATTGTTTATTGATCCTTAGAAGTTGTTCTTTCTGTAGTATTTTTTGGGTGGAGTTTGGTAGTGTTGAGGCGGTATTCCTTAGACTGTGGAGGGTGTCCGCTGAGTATTTAAAGTTGCACATGGTGGGAAAAAGTTGCTGGTGATGGAATGATGCGATGATAATACTGATGAAGCGACGATGAGGGTGACAAGGTGATACTGATCCTGAAGATGCAGCTGATGATAGGGAGGTGATGATGATGATGATGAAGATTCGAATGGTGATGATGGTGATAGTGAAGGTGATGGGACCCAAAATAACCTAACCGCCCCCCCGTTGATCCAGAGGAAGGCGAAAAACCCCAGCTGAGCCTAGGCCAATTGCTACCGCAGGGGAAAAAATTCCTTCCTGATCCCCCGAGAGGCGATCGGGTGAACCCTGGATCAACTTCCTATGTTTGGTACCCCGATGTACTTACCTGGGTGGACCCAGATGGCCGGAGCCGTGGTTTGTCCTGGAGAGCCTGGTGGCTACCGGTGCGGCTTTGGGGAGGTCCGCTGATGGTTGGGGGGGCTCCGGAGTCGGAGGGAGCGCGAGGGCCCGCTGGAGAGAGAATTGTGGAGAAGGATAATGAGATGGCCGGAGCTAGGCCGCAGCCGCGGTCTGTCCTGCGAGTCTAGCGGTCTAGAAAAGAGGCCCCCGGATAGCAGCAGGCGGCGGCTGTGGGCGGCCCGATGGTGAGGCTGAGGTAGCTGAGCTGGGGGAGAGTGGGGTCCAGGGGAAGCCACAGACTGTCTGGTTCAGGTTTGCTGGGGGATAGAACGCAGGTAGTCCATGGATTAGTCCTGGATGTCCGGATGCCCAGAGCTCCTGTCACACACGTCCGTTACGCTTGACCATGTGTGTGGATTGCTCTGTGAAGCGGTGAGTTCAAAGCTTCTGTCAGGGACATACTGGGCTTGAACCTGGGACCTCGTCTGTGTCTGGCATTGACTCTTCCCACTGAGCTATCTGGGATGCTGGACAGTTCCCTGCCTGATCTGCTGGATAACCTATCTAATGGATTAGACTACTCTGCTTGGTGTCTTGATTGATGTTGAACCCTGAACCCCTTGCTCCTCCCATGAACTTCCTATAAAAGACGTTCCAGAGATGTTGCCCCTTGCGGTTTGATCTGCTTCTGTTCCTGACTCTGTGCCTGTATCGTGTTCCTGTGTTTGACCCGGCTTCCTGACCTCCCTCCTATCTCCAGTCCTGACTCTGGCTTGTTTGACCCTGCTAAGTTACCTGTCTGATCATCTGTTGCCAAGACCCAGCCTGGACTCTGACTACTCTCTGCCTGCCGTTTATGCTGTTTACCCTGATGTGAATGACCTGGCTTGTCTGACTGCGCTGCTCTGCATACCTACACCTGCTGACCTGCATCCGCGGTCCCGCACACCTGCACCTGCTGACCTGCATCCGCTGCTCTGCATACCTGCACCTGCTGACCTGCATCCGCTGCTCTGCATACCTGCACCTGCTGACCTGCATCCGCTGCTCCCAGTTCCAGCTGTTCCAGCTTTCGCTTGGCTTTACTACACCCAGCCAAGAGGACCAAGCAGGCACCCTTACCTCACAGCGCTCTTACCACCACTGTCCCCACTCCAGTGGTCTCCGAGCCGGGGTTGTACGGGAGGTCTCCCTCTGCACGTCAGGCTCACACCAAAGGTACGTGACAGTAGCAAACCGCCATGTCTGAGCCTGCAAGAGGGACCTCGCCTATGGATGACGTCAGTCAGCACCTCGCAGCCCTCACCCGGGTCGTGAAGTCTCTACAAGGCAGTTACGTTCAAGTGGATAGGCAGACGCAAACCCAGACCATCACTGCAGACGCACCTTCAGTCCCAGCTTCCTCCTCTGGAACGCCACCACCTCCTGAGCCTAGGGTCCCCGTTCCCGATAATTTTTCTGGGGATCGAAGCAAATTCTGGGCGTTTCGCAACGCATGTGAACTATACTTTTCCTTACTACCTCTGACTTTTTCATTAGAGGTCACCAAAGTAGGGTTTGTTATCGCTCTACTACAGGGGGAACCTCAGGCTTGGGCCCATCATCTGCTGGAAGTCCGCCATGAAGCTCTGGACTCTCTCTCATCTTTTCTTGATGCCATGGCTCGACTCTATGATGACCCTCAACGGACTTCCACCGCCGAGGCTGCCCTCCACGCGCTCCAGCAAGGCCGCAGAGCGGTCGAGGACTATGTGACTGATTTCAGACGCTGGAGCGCGGATGCCCAGTGGAATGATGCAGCCCTACGGCACCAGTTCCGTCTCGGTCTCTCTGAGGGACTGAAAGATGAGTTAGCCCGGGTCGGTGTTCCTGATGCCCTAGAGACTTTAATCACCCTGTCTATTCAGATAGACCGACGACTCCGGGAGCGCAGAACAGAGAGGGCTACCCAGCAGCTCCGTCCAGCCTGGATGCTACCCTGGGTATCTCCTGCTGTTGCCAGTTCAGTTCCAGTTAACTCCTTACCTGCCAATCAGACTTCTGTTACCATAAAGCCGAGACAGCTTGGACTGATGAGACCTTCCCTGTCGGCCGAAGAACGACTTCGCCGGCGACAGAATGATCTTTGTTTATATTGTGGAGGAGCCGGCCATTACGTTTCCTCATGTCCTGCTAAGCTGCGCAAGGTCCCAGCTACCCCTTCTCCAAGTGGTCCACCTCCCTCTGCCAACACCACCCACCTGGCCCTACCTATCTCGTTCTAATTGCCAGGAAGGACAATACCAGTCACCGTGATAATTGACTCAGGAGCATGTAATTGTTTCATCGATCTTAACTTTGCAGCACAACAGCACATCCCACTCCAGCCAAAGACCCAGGGACTTTCCATCTTTTTAGTAGACGGGTCCCGTATTAAGTCAGGAGTAGTGACTCAAGAAACCCCTCCTTTGCTTGTAACCACCTCTACAGATCATAAGGAACTATTAAGCCTGAATGCCATTGCATCCCCTCTGTTTCCAGTCATCTTGGGTCTACCCTGGCTTCAGGCCCATAACCCACAGATCGATTGGGGGTCCGGGAGTATTAGGTTCCAGTCGCCTTATTGCCAACACCAATGCATGCCTCCATGTCTCAGCACTTCTGGTCCTCTGTTATGCCTGGAGCCGCATTCAGAGGTAGGCGCAGCTGTGCCCAAACAATACCATGGATTCCTGGACGTTTTCAGCAAACGGGGAGCTGAGACCCTTCCGCCTCATCGTTCATACGATTGTCCAATAGAGCTTCTCCTTATCTGAACGGGAGCTAGAGGTTCTGAAAGAGCATGTTGACGAAAACCTAAAGAGGGGGTTCATCCATCCTTCCACTTCTCCAGCAGGGGCGGGAATCTTTTTTGTGGAGAAAAAGGACCATTCTCTCCAGCCCTGTGTGGACTACCGGGAATTAAATAAAATTACGGTCAAGAATCGGTACCCTCTGCCCCTGGTACCCGAACTCTTTCAGAGGCTCAGGACCTCTTCTGTGTTTACCAAGCTAGACCTGCGGGGGGCGTACAACCTGGTCCGCATCCGCGCAGGGGATGAATGGAAGACTGCTTTTCGGACCAGGTTCGGCCATTACGAATACCTAGTAATGCCCTTTGGCCTATGTAACGCCCCTGCTACTTTTCAGCATCTAGTCAACAACATTTTTAGGGACTGCCTGGACATTTACGTAATTGTCTATCTAGACAATATTTTGATTTTTTCCACTTCAATTGAGCAGCACCGGGAACATGTCAAGATCGTACTCTGTCGACTCCATCAACATGGACTGTACGCAAAACCAGAAAAATGCGAATTCGAGCGACAGAGTATTCAGTTCCTCGGCTTGGTAATTTCAACAGAGGGATTCAAGATGGATCCGCAAAAGGTTTCAGCTATTCTGGATTGGCCTGCACCTTCAGACAAGAAGGGGGTGCAGCGCTTCGTTGGCTTCGCCAACTTCTACCGGAGGTTCATCAAGGGATTCTCCGCTATTATTTCCCCGATTACGCAGCTGACCAAGCAGAATGTCCGGTTTTGTTGGAATCCCGAGGCACAGGCTGCCTTCACAAATTTAAAAGGACTGTTCACGTCAGCTCCTATTCTGAGTCACCCTGACCCTGCTCTACCTTATCTACTCGAGGTAGATGCCTCAGAGACAGCGTTAGGAGCCGTTATCTCTCAACGCCAGGGTCTCAAGGACTTGATGCACCCAATAGCCTTCTTCTCTCGTAAGCTTACTCCGGCCGAGAAGAACTATGACGTGGGGGACCGGGAGCTCCTGGCCATCAAGTCCGCCCTTGAAGAATGGAGGTATCTGTTGGAAGGAGCGGCGCATCCCATACTCATTTATACAGACCACAAAAACCTGGAGTATTTGAGAGCTGCCAAGCGTCTGAGACCACGCCAGGCACGATGGGCCTTATTCTTCTCTAGGTTTTCATTTCACATAACTTACCGGCCCGGTTAAAAGAACACCAAACCAGACGCCCTTTCTCGCATGTTCGATGATCCGAAAGAAGTGTCAGCTCCTGATACCATCCTATCGGAAGGTAACTTTCTACTCTTGCAAACAAATCTAATGTCCGGCTTGAAACAAACTTCAGCAAATATGTCAGGGCCTCCTGGGATTACCCTGTTACCCAAGGATGGGTTACTATGGAAAGACAACAAGATCTTTGTACCAGAAGATGTCAGAGTAACAGTATTAAATCTGTGCCATGATCATCCCCTGGCCGGCCACTTCGGAATGCATAAAACCCAGGAACTAATTCAACGCACATTTTGGTGGCCGGATCTTGAAAGGAACTGCAGGGAGTATGTAAATTCATGTGCCACCTGTACCCGTAGTAAGACCGCTAGAAGCAAGGCCTGGGGTCTGCTCAGACCCTTACCAGTTCCTGATCGACCCTGGCAAAGGATTGCTATGGACTTCATAGTGGAACTTCCCCCGTCAGAAGGTTGCTCAGCCATTTTTGTAGTGGTCGACCGTCTATCTAAAATGGCCCACTTCGTGCCACTGGAAACTGCCCAGGTCTTCATAAAAGAGATAGTAAGGTTACATGGGGTTCCAACAGACATTGTTTCAGACAGAGGGGTGCAGTTCACCTCTCGCTTCTGGAAGGCTTTGTGCAAGGTCCTGAAGATCGAGCTGTCCATGTCCTCTGCCTATCACCCTCAGACCAATGGGCAAACCGAGAGGACGAACCAAACGCTCGAGCAATATCTCCGATGCTTTACCACCTTTGTTCAAGATGACTGGGTAACACTACTACCCCTGGCGGAGTTTGCCTTTAATAATGCCAGTCACTCGGCTACAGGTCAGTCTCCGTTTTTCTAAAACTACGGGTTCCACCCGACCTTCCTACCTGATCTCATTTCTGATTCAACAGTCCCAGCAGTCCAGAGTACCGTTGATTTCCTGACCCGTAACAACAAAATATTACAGGAAGCCTTGACCAAGGCGCAGGCAACCAATAAAAGGATGTTTGACAGAAAGAGGAGAGGGGAATTATGCCTTCAACAAGGCGATCAAGTATGGCTGTCTACCGCCAACCTTAGGATGACCTGCCCCGCAAGGAAACTGGCACCCAAGTTCATCGGCCCCTTCCCAGTAAAACGGAGATTAAATGAAGTCTCCTATGAACTTTCTTTACCAGATTCATTGAAGGTTCACCCAGTGTTTCACGTGTCACTACTGAAACCTACAGTGCCGGATCCCTTCCCAAACAGGGGATCAGGACCGCCTGAACCTGTAATGGTTGACGGGGATGAGGAGTTCGAGGTGGAGGCCGTCTTGGACTGTAGAAGAAGGGGGAACCAACTTCAATTCCTGATTAAGTGGAAGGGGTATGGTCTGGAGGAGAACTCCTGGGAACCCCAACGGAACATTCATGCCCGAGAGTTAATCCAGGCATTTTTTCGCAGTCACCCTCAGAAAAGAGCTCTCTTGGGCACCCGGAGGTTGCCCTTAAGGGGGGGGGGCACTGTCAGGGACATACTGGGCTTGAACCTGGGACCTCGTCTGTGTCTGGCATTGACTCTTCCCACTGAGCTATCTGGGATGCTGGACAGTTCCCTGCCTGATCTGCTGGATAACCTATCTAATGGATTAGACTACTCTGCTTGGTGTCTTGATTGATGTTGAACCCTGAACCCCTTGCTCCTCCCATGAACTTCCTATAAAAGACGTTCCAGAGATGTTGCCCCTTGCGGTTTGATCTGCTTCTGTTCCTGACTCTGTGCCTGTATCGTGTTTCTGTGTTTGACCCGGCTTCCTGACCTCCCTCCTATCTCCAGTCCTGACTCTGGCTTGTTTGACCCTGCTAAGTTACCTTTCTGATCATCTGTTGCCAAGACCCAGCCTGGACTCTGACTACTCTCTGCCTGCCGTTTATGCTGTTTACCCTGATGTGAATGACCTGGCTTGTCTGACTGCGCTGCTCTGCATACCTACACCTGCTGACCTGCATCCGCTGCTCTGCATACCTGCACCTGCTGACCTGCATCCGCTGCTCCCAGTTCCAGCTGTTCCAGCTTTCGCTTGGCTTTACTACACCCAGCCAAGAGGACCAAGCAGGCACCCTTACCTCACTGGGCTCTTACCACCACTGTCCGCACTCCAGTGGTCTCCGAGCCGGGGTTGTACGGGAGGTCTCCCTCTGCACGTCAGGCTCACACCAAAGGTACGTGACAGCTTCTGTCACACACGTCCGTTACGCTTGACCACGTGTGTGGATTGCTCTGTAAAGCGCTGACGATTGGATCGGGGATGATGAGGATGCTGAGGATGAAGATGATGAGGATGGGGGCGATGAGGATGCTGCTGCTGATGATGATGATGTTTGATGATTTGAAGAGTTAAAAGTTTGTTTATTTGTTTCTTTTGAAGCCAGGTCCTGGTAGTAAGAGCGCCCGGGTGTGCCCAGATGGGCGATCCTTACCAGACCGTATCCTTAGTTCGACCTAAGGCTGACGATTGTAGGGTGGCTTGGTGGGGGTTTACAGAACAGTCGGCCAGTGAAATCCAGTGTTTTTTTTCCCGGAAATTACCAGGGGTCGGGGAAGGTCCTGCAGGCCGGGGCCAGTTGGACCAAGATGGCCGCCGCGGCCGGAGCTAGGCCGCAGCCGCGGTCTGTCCTGACGGGCCAGGCAGCTGCTGGTGCTGCTTTGGGAGGCCCGTTAATGGCTGGGGGGAGCTCCGAGAGCGGGGGGCAGCAAAGCGGGCCCGCTAGGTGACCAGGATGCAGGAGGAAAGGATTTCTATATGGCGGAGGTAGGCTGCAGCCGTGGACTTTCCTGCCAGCGGCTGCGGGTGAAGAGAGATGCCGAGAAGGCGGCGGGTGGCGGCCTCGGTGGCGGCTGGTCAGCTGGGCTGGGGGGGGACCCGGGTCTATGGGGAGCCGTAGCCTGTGAGGGAAACGCTGGCTGAGGGGGGGAGAACCGCGCAGCCCTGGATGGCAGGAGCTATAATGGGGATATCAAAGTCACTAAGAATTATAGTGGGTATTTCAGAGGAGAAAAGTAAGGTAGCCAGGCAGAGAAGTCATCAAAAAAGCACAATACTGGTCCAGGAGGCTGATAAATCACTGCAATCCCCAGAGAAATTGGAGAAAACAAGCGAATACAGTGTGTCTCAAAAGAAGAGAGGGATAGAGAGGGAGGGTTAGGAAGGACTTGGAAGGTGCTCTGTGGGGATAGAAGGAATCCAAATCCACCTCTTTTCTGTCCACTGGGTCTGGGTGAGTGAGTCCAGTGGAGGCTACCATGGGAGAGGGCAGAAGGAGAAGCAGAGTCAGAATTTTGAAGCCAGGTTTTAGTAATGGCAAGTATGTTAAAGATATGGAAAAAAAAAGGTAATGCACAGATGTGAGTTTGTTACAGATTGAGTGGGCATTCCAGTGGGCACACTAGATTAGAGGGCTGTTTTTTGGAAGCAGGAGGATAGAAATTAAACTAAGTTAATTGCAGCTGTTGCCAGAGGAGGAAGGGTGCCAGTTGCAGTTAGAAAATGGAGGGTCAGGATTGGGGGAAATATCCCCAGAGATTAGCAGGAGGGTGAGGAAAGCAAGATGGGAGCGGGATGTAAATGAGTGCACATGGAGTTTAGGTCAGCATGTGGGTTCAGTGTTTGCAGGAGGTGATGGTACAGTAATAGGGAGAGGGTAGGAGTGAGGGTTATATGTGTAAGCTGTGGGGTAGAGAGGAGGGGTAAAGTAAGGACATGTGTCCCTAAGGTGTTGAAAGGTGAAAATACCCAGGGAAAGCTGTCATTAGGCCATTATTGCGCCACAAATGAAAGCCCTGGGGGCTTGCCAAGCCTAGGGGGAATAAGGGACATTTAAAGATTTCATGAAGAGGGAGGTACGGTAAAGGATTGATTGATTTTCAAATCTACAGTATATCCCATATTTTGTAGATGCTATAACTTTCACACAAACCAATTAATATACACTTACTGTATTGGTATTTTATTTTATTTTTTACCAAAGACATGTAGCAGAATACATTGTGGCCTAAATGTATGAAGAAATTTTATTGGTTATGTTTTATAACAGAAAGTAGAATTTTATATATATTTTTTCAAATGTTTGGTTTGTTCAGGCTGCTGAGTGGGTCCTGACCATATGCATACCTCCCAACTGTCCCGAGATTTCAAGTAAATCCTGGTGTCTCGCGATTCCGGGCTGAATCCCACAGCGGAGCCGAGTGCCATAACATTTTTCGGCACTTGACGCCACCTGTCAGTGCGCACCGCAGCTGTCAAGGCAGAGGCTTGCCCAGTGCCCAGCCAGCACAGCTGCCCCACCAGCCAGGTTGTCCTCCCACCCACTCTAAGGTTAGATCTGCTCCACCTCCTCTCCATGTCCCGCTGTGTCCGCCCACAACCCCTGGTGTGCAGCCAATCCTGTGGCTGTGAGGGTGGGAATTTTCAAGCAGTGCACATGTCACTGCCTGAGCCTCTGGAGACCAGCCAGCCTCAGGTGAGTGAACTCTCCCCTATCTCTCTTCCTTTCCATGTACCATAGTCTTCCTTCATGCCTTCCATGTACCATAGTAAACCTTCCTTCTACTGTATGTGCCTGAGGGATACCTCCTTTCTACCTTCTATGAACCATAGTGATCCTTTCTTCCTGCCCTCCATGTACCATAGTAATCCTTTCTTCTTGCCTTCCATGTGGCATAGTGAGCCTTCCTTCCATGTACCATAGTGATCCTTCCATGCACCATAGCGATCCTTCCTGCCTTCCATGTGCCTTAGTGATCCTTCCTGCCTTCCATGTACCATGATGATCCTTCCTGTCTTCCCTTTACCATAGTGACCCTTCTATATGCCATGGTGATCCTTCCATGCACCATAGTGATCCTTCCTGCCTTCCATGTGCCATAGTGATCTTTCCTTGTGCTTTAGTGAACCTTTATGCCTTCCATGTACCCTAGTGATCCTTCCTGCCTTCCATGTACCATGGTGATCCTTCCTGTCTTCCCTTTACCATAGTGACCCTTCTATGTGCCATAATGACCCTGCCTTCCATGTGCCATAGTGATCCTTCTTGCCTTCCATGTGCCTTAGTGATCCTTACTGCCTTGCATGTACCATGGTGATCCTTCCATGTGCCATAATGATCCTGCCTTCCATGTGCAATAGTGATCCTTCCATGTGCCATAGTGATCCTCCTGCTTTCCATGTGCCACAGTGATTCTTCCATGTACCAAAATGATCCTTTCCTGCGCCATGATGATCCTTCCATGTGCCACAGTGATCCTTCCTGCCTTCCATGTACCATAGTGATCCCACCTTACTTTCTTCTATAAGGGTTGATTCACTTCACACTGGTGACTCCAGCTTGTGGCATAACAATCAAACCATATTTTATATGTACAAGGAAGCCCAGGTTTTGTTTAACCATGCCCCTCCCACTGTCATGTTTGGCCCAGGGTTGCCAACTTTCAGTAAATTTACAAACAGTTTGTAAAATCCATAATTGTTGCATTTGTACATGAATGTCAGTTATGGACACGCAGCCTACATGTCTGTAATGGACAATCATGGACAGATGCAAAAAGTATGTGTAGCGGCCTCACCCCGTCTCCTTTGTCAAGGGGTATGTCACACGACAGGGTGAGATGCGCTACGGCCCATGTCCTCCCCATAGCTGTGGGTGAGGTGAAGGCCAGTATCAGTATCTTCCTCGGGCCAATGTGCTTTAGTTATGAAACTCAGTCCTGCTATGCTGGCACCCTCCTTTGCTCCCATTAACCAGAGTCCACACACCAATCACAGTCCAACTCTTGCTTTATTGTAAGCTCCACAATAAACAGTGCTTCTGTAGCCAACTGGTTGGAACGTTTTAACAGCCTGATACGGTGGGATGAGCAGGTCGAGGCACTATCCTAATTTCAATCTAAACCACTGTGATTTCACCAGCGGTTATCATAGCCTTGATTAGCACAGAACATGGAACTTGTGAGTCTCTACCAGCAACTCAAGAGAACGTATTTAGGGGTACCTTCGCTGCGCTGTGGCCCCTATCAGGGGAAGATGTCCCTCTAAGGGAGTTACCGGAGGCCCATCCATCACCAGGTTGATGCTGCTCCGGACTCTCCGGACGGGTGACCTCCCCGGCCTCCTCACCTCAGATGCGGGTCCCGTCCACCTCGGGGACCCTCGGATCACTTCGCCCTTGCGGGACCCAGTCGAAGTTACTGGGCCCCAGGCCTACGATCTAGTACCTCACCCCAGGCTGAAGGTGCCTGGGATGGACTCCAACTCCATTCCGGCCAGGCCTAGGGCGCCTGGGCCAGAACTCCAAACCGCCAGCACCCAGGCCTAAGGTGCCTGGGTGCGTGAAGAGAAGATCCTCGAAGACCTCGTGGCGAGGGCGTCTCCCCCTTTTATCCCCTCCCATCGACACCATGGCAGGTTCCCCGCCCTCGCCGTACCGTCTCCGGAAAGGGACAAAAAGGGTAGCACTGTGGTAGTGATTCTACCTTGAGCCTGCGGGTACACCGCCACCCACAGGCCAAGGAGAATAATACACCACCCAATCCTCCACGAATACAAAGGGGTCCAAAACCTCTCACAATTACACACCAGGGTCATACTACCACCCAGGTGTACCCCAACTAAATTTAAAGACCCCGCTACATATGGATTTTACAAAGTGTTTGTAAATTTACTGAAAGTTGCCAACCCTGGTTTGGCCAACCCCACTTTTCACTGCAGCCTGCATAGTGCACCACAGTTCACAATCTCCCAGAAATGTTCAAGCTCAAAAGTTGGGAGGTATGCATAGGGTCGGGATCTTTTCCAAGCCTGGACTGGCTGAGTCACATCAGCCGACAGAGGTCTCTAGCCCACTGTCGGCTGAAAACGGGCCACAGGAGTGCACATTGCAGAACAAACTGCATCATTTGGGACCCATAGGAGAGGTAAAGCCGAAAAAGTTTTGGTAATACTTCTTGCTGAATTACATGTCATCATTGGTCACTGTCCCCTGTGGTGGGCACCGCTACACTTATAATTCGTTCTAGACACACACAGAGAACGGTGGTATGATTACCCTCTGGGTACAGAGTTAGCCTCTGTTACCCAGCAGCCCTTTGTCACCATATACCCCATTTCCCAGCACCCCACACACACTAATGCATTGAAATTTATTTGAGTATTCTCCGTCGCTCCCTGGACTTCCTGGCCCCTCTAGTGGATGAGAATAAGCCGCTACCAACCTATTAGAAGCGGACACACCCTTCATACGGTCACGCTGCTCAGGAACGAGGCTTGAAGCGCAGCCGTACTGCGCAGGCGCAGTAGAGTAGCGCGCCTGGTATGGATTTTGGTTGTTGTGTGAGTGCATTGGGACTCGGGCAAGCGGGGTAAGAGCTGGCAGGATATGAACGTCGCTCGTTCGCTGAGTTGTGGCCGCTGACAAGCTGCAGTTTTCTGTGCTTTAATCAATATAGCGAGAGGCGCACATTACATTTTAACTGCATGTCGTTTTCTACCATGTTCTGTGACCTGCGTGTGTACTTTGTAGTGGAATTCAAGGGAAACACTCAGTACTGTCCGGGAGCATTGTCTGTAGACACAAACAGCTGGTCCTTGTGTGTTAGGATAGAAGTGTGCCATGGTGTCAGACAGTGGGCATGGTGACAGATGAGTGTCCCCACGGGACATGTTTTATTGTGATGCACTTTGTCCAGCTTAGGCTTCAAAGTTCTCCTTTACCCCCCCCCCCCCCCTTCCTGTCCAGGCCAATTTTCATCTTTCAGCGCTGTCACACTTGGAATGACAATTACGCGGTCATGTAACACTGTACTCATGTGAAATGTTTACCATTTTTTTCACACAAATAGAGCTTTTTTTTGTGGTATTTATCATCACTGGGTTTTTTTTAATTTTTTGCTAAACAAATAAAAAATGACCAAATTTTTTAAAAAAAAAACGCTTTTCTTAGCTTTCATTATAAATTTTTGCAAACCGTTAATTTTTCTCCTTCACTCATGTGCGCTGATGAGGCAGTACTGATAAGCGGCATTGATTGGCATCACTGATGGGCACTGTTGAAGCTGCACTGATGAACAGGACACTTGATCAGTGCAGATGTCCCCTTTCACACTAGCTGGTTACCAGTATTGTGACAGTGTGAGGAAAGAAATGCTGATAACCTGCAAGCGTGTTTACATTGTTATCAGCTGTGATTGGACACGGCTGATCACATGGTAAAGAACCACTGTGATTGGCCCGATCTGTGATCAGCTGTGTCTAGAGGACACCGCATTCTCAGAGTGCGCCGCAGCGGGCACAATCAAGGGAGGACGTTATAGGGTGCCTCCCCAGAACTGGCTGACCGCGCTGTAGCTGTCATTTCGCTATAGCGTGGTTAATATAGAGCTGTCCCCCCCCCAAGTACCTCTTTTTGCCCACAAGATGTGATCGGTCTTCTGGGTTGAATAATGCCAAGGGTCACTCAGCCGAGAAGACTGAGGACATACTACAGTGGTTCTCATCTCCTCTCTTTAGGACCTACTAAGGCCTGATTCACACCTATACATTTTTAGTGCTCTAGTACTGTCAAGCGTTGCATAAAAATAAAGTACTGATGCTGTTGTGTGTTTTTTTTTTTTTTTTCTTTTTTTTTTTTTTTTTTTTTTTATTATACAGTGCCCGCTGACTTCAGAGATGTACCTGAATTCTGAACAAGTAGCCCTGGTTGGCCAAGTGTTTGAGTCCTATGTACTGCAGCATCATCAAAAGGACATAGTAAATACACTGATGGAAAGTGATGAGGATTCCCACTACTCAATAGTTGTTAATGCTATGACACTCTTTGAAACAAACATGGAAGTTGGAGACTATTTCAATGCTTTCCCAAATGACATTTTACCAGTATTTGATAATGCTTTGAGACGAGCAGCCATGAGTCTCATGCAGTCCAACTCACAACATGACAGATTTATTATGAAGCAAAACCTACATGCAAGAATAACAGGTATGTGTAGTTTACCCAAATTGATTATTTTGGATGAGTCAAATCACTTACTGGATTCTTCACATAGGGGTTGGTTTGCAAAATCTGGTGCAGCTCTGCATAAAAACCAATTGACTTCCAGGGTTTATTGTCAAAGCTTTATCATCAGTGATTGTAAAGTCAGAAGTTTTTTTTTTCTATCCTTATACATTAAGCTAAAAAGCCTGTTTGCAGCAGCCCCCCTAAGGCCTCATACACAGGGCATTTTTACAACTGCTTTTTAGCAGCGTCAGCCTTTTTTATTTTTTGCAGCTAAAAACGCCTCCATGTTATTCTATGGCCTCATGCACAAAGGGTTTTAGGAGCTGTAAGTGGCATAGGCGTTTCCAAGCTGTAAAAAAAAAAAAAAACAGGGCCAGCGCATTGAGGACCGGCGTTGCAGCTTTAAAAATGTCTGACGCTGCTAAACATGGCTTAAAGTGGTTGTAAAAATTTTTTTTTTTTTAAACCAACCTGCAAGACAAATGCATAATGAGCTAGTATGACTAGCATACTAGCTCATTATGCATCACTTATCTTAGATCGGGGCCCCCGAAGCCGTCCTCGTCTCCCTCTCCAGCCGCAGCCATCGCTGCGGCGATAGCCGGAATGTTACTTCCGGGTATCGCCGCTCCAGCCAATCACAGCGCCGCTCCGGCTCTGTGATTGGCCGGAGCAGCGAAGACGTGACCCCGCGCATGCGTGCGGGAGCCGTCAAATCCGGCTAAGCCGGATTTGTGAATGGGATTAACCCTACGAATGCGCCATTGTCTACGGCACGCATGCGCAGTAGACACAGATGCATGTCATTTTTAGCAAATATCTCCTAAACCGTGTAGGTTTAGGAGATATTTCTTGCACCTACAGGTAAGCCTTAACCTAGGCTTACCTGTAGGTGCAAGTTGCATAAGTGGGTTTACAACCACTTTAACACATATATAGCTGCGTTAAGACTCATTAAGTTTTTTTTTTTTGACATGTCAAAATTAATGGTGCCATATGAGACCCCCATTGATTTGAATAGAAGTCGCACCACAAGTTATATCATGATGATCTGATTTGCATTGAGTGCAGCTTGTGCGCTGAGAATCTTGAAGGGGAACCCTTGCCAAGATAAAAAAAAAATAACTCGTCTACCCTGTGCAAAACTCCTGCACAAAGCAGATAAGTATAACATGTTTGTTATTTTTAAACACAACAAAAGAGACTTTAGTATCACTTTAATTGAACAAGCTGAAGTTAGAAGCTGATTGGCAGATGCACAGCTGCACCAGATTCTTTGTTTACAAACGGTTTAATGAAAAATAAGTCTCAATACAATTTTATCTGTACATTGGTTTGAGGTACATCACAAAAAAAAGGTGCAAAAAATATCAGCATAATTTATAAATAGCAGTGACCTAAGAGGGAGGGATACAAATAATGGGAAGTATAGCTGAATTAATGGTAAAGTCTTGTACATCTCTATAATGTCTTATGGATTTGTTTGATGAGAAAAGAATAAAATAACATAATTAAAATAAGAATCGGAAGTGTCAACCTGTAGTTCCATGAATTAACAGAGATAGATCCCAAGGTTTCCATTTATTATCGTATATGTCCATAGTGTCAAAGTGTGATGAATATGTTCTGAAAGTTTGATGGCCAGCATGCGATCCATAATTTGAGACTATGGTACAGTAGATGAACGCCAGTTTAGAGCTATAGCCCAGTGTATTGAACTGAACAATGTGCGTATTAGCCTGGTGTGTGCTATAGAAATATCAGGAATAGGATAGACAAGGAGGCACATTTTAGATGTCAGTTCAATTCTTCTACCTATTATTTGTTCTATTTTGTTTTTAGCTTGTTGCCATGTAGTTTTGAGGTGTGTGCAGTCCCAGAATGTGTGTGTAAGGGAACCCTGTGTTGGGCATCCTCTAAAGTAGGGTTGTCCCGATACCACTTTTTTAGGACCGAGTACAAGTACCGATACTTTTTTCCAAGTACTCGCCGATACCGATTACGATACTTTTTTTTCAATGTCATGTGACAGTTTTAAAGATGGGGACTGATAGGTGGCACTGACAGGTGGCACTTATGGGCACTGACTGGTGACTGGCTCTGATGGGCACTAATAGGTGGCTGGCACTGATAGATGGCACTTATGGGCACTGATAGGTGGCACTTGTGGGCACTGATAGGTGGCACTTGTGGGCACTGATAGGTGGCACTTGTGGGCACTGATAGGTGGCACTTGTGGGCACTGATAGTGCAATCAGTGCCCACAAGTGCCACCTATCAGTGCTGTCAGTGCCCACAAGTGCCATCTATCAGTGCCACCTATCAGTGCCCACAAGTGCCACCTTTCAGTGCTATCAGTGCCCACAAGTGCCACATATCAGTGCCCACAAGTGCCACATATCAGTGCCACCAAGTGCCACCTATCGGTGCAATCAGTGCCATCTACCAGTGCCACCTGATAGGTGGCACTGGTAGATGGCACTGATTGCACTTATAGGTAGCACTTGTGGGTACTGATAGGTGGCTGGCACTGAAATGCTGCGGGGAAAAAAAATTACAGGATTTAAAATAAAAAAAACTGCTGCAACGCCCATCTTGGTACACCCTGCACTCGGCTGAAGTAAGCAGCAGCAGACATCTTGTTACACCCAGCCCATATAGCTCGGGCTGGGTGTAACAAGATGTCTACTGCTGCTTACTGCAGCCAAGTGCAGGATGTACCAAGATGGGTGTGGGGACGTTTAGCCGCTGACGGCGACCGAATGCGACATCACCGGTCACCGATCCTGATGCGGCTGCGCCCTGCACCTCTGCCAGCTTACCAGTTTCAACTGCAGGTGAGGGACTCGCTCTCCGCCCTGGTCTCCGCCCCCGGCCGCACTCTTCGCCTTGGTCTCCACCCCCCGCCCCACTCTCAGCTCCCCGCCGCACTCTCCGTCCCGCTCTCTGCCCTGGTCTCCGCCCCCCGCCACGCTCTCCGCCCTGCTCTCCGTCCCCCACTCTCCACCCCCTCTCTGCGTCCGCTCTGGGAAAAAAAAAAAAGTATCGGACTGGGCATCGGGAGCATTTGCGCGAGTACAAGTACTCGCGCAAATGCTTGGTATCGGTCCCGATACCGATACTAGTATCGGTATCGGGACAACCCTACTCTAAAGCATAGGGGAGATGTTGTTGGATAGAATGAGTTGATTCTGTCTGGGGTGAGATACCACCTATACTGAAGTTTTGTGGCGGATTCTCTGATGGATGCTGTTTTGGTGCATTTTCGTAAATTGTTAATCATAATGTCCCATTGTTCTACAGAGAATGACTCATTCAAGCCTGCTTCCCACTGGGACATCTGATGTGTTTTATCTGGTATGGCGTGTTCATTTAGGTTTATATAAAGTCTGGAAATTATACCCCTATCGCGAGGTGACGTAAGACATATTTGTTCAAAAATCGTGAAAGGGGTTTTGAGGGTGAGTGAGAAGTGTTTTTGGTAGAAAAGCTTGATGTTGTTGTAGTCGGCGCGTTCAGTTTCTGTAAGTTTATGTTCTGCTAGCAAATCTGAGAATGAACAAAATGAATTCTTTTTTGTGAGCGATTTTAGGTTGGATAGTTTGAGGAGTTGCCATATAGAATATTGATTTGAGTTTAGGTCATGGGGGGTAAAGAGGGGATCCCCTATGAAAGAGGCTAGTGGGGGAATTTCTGACGAGATGTTGAATTTATGTTTTTGTCTGTGCCATAATAGTAAGTTTTGGTGTACTACTTTGTTGAGGTGGCCAATTCTTTGGGTTTTGATGGATTTGGACCAAGGAAGGCCTTGGAGGTGGTATGGTAGAACAGATTGTTCCTCAAATGATAACCACGGTATATGATTGGATGGTGCATACCATTGTGCAAGCTGTGTGTATCTAGCTGAAAGATAATATAACCATAGGTTGGGTATACTCAGCCCTCCCTTCGATTGAGGTCTGAACATTATAGCATATCCAAATCTGGATTTTTTATTTTGCCATATAAACTTGTTAATTTCTCTCTGTATGGAATCTAGGGTGTTTTTAGGTACCAAGAGAGGAAGTGCTCTAAAGAGGAATAGTAGCTTTGGTAGTATAACCATTTTTGTAGCAACTATCCTACCCATAAACGAGATGTGGTATGTTGACCATGATTTGAGTAAATCTCTGATATTTTGGAATATTCTAGGGTAATTAGTATGGTATAGGGTCTTGTAAGATGGGGTGATGTGGATGCCTAAATATCTAAAGGATACTGGACACCATTGAAAAGGATATTTCTCTTTCAATATAGAAATCAAATCATGGGGGCAGTTGATTGGAAGGGCTGAGCATTTGGCTAGGTTTATACTTAAACCTGTGAGGTCATGAAATGTATCTAAAATTTTGATAAGGTTTGGTAGTGAAATTAATGGATCAGTGAGGAACAAAAGGACGTCGTCTGCATAGAGACTTAATTTAAATTCTTTTGAACCTTTTGTGTACCCTTTGATAATATTATTGCGGATGGCGCATGCAAGGGGCTCAGTAGCGAGAGCAAATAGGAGTGGGGATAAAGGGCAGCCCTGTCTTGTGCCTTTGCTAAGTGGGAAAAACTCTGCATTGTGGCCAGGGAGTTTGATACGAGTGTGTGGATTGTGGTATAGGGCTTTAAACCCATGCAGAAATTCATTCCTTATACCGTACCTGGGGAGAAGTGTGTTTAAGTAGGACCAGCTGACGCTATCGAAGGCCTTATGTATGTCTAAACTAAGTAGTAGTGTGGATCTAGTGTGTAGGTTGGAGTCTTGGATGATATTTGTTGCTAGTCTTATATTATCAGTGAGTTGCCTTTCTGGGATAAAACCTGATTGATCCGGGTGAATTAAGGGTGGGATGACTGAGGCCAATCTGTCTGCTAACATCTTACTGAAAATTTTGAGGTCATTGTCTATGACTGAGATCGGGCGGAAGTTCTGTGGGATGGAGTGGTCTTTATTTGGTTTAGGTAATAGGGACATATTAGCTAGGAGCATTTCAGAAGGGAATTGGTTGCCTTGTAAGATGTGATTAAATAGTTTAACGAGGTGGGAAATTAAAATTGAAGCAAATTTTTTGTAATATGATATTGAAAAGCCATCTGGACCTGGAGCCGTGGAGGTCTTTAAAGAACCTATTATCCTATTTATTTCTATTTCTGAACAAGGTGCATTTAACGCCTCAATTTGCTGGGTCGATGGAGTGGGTAGAGGAATTTCATCGAGCCATTGTGTCGAGGATAGTTTTGGGGAGTTTTGAGGAGAGGATAGAAGTTCCCTATAAAAATTCAAAAAGATCTCCATGACTCCTTTTAGGATGGGAGATTAAGTTGCCTGCAGCGTTTCTTAGTTTATAAGCGTGGGAAGGTTTCATGGATTGGTTCAATTTTCTAGCAAACATGGTGGATGAGGAGTTGCTGTATAATAAGAATCTTGCCTTGGACCATCTAAGGGCTTTCTTTCTCGTACATCACGGGACACAGAGCGGCATAGTCATTACTATGTGGGTTATATAGATACCTTCAGGTGCTGGCACTGGCAACTTCCAAAACCGGAAGTACCCTCCCCTATATAAGCCCCTCCCATCCGGGAGCACCTCAGTTTTTTGCCAGTGTCTAAGGTGATGGCCAAGAAGTAACATGTGTTTTTCACTGAGCTTGCGTACAGGTTCTTTTGGGCCTCAGTAAGCTATTCCGGATCCGACCAAAAAAGCTTCATAGCTAAACGGTCGGTACCCGGGCCTTGCAGAGAAGAGCAAGGTTTTGCCTGTAATGCTTCTCTTAGGAGGGCTGGACCCTGGGATCCAGAGCTCTGGTCATACCCACGACCAAGATGTTTTCTGTGCAGGGTGCTATACAGGTCCAGGGGAGTGGAATCCTTGGGAACCCGGTCCCTGAAGGTTTAATTACAATGCCTGCCGTGATAGGTGAAGTTTGGGCTTCTGTGGACCAAACAGAGTCCTGCGGCGTGGAAAAGGTAAGTGGGGGCCCCTCAGGAACTTGGTTCTATTGAGGGGACCCCCAAGCCTAATATGTCTTTCTGCCTGTTACCTAACGGTATTCCCGCTAAATATTTATGCATGCCTGTAACTACTAAAAAATGTAATAATTTTAATAGTGGTCAAGAAAAAAAAAAAAAAATATAGACTGCGGTACCTGTGTTAATCCACTAGAGGCCGCTGTGGAACGTTTTCTTGTCATGTGGACTAGTTTCTTTTCATCAGAGCAAGTCCAGGCAGATGGTGAGTTCTCTTGTGGGAAACTGCTTCCTCTGCCATGTTGCAATGCTCGTCCATCCCCCGGCCTGCGGCAAAAGGGGCCCTAGCTCTTGTCCCTAGTTTCCCTTTTCAAAAAAGAGCGCCGAAGGCGCACGTGGCCGCGCGTGCGTGAGCACGCGCCTCTATATATAGAGGTGAGCTGGGAAAGGGGGCGGAGCTTGGGGGATGACGCTCTGTGCGCGCCGCAGCGCTTCTGCGCATGTGCGGGCGTCCCAGCATGTTAAAAAACACAATTATGTGTTGTGAGCTGGCTATGGAGTGCAGAGACAGAGCTGGCAACATTTAAAAAAGGCATACAGCAAGCGGTTGATGCAGGCATCCCCATAGAAAGGCACATTAGTAGACACCAACTGTTTTTATAGCAGCATTTGTGCTAGACTATTGTCAGTAAGTGGTGTATTTCGGCTGGAATACCTCAGCTTTGGGCTTAGGAATATGCAGTCTAAAAACTCCGGGACTAAAAATCCCAGGAAGCATAGGGGGTCTCCATCGGGCTCTGAGGATCTTGGGCATGCTTCGGCTGCACCAATCTCCCCTGAAGAATCAGAGGTTAGTGACCGTAGAGCACCCTCAGGAGTACCTGGTACTGTGGCTGTCCTCAGTTCACCTGCTCCTGTGTATGTAACAGAGGAGGTTTTTTCCTCAGCTCTGGGAGGGCTGGAAGAGAGATTGTCAGCATTGATCGCTGCTTCCCTGTCACAGGGAAAAAGCGCTCGATCTCCGTCTCCTCCCTCAGAGTGCCTGTTAGCGGAGCAACAGTCCCATACAGGGATCGACCTACCTGAGGGGGATCAGGATGAGGTCGATTCTGTTGTAGAGGAATCAACAGTGGAAGAGCCATTCTCAGCATCACATGCTGAAAGATTATGGGTTCAGTCCCTGACTAACATGGTCCGATCAGCATTTAAAATGATCCTTGCGGAGCCATCATCCACTTCTGTCTCCTCGTTGGGGTCGCTAAAAGCTCCCCAGACTGTTTGTTCCTTTCCGATCCATCCTTTACTGGAAGGGCTCATTTACCAGGATTGGGAGCATCCTGATAAAATATTTACTCCTCCCAAGAGATTTCAGGTGGTCTATCCCATGGAGGATAAGTTCGTCAAAAAATGGAGGGTCCCTACAGTGGACGCAGCCATCTCTTGTGTGAATAAATCACTGACATGTCCAGTGGATAATGTCCAAATGTTCAAGGACCCAATAGATAAAAAATTAGAGTCCTTATTAAAATCTGCTTTTGCTACAGCAGGCTTGGTGACACAACCAGCAGTGGCAGCTATTGGGGTCTGCCAAGCAGTGAAGGATCAGTTGAAACAGGTCTTAAGGGACTTGCCATATCAGCAGGCTCTTGCCCTAGCTGATCTACCTAGAGCCTTATGCTTTGCGGTGGACGCTATAAAGGATTCAATCCATCAGGCCTTACGCTGTCTGTAGTACATATGCGCAGGCTTCTATGGCTCAAAAACTGGTCTGCTGAAGCTCCCTGTAAAAAATTGCTGGTCAGCTTCCCATTTCATGGTGAACGCTTATTCGGGGAAGACCTGGACAAATATATCCAGAAAATTTCCAGCGGTAAAAGTACACTTTTGCCGGTTAAAAACAGAGTTAGAGGTCCCTCTTTTAAGAGGCCTGCTTCTCCAGTCCCTAGGACATCGGCTGTGAAACAGTTCCGACGGCCTCCTCGGTCAAATCCCGGAGGTAAAAATCAGGGACAATTGCAGGGTAACAAGTCCTGGAGCAGGAGAGGTACAAAACCTCCCCCAAAGTCAAATGCATGAAGGGTTGCCCCCACTCAATCGGGTGGGGGGAAGACTTCAGTTGTTCGTGTCCCGCCAGGTCTCTGTGATCAGAGACAGATGGGTGCTCTCCGCAGTAAGTCTGGGATACAAATTGGAGTTAAAAGACTCCCCTCCTTCCCACTTTATAAGGTCAAACGTGCCAAGGGATCCCCAGAAGAGAGGATCCCTCCTGTTGGCACTAGAACAATTATTGCTCCAAGCAGTAATTATAGAGGTTCCCCTGGAAGAATGGGGGTTCGGGTTTTACTCAAACCTCTTCACAATCCCGAAGCCAAACGGGGACGTGAGGCCCATATTAAATCTAAAAGGGCTAAACAAATTCCTACATATCAGGACTTTCCGGATGGAGTCAATCCGATCGGTGGCCACTGCCCTACAAGGGGAGGAATGGTTAGCCTCGATCGACATCAAAGATGCTTATTTGCACATTCCCATCTTTCCAGCCCACCAAAAATTTCTACGCTTTGCGGTAGAAGGGCGCCATTTTCAGTTCAGAGCCTTACCCTTCGGTCTGGCCACAGCACCACGAGTGTTCACAAAAATTCTGGCCCCATTATTGGCCAATCTAAGAGCACGAGGTGTAACGATAATGGCATATCTAGACGACTTGTTGCTGATAGACCACTCAGTGGAAAAACTAGAAGTGGTTGTTCACGAGACAATCGAGTATCTGGAATATCACGGTTGGATTATCAACCGAGACAAGTCAGCCCTAAAACCAGTCAAAAGTCTGGAATACTTGGGGCTAAGGCTGGATTCAGACCAGAGAAAAATTTTCTTGCCTCAAGAAAAGGGGTCGTCTTTGAGAGATTTGATCCACCTAGTGGGTACAAAAAGACAGCCATCCATACGCCTGTGCATGAGGCTGCTGGGAAAAATGGTGGCATCATTCGAAGCAGTACCCTACGGTCAATTCCATTCAAGGAATTTGCAAAGGGCCATACTGTCAGCCTGGAACAAAAAAGTTCAGGCCCTAGACTTACCAATGTCCTTGTCCCCTTCCGTTCGCAAGAGCCTCCGTTGGTGGTTGGTTCCCCAGAATCTGGAAAGAGGGAAATCCTTCAGTCCGATTTCTTGGAAGGTGGTCACTACAGATGCCAGCCTTATAGGCTGGGGAGCAGTACTGGAGCAATGGTCTCTCCAGGGCAGATGGTCGGATGCAGAAAAGGCCCTGCCCATCAATCTCTTAGAGATACGAGCAGCCCGGTATGCCCTAGTAGCATGGACATCCAAACTCCAAGGGTCCCCTGTCAGAATTCAATCGGACAATGCCACGGCAGTGGCATATATCAATCATCAGGGTGGCACCAGGAGTCGTGCAGCCCAGAGGGAAGTAAATTGCATCCTGAAATGGGCAGAAAGATATGTCCCAGCCATATCTGCGGTATTCATTCCAGGAGTGGAGAATTGGAAGGCGGACTTTCTAAGTCGCCAACAATTATGCCCAGGGGAATGGTCCCTTCATCCCGAGGTTTTCCGGACAATATGTCAGCGGTGGGGAACACCGGATGTAGATCTGCTAGCATCCAGATTCAACGCAAAAGTGGACAGGTTTGTCTCTCGGACAAGGGATCCCCTAGCTTGCGGCTCGGATGCCCTAGTGTTCACTTGGGATCAGTTCAAGCTGATATATGCATTCCCACCGCCACAATTGTTACCTCGATTACTCCGCAGAATCAGGGTAGAAAAGAAACCAGTGATTCTGGTGGCTCCAGCGTGGCCCCGAAGAGCATGGTACGCGGAGATTGTAAAGATGTCTGTGGGGAGTCCTTGGACCCTCCCACATCGTCCGGACCTGCTTTCGCAAGGACCGATATACCACCCTTCCTTACCAGCCCTAGGTTTGACGGCCTGGCTATTGAAGCCCACATTCTAAAAAAGAGAGGGCTCTCTAATTCTGTGGTATCTACCATGATCAATGCCAGGAAGCCGGTATCCAGGCAGATCTACTATAGAATCTGGAAGGCGTACATCGCCTGGTGTGAGGCCAAGAAATGGCATCCACGTAAATACGTAATAGGTAGGATTCTGGACTTCCTACAATGGGCTGTAGATAGGAAGCTTGCCTTGAGTACTATCAAGGGTCAGATTTCGGCCTTGTCAATATTTTTTCAAAGGCCCTTGGCTTCGCATTCACTAGTCAAAGCCTTTATACAAGGAGTGATGCGTATTAGCCCTCCGGTTAATATTCCCATATGTCCATGGGACTTAAACCTGGTTCTGTCGGTTCTACAGAAACAACCATTTGAACCATTACAGCATATTTCCCTGGTTCTTCTCACCAGGAAATTGATTTTTCTAGTAGCCATTTGTTCGGCTAAAAGAGTGTCGGAATTAGCCGCTATGTCCTGTAGGGAGCCATATCTGGTTATCCATAAGGACAGAGTAGTGTTACGTCCTCATCCAGCCTTTCTTCCTAAGGTGGTATCGAGGTTTCATTTGAACCAAGATGTGGTTCTTCCTTCTTTTTTCCCCAAACCTAGTTCGGTAGAGGAAAAGTTATTGCATTCTTTGGATGTAGTAAGAGCAGTTAAAGCTTATCTAAAAGCCACTGCTCAGATTCGCAGAACGGATACTTTGTTTATTCTGCCGGAAGGCCCCAGAAGGGGTCAGGCAGCGTCAAAATCTACTTTAGCCAAGTGGATTCGACAGGTCATAATGCAAGCCTATGGCTTGAGAAGGAGACCGCCTCCGTTCAGAGTTAGGGCGCACTCCACGAGAGCAGTTGGAACTTCATGGGCAGTGCATCACCAGGCCTCCCTGGCTCAAATCTGTAAGGCCGCAACATGGTCTTCAGTACACACGTTTACTAGGTTCTACCAGGTGGACGTTAGAAGTCAGGAGGATGTCGCCTTTGGGCGCAGTGTGTTGCAGGCCGCAAAAGATCCTCATGTCTGATAGCACTCAGCTTATGTATGGTGTACCCCCCCCTCATTGGGCATTGCTTTAGGACATCCCACATAGTAATGACTATACCGCTCTGTGTCCCGTGATGTACGAGAAAGAAAATAGGATTTTTATAACAGCTTACCTGTAAAATCCTTTTCTTGGAGTACATCACGGGACACAGAGCTCCCACCCCTCTTTGGGGACACTTATTGCTTTGCTACAAAACTGAGGTGCTCCCGGATGGGAGGGGCTTATATAGGGGAGGGTACTTCCGGTTTTGGAAGTTGCCAGTGCCAGCACCTGAAGGTATCTATATAACCCACATAGTAATGACTATGCCGCTCTGTGTCCCGTGATGTACTCCAAGAAAAGGATTTTACAGGTAAGCTGTTATAAAAATCCTATTTTTTCTGTGTCTGAAGTTAGTAATGTGTCAAGTGCTGTACGTTTTTCTTGAATTTGTTTTAGTAAATCGCCAGAAGGGGATTGGCTGTGTTTATGGTATAGCTTGTCTAGATCTCTGGTTAGTGTTTTTATGTTGGTTAGTTTCAGCTGCACCAGATTCTGAGTGCACCAGTTTTAGTAAATCTTCCCCCCTTGGGTTTTAGGCTGGTTAGTGTTCTGGTAGTTGATTGAGTCTTCCTGCTCTCAGGTTACTATCTGCCTGTAAGCTGGAGAGACTGCAGGAGCCTGAGATCAGAAGATCGTGGACGCCATGCTCTGCAGCCTTCTTAGAAAAAATAAATCCACATTTTCTCTAGTCCTCTTCCAGGACGGCACACCTGAGATGATGGGTCCCACCTGACAGGAAACACAATCAACAACAGAGTTTAAAAGGCCCCACCCTTCCCTCTGTCCCTCAGTTATTGATTGTGTTTCCCACAGGATGGCAGTGAAACAATTTTTTTTCTAAATTTTAAAGACCAAGGTCTGGGACCAAAGTCTTCCCCCCGCCCTAGAATGTCAGACCAAGAGCAGCCAGTGGGGGCTGCAGGGTCTGACAGAGCTTTTGCTCCTTTCAAGGGTGGTCTCCCTTTCCATACATTCTCAGGGGGGAATACATGACCAGTGTTTCAAGAACCCCCCCCCCTCTGAGAAACTGGTGGTGCTGGACACGGTGAGGGTGTCCCATAACCCCAGGGACCTCATATCCCACTCTCTCCTCCTACCTGACAGTGGTGGATGGCGTGGAGGAGCCGCTCGGATATCCCCCGTCTCGGGGAAGGAGTCTCTGAGGCTGTCGTGCAGTATCCCGGGTCGGGCATAGGTGCAGAGGCCAGAGATCTCCTGCTTGCCGCTATGCTGTCTTTGGCGTCGCTCGGTGGCCATTGTGCATGTCCGGATGCCGGACAGCGCGCTCGGATGATGTCATTTCCGTCGCGTCCGGGCTACAACAAAGCGGCTCGGCATGCTGTTGGTAGAGCGGTAACGGAGCGGGGGTCCGCGGTCCTGTGTCCCCCCCCCCCAACCTGCCCAGAGCAATCCTTCCCGGTCGGGTGGGCTGCCTAAAGCGGTATGGAAAAAGGAGGACGGACTGATTCCGGCATCAGAGGTCACCACAGGCGGTGAGTGATCCAGCAGGCAGGGGGAGAAGATTTGGAGTGGCCCTACTTCCCTCTCCCCGTAAGATACCCTAAGGGTTATGGCTTAACAGGGTTTATTTGTCTTTTGCAGAGACTGAATGCCCTGCCCAGGGGACGACCAGTAGGTCTAGGGCCAAAGCCACTAGTAAATCTAAGCGTTGTGGGAATTGTTGTGAGAAACTCCCGCAGGAACACGCAAAACCCTTTAGATGCATCTACAAATTAGCTGGCAAGGAGACAGAGCAGGCTATGAAGGAGTGCCGTGCACTACAGTCTGAGATGCTAGCCACCCTTCAGTCCTTCAGAGCTACGGTAGAGAAAAGGGAGGAAGCCCCCTTGGGTAGGGAAAGCTCCCCCTCTCTGGTGGGAACCCTGGCAAGTGTTACGGAGGGATCCCAGGGACCGACTCTCGATTACTCTGATGAAGAGGTAGAGGCCTCGAACCAGAGCTCTCCAGAGGAAGGAGAGGACTCTGACCAGGATAGTCTCTGTGAGGCTAGACCTGGGGGGCATCTCTTTGCAGCCGAAGACATGGAGGGTCTCCTCAAGGCTATCTATGCCCCTGAGGACATTAAGTTACTGTCCACTCAAGTCTCTGCACAGGATAGAGTGTACAGGGGACTTGGCAAAACTCAGGCCAAATCTTTCCCAGTACACCAATCTCTTAAAGATATATAATTTTAAGAGAATGGATCCTGAGCGCAAAGTGTTGTGTTTTTTTTTTTGTTTTTTTTTGTTTTTTTTTAAGGCTTAAGACCTGGAAACGTAGGTGTCCCTTTTAAGGCTGAGGAAGAAGGATTCTTTAAAGTTCAGCGTCTGGATGCTTCGTTGGCTCAAGTATACAAACGTTCGGATCTGTCCTTCGAAGATTCCGGAAACATTCGGGATCTGATGGACAAGAAATCTGAAACCTTGCTACGTAGAGCCTGGGACGCCAACGCTGCAGCTATGGGCCGAGCATTAGCCTCCGCCTGTGTCGCCAGAAACGCGGACGCATGGGTTCGCAGGTTAATGGATCACGTAGCACACTAGAGTAAATCTAAGGAGGTGTTAGATTCTCTGGAGGTGGTTGGTAAGGCAGTAGCCTATTTAGTGATTAAGAAGAAAAATCTGCGCTAGGTGCAAAAAGGTATTAATATAAAATATTGATAAGTGTCTTTGATATCCTGCTGCTAACACCACAACCTAGATACAAGGTACAACAATACATATAAATAAAAGTGTAGCGCTGGATAATAAAATATAACCATAAGTTACAGTGTGAATCTAAAGTGTATATAAAAACTACTAAATAATCTGTGCAAAGTTCATGACTGAATGACTTCAGCAAAAAATGAAATGAAATGAAGGTTCAATCCGTTCAAGATGAGCCTCCAGTGATCAAAGGTGAATATGCAAATCCAATCCGTGAGGGGACCCACCACCAAGAGAAGGAATGAAGGCTTACCGACTAGCCTGTGAACCGCCCTTCTCAGGGGGGTCAAAACAAGTTTAGCAGAACGACAATCCTCCCAGGAGAAGTGCGTGGTCCTTCCAGACGTTCTCAGACTCCACTGTCCCACCTCCCGATTAGATATACAGGATGTGATCCGCAGCCAGGTTCCAGAGAGGGCAGTTGTAAACATCTGGTGATATAAGGATAAGTAATACCCAGATAAAAACGAAAAAAACATCCAATAGTGCAGGCGTTCTTTCCGGTATTTATTAAAAGGTACAAAAAGTGTCCTTTTTTAAATAACGGGATTATTTTGAGCCATGAGGTGAGTCCCACTCATATACATTTACATTCATCTACCTTCTTTAAGCCGACAGACAGGAACGGGTATATACCAGTTGAGTCTTGTCATCACCGTTCCTGGCTGTCGGCTGTTCCAAAGGGACAGTTTCTGCGCCTTAGGCAAAATTGCTCAGATCTAGGAGAGTTTCATAGAGAGGCCCAGCTTCTTAGATCCAGATTTGTAGCAAAGGGCAATGACAGTGTGAGTCTGGACTCTACGATTACAGAGGTGGGCACCAGAGATTGTCAGACTCTCCTCTGTGACAGACCACCTGCCATTGAAAA
Organism: Rana muscosa; assembly: GCA_029206835.1. Classification (NCBI taxonomy): domain Eukaryota; kingdom Metazoa; phylum Chordata; class Amphibia; order Anura; family Ranidae; genus Rana; species Rana muscosa. The sequence goes on from CM055122.1 coordinate 483,134,115, forward strand.
CAGAGAAGACTTTGGTCTAGCTTTTTTAAGCACCTACTCTAGTCAACATTGGGCCATTAAACGGATCATCAAGAAACACTGGCCAGTATTAAAAAATGATAGAGTATTGGATCCACTTTTATCTGCTAAACCTAGGGTACTCTTTAGGGGTGCATCTAATTTGAGACATACAATTGGCACCTAATGTTCCTGACCCACCCACTCGTCCAACTTTTTTCTGTGACTTTAAAGGTTTTTACCCATGCAGGAAGTGCAAAGTTTGCAAGATAAATGCACTTCGGGATAGGAGCTATACTGAGTTCACATCTACTGGAACAGGTGTCACTTACCCTATTAAGTCCTTCATAACATGCACCACAAAGTGTGTGGTGTACCTTTTGAGGTGCCCATGTGGGTTGGAGTATGTTGGGCGAACTATTCGGAAGCTCCAAGTAAGATTAGGAGAACATATAACCAAAATTAAAGTGGTTGTAAACCCACTTTTTAAACAAAGACCTACAGGTAAGCCTAGATTAAGGCTTACCTGTAGGTGCATGAAATATCTCCTTAACCTACACGGTTAAGGAGATATTTGTATGTAAATGCAGCGACGCTGACGTCGCCCCATTCACAAATTCGGCTAGGTCGCAACATTCGACGACGTAGCCGAATTTGACAGCTCACGCGCGCATGCGCGGAGTCACGTCTTCGCCGCTCCGGCCAATCACAGCGCCGGAGCGGCGATACCCGGAAGTAACATTCCGGCTATCGCCGCAGCGATGGATGCGGCTAGAGGAGGGACACGGACGACTTCGGGGGCCCCGATCGAAGGTAAGTGGTACATAATGAGCTAGTATGCTAGTCATACTAGCTCATTATAGCTTTGTCTTGCAGGTTAGAAAAGAAAAAAAAACGACAAAAGGGTTTACAACCACTTTAAGGCCGGTTTTGATAAGCATAATGTGTCAAAGCACTACGACCTTAAGCACAATAGGGACCCTAAGGGAACTGTAGTTTTAGCTTTGGGAAAAATATGTGCCCCATTGGCATTAGTGGAAATGGCAGGAGGACCATATCTAGGTCAGAAACCAGTTGGATACATAGGCTTGGCTGCCATGTCCCAGGTGGCTTGAATGTGGAGTGGGACATCAACTGTTTTATCAATAATGGTTGATGTCCCACTCTTCCATTTTTGAGATGTCTTCCTTATCTTCTGTTTTTATTGATTTTATTAATTTTTTGCTGGTTCATTGTTTTGGTTTTAGCATTGTGGCTCTATATTGCCATAATCCTTAAGCCTTTTTTTTTTGTATTCTTCTTTTCATCCACATGATGGCAGCATCTCTATGGTATTGACTGGGTTGATAGCTTAGTTAATGTATGAGTATTCACCTGATGGTGCGAGCGGTTTCATTCCGTTCCTGAATCAGGAGTCCTGGGTTTGCTGATTAACACACCCAGGTTTCATCCTATCAGCTCCCTGTGTCAGTGGTGCAAAAGAACCAATGAGGATGCTGCATCGGCTTCTCAGGCTTTCAAAAAGTGTGTGCGTGGTAGCGTGGGTGTGCCCCTGATGACGTCAGTTGTGACAAAACAGCTGTCGGGCGTCGCGCAACACGTACTGCGCACATGAACTGATACTAAACAGAGCTTTTTACCCTTGCAAGGATTTTAAACCTCTATGCTTAGAGGACTTGTTTTTTTTTACCTTTTTGTACTTTGTACCTTTTTAATAAATACCGGAAAGAACGCCTGCAATATTGGATGTTTTTTTTCGTTTTTATCTGGGTATTACTTATTCTATTATCACCGGATGTTTACAACTGCCCTCTCTGGAACCTGGCTGCGGATCACATCCTGTATATCTAATTCGGGAGGTGGGACAGTGGAGTCTGAGAACGTCTGGAAGGACCATGCACTTCTCCTGGGAGGATTGTCGTTCTGCTGAGCTTGTTTTGACCCCCCTGAGAAGGGCGGTCACAGGCTAGTCGGTAAGCCTTCATTCCTTCTCTTGGTGGTGGGTCCCCTCACAGATTGGATTTGCATATTCACCTTTGATCACTGGAGGCTCATCTTGAACGGATTGAACCTTCATTTCATTTCATTTTTTGCTGAAGTCATTCAGTCATGAACTTTGCACAGATTATTTAGTAGTTTTTATATACACTTTAGATTCACACTGTAACTTATGGTTATATTTTATTATCCAGTGCTACACTTTTATTTATATGTATTGTACCTTGTATCTAGGTTGTGGTGTTAGCAGCAGGATATCAAAGAGGATTGTCGTTCTGCTGAGCTTGTTTTGACCCCCCTGAGAAGGGCGGTCACAGGCTAGTCGGTAAGCCTTCATTCCTTCTCTTGGTAGTGGGTCCCCTCACGGATTGGATTTGCATATTCACCTTTTGATCACTGGAGGCTCATCTCCAACGGATTGAACCTTCATTTCATTTTTTGCTGAAGTCATTCATTCATGAACTTTGCACAGATTATTTAGTAGTTTTTACATACACTTTAGATTCACACTGTAACTTAAGGTTATATGTTGTTATCCAGCGCTACTTTATTATTTATAAGTAGCCTATTTAGCAGATGCCACGGTAGAGATGGTTGGAACAACTACCAAATCAGCAGCACTTCTAACTTCTGCTAGAAGAGCACTTTGGGTAAAGACGTGGGATGGAGATTTTACATCCAAGTCCTGTTTCTTTTTCGTACATCACGGGACACAGAGCGACTTAGTCATTACTAATGGGTTATATAGATTACCTTCAGGTGTTGGCACTGGCCAATTCCAAACCGGAAGTACCCTCCCCTATATAAGCCCCTCCCACCCGGGAGCACCTCAGTTTTTTGCCAGTGTCTAAGGTGTTGGCCAAAGAGTAACATGTGTTTTCACTGGGCTTGCGTACAGGTTCTTTTGGGCCTTAGTAAGCTGTTCCGGATCCCACCAAAAAAGCTTCATAGCTAAACGGTCGGTACCCGGGCCTTGCAGCAGAAGGGCAAGGTTTTGCCTGTAATGCTTCTCTTAGGAGGGCTGGACCCTGGGATCCAGAGCTCTGGTCATACCCACGACCAAGACGCTGTCTGTGCAGGGTGCTATACAGGTCCAGGGGAGTGGAATCCTTGGGAACCCGGTCCCTGAAGGTTTAATTACAATGCCTGCCGTGATAGGTGAAGTTTGGACTTTTGTGGACCAAACAAAGTCCTGCGGCGGGGATCAGGTAAGTGGGGGCCCTCAGGAACTTGGTTCTATTGGGGGACCCCCAAGCCTAATTTGTCTTTCTGTCTGTTACCTAACGGTATTCCCGCTAAATATCTGTGTTTGCCTATAACTACTGAAAATGTAAAATTTTAATAGTAGTCAAGAAAAAAAAAAAAAAACAGGGACCGCGGTACCTGTGTTAAACCACTAGAGGCCGCTGTAGTCCATTTTTCTTGTAAATGTGGATCTTTGGTTTTCTCAACTCAAAAGATCCAGGCAGCTGGTAAGTTTCTCTGAGGGAATCCACTTCCTCTGCCCTGTTGCTGCGTTCATCCACCGCACAGGCCCTCCGGCAAAAAGGGCCCTGGCTCCTAGTCCTCTGTTGGTTTTCGAAAAGGGCGCCATTGGCGCACGGGCGCGCGCGCGGGCGCGTGCACGCGCCTCCTATGAAAAAAAAGGGGCGGGGCGGGTGGATGACGCTCGATGCGCGCCGCGGCGCTTCTGCGCATGTGCGGGCGTCCCAGCATGGTTAAAAGACACAGTACAAGTGTCAGCTGCATGCAAACAGAGCTAGCAACAAACAGTGGCACACAGAGGCGGTTGATGCAGGCATCCCCATAGAAAGGCACTTTAGTGGACACCAGCTGGTATATAGCAGCACCTGTGTTAGACTATTACCAGCAAAAATTGGTGTATGACGACGGGAATACCTCAGCTTTGTGCTTAAAGGATATGTCGTCCAGACGCTCCGGAAATAATCTTCCAGGAAGCCAAAGGGGTCTCCATCGGGCTCTGAGGATATTGGGCATGCTTGCACTGCACCAATCTCCCCTGAGAATGCAGAGGTCAGTAGCCGTAGAAACCCCGCAGGAATGCCTGGTGCTGCGGCTGTCCCCAGTCCACCAGCTCCTGTATATATAACAGAGGAGGTTTTATCCTCAACTCTGGGAGGATTGGAAGAGAGATTAACAGCATTGTTCGCTGCTTCCCTGTCACAGGAAAAGCGCGTCCGATCTCCGTCTCCTCCTTCAGAGTGCCTGTTAGTGGAGGAACAGCCCCACACAGAGATCGACCTACCTGAAGGGGATCAGGATGAGGTTGATTCACTTATAGAGGAATCAACAGTGGAAGAACCTTTCTCAGCTTCTCAGGCTGAAAGATTATGAGTTCAGTCTCTGACTAACATGGTCCGATCAGCATTTAAAATGCCTCTGGCGGAACCACCATCCACTACGGTTTCCTCGCTGGGGTCGCTAAAAGCTCCCCAGGCGGTCTGTTCCTTCCCAATCCACCCTTTATTAGAAGGGCTTATTTACCAGGATTGGGAGCATCCTGATAAAATATTTGCTCCCCCCAAGAGATTTCCGGTGATCTATCCCATGGAGGATAAGTTCATAAGAAAATGGAGGGTCCCTATAGTGGACGCAGCCATCTCTTCTGTTAACAAATCACTGACATGTCCAGTAGATAATGTTCCAATGTTCAAAGACCCAATAGATAAAAAATTGGAGTCTTTACTAAAATCTGCTTTCTCTACAGCAAGCATGGTGACACAACCTGCGGTAGCAGCGATTGGAGTCTGCCAAGCAGTGAAAGATCAGTTGAAACAAGTCTTAAGGGACTTACCAGATCAGCAGGCTCTTGCCCTAGCTGACCTGCCTAGAGCCTTGTGTTTTGCGGTGGACGCCATAAAGGATACAATCCAACAGGCCTCCCGCTTTACGCTGTCTATAGACATATGCGTAGGCTTCTGTGGCTCAAAAACTGGTCTGCTGAAGCTCCCTGTAAAAAACTGCTGGTTAGCTTCCCATTTCATGGAGAACGCTTATTTGGAGAAGATCTGGACAAATATATCCAGAAAATTTCTGCCGGTAAAAGTTCACTCTTACCGGTTAAGAACAAGGGTAGAAGTCCTTCTTTTAAGAGGCCTACTTCTCCAGTCCCTGGCACATCGGCTGTGAAACAGTTCCGACGGCCTCCGCGGTCAAATCCAGGGGGCAGAAATCAGGGACAATCACAGGGTATCAAGAAACCCTGGGTCAAGAGAGGTACAAAACCTCCCCCTAAGTCATGAAGGGTTGCCCCCACTCAGTCGGGTGAGGGGAAGACTTCAGTTGTTCACAGAGACCTGGCGGGACACCATCAGAGATGGGTGATCCCCGCAGTAAGTCTGGGATACAGGCTGGAGTTAAAAGACATTCCTCCTGCCCATTTTATAAGGTCAAACGTGCCAAGCGATCCCCAGAAGAGTGGATCCCTCCTTCTGGCACTAGAGCAACTATTGCCCCAAGGGTAATCATGAAGGTTCCCTTGAAAGAAAACGGGTTCGGGTTTTACTCGAACCTTGTCACAGTCCCCAAACCAAATGGGGACATGAGGCCCATATTGAATATAAAAGGGCTAAACAAGTTCCTACATATCAGGACTTTTTTCGGATGGAGTCGATCCGATCGGTGGCCACCGCCCTACAAGGGCAGGAATGGTTAGCCTCGATCGACATAAGGGATGCTTATTTGCATGTTCCCATCTTTCCGGCCCATCAGAAATTTCTACGCTTTGCAGTAGAAGGGCGCCATTTTCAGTTCAGAGCCTTACCTTTCGGTCTGGCCACGGCACCACGAGTGTTCACAAAAATTCTGGCCCTACGATTGGCCAAACTAGGAACACAAGGTGTAACGATAATGGCATATCTAGACGACTTGTTGCTGATAGACCACTCAGTGGAAAAAACTAGAAGTGGTCGTTCACAAGATAATCAAGTATCTGGAATCTCACGGTTGCATTATCAACCGAGATAAGTCAGCCCTAAAACCAGTCAAAAGCCTGGAATACTTGGGGGCTAAGACTGGATTCAAAGCAGAGAAAGATTTTCTTACCTCCAGAGAAGATGTCGTCTTTGAAAGATTTGACCCACTTAGTGGGTACAAAAAAGAAAAACCATCCATACGCCTGTGTATAAGGCTGCTGGGAAAAATGGTGGCTTCATTCGAAGCGGTACCCTACGGTCAATTCCATTCAAGGAACTTGCAGAGGGCCATACTGTCAGCCTGGAACAAAAAAGTTCAGGCTTTAGACTTACCAATGTCCCTGTCCCCTTCCGTTCGCAAGAGCCTCCATTGGTGGTTGGTGCCCCAGAATCTGGGAAGGGAAACCCTTCAGTTCGGTTTCTTGGAAGGTGGTCACTACAGTTGCCAGCCTCATAGGCTGGGGGGCAGTACTGGAGCAATGGTCTCTCCAGGGCAAGTGGTCAGAAGCAGAGAAGGCCCTGCCCACCAATCTCTTAGAGATACGAGCAGCCCGGTATGCCCTAGTAGCATGGACATCCAAACTCCAAGGGTCACCTGTCAGAATTCAATCAGACAATGCCACAGCAGTGGCATATATCAATCACCAGGGTGGCACCAGGAGTCGTGCAGCCCAGAGGGCAGCGAAATGCATCCTGGAGTGGGCAGAAAGGTATGTCACAGCCATATCCGCGGTTTTCATCCCAGGAGTGGAAAATTGGAGAGCGGACTTTTTTAAGTCGCCAGCAATTATGCCCGGGGGAATGGTCTCTTCACCCCGAGGTTTTCCAGGCAATATGCCAGCGGTGGGGAACACCGGATGTAGATCTGCTAGCATCCAGATTCAACGCAAAGGTGGACAGATTTGTGTCTCGCACAAAGGATCTCCTAGCTTGCGGTTCGGATGCCCTAGTGTTCCCTTGGAATCAGTTCAAGCTGATATATGCATTCCCATCGCGATTAATCCGCAGAATCAGGGTAGAAAAGAAACCAGTGATTCTGGTGGCTCCAGCGTGGCCCCGAAGGGCATGGTACGCGGAGATTGTAAAAATGTCAGTGGGAAGTCCTTGGACCCTCCCACATCGTCCGGACCTGCTTTCGCAAGGACCGATATACTACCCTTCCTTACCAGCCCTAGGTTTGACGGCCTGGCTATAGAAGCCCACATTCTAAAAAAGAGAGGGCTCTCTAATCCTGTGGTATCTACCATGATCAATGCCAGGAAGCCGGTATCCAGGCAGATCTATTATAGGATCTAGAAGGCGTACATCACGTGGGGTGAGGCCAGGAAATGGCATCCACGTAAGTACGTAATAGGTAGGATTCTGGACTTCCTACAGTGGGCTGTACATAGGAAGCTTGCCTTGAGTACTATCAAGGGTCAGACGGCCTTGTCAATATTTTTTTTTGCCAAAGGCCCTTGGCTTTGCATTCATTAGTCAAAGCTTTCATACAAGGAGTGATGCGTATTAGCCCTCCGGTTAGTATTCCCATATGTCCATGGGACTTAAACCTGGTTCTGTCGGTTCTACAGAAACAACCATTTGAACCATTGCGGCACATTTTCTTGGTTCTTTTCACCAGGAAATTGATTTTCTTAGTAGCCATTTGTTCGGCTAAAAGAGTATCGGAATTAGCCGCCTTGTCCTGTAAGGAGCCATATCTGGTTGTCCATAAGGACAGAGTAGTATTACGTCCTCATCCAGCCTTTCTTCCTAAGGTGGTATCGAGGTTCCATTTGAACCAAGGTGTGGTTCTTCCTTCCTTTTTCCCCAAACCTAGTTCGGTAGAGGAAAAGTTATTGCATTCTTTGGATGTAGTAAGAGCAGTTAAAGCTTATCTAAAAGCCACTGCTCAGATTCGTAGAACGGATACTTTGTTTGTTCTGCCGGAAGGCCCCAGAAAGGGTCAGGCAGCATCAAAAATCTACTTTAGCCAAGTGGATTCGACAGGTCATAATACAAGCCTATGGCTTGAAAAGGAGACCGCCTCCGTTCAAAGTTAGGGCGCACTCCACAAGAGCAGTTGGAACTTCATGGGCAGTGCATCACCAAGCCTCCCTGGCTCAAGTACTGTAAGGCCACAACATGGTCCTTAGTACACACGTTTACTAGATTCTACCAGGTAGACGTCAGAAGTCAGGAGGATGTCGCCTTTGGGCGCAGTGTGTTGCAGGCCGCAAAAGAGCCTCATGCCTGATGGCGCCCAGCTTATGTATCCCTCCCCTCATTTGGCATTGCTTTGGGACGTCCCATTAGTAATGACTAAGTCGCTCTGTGTCCCGTGATGTACGAAAAAGAAAAAGGGATTTTTATAACAGCTTACCTGTAAAATCCTTTTCTTGGAGTACATCACGGGACACAGAGCTCCCACCCCTCTTTTTGGGACACTTATTGCTTGGCTACAAAACTGAGGTGCTCCCGGGTGGGAGGGGCTTATATAGGGGAGGGTACTTCCGGTTTGGAATTGGCCAGTGCCAACACCTGAAGGTAATCTATATAACCCATTAGTAATGACTAAGTCGCTCTGTGTCCCGTGATGTACTCCAAGAAAAGGATTTTACAGGTAAGCTGTTATAAAAATCCCTTTATTTGCGGTATACCCTTTGAAGGATCACTGCTCTTCAGTTCAGACCTAGAGCAGGAACTGTTCTGTTTGACAGAAAAAGGCAAAAAATTCCCTGCAAAACCCAAGAAGGATAAAGGGAAGACATTTTTTCGAGGCCCCCCTTCTAAAGACTGTTTTAAGGGGATAAAGGAGCCAAGGAAAAATGGGGATTTGGTAGGGGCAAGGAAAAGGGTGGAATCCTTTTTTCTGGGCTCGGTACTTCCAGCAAGGAGTCCAAATGACGCCGACATAAGTTGGTGGAAGGCTCTCGTGGTTCCTTCCCCAATGGGAAAACATCACACAGAGTCCTTACATTCTAAACCTGATAAGGGAGGGTTACAAATTAGAATTTCTGTCTCCCCCCTCCTCCAAACTTTATCCTCGCTCATCTCCCTAAAGATCCATTGAAAGCTAGGGGCCCTTTGGGGAGTGTCCGAACTGGCAGAACAGAAGGTCATCATCCCTGTTCCTGTGGATCAGATCGGCCAGGGGTTTTATTCCCACATTTTTGTGGTGCCAAAAACATCAGGCAAATTCTGGCTGATCATAAATCTACGGAAGGTAAACCAGTACTATAGTGTACAAAAAATTCTGGATGGAGAGTGTTTACACGGTCAGAGGACACCTTCAGGAGGGAGTCTTCATGATAACGTTAGATTTAAAGGACGCTTATTTGCATGTCCCCATTGCCCCGAAACATCAGAAGTTCCTGAGGTTTGCAGTGCAGACAAAACAGGGTGTCCAACACTGGCAGTTCAGGGCACTCCCCTTCGGCCTAGCGGCCAGTCCGAGAATCTTCACCAAGGTTCTGGCCAAGGTGGTGTCTTTTCTACACCTCCCAGGGGATAGCCTTGATCCCATACTTGGACGACATGTTAATTTTCTGTCCGGCTCTGGAACAGCTCCAGTCAGACCGAGACAAAGTGCTGTCCACCCTAGAATCCCTGGGGTGGCTGATCAACCGAGAGAAGTCCTCCCTATATCCCTCACAATCCAAGGTGTTTCTAGGGTACTGGGTAGACTCGGTGAGCCAAAGGATCTTTCTTCCCCCAAGAGAAGATCACAAAAGTGCAGAGAGCAGTGTCTACTCTCCATGGTACCGGGGAGGCCTCTCTAAGGACCTTAATGAAAGTTCTGGGGCTTATGTCATCCTGCATCCCAGCAGTCCACCGGGCCCAGTTCCATTCTCCAGGGATTCCTTCTCTCCTCCTGGGACGGGAGAAGAGAATCCCTGGACATAACAGTACCCCTCTCGGAAGAGACAAAAAACTCCCTAGACTGGTGGCTCAACTCGGACAACCTGTCAGGAGGTTGGTCCTGGACCCAACAAAACCCGCTGATCCTGACTACGGACACAAGTGCCTGGGGCTGGGGAACTCATATGGGAGATCTCTTCGCCCAGGGCCCTTGGGACCGGGAGCAGAGCAAAGCTTCCTCCAATTTCAGGGAGTTGTTAGCGGTCGGAAAAGCGTTAAACTTTTTCCAAAATCAGGTCCAGGGAAGAGAGGTACAGATCTTTTCGGACAACGCAGTGGCCGTGTCCTACCTAAACCATCAGGGGGGAACGAGGTACAGCAAGCTGATGAAACTGACCCAGGAAATCCTGGGGGAGGAAGAGAAATATATTCTGTTTCGGCAGTCCATGTAAGAGGGTCCCTCAACATTCAGGCAGACTTTCTCAGCAGACAACCCATTCATCATGGAGAGTGGGAGCTAAACAGTTTTCTCTCTAGTAAGCCAACACTTTGGCAAACCAGAGATAGACTTGTTTGCCTGCAGGAAGAACAGGGATGTTAACAAGTACTTCTCTCTCACCAGGCAGCAGGGCTCCCGGGGAATAGATGCCTTAGCCCAAATCTGGAAGTTCGCCCTGGCGTACGCTAGGGGTGCAACGGATCGGTGGTGGTCCGTGATCTGAACGGGTCACCCTGTTCGGATCGGATCACCACGCGATCCGCGGAGCGCTCCGAAGCCTCGGCCATAGGAAAAGGCCGCGGCTTCGGCCTAGCTCCGGAGCGGCGGCCATCTTGGTACACCCAACGTTTTGCCGCCATCTTGCTCCACCCCACCCTCCTGCACAGTAATGAGAGAAGGGGCCAGGCGGACATCTTGTTACACCCAACGATTCAACACAAAATGGAGCTTATCAGCTTTAATACATTATTTGGAAATCCATCGGACTGTTTACATTTTAAATTTTAAAAGCAGCAGCAGCAAACCTTATATGATTGCTAATGTGATGGAACACCTCTGATTTTCACATTTAACATTTAGTTAAATGTGAAAATCAGAGGTGTTCTGTCACATTAGCAACCATGTAAGGTAAGCAGGTTTGCTGCTGCTTTTAAAATTTAACATGTAAAGAGTCCGTTGGATTTACAAATAATGTTTTAAAGCTGATGAGCTCCGTTTTTTGTGTTGAAAATAACTGTGAAATCGAAAATTCCGGTGGGTGTAACATAATTTTTTTTTATTTATTTTTTTGCCGATCCGAAAATGATCCGATCAGTGGCTATGATCCGAGGATCAATCCGATCCGTGAGTTTTTTGATCCGTTGCACCCCTAGCGTACGCGTTCCCTCCCCTGATGCTCATTCCCTGGGTATTGCAGAAGCTATCCCATTCATACGGGTGCCTTATTCTAATTGCGCCCTGGTGGCCGAAGCGGGCATGGTTCTCCACCCTGAGGAGGTGGTCAATTGCTCCTCCGCTGCATCTCCCGTCCAGACGAGATCTCCTCTCCCAGGGACCAGTGTTACATCCCAATTCAGGGTTTCTTTCCCTGACGGCATGGTGTTCGAGAGGGAGATCCTCAGGTGCAGGGGATGTTCGGAAAAAGTGATTGATACACTTTTGCTGAGTAGGAAGCCAGTCACTAGGCACATTTATGCGAAAGTGTGGAAAGTCTTCTCTCGCTGGGCTCAATCTAGAGAGGGTTCTCTCTCCAAACAATCCAGACGGTCCTGGATTTCCTCCAAGAGGGGGTTGACCAGGGCCTAGCAGTCAGTACTCTCAGGGTCCAGGTTGCAGCCTTATCAGTGTTTTTAGACCAAAGGCTGGCCCTGAACCCACTTGTTAAGAGATTTTTGACAGCCAGGGAAAGGGTAACCCCGTGAGAACAAGCAGGTTCCCACCTTGGGATTTATCCCTGGTATTAGATGCTCTAACCAAAGAGCCCCTTGAGCCAGTGGCTCAGGTTTCTGTTAAGTTTCTTTCACTTAAAACGGCCTTCCTCCTGGCGATCACGACAGCCAGAAGGGTTGGCGATCTACAAGCTGTGACTATAAAAGAGCCCTTTTTGTTGCTCCTAGATGATAGGGTAATCCTCAGACAGGATCCTTTTTAGATTTGCCAAAAGTGACCTCAGATTTCCACAGGTCACAGGAAATTGTACTCCCCTCCTTTTTGTCAGAACCCCAAAAATGACAAAGAGGAAAAGTTTCCTTTATTAGACGTTAGAAGATGTCTTCTAGTCTATTTAGATAGTGAGTGAGTTCAGGAGATCAAATCATTTACTAATTAGTTTCTCCGGCCAAAAGAAAGGGCTTCAGGCCTCTAAACCTATGATAGCCAGGTTGATTAAACAGACTATCGCAGTAGCCTATGAACAGTCAGAAAAACCTGTTTCAGTTCATATCAAAGCTCACTCAACTAGATCTCTGGCGACCTCCTGGGCAGAGAGGGCAGGCGCTTTGATCGATCAAATCAACAGAGCAGCAACTTGGACGAGCCAAAATGCCTTCCTGAGACACTACAGAGTGGAGCTGTTGTCCCCTCAGTATTTGGCGTTTGGCAGGAAGGTCCTACAGGCGGTGATCCCACCCTAAGGTAGGCCTGAACTTCTTGCTCATCGTCTCAGGTGTGCCGTCCTGGAAGATGACTAGAGAAAAGTACCAGTTACTGGTAACGGGTTTTCTAGGAAATCTTCCAGGACGGCAGACCTACTTCCCTACCCTTAATTGTTGGTGATGTTTTATTCTCACAGAATGTACCCTCTGACACCAGTGTGGGCTTATACTTTGTCATAACTGAGGGAAGGGTGGGGCCTTTTAAACTCTGTTGTTGATTGTGTTTCCTATCAGGAGGGACCCATCATCTCAGGTGTGCCGTCCTGGAAGACTTCCTAGAAAACCTGTTACCGGTAAGTGTAACTGGTACTTCCTTTTTTTTTGAAGGCTAAAAAAAAAAATTTTCCAAAAAGTAAACTTACCCTTTAACCCTTTTGCTGCCAGGTCCGTACGTCGTACGGACCTGACGGCTTCACACACAATCCGGAGGCTACAGCCACTGGAATTGTGTGTAAAACTGACAAGCAGACTCCTGTCAGGTAAAAGCATTCGGGCAGCTGTGCTGCCCGCCTGATTGCTTCCACACACTCCCGGTACTCCATGCTTCTCATTTTGCCGAGGCACCCCAGTTGAAAAAAGGCTGGTGTATGCTGTGACCATAAAACTTGTTTCATGGGGAAAAAAATAAAACTTGTTCAAATAGCTTTGCTTTTTTTAAATATAATTCTGCATAAATGCATATCTTGTAGTAGTGCTACAGATTTAAATTTGTATGTAAACCCCCTCTCAATTTCTTGAGTATGTTTGGCATCATGTCTCATTGTTAGTAACCACATTTCCTGTTGCAGGGCTGATAACGCTTAGCCACTGGCTTGTAATTACCAGCAGCATTGGCTATCGTGCTGACTTTCTGCCGTCAGTATGTTGAGTCACTGCCCCAGAACAAGTGTGCATATAAGAACTTCTGACTATTGATTTACATTCGTGTTTTGGGGCAGCAACAATTAAAATATGGAAGTCAGTGATTCTGCATAATAATCATCATTTTCATAAGGAGGACTTATGCAGCTTGTAGGGTTTTTTTTTTTTTTGTTTTTTTTTTATAGGGTTATTTGTATCAGAATTGTTCCCTTTTTGTGTTGTTCACATCCTTTCTTTTTGTGCACACAGGTTTGCCAGTGTGTCCAGAATTAACCAGAGAGCACATCCCACGTGCAAGAGATGTGGGTCATTTCATGTCCATCACTGGCACAGTTATTCGCAGCAGTCTAGTGAAAGTTCTGGAGTATGAGCAAGACTTTATGTGCAATAGGTGTAAGCATGTAATTACACTAAAAGCGGATTTTGAGCAGTATTACTCATTCACTCCTCCCACTGCTTGCACCAATTATGAAGAAGGCTGCACCTCCACCAAATTTACTTGTCTGTCTGATGTGTCCTCTCCGGCCACCTGTAGAGACTACCAGGAGATTAAGATTCAGGAGCAGGTGATTGCAGTTTTTATATATATATGTTGACTGTAATGGAAATACGTGGAAAAAAAAGGGACGTGCTAAGTGAAGATATCTGAATACATTTCAAATTGATATAACATGACATTTTTTTTTTATATTGTTGAATACTGGTTTGCTTTCCATGGATGCTATAACATGACAATGAAACTGAAGTCAGGAAGCTTGCAGACTCCTTCAAATACCTGGGCATACAAATTTCCTGCTCTGTTGGCAATTATGAGACCCTAAATGTGGCCTCTTTGGTCATGAAATTTAGAGAGGGGGTCAAAACATGGTCTAAAATTCCACTGTCGATAATGGGATGGGCAAACCTTATTAAAATGATCTCCATGTCCCAACTTTTCTACTTTTTACACCCATCACCCTCACAACCAAATTGTTTAGAGTAATGGACAAAATATTCTGGGAGTTGCTGTGAAGAAAAAACTGGCTAAAATCCTCCTGGAACAACTCCAGAATTTAACAACTAAAGTTGGAATAGCCTTGCCAAACCCAAGGCCATATTATTTTACTGCTCAGACCAAACACCTATTGTATTGGGAGGGTCTTTCTTACACAGGGATTGCTGCTAATTCCCTACCAGTAGTTCCACATACCTCTGATCTGTATGGGACTTTAGATGCTTACGGCTTCCTTCTTAACATCTCACAAAATTCTTCCCATTTTCCACTTAGTGAATACTGTCTGGAAACAGCTCAAACTCTTACAGAACATAGAGACATGCTGTGCAGGTTTCTGCCAGAGCTTGAACTTGTTAAACTTTTCAACTCCAGGTTGTGGTTAAATATGGGCTCACCAAAGTTAAAGGATATGTAAAGGTTCACGTTTTACAAACAAAAAACATGTCATACTTCCTCTGTGCAGTTGTTTCTTTCTCGTACATCACGGGACACAGAGCGACATAGTCATTACTAATGGGTTATATAGATACCGTCAGGTGCTGGCACTGGCAACTTCCAAAACCGGAAGTACCCTCCCCTATATAAGCCCCTCCCATCCGGGAGCACCTCAGTTTTTTGCCAGTGTCTAAGGTGTTGGCCAAGAAGAAACATGTGTTTTTCACTGAGCTTGCGTACAGGTTCTTTTGGGCCTCAGTAAGCTATTCCGGATCCGACCAAAAAAGCTTCATAGCTAAACGGTCGGTACCCGGGCCTTGCAGAGAAGAGCAAGGTTTTGCCTGTAATGCTTCTCTTAGGAGAGCTGGACCCTGGGATCCAGAGCTCTGGTCATACCCACGACCAAGATGTTTTCTGTGCAGGGTGCTATACAGGTCCAGGGGAGTGGAATCCTTGGGAACCCGGTCCCTGAAGGTTTGATTACAATGCCTGCCGTGATAGGTGAAGTTTGGGCTTCTGTGGACCAAACAAAGTCCTGCGGCGAGGAAAAGGTAAGTGGGGGCCCTCAGGAACTTGGTTCTATTGAGGGACCCCCAAGCCTATTTTGTCTTTCTGCCTGTTACCTAAGGTATTCCCGCTAATATTCTGTGTATGCCTGTTACTACTGAGAAAATGTAAAAATTTTAATAGTAGGCAAGGAAAAAAAAAAAATGTAAGACCGCGGTACCTGTGTTAGACACTAGAGGCCGCTATGGTTCTTTTTCATGTAATGTGGATTTTTTTCTTCCAGAATCAAATCCAGGCAGTTGGTATGTTCTCTGCTGGGAAGCTGTCTCCTCTGCCCTGTTGCTGCGCTCATCCATCCCCGGGCCCTGCGGCAAAGGGGGCCCTGGCTCCCATCTAGCTCCTTATTGTTTTTAAAAAAGGGCGCCGAAGGCGCACGTGCCCGCGCGCGTGCACGCGCCTCTATTCATAGAGGCGATCTGAAAAAAGGGGCGGAGCGGGTGGATGATGCTCAGGTGTGCGCCGCGGCGCTACTGCGCATGTGCGGGCGTCCAGCGTGTTTTAAAGCACATTATAGCTGGCTATTGAATGCACAGACAGAGCTAGCAACAGATAAAGGCACACAGAGGCGGTTGATGCAGGCATCCCCTAGAAAGGCACTTTAGTAGACACCAACTGTGATATAGCAGCAATTGTGCTAGACTATTCTCAGTAAAAGTGGTGTATTACGGCTGGAATACCTCAGCTTTAGGCTTAAGAATATGCCGTCCAGAAGCTCCGGAACTGAATCTTCCAGGAAGCGAAGGGGGTCTCATCGGGCTCTGAGGATCTTGGGCATGCTTCTGCTGCACCAGTCTCCCCTGAAGTTCAGAGGTAAGTGACCATAGAGACCCCGCAGGGGTACTTGGTACTGTGGCTGTCCTCAGTCACCTGCTCCTGTGTATGTAACAGAGGAGGTTTTTTCCTCAGCTCTGGGAGGATTAGAGAGAGATTGTCAACATTGATCGCTGCCTCCCTGTCAGGGAAAGCACGCCGATCTCCGTCTCCTCCTTCAGAGTGCCTGTTAGCAGAGCAACAGTCCCATACAGGGATCGACCTGCCTGAAGGGGATCAGGATGAGGTTGATTCTGTTATAGAGGAATCAACAGTGGGGGAACCTTTCTCAGCAGCTCAAGCTGAAAGATTATGGGTTCAGTCTCTGACTAACATGGTCCGATCGGCATTTAAAAATACACCTTGCGGAACCATCAACCACTACTGTATCCTCGTTGGGGTCGCTAGAAGCCCCCAGACTGTCTGTTCTTTTCCACTTCGCCCTTTACTGAAAGGGCTTATTTACCAGGATTGGGAACGTCCTGAGAAAATATTATTCCCCCAAGAGATTTCCGGTGGTCTATCCCATGGAGGATAAGTTCATCAAAAAAAAAAAAAAAAAATGGAAGGTCCCTACAGTGGACGCAGCCATCTCTTGTATGTATAAATCACTGACTTGTCCAGTGGATAATGTCCAAATGTTCAAGAACCCAATAGATAAAAGATTGGAGTCCTTATGAATGTCTGCTTCTTTCTACAGCAAGCTTGGTGACACAACCAGCAGTAGCAGCTATTGGGGTCTGCTAAGCAGTGAAGGATCAGTTAAAACAGGTCTTGAGGGACTTGACAGATCAGCAGGCCTTGCCCTAGCTGATCTACCTAGAGCCTTAGGCTTTGCGGTTGACGCCATAAAGGATTCAGTCCATCAGGCCTTACGCTGTCTAGAGTACATATGCGTAGGCTTCTATGGCTCAAAAACTGGTCTGCTGAAGCTCCCTGTAAGGAATGGCTGGTTAGCGTCCCATTTCATGGTGAACGCTTATTCAGGGAAAACCTGGACAAATATATCCAGAAAATTTCCAGCGGTAAAAATACGCTCTTGCCGGTTAAAAACAGAGTTAGAGGTCCCTCTTTAAGAGGCCTGCTTCTCCAGTCCCTGGGGCATCGGCTGTGTAACAGTTCCGACGGCCTCCTCGGTCAATTCCCGGGGGTAAAAAACAGGGACAATAGCAGGGTAATGAGAAACCCTGGGTCAGGGGAGGTACAAAACCTCCCCCAAAGTTAAATTCATTGAAGGGTTGCCCCCACTCAGTCGGGTGGGGGGAGGACTCCAGTTGTTCACAAGAGACCTGGCGGGACGCGATCAAGACAGATAGGTGCTCTCCGCAGTATGTTGGGGATACAGATTGGAGTTAAGAGACTCTCCTCCTTCCCATTTTTGAGGTCAAACGTGCCAAGGGATCCCCGGAAGAGAGAGTCCCTCCTGTTGGCACTAGAACAACTATTGCTCCAAGGAGTAATTATGGAGGTTCCCCTGGAAGAATGAGGGTTCGGGTTTTACTCAAACCTCTCTACAGTCCTGAAGCAAACGCGGACGGGAGGCCCATATTAATTCTAAAAGGGCTATACAAATTCCTGTATATCAGGACTTTCCGATTAAGTCGATCCAATCGGTGGC
Source organism: Rana muscosa (assembly GCA_029206835.1). Classification (NCBI taxonomy): domain Eukaryota; kingdom Metazoa; phylum Chordata; class Amphibia; order Anura; family Ranidae; genus Rana; species Rana muscosa. The sequence continues at coordinate 483,151,822 of CM055122.1, forward strand.
CACTGCCCTACAAGGGGAGGATTGGTTAGCCGCGATCGACATCAAAAATGCTTATTTGCACATTCCCATCTTTACAGTCCACCAAAAGTTTCTACGCTTTGCAGTAGAAGGGCGCCATTTTCAGTTCAGAGCCTTACCCTTCGGTTTGGCCACAGCACCACGAGTGTTTACAAAAATTCTGGCCCTTTATTGGCCAATCTAAGAACACAAGGTGTAATGATAATGGCATATCTAGATGACTTGTTGCTGATAGACCACTCAGTGAAAAAACTAGACGTGGTCGTTCACAAGACAATCAAGTATCTGGAATCTCACGGTTGGATTATCAACCGAGAAAAGTCAGCCCTAAAAACCAGTCAAAAGTCTGGAATACTTGGGGCTAGGGTTGGATTCAGGCCAGAGAAAAATATTCTTGCCTCGAGGAAAGGTGTTGTCTTTGAAAGATTTGATCCACTTAGTGGGTACAAAAAAGACAGCCGTCCATACGCCTGTGCATAAGGCTGCTGGGAAAAATGGTGGCATCATTCGAAGCAGTACCCTACGGTCAATTCCATTCAAGGAATTTGCAGGGGGCCATACTGTCAGCCTGGAACAAAAAAGTTCAGGCCCTAGACTTACAATGTCCTTGTCCCCTTCCGTTCGCAAGAGCCTCCGTTAGTGGTTGGTTCCCCAGAATCTGGAAAAAGGGAAATCCTTCAGTCTGATTTCTTGGAAGGTGGTCACTACAGATGCCAGCCTTAGAGGCTGGGGAGCAGTACTGGAGCAATAGTCTCTCCAGGGCAGATGGTCGGATGCAGAAAAGGCCCTGCCCATCAATCTCTTAGAGATACGAGCAGCCCAGTATGCCCTAGTAGCATGGACATCCAAACTCCAAGGGTCCCCTGTCAGAATTCAATCAGACAATGCCACAGCAGTGGCATATATCAATCATCAGGGGGGCACCAGGAGTCGGGCAGCCCAGAGGGAAGTAAATTACATCCTGAAATGGGCAGAAAAATATGTCCCAGCCATATCTGCGGTATTCATTCCAGGAGTGGAGAATTGGAAGGCGGACTTTCTAAGTCGCCAGCAATTATGCCCAGAGGAAGGGTCCCTTCACCCCGAGGTTTTCTGGACAATATGTCAGCGGTGGGGAACATCGGATGTAGATCTTCTAGCATCCAGATTCAACGCAAAGGGGGACAGGTTTGTCTCTCGGACAAGGGATCCCCTAGCTTGCGGCTCGGATGCCCTAGTGTTCCCTTGGGATCAGTTCAAGCTGATATATGCATTCACACCGCCACAATGGTTACCTCGATTACTCCGCAGAATCAGGGTAGAAAAGAAACCAGTGATTCTGGTGGCTCCAGCGTGGCCCCGAAGAGCGTGGTACGCGGAGATTGTAAAATTTCAGTGGGGAGTCCTTGGACTCTCCCACGTCGTCCGGACCTGCTTTCGCAAGGACCGATATACCACCCTTCCTTACCAGCCCTAGGTTTGACGGCCTGGCTATGGAAGCCCACATTCTAAAAAAGAGAGGGCTCTCTAATCCTGTGGTATCTACCATGATCAATGCCAGGAAGCCGGTATCCAGGCAGATCTAATATAGAATCTGGAAGGCGTACATCGCGTGGTGTGAGGCCAAGAAATGGCATCCACATAAGTACGTAATAGGTAGGATTCTGGACTTCCTACAATGGGCTGTAGATAGGAAGCTTGCCTTGAGTACTATCAAGGGTCAGATTTCGGCCTTGTCAATATTTTTTCAAAGGCCCTTGGCTTCGCATTCACTAGTCAAAGCCTTTATACAAGGAGTGATGCGTATTAGTCCTCCGGTTAATATTCCCATATGTCCATGGGATCTAAACTTGGTTCTGTCGGTTCTACAGAAACAACCATTTGAACCATTACAGCATATTTCTTTGGTGTTTTCTCACCAGGAAATTGATTTTTCTAGTAGCCATTTGTTCGGCTAAAAGAGTGTCGGAATTAGCAGCTATGTCCTGTAAGGAGCCATATCTGGTTATCCATAAGGATAGAGTAGTGTTACGTCCTCATCCAGCCTTTCTTCCTAAGGTGGTATCGAGGTTTCATTTGAACCAAGATGTGGTTCTTCCTTCTTTTTTCCCCAAACCTACTTCGGTAGAGGAAAAGTTATTGCATTCTTTGGATGTAGTAAGAGCAGTTAAAGCTTATCTAAAGGCCACTGCTCAGATTCGCAGAACGGATACTTTGTTTATTCTGCCGGAAGGCCCCAGAAAGGGTCTGGCAGCGTCGAAATCTACTTTAGCCAAGTGGATTCGACAGGTCATAATACAAGCCTATGGCTTGAGAAGGAGACCGCCTCCGTTCAAAGTTAGAGCGCACTCCACGAGAGCAGTTGGAACTTCATGGGCAGTGCATCACCAGGCCTCCCTGGCTCAAATCTGTAAGGCCGCAACATGGTTTTCAGTACACACGTTTACTAGGTTCTACCAGGTGGACGTTAGAAGTCAGGAGGATGTCGCCTTTGGGCGCAGTGTGTTGCAGGCCGCAAAAGATCCTCATGTCTGATAGCGCTCAGCTTATATATGGTGTATCCCCCCCCTCATTGGGCATTGCTTTAGGACATCCCATTAGTAATGACTATGTCGCTCTGTGTCCCGTGATGTACGAGAAAGAAAATAGGATTTTTATAACAGCTTACCTTTAAAATCCTTTTCTTGGAGTACATCACGGGACACAGAGCTCCCGCCCCTCTTTGGGGACACTTATTGCTTTGCTACAAAACTGAGGTGCTCCCGGATGGGAGGGGCTTATATAGGGGAGGGTACTTCCGGTTTTGGAAGTTGCCAGTGCCAGCACCTGACGGTATCTATATAACCCATTAGTAATGACTATGTCGCTCTGTGTCCCGTGATGTACTCCAAGAAAAGGATTTTACAGGTAAGCTGTTATAAAAATCCTATTTTTTGCACAGAGTGGCCCCGATCCTCCTCCTCCTGGCTCCTCTTCTTCTTGAGTGCCCCATTGGAGAGCAGCTCTTGTGGGAAACAGGCGGGCGCGCCTCCGTGTCCTGCTGCTGTGTCCATTGACACAGACAGCAGGACTCGGCCCCCGCCTCTTGGCTCCCACGTTATTTGATTGACAGCAGCGGGAGCCAATGACTGCGCTGCTATCAATCTATCCAATCAATCGGGACCGAGAGACTCGCTGGAGCTGGTGTGCTCATTCCCACCGCTGGAAAGACTGGGTTCAGGAAAGTAAAAGGGAGGCTCTGGGGGGCTGCTGTATCACAGGAGGTTTTTGCATAGAATGCATTAAGGTGAAAAACTTGAGGATTTACAACCCCTTTAAAGGAGAAAGCCAAAGCTTGTGTGGCTGTACTTCTCCTGTGGATCACAGGAGTGCAGTTCGTTCTGCACACCTGTTTTCAGCAGACATCAGGCTGACGTCACAGAGCTGGTCTAGGCTCAGGCAAGATCGCAACAATGAGGCACCAGGCTCAGCCTCTCGGAATGTTGCTGTGAGCCTGAGCTGGCTGCTCCCACCATAGCCCAGCGCTCCAGTGAGCGAGAAGGGGGAGGGGGAGAGAGCAGTGACTGACAGTCACCAGCTCTCTGCTCAGGGAGCTCTGATAACTGAGCAATCGGCAGTGTTTGATCACTTGGTTCTCGGTGTTTGAGCCAGCGGGGGATAGATGCAGCATTGGACTGATGCTGCATCTACCTAGGTAAGTGTGATTCCTCAAAAAAAAAAACCCTCCATACTTCTCTTTTAAGTCATTTGAGCAGCTACATCAGCAATTTATACTCCCTAACACCATATTCTACTGATTCCTACAGCTGAGACATGAGTCTCAATTCAATAAAGGATAGCCACGTGCTATTTTATTATTCTATGAAAGTAATAGAGCTGGTTGTTAAGAAGCCTGCACCTTGCATGCTCAGGTAATGGTCTGGTATGGATTGTGGTCCGAAAAACAAAAATGATATGGGGTCCCTACCAAAATCCATACCAGACCCTTAGAGCATGCGGGCTAGGAAAGGGGGGGGACAAGCATGTGACACCTGCCCTCCCATATATGTATATGTGCGTGTATGGTCAGTGATGTCACTGAGGGCCCCCGATCCTTTTTTTTATTTCAGCGGCAGGGCAACCGGTGTGTCAGACTGCAGGAGCCAAGGGGAAGAGCAGTTGTGTTGACTTTTATTTACTTTTTTCCCCTGTGCAGGCGGTGTTCATTGTAATTAACGATGGATGTACATCAGGGGACATTTATTTTACCTAAAGGGCTTGTCAAAAGTAGGGGGTATGTACCTCTTGCTCATTCACGTGGGGGACTTTGGGGGGACCGCATTTGTTTCTGCATTGTGCTCCTTAGTTTCCCTTAACGTCACCCACAGACTGTCCCAGCTTTATATACTTCTAAAAACTCCCTTTAGCCTCTCCTGAATATTTTTAAAAAGGGTCCGCCCCCACTCCAGGTGGTTATAGATGTGAAATGGACCATGTTGACCTGATACATATGTTTTGTTGTTGTCCAAAAATAGAATAGTACTGACATTCAGTTGCTTCTCAGTTAGAATCCACCTTCCATACTTTTCTCAAAATCCTAGTGGTTTGTGTTCTTAGTATCCTGGAAGATGAGGATATGGATCATTATGTAAAGTAGTTATTCTTAGGGCCCACAAACTCATATACAGGCGGTCCCCTACTTACAAACGGAGGGAGATAACAGGAGCTTTATCACCAGTCCATGTTTCCCTAACAGCCAAAAATAAAAATTTTATTGGGATGGAATGTGAGGTGAAATCTTCTGAACAGGGGCACAGACAGCAAAACAAAATGTTACAGGGGTGATAACCCTTCCCTATGCTATCCAAAAAGTATAAAAACAATTTTTTTTGGCTGAAGCTACCCCTAAAAATGTACCTGTTCCGACTTACAAATTCAACTTAAGAACAAACCTACAGTCCCTGTCTTGTTTGTAACCCGGGGACCCCCTGTAAATATGCTGGAAAGTTCCTATTTTCCCTACTAACCAGCAATAGATTGACCAAATGAATATGTTTGTTTTTCTTGATGGAGCAAAAAATATACATGCATAAGGAAGCCTATGACTAAGTTGGAAAAACATCTGGGGTATAAATAGCTTTGTGCGCATCAAATGCCTTTGCAAACCTAGATATTGGCATGCAATAAAGCAGTGACATCACTGCTGCACATGATTCATGCAGAGCTTTGGGAGGGGCCAATAGGTCTTGCAGAAAACTACATAATAGGGCAGATAGAATGCCAATCACCCTGAACTAGACGAGAAAGCAACAGTGGCTAGTCTATTACAGGAAGCCCCTGGAAAGTTTCACACTGGATTACGCCATGAATCTGGAAGAAATACTCAAAGAACACCAATATTTATTATTATTATTATTATTTATTATTATTATTTATTATTATTATTATTATTATTTTTATTTTTTTTCCATTTTAAGTAAGAAAAAACATTTGTTTTGTATTTGAACAATATTTGCTTATTCTGGAGTTCAGCTTTAAAATTGGATTTTAAATTAAACTTTAAAAGCAGTGGGGAAAATGAAAAGAATATAATCACATAGCTTTCTCTTGACACCAGTCTAGCCTTTAAAAACATATCTGTTCTTGGGTAGAAAAGGGAACACTAAGTTTATTTAAAGTAGAATTCTGGGATATACCTCATCTTAAAAATGCTCTCTTCCCCTTCTAACACCCATTCTGACTAACCTAATCTTCTTTTTTTCATGCCGCTTCGGTCATGTGATCTGTCCTGTGTCAGCCAGCAGCAGGAAAGAGGAGAGAGCGCTCTACAACAGTTGGCAATGCCTGGGAGCGGTGACATATCACCCATTGGATTGCTATAGGCCATCCATTGACGACACCCCCTCTTCTCTCCTGCAGCCACTGCTGGCTGACACAGGGGAGAGCTGATCATGTGACCGGAAAATAGGTAACCATACAGATCTTTCTTACATGGGTTATTCAAAATAGGTGTTGGGGGAGCATATTTAAAGTGGTATTAAACCCAAAAGCTAAATTTATTATGTTGCCGCTTACCAATTGTTAGATGTGATAGCTGAATTTTTTTTTTTTTTTAGACTTTCTTATGTTTTTATTGTAATGCAGCCGGCAAGGCTGTTGTTTTTGACAGCACAAAATCTCCAGCAGAATGTATGTTTACATGCATGAGACAAACCACTTAACACTGGCAGGGGTGATTAAAATGATATGCCTTTATTTATTCATGAATACTTTATCCCAAAAGGAAAAAAAAAATAGCTGTAACTGCTTATAAAGTGTGAGTGTTTTTATTAAATTGTAAGTATTTACAAGAGTCTGCTTTCTGTTAGTATTATGCATTGCATTACAGTATCTTGTGTACACTACTGTAAAACTATTGAATATAATGGTACTATATTATTAAAAGCTAAATACATTTTGTATTTGTTTTATACTATTTACTAATATAGGTTCAGAGGTTGTCAGTAGGCAGTATCCCTCGATCTATGGTTGTGGTTTTGGAAGATGACCTTGTTGACAGCTGCAAGTCTGGTAAGATACCACTTGTCCACAATTAGAAATTACATACAGAACATCTATTTCTTAAGCCCGATTCACACTCTTGCAAATAAGACACAATATTACATGGAAAATGCAGAAAACAAAATCCTTAAAATTATTGCATGCTTCCTCGGGCATTAAAAGAATAATGGAGAATAAATTATAAAAATGAAAAAGCTTTAGTTGAGTTTGTTGATCAAAGATCGCAAAACTTACCTGCAGGTACTTTGCAGTGATATGAATTGAGACTAGAAGGCAGGAACCCAACGTTGGGTCAGATTGGGGGCAAAATCGGCCCACAGCCCAACTACTTTCTTCAAGAGATGCAACACGTTGAAAATCTTTGCGTGATCTGTTGTACATTCCACTTATTTTGTTTACCGTTTTTGTTTCCCATTTCGTTTAGTAAATAGTAATTTTGCATTCTCATTTATAGAAACCTGGCAAGTAGGGCCGAAACAACTAATCGATTAATCGACAACTAATCGATTATGAAATTAATCGATTACAATTTTCATAATCGATTAATCTGCCAGTAACCTAATGGGGTTAAAAAAAAACTAAAATTAGCCCTTTATAGTACAAAAAGAGCAAATCGCTACTGTAAATATAACTTTCACTGTCCCACAGTAAAAAATTAACCCATTTCAGTAGCGATTATTTGCTCTTTTTGTACTAATTTTAGTTTTTTTTTAACCCCATTATGTTACTAAACATCTCAGGCCTCCTCTGTGTTTTTTGGTGCTTTTTGCAGAAACACACTACAGTTCATTTACATGGTTTCCTATGGGACACGTTCACATCCATGATTTTTTCAACTGCTGCGTATTTGGAAAGGGCAAGGACTTTTTTTAACGCAAAACGGTGCTATTTTGTTTTTTTGGTTTAATATACTTCAATGGAGAAGCTGCAGAAAAGCATGTAATGTGTTTTTGCAGCAATTTGTGTTTTGTAATCTGCCCAACAACAAATTGGCCACAAAAATTAAAAAAATGCAAATCGCAGCAAAATTACCTTTATTTTTTTTTATGTTTATTAACCGATTAGTCGATTAATCGAAACAATAGTCGGCCAACTAATCGATTATGAAAATAATCGTTAGTTGCAGCCCTACTGGCAAGTTTAGGTGTGTTACCTGTGGTGGTTGTTAAGCTTTTGTTTTATTTGCTAATGAGAAAATCGACAAAGCATATAATTTTGGCCAGGGGTGCCTACAGTTTTGCATCACTTTAGCTATTTGCAAATGTTAAAATATATTGATTAAGCTTTTGATTTGAAGCTTTGCAGATGTCCTTCCTGCAGTGAATTCCACCTGAGTCAGATATTTCTTTCATGTAGCGAGGTTAGTCTTTATAGTATGCACTGAACTAGAACATAGACAAACATTGATTCATGAATTAGTAACTCTGGCATGGGGGCTATTTAGACTTCTGTGTTTTTGAAATTTATTTTTCTCCCTTATCAATAATATTTCCAGGCTCCGCTTTTTTCTCA